>JARJEE010000006.1:5000000-6250000 GCA_030180105.1 Hyles lineata | reverse complement strand
GCTCTTTGCATAGATAGATCTCAAATATGAACAAGCTTTACAGATTTATGTGTATGAAATCAAAAGAGTGTGATTTAAATCAGCAATAAAAGTTGGAAAACTCGGTCGGTTGTGGTATCGCCTACGAAACGGCGACGTTGCTATATAGGCCATTAGAACCTACATCAGTGATATAATATTATGAATAGCTACAAAGTAGGATTTAACCTACTCCACATTACTTTATGTTCGGTATTTGGGACGGAAAATGCTTTTCCATTTTTTTATTGCATTGAGTGGCGAGACGAGCTTGCCTTTCGTCTGAGGGTAAGTGATATGACCGCTCATTTACAGTAACAATGCTTGGCATTGCAATGCACTCGCCATACTGAGATATGGGATGTTAAGTTTCAATATGTCCAGTAATTACTCTGGCTGTAATGTCCTTCAAACCGGAACACAACAGTGCGTTTACACTGCTGTTTAGCGGAAGATACACATTTGCTGTGGTACATCCCCAGGCGAAAATATCATATCATGTTTTTATGATACAATACGATTTGTTTTAGAATATCAAAGCAGGTATGGGAATTGTGGATCAATTTATTCAGTCGATTTGTTGTCGGTTTAAATTTTCCGTGGCCGTCTAGACGTGAATACAAATGTTTCCTCGATATTATATGGAATAGGTTTTTATTTGTTTTGCTGGTCTCGTTGGAGTTGTATGGATCTGAATTCGATTCTCAGGTTGAGTAATTGTTTGTTGTCCGACCTGCTGTTTAAAAGTTCTGTATACATTGTAGAACGGAGATATGTTCCAGAATAGGAGCCAATTTATGCTAATTAATATATTTGACTCTAAGTATATTCCTCATATTTAATTACAGTCGAAAATGGTACAATTTAATTATCACAGTAATATATCATAATTCATTTACGTTCATATTAAAGATAGCCGAGATTCCAAGAAAATTAGCAGGAACGGTCATTTATTACTTCAAGTAACTGGGATGTGTTATCCCTGGAACACGAAGCAAGATATTTCCGTTTCAAAGTGAATTTATTATTTTTATCAATAAAATTACATAAATCACGTAATACTAGCACAAGATATATTTTGTAAAAACTAAAATTTAAACGTGTTTATAATAAAAGTAATAGCTGAGGTTGAAAAATATTGAATTTCTTCCGATTGGCACATCATATAAGCACGGGAAGGTCCTTTCTACAATAAAAGTCTAGGGTTCGATTTCCACACACATACATATTATTGTGTTGTTTACAAACATGCATGAGATTACAAATCTATCCTCGCCATAAGGGATTTTATAGCTAGGACAAAGCTTAAAATAAAGGCACACTTATTATTTATAGACATATTATCGAATACTTAGAAACTGCAATGCTATCAAGAATTATACACTACAACCTTATTCATAAACAGCTGATAACTAAAATAGGTTTATATGTATACTGTCTATGACATTACGCCAACCCGCATTAGGTCAGCGTGGAGGATTATAATTATGATCTAACCACTCTCAATCGTACTCTCGATCAAAGAGGAGGCCCGTGCCCTGCAGTGGGACGTGTGTGGGCTGATTCAGACATACAGACAGACTAACAGATAGAAGAGTTCATGGTACGGTAATCAACTGCAGGACACATAAAATATTAAAATTCATAAGATGTAATATGGACCCCAAAAATGGAATCATGATATGAACCGTAAATCTTCTCAAATAAATGGACGAATATAATTTTGGGTGTACTAATAAAAAGGCTGAGATAAACCGGAGTTATGAATAATTCATGGAGTTAATAGCTTCGAGTTAGAACATAAATAATGGTGGTTAAAAAATGTGCCTGGATCCAAAACTAGCACTGATTAAAGAGTTACTGCTTGCAAGTTAATTAATTTTAAAGAAATAATAGCCGTGGAGGTGTTAGTTCATTTAAGATTTTATTTTGGGAACAATTATTTTTTGTTAATTTATTTCTTAGACTACAAATGCTGTGGGAAGTGTCTATATTTATTCAGAAGAATAAAGGTTATTATTTTAATAGACATTGTCGAATGATGTTTATAAATTTAGTGCTTTACATTTGGAATATAATTTTGAAGTTATATGAATACGATATTTACCATAAATAAAAGTAACAAATAAAATTACTGACTGTCTATATTATGAAAAATATACTTTTATATTTCGTAGTGAATTTTGGATACCAAACCAATAAACATAAATTTGCAACGTCCTTCCTGCAGCAGTATATCACATACAAATAAACAAACGTGTAAAAGTATTGTACGTATAAATCACGGTTTCTATTATCGTTTTATTGCCTTCGTATCTCGTAGTGCTCATTTAGATTTTCTTCGAGCACTCTTCCCCCGTTCCGACGATAGAATCGTCTCGATATTCACAGAAGCAGCAATAACATAGATAGCATTGAATCCGCATTGGCTCCCTAAGGAAAAATATGCATTTTACTTCAACGAAATCATAAATGTATTGAGAAACTGCGAGATATATTCAAAGCAAATTTTTCAGTGCGAAAATAATATGTGATGTACATTCAAATCGTGTTGACGATTGAACTATCGCGAAACTTAATTACTTAACCCCGCCATGGGGTTCCCCGAACAGGCTCATATAAATATTTCCAATACACCGATAGTGCATAAAATGGACAATTTGTTAGATTCATCTGCGTTGTGGAATTCTTAGTTCAGACGTTGTAAAATAATACCATTGTATCATTTTATACGCGACGCTTCGGAAAGCCTTTGCGAAAGTTATGGCTATTGATTTGTCTCTTATTGGATAACATTTTATATCTTTATGATCTATAGGTAGCCAATGAATACCGATTTTAAGTGTATTGTTCTGAAGCGTCTGTCCAAACATCTGATTTACATTATACCGCACGCGCAGTCATATAAATAATGTTGTGAAATAAAGTGATAATAAAATTCGCGTTTCAATGACGCGGCCCAGTCCAACAAAAAGTAAATCAACATCTTTTCACATACTCCCACGCCTCCAGATGCATTTCGTAGTGTTCATTTTTAGAATCAAATTAGAATACTTTAAATACCCCGATTGCGCTTTAAAACGGTCAGTGAGATATGGCGCTTGTTTTTTATTTGCTCTGCGATTGTGCCGCCGAGCGTAATTTAAACGTTTTCAACGAAAAAAACTAAAACATCCACTGAAGATTCGTTGCCGAGATCGATTTCTAAATAAATTAAATCTTCGCATATATTAGGCTTCGTTAATGAAACGAGACCTTGATTTTTTCTTAAACAATCTGTGAGTCATTGATTCAGATAATTAATTAGCTATGATTGAGCCGGTTTCCTGTGCTGAGTATTTATTAATGTTTATATAATGGCTGTAATTAGATATTTTTAGTGTCGAAGCAAGGTTCCTTGTTACTTACGTCTGACGATATTTTAATACAAAAACCTGTGACGCGCCGGAACCGCCATCGAATAAATCTTAACGAGAAAATAATGAGCGATGTATAAAACTGCAACACGATGCTTTTAGCGGAACATCGACGTAAATATTTTTTTCTGTAGGACAAGTTGCTCTTAATTGGTTCTCGGAAAGTTTGCCCCTGTTTTCGTCCCGACTTCGGAATTAATAAAACGGGCGTGAATCATTCAGTTGTTTTTCACTTTGGATCGTAACATCGGATTAAATTGGATAACTTGGGAATTATTTTTTTGTTATAACAATCCCGATTGCCTAATGTGACATCGTGTTTCGCTCGTAATATTGTGTGCATTTGTTTTTGCGAGTACCGTCGATATAAATCATTGCAAGCGATCACGTTGAGACGTTCAAATAACGTGTTTTCCAAAGTTTGTTAGCGGAGGAGCGCGAACCGGCCTGACCTCGTGGATAATTTGACTTCCAATATGGGTAATGGAAAATCTCCTGCTTGTTGCTATCCAATAATGAACCGGCATGATGGATTTATTTCAATTTCCACACAACAACAGATACACAGGGCCGCTAGTTACGCAATCTGACAAACATTTTCGCTTATCGGAATTTCCTGACGCTACAAATTTTCAACTCGCGACACTTCATTATCTAAATCACACAATCATCAGGTCATTACCCTCATTATCGCTTTGCACGATAACGCGAAACACGGAAAAAATCCATCCACAAAGTTGATAAAAAAACAGTGACCAAGATAGATTGATCTGTCGCGATATCGTCACGCTTGTGAAATTTATTGCCGTTGGGTGAAATATTAAAAAATGGCGCGGGTCAGGTTAGGCTGGCGACAATTGTTTAATGCGACCGGCCACTGCAAACAGAATGGCATGTCCTTGATGGTGCTCGTCTGAACGTCAATGCGGTTAAGTTAGGAGCGAGCCAACTAGTCCAAATATTGACGTTGTAAAAACTGCGCATACACTGTATAAATTCAGTGGTTCTCACATTTTTTCTTTGAATTTGTTTTGCACTGGATGTCATACGTAGGTGACACGTTTCCGTCGAGCAACTGCGACGCGACATATTTAATTTACTTTTGACAAGCGAATTTTAATTAACGGTGATGGCTTTTGAACTGAATATCAGGCAACTTCAGTTAAAATAATGACTACTGTTATTTGAACACTATGACGAAGAATTTTATATTGTAAAACAAAATTATAGAAGTCCACTTTAGTATTAACAATTAGAGTTCCTATTGTCTTAAATAACACTATAAATATTTAAGATTCGGTTTGCATAATAGTTTCATAGATTTACGCGAATGAAATAAAATTATATATTGAAATAAAACTAATGTCTACGAATTTTGTCAGCTTTCAGTTGGCCCCGTGACCACGAAATCTGTAAAGTAATCGAAACTTCGGGAAGTATAAAATGTAAAAAATTAAACCGAATTCGCAATAACATCGGTAAAAAATATTTTTATATCAATGTATAATTAGGTTTTTCACACGATTTTGGCAATTTAGTCAAGCTTACTTTAAGAAGTCCCATAGAGACGCGCGTAGTAGGTCTTATAGGAGAAAATATATAAAAAAATCCACCCCAGCACAGCCCTACACAAACAATACTTATAATTCCCGTTACATGCACTTCCTACATCATTAATGTGAAGGTTGTGGACTATTGTGGGTGTAAGCTCAGCGTGTAGTCGGAGTCTCGAGTCGTGTTCTCAAAGAGCCCGCTGTTACGCAATTAAACGGTCACATTTGTAAGTGGGTCGCGTGCAAGTGACCGCTTTTATTTTATCCGTTTCTCGCTTATCTGATAATTTGGCATTGCGAATTGTTTGGCGAGTTACTGCGACGCTCGCGAAGCTGGCTGCAAATAGTCGCTTAAATAAGCATAGTATAGCCGAGATACAAAAAAGAAATTTTAAATACAGAAAACCTTTGTTACGAACAGTATTTAAAAAATACGAATACTCGTATACGTATGATTGGTAAATTACACTGAATACAATTGGCATAATTCAAATATGGGTAAGTAGGTATATATTTGTTGTATTTTTATGTATCATCGATTTTTTTCTAATCCGATATACGAAAAATATTTTTAAACAAAGAATAATATAACTATGTTTCAAATTATTCGATCGATGGGTCAATTAAATCGACTACAATAATTGGCATAATTCATATGTGGGTAAGTACATATTTATTGTACAAATATGTATCATCGAGTTTTTTCTAATTCGGATTGGGGTATTGTATTAATGCGGAATGCCGAGCTTCATATATTTGTTTTAAAATCTTGTAGAATAGTGTATAAGTTCTAACAAATGTTAATTTAATTTCCTTAATGAACCACTCATGATGATGATGACTTCTAAATTACATAACTACTCCGAAGAATCAAAAGTATATTTGTGGTCTCATAGATTCTAAGACTCAAAGTATCCGTTTCACTAGTCTAGTTTGCTATCACATACAAAGATAAAAATACTTTTAACACAGCGTTTGTTCAGGCTAATATATGGAATTACTGAACTAAATAAAATCCTTTTACTCGTGCGCGGCGTGGAAATAAAAGAAAACATTTGTTCTGTTGTTCTTAATCCTGTCTAATAAAAGTTATGGGGATTTTCTTTTTGTTGCTTGCTTCATGGCTCATGCTCATATAAAGATTTAGGTATGTGTAATTTGACCCTGGCTTGATAGTTTCAACGTCTTACATAAACGTAGAGCTAAATTTAAGCCCTGTGTACTTTTTTTTACATTCTTCATAATGATTTTTCAGAACTAGTAAGTATAATATACTTATAGTCTTTCAACAATATCACGACTTTTTTATTCGTCACAGAATTAAGTTGCATTGGATATATTTTCAATGGTTTATTTGCCCTATTTCTATAAACTTCTCAGCACAACACCGAACTATTGTATGTGTAAAAATCAGCATAGCACCTCCAATTTCAAGACATGCTCTAATAATGCTATAAAAGAACTGATTAAAAACTCACCTATTTTCCCATTAGGACTATAAGGTCCGTAGCTGCTGGAGGATAGCGGCGATGAGTAGCCGTTGTTGGGCGGGGGCTGCGCTGGCGCCCCGGGCGAGGGCGAGCCTCCGCCCGCGGCGCCGGCCATCCAGTCTCGCACGTGTCCGTTGACCGGGTGTCCGTTGTGGCTGACCCCGGGCTCCGCCTTGACCGGCAACACGCCGCGGTAGGCCACCTCGTGCTTCAGCTCCATGCCGCTGCTACCGCATGCTGTAGCGCCTCCGCCGCCGCCCGCGCCGCCCGCGCCCCCCGCGCTCCACACTTCTGTAACAACAACAAATTAATATTAAAAAACTTATTCATACATTTTAGATTCAAGAGAGCCGACGTGCTGACGAACTAAGGGAAGATAAGAAGAAGGGAGAAGGGAGTAGCGTCTCTATCTCGCCAAATCCCAATCTCATACAACGTACCTAATTATAGTCTAGGCGACTGATTACAGGTGTCAAATAAATAAAAAAAATACATTTAGATATCCCGCCACCGCATGTACTACTGCAACTTTGTGGAAACTTCAATGCATCGTTTATTACTAACTGCATCTTGCTCATATGTTTTATTGTTCTGTATGTTTCCCAAATATATATATAAAGAAAATAATAAATAAACTTTCGATCAAATATACTTGATCGAATATTGTAACTCTTGTAAGACTGACAAAAGGATTGGTAAGTTGTCAACACTCAACGCGTTTCAAGTAATATTTAACTTGGTTATAATTAGCATGGTTTATTTAGCCGTAAAATACATCGGAGGAATTGATATAACATTGTTGGTCTTTGATTTGATAAAGATGGTTTGAATACTGGTATAACAAAGTACCTGCTACATACATGATGCTAAGTCACTGCAATCCAAATCGAGTATTCAATGGTTTACAAAATTATGACGGCCTTGTTGGGATCGGAAAACACGGACTGAACCCAAAGAACATATACGCGTTACACGTGTCACTGTAACTAATCATCGTGTATTTTTTTGTTGTAGGTATTTATAAATATTTTTCTTTTAAACAGATCATTAAAAAACAAATTTCAGTAAGTAGGTATGACTATGATTAGATTATGACTCATGGAATTTTCAATGTTCCAACATCTAACTAGCGTTTTAATTTTATAAATGTACGTTAGAATTTATTATTTTATTGTGGGAAATACTACTTACAACTACATCTTACTTTAAAACATTTCATAGAAATTACTTCACGTCACAAGACTTGAGATTCCAGTTACGTCATCGCTTTCAATGTGAATTCTAGCTGGTATCTAAGCTGTCGTAAACCACAGCGGCGCCGGGATTAGTCGGGATCTTATCCCGGGATAGCAGGATCCCGGGACGTTAACAATTGTCCGTGCATTGCTTCTCGTAAAACCGGATACATGGCTTTATTGGAGCCATATCTTGGATTGCACGGTAGGTAACAACTCTAGCGGTAATGTACTGTAAATCTGTTGTTGCGTCGGAAAATGCTTGTAAGGAATCCTTCTTGTAATATATGTACGTTTACTAGTTTATGATGACAGGAACTTGTATAAGTTTGGGATATAAATACTGATTTACAATTGGTTTTATGTTCTGTGTTGTGCTGTGGATTTAAGCTGATAGTTTAAAATATATACACGCATTAAGTGAAATGTTAAAAGATTTTTTGATTATTATTTTAAATCAGTTTGACCCTCATCTTTTCATTTTGCGATCACCTCTTGTTATGAGATGATTATTTTATGCGACTTTTTAATTTCGCGCGTCATTCATTCTTGTTTGACAGATTTGCCTTATTATTTTGCACGTGTATTTGAGACATTTGTCCAAATGTATTATCTTATAAATACGAGTACAAAAGTCGTTTACATCTCTTCTGATGTAAATATATTTTTGACTCATTTTAAACATTGATTCATGATCTAAATTCAAAAACATTAAAACAAAAGATTTACTTATTAATTCCCAAAAAAACTTTAAGTGGTCTCTAACACTCATTTCGTCGATACCCAGAATGTTTTTAAGACTAATAAAAGGCTAATACCTAAACGCCCTATGTGCAGCATGTGTTCATGAATTTTATGAGCAACACAATAAACTTTGTTACTTTAAACATTTTACGATCAAACATAAAATATAAATATGCAAAACACGCGAATCCGCTCTCAGACGTCTTAGAAACACTGGCTCTCATTATGTGCATGAGCGTCCGTGATGACGTTTGTGTGAAAATATACGTACATAATGCACTTGTATATTAATATACTAATCTTTTGTTTTCAAGCAAGTATGTGGTAATATGAGACGATTACCTAAGTAGTCTTGTAATCTTCCGATTTAATATTCTCTTTTGATAATTTTATTGAAGTTGTAGTTATTTTATTGTATTTCATGTGTTGGTAGGTACCACCGTAATATCTATTTCTCCCGCCAAATAGCGGTGTTGTGTTCCGGTTTGAAGGACACTGTAGCCGGAGTAGCTGCTGGACAAATTGAGACTTAACATCTTATATCTCAGAATGGCTCAGAAATGCTACTGTCCATGAGCGGTCGCATCGCTTACCAGTAAGCGAATGGCATGCTCATCTTACCATTAATAGAAATAGAAAAAAAAAGATAAGTCAAAGATTATTAACAAGATGAGACAACGTTAGTATTATAAAGAGGTTTCCTGCATAGGTATGTAACAATATTGCAGGTAAATGATCCATTTTTTTTTTCAAACCAGCCTTTGTATATTCACTCATCACTGACGTTGAAAAATCATAAACACGAATTCGTTTATTCCGGATACATTTTGATATATTGTTCTGACGTTAAACGCACAGGAACTTATGATCGTTACTTTTCATATTTATTTATGGAATACGTCCAAATATGTTTTACGTCTAAATGTGACAGTGTGCCTAAATTTGTTGCCGCCGAATTTTGAACCTCTCCCCCTGTCGCCTGTTTGGAGTGTGGCCAACTTGTACAAACGAGATTCTTGGTGATTAATTTTTATAAACTTTTTTATTGTCTAAGTCCAATGGTAATTTTCGTGTATTAATAAAAGTTTGTTTAATTTTTGTGAGGAGATTCAGAGATGTTATTAAATTAAGTAATAATTTTCAAATTAATTTTTTTAATATCTTCTATTACAATAAATATTACATCGTGCCCATGTCGTATTTGCTATAGTTGGCTGCCAATATTTTACACAAGGTTTTTTAAATAATCCAGAAAAACATACTTATAGAACTACATAATATTCAGATAAGGCTTAAACGTCTCCCAATCTTTAATAAGACCTGACTTCAGCACAAAGACCTGTATGGAATAATAAAAAAATGCATTCCTTTTTATTAAAGTGTTCTTAATTTGAAAAAAGCAGTGTGTTCCATACACAAAATCTCATCACTAAGGACAGAATGCACGTTGCAATCGGCGCGGCGATGCTTGCACAACATCGGCGCGGGCGCAGAGAAAGCGCGTGACGTCACGACCTCGACATGCTCACCTAGTTGCCCCCCTCACCTCCCCGGCGACCACCCCCCTCTCCCGCCTGCAAACCCACTTCTATACCGGCCCAATGTCGCCGGGCTTTCTCTACTCGTGTACCAGAGCAACGTAATCACTGTTACTATAGAATACGTAATGTCGCATCCTTATCCCACATTACACGTTACGTATCAATGACTTGATGACGCATCTCTAATGTGGAACAATGGTATGATAAATGTACGTGTGGCTATGTCAATAGTACAGGAAAAATATTACGAAATTGGGTTTTGTTTGTATACATACTTTGTCATTTATTCCACTCATTCATAAAATACCGGTTGATGTCAATCATGATTGAAGTGAAATTGGTGTCGCAAGTGTTGAGTATCCCTAATTAAGAAACAAGATATTGATGAATGAAGAGACATTTCATTCATAATATTATTCGTTGCCCTTCGCGTATTCATGATGGAGACTGACTCACGATAATTTTCTACTCTCGAAATATTTATGACGATGATCATTATTGAGATATTTGTAAAATTGACTGGAAATGTGTAACAACCTTTTTAACTGTGACGAAAAAAATCATGAGGAAACCTGTATTTAATATCTGTATCTGCCCATATACGTCCCACTGCTGGGCACGGACTCCTCTACAATCGAGAGTACGACTAAGAGCGGTTAAGCCATATAGTCCATTTAATATAGAGATTATTATAAGAATTTCCACTGTATGTGAAGTTTGCTATCCGAAAATAGGCCAGCGTAGTGGACAATGGCCTAAATCTCTATACCGCTTGACTGTGAAGGTATCTTCTGGATCCTTATCTGTCCAAATCTGCAGTGGACACAATTAGGCAATATATTTTTAATTTTTCACTGTCAATTAAAATCCATAGCGCTCATTACGCAGCTAATTAAAAATACATAAACTTGGCCACATTACTGAAAGGTAAAAAGTAAATTAACGTGCATTTTTGTTACACATAGCGAACAGTTCACACAAGCGTGAGACTGGAGTGTTGTTCGCCGACCACTTTCGCTTCATCAATCAAGTACGCTGTACGAGTATGTATGCGAATGCCAACGAGATTCTTAACAGATAGGCCGAATCGGACCTAGATATGTGTAATAGGATTGCGTGGTGTTATTAACTGGTAATTCTATTTTTGTTTGGAGCATTAATAGTAGGAACTAAAGATGTTCATATTTTATGAACTAGTTTCATCAGCAGATACAGGATTATTATCTACTGATGAATGTAGGACTCTCTCAATAGTTCCCAGAATCTTAAAGAGACCTAGTTATAAATAGTTTATTTTATAGGTCTAAATAAATCATATTTTATATTATGAAGTATTTTCCCGTGCGAGCTTTCTTGAGTGATAGGCGCAATGTATCTTAAACGAAGAAAGTAAAACAAAATAGCCGTTCATTAATATCCCCGGGCAATTACGGCTACAGATTTATTTTCAGAATAACCTGTGCGCTTGTCTTCGTTAGTCGACAAGCAAAAAGAAAAGGTGAATAATGAAAGATATTTAAGGCCTAGAAATTACTGCTTTAGAAACAAAGGGTATGAAGTCATAAGTGTTCTTTTTATAAGTGTTCTTGAGACGTTAACTGAATGAGAGTAAGTTGGGTTATACTAAACTCTACAAGGATTGCAGTCGCACGACTCTGAGCGGCGCAATTCTGGCTAAGCCCTCGCGTGCAGACTGCAGGCTATATTCCTGACGGCACACATCGTAACATCAAAGTTCTCGCCTCATCGCATCGTACCTTCACAGACAGAGCGGAGGAGTCGCTTTTACGACGTGAGCGATAAACTTTTACGACTCATTACGATAACGTTAGAATGAAACACGCTGAGAGCAATCGAACGAATATGAACATCGAACACCAACTCGTTTCGCATACGAACTGCTAGATTCATATAATCCTTAAGGAAATCCGCAGCGCGGTGGAGCCATGCGATGCGATTTACGCGCAGTACTACATCACGGGTAATATTCAGGGAAAATAAATTCGGTGCGGTTCAGCGGTCCGCCGCATAAAGCAGTTGATGCGGTCAGGGATACACGCTCGCATAAAGAACATTATCGAGCAAGGAGTACGTGCTTGCGTCTGGAGTACATTCCGAAATGCATTGAGCGTGTTCGGCGTCTCCGAGGCGCTAATACGCTATGGTATAGGAGGCGGCGCGTCACGCTGTCATTGTGTTATCCTCGCAGGTTTGTTGCAATTTAAATGCAAAGTTCCGACGTTCGCTGGCATTAAAGAATTGTCGATGACGCGGAAGTAGAATTTACGAGTGGCACGACCCCACGAGTGCGCTCTGTGATATATTCAGCGAGGTCACCGGCTCGCCAGTGCCGCGTTGTTGCGTCACCACTAGACTAATGGCCTTGTTATAATATATTTACGTAGGCATAGCTGTTTTCTAGGAGGCGAGTTCGATAACCGTGCGAGGTGGGAATAAGCAGTTTGTGTTGGCCGCCGTAATTAGAGAGTCTGTTGGGCGCAGCGGACGTCTGACGGGCTTCATGCATTATTGAGTTCGCCGTATGAGTGGGTACTGGGCTCAGGTGATTGCCAGCAAATTGTTATAGTTCCCATGGGATTTATTGCCATGTTTGTGGGCCGTTAGCGTAATGAAGTTTAAACTGGGTAATAGGCTACGTATGCAGCTGCTTTCCAAATGCAATAATCCATTCCGTTGTGAGACAGAACGATCGACTAGCGTACTAAATGTTCGTGACCTTTAAGCTATTATTTTTACCATTAATATCGCCATCTGCGCCTGCAAAAAGTTAGCTTCATAAATGGAAAAAGTTTAATGATAGATACTTCGTATTAGCTCAAAAGGTTTTAGTAAACAAATTTTATCTTAATATAGACTGTTCGGCAAGCATAAAGTATTAAATATTATTACAAACTTAGAGGCAATTGAGTATCAAATATCAAAAAGGGGATTATAATAAATCTGTTCTCTTTATTCGTGATATTGGAAACTGGCAATATGATACTGATATCCGCGAGGGAGTGCTTCAATAATGCTATTTCTAGACTCAGTTGGAATGTAAAATCCTGGATATTCCCATCACATGACAGGGACTGTGTTTACTGCGTCTTATGCTAGGACATGAAACGGTCTGGGGGTGGGGCGAGATGAAAAAGATTGTCTGAATCCGTGCTGGGAAATCACGTAGCTATTTTATCGACAACTCGTATTTTTATACTTTCTCTTCTACAGCGGAGTCCTCGTTTATGAAAATATTTAATTTTGTTATACATTTGTTTCGTTTATCGCCTGCAAGCAAATTGTTTCATGGGCCTCCAGAGAGCTATTTGTGATAATTAATTAATATCATTATTATTTAGTGACATGAAATATAGTATTATTTATGTTAATTGCGAGAACTTGTTGGTTTTTGACATTAATTGGAAAACATTGCCCGAAATTATGACATCAACTGTAGTGTTCAAAGACCCGGAACAAATTATTATAATATATAGTTTGTATGAATAAGCATATACGAAGAGACCAAATCATCATAGTCTATAATTTATGATGATTTATAGATTCCGTAGTGACAATGTAAGAGGGAAAGAGACGTTTGGAGCTTACTTTTATACGTAAAAAGTCTATGCCTACCCCAACGTAACACGTTATCACAGATACATTATGTACAATTCTTGTTGAGATAATTCTAGAGGACATTAATTACACCAGTAATCAGCAGCATCCGAAACAAAATCAACTATAATTTGTGTTGCAAACAATGTAATTGCAAATAGTATTAATACAATACCGAGGCATAATTTGGTAGGACGGCTGGCTACCATTGCGCCACTCGGTTGGCCAACTATCACTCTTATGGGAGCATACGTCAACATATATGGTCACAATTTGTTGTAACGGGACTAGTATGATCGTGTTTGACAAAGCTTCAGTTACGAAACATTATGACAGCAACTCTGCAATATTTGTGTTATTGCGACAATGTGCTTTAGTTACCTATCACACGCCACCTATCACGACTTTGGTGATTTGTTTTGACTCACTAGTCATTATGCTGTTGCTTCGGTGTTTATAATGCATATAAACTTATTGCTAGAAATATAATTGCATAATTTAAAAACAAAAACCTGATCAGGCAAATTTCTTTATTTTTTGATTATATTCTTCGTTTTATTTGTGAAATAATTTGATACAAAAGCTTCTGTTAATACAGAAGTAAAATTGGTACAGAAAATAATTCCAGTTAAGGCTAAGTAAAATAAAGGCGAATAGCCAGTTGAGTTCCCTTTTATTCCACTTTATCTAGCTAAAGAAACATCGCGCTCCTAAGACAACAAATTGTATCAATGGAGGGAATACATTGCTCTCCATTATGTTGAAAAGAAAGGCGCCCAAATACCGTTTCATTTTTACTTAAGCGGAGACGCACATGTCCTCTATCTTCTTTCACAAAATTCGCAATTTCTACAACAGGAAAATAATATCGAGTCAATGTTGAATATAGAGGTATTCGATATCAAATATTACTTATTCAACTGAAAATTACTTTGCTTTCTTTGTAGAGAATTGTATAAATGGTTTGAGGAAGCATGAATTGACTCAGATACCATTTCCTTTTGCAATATAACGCGACGTTTATTCGGTATTTTTATACTTAACTGTCACGCATGTGAGGTCAAAACCATCGTTAGGATCTTCCTTGGTTATAATATTGACTTGATTACGGAGCTAGATACTTTTTATTGAAGCTGCCACTGAGATAAAACTGATGTATAGATATTTGGTGGTTAAAATTTCGATGTTTTGTTTTACTACGAAGAAATGAAGGTTTGGGGAAGAAATTACATAAGAAATTAAATAGCCATTAATATTTTTGTAAATTATATTAACTCATTAAATTCATCTATTAAAATATAACCCGCTCTGAGTTTCTCTTCTTTTGGTTTTGTTATGATTCCTGGCTTTTTTGTTGGATTCCATATTTCTGAGTCATCTGGCTTTATAAATTTTATAATATTTCTTTTTTTTTTACTTTTAATTTATAAGAATACTGTTTAATATATCTTTTAATCAACAAGGTCTTCAAATCTCTACATTTAAGTATAAGACGGTAGTTATCTGCGTTCATTTGTGTTATCTTGCCATTAGACAGCACATTTTTGCGTGACTTGTCTCAGTAACGTTAAACACGCCATTTGTGGAAATCGAAACAGCAAATTATTTACCTTGTTCAACATCACAAAAGATAGGAGCGTCGGCTAATGTACTTTCAGCATTTTTGTACAATCCGGATCCATCTGGTAACATTTAATTGGCATTTCGAGTTTAGTTATCTACAGTGTTTGATATGAATGTTCCAGATTCTTAGGAATTAGAATGGTCTTAACCATTCCAATTTATATTTGCAAGTACACAAATATATACAAATAGGAGATAAATTCGCTGACCACGTAATGGATTCAGTTCAAATACGAATAAATCACAAAAACTGTTTTGGGTAAATCGCTTGACCGAAATTCCAAATGGCTCGTTCTAAGAATATACCAGTTGGTGAAACGACAAATTACAATATTTAAAAGCTACGTTTAAAGTAGTTGTAAACGGCATAGTACGTAAAAAAAATTAATTCTTATTAATGGTTCGATTAAGATTTCTCTGTAAGCTTCTAATATTATATTAAAATTCATTCCCCCAATGCTCGTTGCTTAACTGAACGGATTTCGTAGTTATATCGGTAGAACGTGTTCTAGATATAATCACGTTAACAGCCGTGTTTCCTTCAAATGCTTTCAAGTCTTACTTTAAATACATACATAAACTCGCGCCTTTCTCCCAGAAGGGGTAGGCAGAGGTGCCATTAGAACATCTACATTTCGGCTTGTATGTTCCGTTCTACGGTATGATAGGGGGCGAGCCTATCGCCATATCGGGCACATATTCCTGACTCCGGCTGGTAATTAATAGAAAAAATACTTTGTCCAACCCGCGATTCGATACCGAGACCTAGCTTTTCAGTCATATCGTAGTACAAATGTGCCGTCGAGGCAGCACTTGAAATATTAAGTAACAAGAGCTAGTATGCACATACTGCTATCATCTACCATTATCTGCTTATTATATTCTATGATGAGGCTACATAATTATTTTAGATTTATAATGCGTATTTTTCATATCGCGTACCATACCCAGCTTACAAAGATAGATCAATGGATTTGTAATCATTCACTTCCGACGTATTCCAGACATTAAAACACCATGTCAATCATATTGTAGGTATGCACTTCAAAAGTATTAATATATTTCAAGAGCTAATTTAAAACGCATTCAGTGTTGATAGTGGCAAGGTTGACGTGGCAAGGACGCGGTTACCTAGGCAGCAACCCTGGTGTGAGTGGGAGCATTATAAAGTAAATTATGCTTTACGAGAAACTATACTTTAGAATCTAAAGCCAATAAAAGTGGGTTCACATTCAAAACTATTGATCCAGTCCGATTTTACTTAGGTACAATTAGGAATCCAATGTTGCAAAATGATTTTATTGCTAATTTAGATTATTTTTTTATTTCCCGATGTTTCTTTTACTTTACAGCTATCGCGGTCACTGGATGAACGCCGAAATTAAACCAAACCTGCGATGAAACTCCTATAAGTAGTTTTATTTCAATTGGGTTCTAATCAAAGATAAAATTACACCATAATAAGAATATAAAATTGTCAATGTTATACCTTTGAGTAATCCATTACAAGAATTAACCGATACTTGAAAAAAAGGAGTTTGCTATAATTAATGGAAAAAAAGATAAAAGGGAATACGGTGCTTTTGAAAAGATTACAAAGTTTCGCTCCTGAATAATTTATTTCACAGAATTAATGTCCTATGTTTGATTTACGTTGTGACCGGCACATTTATTTTATAATTTGAAAAACTAAATGTATTTTCTCTATCTCTTCAAGCCTTTAAGTTCTACTCTCAAGAGGCAACACTCAGAAAGAGACCGCAACGTGAACAAAAGATTAAGATAAGTCTTAATAAAATTTCAAATATCGTCTCGATGTACCAGATAGATATGCACGCGAAGGGAACAAAAGAAACTTAAACTGGTGTAACCAAGGACTGAATACTTAAGTGTTGCTTCGTCGTCGAAGTTAAACTTCCCACATAAAGACAAGTTCCAATTTTTCATTGTTCGAACTCAGTTGAATTCTTTGCATAATAGTTTTATACGTGTTTCATGTTCCACTCCATTCATATGTATAATATGAACGCTTTTTAAATTCTGTTCAAGAGAATATTTTTGCGATTCAACAGTGTTCTGGAAATATCGTTGACTTATTTGTTTACGGGAAATAAACCGTGAAAGGAATTTATTTTTACATCGCCGGTAGTTTTAAAGTTGATACTAACTCATTGCTTGTAACGCGTTATTGAGTTGTTTGTATGTAAAGTTAGTGTCTCCTTGTATTCATATTTTATCTTTTATAATGTTTCATATTTCTTTTGATATTAATATATGACTGTGGAGGGAGGTGAAGACAATAATTTTTGTGTAATAAAAGTGAATTATGGTTGGTGCTGAAGATATTTGACATTTATAATCTAAATAATCTATAATATTGGGTATGCTAAAATCACAACGTAGTTATTCCCTCTGCACGATAGGCCAGCGCTGGACCAGCGAGATGACCATCAATTGCCACATGAATGATAGAAATGCAACTACATGATAGCAACATTCAGTTGTGATCACCTTTGATGTGTGCCGGATAAATACCGACGCCGACGCCATTCCAAGACCATAAGCCATTAAACGCCACAATCGCGATGGCCCATCGCGGGGACATAAGATATCCATCGTAGTCAGTGTAGATATTTCGGTGCTTAAATGAGTCAGTGAGATCAACAACTCCATATATCAACTAAAACAAAAAAGTCGTAAATTTCTCTCCGATAAACATTATTCATGCGCATTAAAAATCTGCGGCAGTTGGGTAATTACCACGACTTATCCATATGTTCTTTGTGCAACATTTTATGGCTGCTGTAAATTCTCGCCCACTATACTTCAGTTGAGTTTTCCTTCATCATTGGTCTTAAGAACCTATAAAAACTAAATACGATCTTCATTGTTTAGTGATAGTGAATTTCTTCTTTGAATAACTTAATTACTCCTTTTGATAAACAAGATTATGGTGGTATGTCCCGACTGACAAGTTTGCGACGATAATCCTGACAATTTGAGAAAAAATGGTTAGCCCTCGGCTATTGATTAATGTTTTTATAATACTGGGAGCACTTTGCGTCTTGTTTTTTGATTGGCTTCGGTGGCAATGGAAGTCTTTTTGCTGCTAATCTCTTTGATAGAACGCTTTAATTTGCAAAAGGTTTAAGTATATTATAATATTATAATTTAGGCTTCCAAATAATAGGAATTTTAATTCGATTATATTTTTAACGTGAAGCGATTTTTCCGAGATCTGAGATCTGATGTGTGGGTTCTTTTCTTATCAAGATCAGCAAACTTAGAGCCATTTCCGAGTATTTTGAGTAAGGATAACAAAACTTTAAATTCGCAGGTAAACTCGAAGCGAACCGCCAGTATTGAATAATGTAAAACACATGGCAGCCTTAATGGAACTGAAGTTTATCCTTTAAATACAGTGCTCGCTCCATACGTGGTAATTTCTAAAGAGTTGGCTTGCATAAAAACAATTCTAGCGTTTCCCTCGCGTGCTGGGAACTCCGCATAAAATGCATATACTTAAACAATAAAATAGTGAAATTTAGGAGTTCCAATGCTATACTTTTACTGCAACTTTAGAATTACCTCACCGCATGTAAGTTATGCTTTTTACCTAAACTTGAATTTTTTTATTATCTTTTTTGATATGACGTAATTGCTGTTTAATTAATTGCCAGATTTCAAGGCAGCATTTACCAGTACATAAATTGTTTCACAAACAAAACCATCCAGTAATTTTACCGCATGAATGGACTTAGAATCTAGTCCACATCGTTGGATCAATAGTGTTTATTAACTGAAGGAAATTAGTTTAAAATGTATGCTATAATTAGCCAGCCAGTTCCGACAGACGTCTTCGCTTTTCAAGATATTTTTAAATAGACATTAACTGTAAATTACTTGAGTGTATTTAAAATGCCAGGTTTTTTTTTGCCCTGCACTTAACACTCTCTTAGCAAGTACTCTCTACTTGTGTGGTCGCCAAAGAAAGTACCCACCCACAAAGAAAATATTTACAATATCAATAAATTCTACTTTTGTATAAAATCAATTCATAACAAGGTACAAAACGGAATTGGCAGCGCAAAATTTATTGGTACACAACTGTAACGCAGCCATTACCGAATGAAATATTGCGATATTTTAGTACCAATCATTGATATCCGAGATACAGTGGGACAGAGAGATATTCGTGAATATGTATTGGTAGATGAGTAATTTAATTTTATTAGAATTACTGAGTTTTGGCGAAGGATTTTGGCGCTTAGGTAGCAGAGAATTTTTTGAGTATGAGAAATGTTTTGGGCCACAAATTTGGTAATGAAATTGGTGGTGAAACGGGCGGCACTGGATTCGATTCTAGATATATTTGGTATATAAGTATTTCTCGTGTTTCTGAATGTTCTGAGATAAAAAGGAATCATTAAGGTTTTGTTAACTACGACGCTAGAAGAACCCACAGTATGTAAAATTTATTCTGTAGTATCCACAACGATTGAAGTTTAAAATTGTATCTAAATGTGTGGCCAAAGACTCTGTACATGACTTTATTATGTACCAGGTATATCCATTTAAAGTGTAAAACTCTTGGCAAACTAGTAGTACCTAATTAGTTATTTAATGTTTACGGCCTTAACCTCTGCAAGGTGCTATATAAACTTTCAACATCTTGAAATATTTTTTATGTTTTTTGTCTTAAAAATAGTTTTATTTCAATGTGTAATATTCGCGTAAATATAAAAAAAAATATACTTGAACATCTTATCAAAAATTAATGCAAATCTTATATAATGATGCATAGGTATATGGAAGTCATGTCATGGGTCGAATTTCTAGTTGAGATAATGGATTTTTTATGAATTACAATTCTATTTCATGAAATCTAATACTAACGACTAAACCCCTCCCAGGACTAAGTACATCAAGTCATCAGTCAGGCCACTATTTACCAACTAACTGTTTTCGCATTAAAATTCACTCGACAGCCTTTTGATAGATAAAGCTGTACCATTAGTCAACTTGAAGTTATTACGACGATTAAAACGTCTTTTGAAGTGGTGTCGTATAAAGGCAGGCGTCCATATTTACGCATCGTAAGTATCGGGCGCATTGCAAAATATTCTTTATATAGAAATTCATTTTTTTATTGCAATGGATGGCGAGACGAGCATGCCGTTCACCTGATGGTAAGCGATATGACCGCTCATGGACAGTAGCAAAACTAAACAGTACCATGAACTACAAAGCAGTGCTTGGCACTCTATTGAGCTCGCAATCGTGAGACACAAGATGCTGTCTCAATATGTCCAGTAGTTACTCAGGCTACAATAACTTTCAATCCGAATCATAACAATGCATTTACACTACTGTTTGGCGGGAAAAATTTACCTTGGGTTGGTACCCACACAGGCGGCGTTTCACATGTGAGAGACCTATAACCAATAAAATGCGATGCGAACGATGCGGATCAATGGTACGCACGCACTTGTATGAATTCCTGTATAAAGAATACCACGATCCGTTTGATGCAAAGCGTCCGATACGTACGATGTGAACATGTGGACGCCTGCCTTAATTGGCCGATGTGTGTGAGAATTGGAAATATTATTCAAAATAAGCTATCGTGTATTCATAACGTATAGCATGTAAACATCGGCGGCGAAATCGCCATCCTTGAGACATCATGAGGTCAATCACCCCTCTTCCTTTATCTTTCATATGTGGCCAACGTTTCTACAGGTGTTAAATTATATTTGTGCACCGAAATTTTCTTTGTGATACATGTTAAGTGATATTTTACGGTCGAGTCCAAATTGCTAGAAATAAATTTGGCGTTCGTTTTTCAAAATTTAATTCGTTTTCTTTACGTTTCCGGGTGCGTTCGCTTTTAATAATGGCGAATATTTGTAATGGCTGCATGAAGAAAATTGAAATTCTTCTCATGTTAGTTACGTTCTTTTTTTCCTAAATAGTTTTAAAGCGTAAATGCTTATTAGCCAGTTTTTGAATTCGTAACCATTGTATTTAAATTATCAATTACTTCAACCTTTTGTTTTGTTTACGGGGTCATACACGAAATAACGTCCCATCGTCTTTTTTTATTGCAATGAATAGCGAGACGAGCATGCCGTTCGCCTGATGGTAAGCGATACGCCGCGCCGGCTCATAAACAGTAGCAAAACCAATCAACACCTGGAGTTACAAAGCAATGCTTGGTATTCCACTGCGCTCGCCATCCTGAGCCATAAGATGTTAAGTCTCAATATGTCCAGTAGCTACTCTGGCTACAATGCCCTGCAATCCGAAACACAACAGTGCATTTACACTGTTGTTTGACGGGAGAAATAGACATTGCGGTGGTACTTACCCAGATGACCTCTCACATATGAGAGACCACCAGTAAACCATTGTATTTTTTTTTAAATATAATTGAATACTCCTTATCTACTATACCTAATATAGATGCGGTACGCAGCATTTGGTTACCAATATGTACTATGCACCCCAAACCAATGACAGTTCCCGACTCAACGCACGGAAATGACTCACTGGGTTTTTGCTTTAAAGGGCGATCACTGGTCGCTTTCCAGGCAAAGCCTACCTGAATTTCTCCGCATCAAAAATTCAAACTGATTATAACATAACCATTAGCTGTTAAACGAGTGTAAGGCGATTTCGCAGCGTTGAATGTTGTTGTGTCTGCCAGTCTGGTATCGATCCGGCGCCCTCATTTCAGCCGAGCCGACTGCGCGCACTAGATGTAGCGTTCGCTTGAAGAGCCGTGCACTCAAAATTCGCCTTTAATTATTCCAACAAATATTGGCTTGCACGTGCTACTGGCTACACGTAAGCCGCTTTGTGATTCCATTTGGATATTAATAATTGTTCAATCGATTGGAAAATATTCGAACTTCAATTGTTTTTCAATGATTCGAAATTCGAATGTAATCCTTTGGGTTCAAAAACTTAGAATTTGTTATGTTCTAATGACGGAGACTGGTTTTCCTCAATATTAATAGAGGTTTGAACCTTTGTGTACCATGATTTCTCTTGTAGCTAGATAAATTTACATACCTTTGAAATTCTAACGATGTTTTTCTTTACCGTTAAAGCCATAGATTTAAATACAATATTAATGTTAAGTATCTAGTAAAATGTAAATAACAAAAAAATAAATAAATAATTTATTAAGCTTAAGTAAAATATGCCTAATTCCTTGTTATTAATTTAATAACATATTATTCATATCTGTATATTACTGCGGAAACCAGTAGTTGCATGTGAATGGGCCGAAATTGATCGTCGGTGGTGGTCAAATTTAGATAGCGCGAATAGCCAACTAATTTGAATAAACGTAGTTATTTGATATGTTTATGAAGCAAATCACTTTTGAACTTGGCAATCATACAATAATCTGGACATTTTTAATGCTATGATAAACTAATTCATTGACTAACTTTGTAAGATTACGTATTAGAACTAAATCTATTTAATAGGTAGATCCATTATCATTACAAAATGTAGTTTTTTTTATTCCCATGAGTGGACTAGACGAGGTTGTCGTTCACCTGATGGTAATAGTGGTACGACCGCTCATGAACAGAAGAAAGCCAAACAACAGCTTGAATTACAAAGCGATTCTTGGCATTTCACTGCGCTCGCCATTCTGTGACATAAGTCTCAATATGTCCAGTAGTTACTCTGGCTATAATGTTCTTCAATACGAAACACAACAGTGCATTAACACTTACACTGCGAGAAATAGCCATTGCGGTGGTACCTACCCAGCGGCCACTCACATATGAGAGACCTACCACCAGTGCTAAATCTTCTATTATCATGACAAAAAATATATATAAAAAAGGACTTAATCCCTCTTCTAGGCGGCTTATGTCCTGAATGCGGTCTGCGTCGGTCTGAAACCTCACTCCATCCCTGCTGGCCTATTGCAGCGCAGGACAAAGACTGCTGATAAGGTACTTCGCGTGAATACTTTGTGAACAGTCAGCGAAGTGTTTTGTGTGCTGGATGAAATATTTTTTCATATTATATCATGTGAAATTGCAAACTATGTATGTAAGATGCATATTAACGGGCTTATTCATAGACAGTTTTAAAACCTATTTTAGTTATCGAATGTTTGTCCTTTTCGAACCACTTTTGAATTCAGTTTCAGCGAAGAATACAAAAAAAAGATAACTAAAATGTATTTAAACTGTCTATGCATCAGGTCTTAGGTGTTATGAACTTTGCATCCCCCCTATAGATAAAAATCGGACATTATGTATAATTATGCATGTAAGTATATAACTCTGTATCGGATTCACTATTTAGCTACAATCTTTCTTTTTTATGATTACAGGCCCTCGTATACGACGCTGGACTGCTGCCCAGTGTTATTCGGTAGTCTTCCCACGCCTTAGCAGCAGGATTTACGTTCCTACTCAATCAAAGCTATTTCACCAGGTTTCAATCAAATATTTATATAAAATTAAGCCACAAATAAGTATGTATCAACACATATACGGGTGGTATATGTGTTGATACTATAGGGCACAGGCCTCCTCTACAATCGAGAGTACGATTGAAATCGGTTAGGCCATACAGTTTACGTTGCTCTAGTGCGGGTTGGCGGACTTTGTACACCATAAAAATATATAAATCGGTATGGTATGCAGATTTCGTTACAATGTTTCCCTTCATCATTAAAGTGCGTGGTGATTGACTATCAATACTCCTTATATGACGCCAAAAATGAATAAAAATAAAAGAAACGCATTCCAAAAATAAATATAACCGGTATTTCCAATACATATCTCATATACGAGTAATAACGTGCTCGACTTATCGGTCTCGCACTTTTCAAAAAGCGAAATATACAACTCGACGCTACAACGATTGCTGGCATCAGTTTGAACGCCCGGCCACCACTTCGAGATTTCTATTTCCTTCCACAACTGTTTTCTGTGTACCCGAACGGTATCCAATTTCCTTGGCATGTACACTTTCACAATTTCCAAACGCATCAATCGGAATGGTTTAAATATATTGTTGGATATTGTTTGTTCGGTTTCATCTGTTTTATTGGTGCTATTTCTTTCTTCTTCATATGATCTTGTGGAAATTATTGTACTAGCAATGGCTACAAGTTAATCCAACTTTCGATTGTAGAGATTACTCAGTGGGCTGATACTGTAACGTTTTCTCGCTTATCAACCTCTAACTATACGAGTAGTTCAGTTTTCTATAAGCGGGGCTTTGAAAGAGTAATAACCACAGGTGACGCTTTGTATTATAATAAATAAATAAATAACACCCAACAGTCACATACATAGTCCTGACATTAGTGTGGCCTGTGGGACTAAGATCCTCTCTTGTGTCGTGGGTATTAGGAACTACCAGAGACTTTTGGTTTCAGAAACACCCAGACCCGAACGAAATATGCTATAGTATATATGCTTTTAGTTGACAATCTACTTGGTCATCTACCATCAAGTAGTTTTCTTTTACTGCATTGAATGGGGAAGCGAGCATACCATCCGCCATCATGTCTTCAATGCTTGGCATATCTTGTCATCCTGAGACTTAAGATGAAGTCTTAATATGTCTAGTAGTTAGTAGTGAGTAGTATACTAGTTTGTCATTCAATGTAGGTAAGGCGTGTTGCATTAGTTCTCTAAGTTGTATGTCACAATTTGCATAAGTATGTCAAGCTCTTAAGAGTCCAATAACTATTATTGAAGATCAATTCTGTTAAATGTAATATTTTAAAGTTTGTTGTTCTTGTTTTTAACATAACTCGTATCTTTAACATGTTACTTAGATAGTTCTATATGTATTAGATTTTTATGATTAAGCAACTAATATAAGCGAGTGACTTGTAAAACCCTTTGCTTTAAAACTGACTAGCGACCCGTCCCGACCCTACCCGGATGCAGATACATTTTTTTGAAAATATTCTATCACCTATGTACATCAGGTATAAAGTATGATTCTAATAGTGAAAGAGTTTTCAAATCGGTCCAGTAGTTTCAGAGCCTATTCAATACAAAAAAACAATCAAATCTTTCTTCTTTATAATATCAGTATTGATATCCTTTATAAATGAATTAGTAAAGGCACGAACACATGCCTTAGAATAGGAAGTGTTGGATTATGAAAGCGAATTAGGATGTTACATCGATAAACTCCGTTTGGAAGTGATTAAGTCATTAGAAACAATGTAACGCGCATAAATCCGACGTCTGCGATCCGCCTTCCTGTAACGTCTGAACACTAACATTGTTTACATAAATGTAATAAGGCGAGGCTCACACACACTAACACGTGGGTCCATGTAGGGGAGTGAATAACATTAATTGCATCTAAATTAATCTTGAAATTCGGTGGGTTTGAGTCGTTATTGATTTATACGTTATAGTATAATATACAGAATATGGTATTTCCAAAGTGCTAACTTTTATTTACAAATTATGTCATAAAAATCATAATTTGTACTTAAATAATAGTTAATCCTTAATTATCATAAAATGTGTCGACCTGGTGAAACATTAAGAAGAAGTGAATACATTTGGAAGCTATTGCTTCCACGTTACGTTAAGGAATCGTTGTCAATTGTCAGCTCGTGGCAATATGAACGAACCTAACAAAAAACGTTAGTTTACTCAGATGCATTCAGAAAATATAATCATGTATCTACCTATATACACCGTAGCGAAAAAGATTTTCCTTGCACTGAGCCTTATAAGGACTGATATGTTTTCAACTATATAACCTATACAACAAAAATGCGTCTTAAATCCAATGCATTTGCTGCTCCCAGCTCTGCAGTCTCAAAGGTAGCTCATCTGCCGAGTAGAACTCAACATCTATGTTTACATTACACATATAAATTTCACCCTTCTGTTTTGCAAAACAGACACCATTTCCCTAATTGAATTAGTGTTGTTTTTGCTCCGCTGGAAAATTGGCTTTGTGCATTCAAACCGTCCGTGAGAAAGTGCATAACTTGTTTACATAACCAGCAGAAATTTGCACCGCGTTTCTTATTTACAAAATGCATGTAGATGTCTTGAATTATCGGCAGGAGGGAGTTTTGTAACAGCATAGTGCGCTTATTTACTTAGGTTGGCTTAGCGTTGCACCGTTTGCTTTGTATACTAAAATATAATGTCTTTAAAACTTTTATTTAGTAGTATGGTATGCGCTATAGTAATAATCCAATTTATGTTGGAGATATAACTGTTAAAAGATAGAAATTTGTGTAAAGTAAAACAACGTTTCTTCTTGAGCGAACGTAAGCAGACCGGAGATTTGTAGGAAGTGACAAATCCTATGGACACCTTTTTTTTTTTTTTTTTTTTTTAACGAGGGCAAAAACTGTTTATGGTCCTCTTCCTACAGCCCTGGGGGAGGGATGTAGGAAGGATGTGTCGGGGTCACCGGCCTTCCAACCCGGCTTTGAGATGTTAATGCCGAGCTGGGTCCCTAACGCTTATATCCTACGCCGGCATACCGACCAAAACCCCTCGATGGCCCTCTTCGCGCATATTAGGATGACTGCGGTCTCTGCTAGCGTGATTCGCCTGGTACTATTCCGCAGTCAACCTATGCAGTTCGGAGACCTCTAGCCCCCCCTTCGTCCATAACAGAGCGACACGTACGTGTCCCCTTTAGCCCTATTCGGGCGTTCGCCTCGGGATTACTTTAAGGAGGGTGCCCCCCAAAAGCACCCAATAATCCCAGTGGTCCCTTTTAGTCGCCTTCTACGACAGGCAGGGAATACCGTGGTGGAATTCTTTTCGCCCCCTTGCCACAGGGCGGGGCGCCAGGACTAATTATCGCCATTAAACTGGCGCCGTCTTCTCCGATGTCTTTGCCGACGGGCGGGATCGGTTCTATCGCGATCCCTTTCTGCGCTCTCTTTCTGTGAGATAACTCGCTCACAAAAAGAGAGCACCGCCTGCCACGACCTTCGATTCCCGACCATTGAGACAATAACGGCCGGGAGTGTAAGGTCGTCCCCTACAATAGCGCGTACAGCGCTGCGTTCTTCTTCCCAGGCTGGACATTCCATCAGTGTATGCTGGGCTGTGTCGTCTGGGCAGTTGTCACAGTGGTGACACACGGCGGATTCCTCTTTCCGTGCCACTCGCCACAGGTAATGTCCAAAGCAGCCATGCCCGGACAGTACCTGTGTCGAGCGGAAAGTCAGTGCGCCGTGGCGCCTGTCCATCCATTGGTCGAGGACAGGACGCACTGCCTCGACTAATCTAGCACCAGCACTGGGGTTTTCCAGCCTGGTTTGCCATTCCTCCACGGCGGCTCTGCGGAAGGAGGCTTTTTTTGCCTCGATCTCCCTCAGGACCGGCATTGCCCCACGGCCTATGGCCTCTTCCCGCCAATGATATGTGCGTGACAGGGATTTGGCATCAAGATCCCAGGGCAGGGTACCGGCCATAACGCAGGCCGCCTCATGGGAGATCGTGCGGTAGCCCCTGATCAACCGCTGCGCCAGGGCGCGCTGAGGCCTTCGTAACAAAGCAACACAGCTGGCGCGCAGGGACTCAGCCCATACTGGGCATCCATATAAAGCCATGGACCGCACGACTCCCATATGTAACCTTCGGCAAGGGTCTCCTGGACCTTCCAGGTTAGGGAGCAGGTTGGCTAGTGCGCCTGCTACCCTCAGCAACTTGGGTTGTAGCGCCGAAAAATGTGCGCGGAAGTCCCATCGGCTGTCAAGAAGCAGCCCAAGATATTTGAGCTTAGAGCCGATGGGAATATGCACGCCCTCGACTACTATTTGTGCCCCAACAGGTGGCACTTTCCGAGGCCCGTGAAAGCAGATGGCCTCGGATTTATGAAGCGCCACCTTGAGGCCCAATTGCCGGATCCGCCTCGCCACCTTGCTTGTGCCCGCCGAAGCGAGGGTTGCGGCTTCCTGGAAGGTCACACCTGACGCTGTTACGAGTGTGTCGTCAGCGTAACAAATGACGTCGACGCCTCGGGGATTGGTACCACGGAGTACCCAGTCGTACCCAATGTTCCACAGAAGTGGGCCAAGGACCGACCCCTGTGGAACACCGCAGGACATTGCTCTTCGGTGCCATCCATCTGAGCCCGGATACACTACGTATCTGTTTGACAGGTATGAATGCACCAAGTTCTGGAGATATGGGGGCACCCCGTGGTATCTCAGTGCTGCTTCTATGCAGGGCCAGGGCAGAGAGTTAAAAGCGTTGGCAATGTCGAGTGACACCGCCACAACGCATTTGCCCTGGGTCACTGCTTCTTCCGCTATTGCTTTGACCCGCAGAACAGCAGAGATCGTTGAACGACCGCGCCGGAACCCGAACTGGACGTCCGCCAAGTCCGGGCCGACACTTTCGAGGTGCTCAACAAGGCGCGCATGAATTATGCGTTCGAAGAGCTTGGCAACCTCGTTGAGCAGCACGATGGGCCGGTAAGCCGATGGTGCTTCTGCGGGTCGTCCTTCTTTCTTGAGCAGGACCAGCTTGCCTGTTTTCCACTTTGATGGAAAATGGCCCTGCTCGAGACAAGCGGAGAAAAGACCGCAGAGCCTGGCCCCCAAGAATTCGACCACTAGCACCCAGATACGTCCGGGGATGCCGTCGAGTCCCGGGGCAGAGTTTTTACTCCGCAGTCGTAGCACTGCTCTTTCTAATTCCCCGAGCGACACAACCAGGGGATCCTATGGACACCTTCATATGTCGTCATAGAAGTGTTGAATGAATGTGATTGGGTGATTTCCTCAAAACTCGGCTTTAATGGAAGTACAGTTGTAGTCTGTATCAGCCCATACACGTCCCACTGCAGGGCATGGGCCTACTCTACAATCGAGAATATGATTGAGAGTGGTTAGGCCATATAGTCCACCACGCTGGCCTAGTGCGGGTTGACGGACTTACATACCATAGAAATTCTTATAAATGGTTATGGTATGCAGGTTTCCTCACGATGTTTTCCTTCACCGTTATAGTGCGTGGTGATTGACTATCAATACACACATGACTCCGAAAAGACAGAGGTGTGCCCTGGGATTCGAACCCGCGACCACGCACTAACACAGTTGTAGTACGAATCTAAAAATCTCCATAAACCTAAAGCTACCGATCCATTTTTCGAATAAATTGCTTCAAAAATAATTTTCAGTCACAAATTAAGTGATAACAAATCCCTTTGATGTTTTAAATATATGAAATAAACATCCATTTCTACCCTGAAAGTGAAACGAATACTGAATTTATAATCCAAGTAGCTTCTTGATAATTTGGGCGTTATATTTATTCATAGAAATTCAAATCAGATACAATAGTACATTTCAGCAATTGAAAATTGATCCTTGCATTAATTGTTAAATCTTATATGGCCGCACTTTGGTGTTCCACCTATAACATGATTATTTTGATATGAGAAGAGCGAGCGAGTGATGTACCATCATAAGGAGAGGTCATGGATTCCGACTTTAATTAGTATAGAATAAATAGTTTTTTTTGTCATATATTTATTTTGTGTTCATGCTTCTATGCAAATATAAGTTTGTGGTTTGTAATAATGAAGACATATGACATGTATCTATTTAGGACATTTGGGACATATTCAGTCTTGTGTCTTCTGAAGGATCTTATGTCTCAACATAGCGAGCGTAGTGGAATGCCAATCATTGCTTTGTATTTTAAGGTGTTGTTTGGTTTTAATACTGTTTATGAGCGGTCCTATCGCTTCCCATCAGGTGAACAGCATGCGCAATTCAACGATTCTTCGCGCAAAACCTTTTCAACAGATTTTACATAAATATTAAATAAAAAATAATACTAGTCAAGTATCTTCGGTTGTTCTAAGTAAGCTTCTAATAAAGGTGTTGCAATACCTACATTTATAAAATTGGTCGCATTTTTCCAGTATCAATTTTCGTAAGCCAGACAATACTTGATTATAATTAACAAGTACTGGTATATAATATTCATTTGTTATGAATAATTTGTTATATAATATATTCAATCTTATTGCTTTAATTATCGTGTTGTGTCTTAGCAATACGATATGGAGAAACTTAGAAACATTAATTAAGTGTTATCAATATCACAAAATTTGCTAATTATGGAAATCCGTACATTTATAATATACTAAATCATAACATTATATTATTTATCATTTTTTTTGAAACAACACGTCTAGGTTATAATAGGTAATAGGATTAGTAGAAATATTATAAATAATTCACCTATATTTCACCAGATAAGAAGACGCAGCTTATTTTTTTTTAGTCTTTGACAATATTTAAATTTTTTGCAAATGTAATTTTTGTAAATAATAATTTACAAAAATTAACGTTAATTTTAGAATACATCTACAGGTTATCAGGTTGATTTACCAAGGCACTTCCATTAGGCAGGTCATCGCCCCTTGATGACGTCATACCCTGCGTTTTCCTTAAGACGATCTCCACTCGGGAACTTGTTTATACAATCGGTTCCCGTTGTTATACATCGCCTTCCATTAATAGTGCATATTTTACGTTGTCAGAACAAAGATCTCAAAACTAAACACAGGGTTTAAGGCTTGATATATTTTTCCCTTAAGGAATTCTGTCCATGGTGTTTTAAAAGGTAATTTCACGAATACCATACCATACAATAATATATGCAAAAAAAAAAAATATTTTAATTAGAGTTTTACGAAAAAATGTGGTATTGGATTTTGCTATTCATTATGAGCCCGGAGTCAGGAATTAGTGCCCGATATGGCGATAGGTTCGCCGCCCCCTATCACATCGTGGGAAGGAACATACAAAGCGAAATGTATGTATCCTGGCACCACTGCCTACCCCTTCTGGGAAAAAGGCATGAGTTTATGTACGAATAAACACAATATTAACCTATATTAATGTATATGACCATTATAATTTAAAATAAACAACCTTTAAGTTATTCCAAAAATAAGCACTTAATTTCTAAATGACAAAACTCATCGAACCGTGTTACCCTTTTTTAAGACGAAAAATATTGTAGCAACTGTAGACAAAGCCTGTTCCCAGCTCGCTAATGTGTAAAAGTTATTACATTGGATACATTTTGATACAATGTTAGATCTATAAACATGTATTGGCCTTTCTACAGTGTTTACAACAATGTATTTTTATAGTCACGTTTTACGATCCTAAGGCCTTTAGGATAAACAAAGGGCAACTGACGCAGCCGGTGTTGCCATGTGTCTCGGTTTAACAGACCACCACGATTTTGCTGAGGATTTCTTTTTTTTTAAAAGGCCTAGTAAAAGTATATGGTCTGTGTTCTTATTCTATGTAGTTTTCGAATAATGTTTATATTGCAGATTCGGCATATAATTGTTCTGTCGAATTGGGAAACAGCCAATGCTCCAGGGACGATATTTTAAAAAGCAATAATAAATATATAAATAAAAAATATTTTAATAGTTGTCCCACTGTGGAATTTAACCTGTGATTGATGGTCATTGACAATGAGGCATAATATAACATCTTATTCAGAAGAGATTGTTGCAATTGTTATTTTCAGCGATTTTTTTTCGTAGTCCATGAATACGGCTATTTCTCTAATTTGGAATCATTTGTACCTCCGAATTACTATTAGAAACTTGTCATAATTAAAACTATTTATTACAAAATCCACACAAAGTTTCGGCTAGCCAGAGTGTGAAATAAACTAAATAAAAGACGGATAAAAAGAAAGCTCCGAGAATGAATGGGGTGCAGCGAAACAAATCAATTGCTTTGTGTCGGCCGACAGGTACATTCAACGGCTGCCCGTCTGATGCGCTAGTGAGCCGCCGATGAAATTGAAACAATGCGATAATAACTTTTTTTTATCATCCAAATAGTTACATTGGATAGTGTTAATTATAATACGACCTAAAATTACATGAGGTGATGGGAGGTGATTGTCGCGACGAAAAGATCGGCAGTCAAACCGCTATAAGATAGACGCAGGTGCCATGTAATTCTAGCAAAACAAAACAAAAAAAAACTTTAGTGATTACCAAGGAATCCATGAAGTATAGTCTAATTTAACTGTGAGAGAATAAATGATGGGAACTGCAGACTCTGGGATCGGCCAGAATGACGTCACTTACCCACGACTTAACCTTAAGTTGCTCGTGAATTTGAAAGACTGTCTCTATAACAATTAGAACTCTTTCACATAAGCCTAAAATATTTTTCCCAAAATCTATCTTTTTAATGGATTTTTCTTTATCTAGCCCAACAACACCGGCTGCAAGTCTCCTTGACGCAAGACGGTGTGGGAGGGGCGCGTAGGGGCGTCTTCAGACTATTTACGTTGACGCTCTGAGGTGACCTACCCGTGACCTTTGACCCGCGAGCCTGTGACCTACATAGCGGCAATCGATACGCACGTTGCCCGCCTGTATCTGTTGCCTTCGATAAGGACGCTGTTCATTAAAACTTTTGATTGAGCTTCGTCTGAGTATTGTGAGATAAAGCGGTAATGGACTTTGTATTGGCATTTTTTCTCATTCATGTTTTTGTGAATAAACTGTTACAAATTGATGTCGAGCGCTATTTTTGGAATTGTGTGTGTTACGTCGTGGACTGGTATCTATGCTATTATTTTTTTAGGCATTTATTTCTTTCGTGTATTTTTGAGTAGTTATATTCTTGCGGAGTGCATAATATAATTGCTAATTGTAAAGGCTCCTACTCACTATGCTGGCGGGTTTATGACGCGCTGGTAAGCCGACGGCAACAACAAGCCGGCGGCATTTGCCACAGAGCATAATTTCTGTCGTGACAGAACGCTAGTAATTTTACACTTTATAGTTCTATTTTTTTTATGATAGACAGTAAAGTCACAGAACGCCGTCTATATGTGCGTTGGCTTAGCGCGCTTTGTATGGAGCTTGACTTCTGTTAGTATTCTGTGGTAAAGTCGCCAATATTGCCATTACGACAGTGATATACGTTTGAATTAGGAAAGGAATAAAAAGGACATTTTGGGTGCATCCAAGCTGTATCTAACAAGCAGCCAGCTCCCGTGCTACCACCGCCGACTTATCCCTCATATCATGCAGTTTTTCCGGCGAGAAGGCTCATACACCCGCGCGCCGGTCCCGCAACCGGCATAGTGTGTACGAGGCATAAGACTCGAGTAGGTATATTTCTTAAGTCGGTTTATCGATTAATTGATTTTTCATTTCATTGGAAATGTATAGCAGACCAGACAGACCCAGACCAGTTTTTTCAGCTAGACGAGATAACCTCTAGACAGCAGTATTGACTTCTGTTGGATATAAAACTTAAATTCTAGCAAAAATAAGCTCGTTCCAATACATAAATACTCACACATCACACATGCAATTTAATTTACATAAAACGCGATTAATACTACTGATTTTTTTACAACCATCACAATTCGGTATTTAATCCCTCCGAAGATATTTAAAGGATCCGTGACGTTATCAATGCGTCACATCTTTTCACTTCACAAGCGGATTATAATCGTAAAAGGCTAAGTGGACCACCCGTGCAAAAATAACTAAATGATGCAGCAGTTTATATAGGTCAGAAACCCGACGCTGCCTACTCCGCTAAACACGATACTTGCGTTGCTCAATACTTGTGAATTGGGCTGCACGAGTGCTGACTATCTTATTTTTATGTCTGGATATTTTTTTTTATCAAACGTTGTATTGGTAATTTAAAGACACTTTTACAGTTTAAAAAGTTTTTTAAATTGACTTGAATTGCTTAGTGACAGCCTCGGTGGCGTCGTTACCCGGTACAAGCTGTGAAACGAGAGGCCACGGGTTCGATCCCCGCGCCGAGGCAAATGTTTATGGGAACCACAAGTATTTGTTTCGGATTAAACAAGTATTTTGTAAAGCGATTTTAACAATTTCTATGGTATGTATGTAAAGTCCACCAACCCGCACTGGGCCAGCGTAATGGACTATATGGCCTAACCCCTCTCCATCGAACTCTTGGTTGTAGAGGAGACGCGTGCCCTACAGTTGGACGTATATACAGACTCGAGCTCAATAATCGCCTCTTGGTAAACGAAACATTATAAAGAACTTTTCAATAATATTACGATCCATTGCAATTAAAGAAATCATTAGAACGGATATCTATTATAGACACTGCGTGTATTAAGCCACTTAATACATTTTACTGGTTACACTGTCTATCACTGTCATGTGTGTATTGATCGTCAATCACCACGCACTAAAACGGTGAAGGAAAACATCGTGAGGAAACCTGCATACCATAGCGATTTATAAGAATTTCTATGGTATGTAAGTCCGCCAACCCGCACTAGGCCAGCGTGGTGGACTATATGGTCTAACCACTTTCAATCGTACAGTCGGTTGCAGAGTAGGCCCGTGCCCTGCAGTGGGACGTATATGGGCTGATACAGATACAGTCTGTCTTTCCCAGGACAAATTTCCCCGCAAGAATGTTGTAAAGTACAATACAGACTACAATACAGTGTAGCCTTATAATTATTAGGTCAGCAGCATTTTAAGCGTTGAAGAGACTTGAGATAGTAAGAGCAGTTTTGCTGAAATAGACTTAATAAGGATTTCTTCAAACCGTGGGGATTTTTACGCATATTGCAAATATTTAAGAGTTCTTTATTCAAATATAAAAAATGACAGATCGTGTTGTTTTAGTTCATGAATGGGTCACGAGAGGTCGCGTGTCGACATTAGATTTAGTTCATTAGAACCGTAGTTACATTTTAATCATAATTATAAATTTATATGCTACGATTAAGGTTTATATTGTATATTTTAGGTAGACATACTTTAAACATTGTTTGGTGGCAACTGGTATGATCTTTGGCCTTGATGTCTTGGATTTGGTTTTAGGCTAAATAAAATTAGTGTATATTAGCAGGATAAAGCGGCTTCATGCTTAGACCACGAGATGCAATGTCTCTCTCGTGATGATCTGTCACCAATCGACACAAAATTGCTGCATTATATGAGATTACTCTGAGATCCGAAACGAAGTACGAATGCTCGAACGTCGTACGTAAAACTGTACGTAAATGTGTAATTTCATAATTACAATGTACCGAAAGTCATTATCCTCTACCGCACGTCCTAACCATAGACTAAGTTCGGAGTGAATGATAAGTATCATAGAGAATAGCATTGATTTTTAGAAGTGGATAATTTATGCCTTACTTCGGACGTCGAATCTTGGAACATTTGAACTTCGTTTTGGATCATCTATATTACATATATAGGATATTAAATACAAATTGCATTGTCCTACTTATCGCAGCATCATAAAATAATTAATAATCCTTTGTGAGGATTTCAATAAAAACTATGATGTTAAAATATTAAATAAAACCGGTGATTCAATAATACAATAAAAACCGATTGAATTGATAAACGACCATGTGCAGCGTGCACTTTAATAGATTTATTAAATTATTATTATTTGCATCAGTGATAACCCACTTAATGGCACGAATGGTATTGTTATTGTCTCGGAGCCAGAGAACATTTAAATCATTTTTATTTTAATAGTTGTAGAGATTTTATAGATAATTTTTACTGGTAGTTTTGAAAGGGTGAAAAGCAAATAATATTACATACAAAAATATGATATGATAGGCATTTTACTCTTATGTGTATGTACAAGAAAGCTTTATAAGTAGTATAGCAGCATTGTAACCCTTCTTGACAATACAATGGAAAAATATCTTATTGAAAACCTATAATATGAAGTAGCTATGTTCGAACCAGTAACATTCGTTTAAGTATCCCGGTATTCACCTAACTTAGGATTTATTACTATCAAGTTACACTTTAAAAGTTTGATTGGCTCTTGCGCTTTTGTGTAAAATTGTCATTTTGGTGAATTTTTTATTAATTATTTAAATAAATATTCGTATAATTAAACAAAGTTTTAATTATTACTTTGCCATAACAGCCTGCTCGAGACAATCAATAGATATTAACAAAGATGTAGGCGAGAATACAAGAACGTTTCAAATACCTAGGTTCTAATAGCAGTTAGACAAATAAACATTGTATTTATGGAACTGTTGATTTGTGAATATCTTGTAGCATGCGCTTGAAGATGGTGCGTGGGTATATTGAGTAAAGGCTAAGTGGCTCTTTAGCTTATTTGTTGCAAATGTTTGATAGTAATAAGCATAGAAAATCTAAAGAGTTGGTGGATGTACTGATTTTTATTCATTGCAATAAATAGTGAGACCAGCATGCCATTCGCCTGTAGCCGATAAGAAATGTACAGCAACGCTACCTAGATCCTAATTAGACTACGAGTATAAGTAAATATATAATCTGTTAGAAGCTTAGCAATATACAAATGCGGGGTGCTGTCCCCGTCTTATGGTGAATAATCATATGATAAGTGACTGAAATATTTACCTCCATTACTCGTATCACACATTCAGTACTTAATAATTCGTATGTACACTGCAATTATAATATATAAAATGATATTAAAACATTGCGTGCAATTTATTACGTTTGAGAACATAATAAACTTCTTGATATTGGTAGCTCCTGTACTTGGTATTGTGACATCAGCTTATAAATCTACTAAGAATTCATGCAAAAAAGTCATTTCACTTTACCGTGGCTAGTTAAATGTTTTATATTCCAATGCTGGGCGAAAGCTGCGAGACCTTAACATTACTATTTATTACTAAAGATTACACGATACATAGAAATTAATTAAGTTAAAATATAGTTTTAAACTGCTAACAGCTTTTATAGCTTTTAAATAGTGGTTTCTTAGATTTACGCGAGTGCATTAAAATAAAACTTTTTTTTTATTTTGTTACTGATTTTATCGCGAATTTTGGTTTCATTTTTACATTTTTTTACTTTCTGATGTGTCGAGTACTTTCTTTACAGCTTTCGTGGTTACAGGGCGGACTGAGGTATTAGTCATCCGTTCAGTGACTTATATGGTGCATTTACACGTTGGCTGAGGCTGGGCTAACGTCTACCAACTTCAAGCTATCAGCAATGAAAAGCTTAGGGCCAGCCAGGCCAAACACACCGTTTACACGCTGGCGTTGGTGGATGCTGGTTCAGGTTGGCCAAGCGTGTAAATGCACCATTACATTTTAACTGCCCTTATTTTACAATCATTAAATTAAAATAGTTACTTTAAAAAGGTAAGCTGGCTTTTGCGATCCGATCTAAGCAGAAGGAGCTCACTGCGTCTTGCGGTTAGGTGTGTTAGCTCAGTTAAAGAATATTTTTGTTATACATTTATGTTCGGGGATTGAATTATATCCCCACCATTTTAGTGGGAAAAATTTGTGAGCATGGTCATATTTTTATATCGCCATTGTATATAGACCAGCTAACAACCCCTCCCATGGTAAGCGGCAACCGACAGTTGAACTTGGAAAGGTCAAGGGCAAAAACGAGCCGCGGAATACCGAAATTGTCAATAAGGTCTCTAGACCTTTTGTTATTAAAAAATAAAAAGTGACAGTAGAGGATGTGGAGTGACCATTAATTATCAAACTCGATAAAAAAATCCTTCAGATATCTAATACATAATGTGGACCATCCTCATGCAGAGATTGCATTATTTTTTTTTGTATTGTATCAGCCCATATACGTCCCACTGCAGGGCACGGGCCTACTCTACAATCGACAGTACGATTGAGAGTGGTTAGGCCATATAGTCCACCACGCTGGCCTAGTGCGGGTTGGCGGACTTACATACCATAGAAATTCTTAAAAATCGCTATGGTATGCAGGTTTCCTCACGATGTTTTCCTTCACCGTTTTAGTGCGTGTTGATTGACTATCAATACACATGCATTATTTATGGTCAATTTACAACTAATTGGCAAACACGTGAAACGACGAAGCACCTCAGATTAGAGTACAGATGTGGTATAAATAATCCCATACAGTTTTTCAATATTTATGGTCGATATAATACTCCGCCTCTACCCTAACCCGTTAATTCACCTGGTTGACTCACAATACTCCGAAGCGGTGGACAAGAGCGCAGTTTTCCTCAATTCATTTTGTTCTTTTGGTGAATTCCGATCGTGTGTCACGCTTTCTCGGCGAAAATAAGATGATCATCGTCCATTAGTATGTGAAAAACCCTTTAGACGTAACGGTTTTTGTATAAATAATCATTTTATTCGTATTATAGAGGTAAATTTGGCGACGTCATGCGTTCTACTTTGAATATAGATTTTACAAAGAATTAGAGAAGATTTTTTTTTATATTCTTAATTAGTGTGACTTAGGGAAATATATTTGAGAATTTTTGTTTTTATTCGTAACTTAACAGGAATACGACCAAATGTCATACATAAAAGTAATACCAATCAAAGAGTTTTAATCGGTATTTTCTTGCACGTTTTACCATCTGTACAAAACTAATCATCATTTAGAAATTTCCTGTAATTATCGCAGATATTTTTCAACCATTCCCTCTTATTTTTATCTGTAATAATTCAGTAGTCTCGTAGTCTTTCTGTCACAATTATTATATTTCCAATCACGTTCGTGTATCAAATAGAAAAGCTAATACTAGCGCGGTCCGGGCTGAGGCTGTGTCGCGGCCGGGTCACGCCTCCCCCCTCCTGCCTCTCTCCCGGTGCCCCCGCCGCGTCCCCCTCGCCCCCGCCTCCCGACATGCACTTGAACTGGTTCGCGTACTTTCAGTTTCTCTCGGCGGGATGGCCTGACCTACCCGAAGACGGGACGGGACTGATCCCGGGACTTGGGATGAGTCTTATATCTACAGGCACTTGGCAGTCTATGTTATTGTATATCAATTTTAGGTACAAAATGTGCTGTATTTTTTGTTTTGAAAATTTTATAAGTATTAACGGCCTGGGATTGGAAATTGTGCCTATACTACACCGCTCATTTATTGTCATATTGTTTTAGGAAAGTAAGTCCATAAACAATGGGTGATGCTAGTTGTATCTCTGCCTACTTGTATATGCTTAATCTTATGTATGTCGAAATTACTATCAACTAAAATGCATTAGAAACTCAGCATTGGCAATATAGAATTATGTAACTTTATTGCTATTTTTCGTTTGTTCAAAAATATTTTTGAAGCAATATTGTGATCCAAATGAGTTGACCTCTTCCGTGACAAGATTTATTTGTTTTAGCGTTATTAAATGTATCTTTAAGTGGAAATATAAATTAAATTAATACCTTGTATTTAATATTGACAGTGAAGATTTATTTGAATCAATATTCAAAGCACAAAAATATTGTAACTTGTTGACGGTTGATTTTTTTTTGCATTGTAAAAACGTGTCAACTTAATATAATAATGTACATATTTTTAATGGAATACACGTCCATTTTCCATATATTTCAGTGCTAATAAGGCGCTGGCTGGTATACTGGAAAATTGATTTCGACGTCAAATAAATTGCCTTTTAGGGCTGCCGAACTAGCAAACAGTACATTTTGTGGATATGATTTTTTATACAAACATATGATAGTGATTTTTATCAAAGTTGTACAAAATACTATGCATAAACATAAATTATATAACCTTGTATATATCTATTATCTGCATTAATATTGATGATAGCTATATATTCCATTCACTCATAACAGTGGGATAATACAAAATATGCTTGTCTAAGTATTATTGTTTTTTCGTTGTGATAAATCAAACTCCAGGAAATATTTATTTTGTTAACCAGAAACCCATCAAATTACTCTTGATTCGTTTTTAATTAAATTCAAGTCTATCAACGAAAATTCAAAATCATCAGATAATTGACTCTCGTAAGCTGACAACCCTAATATTTGCATACACAAACGCAATAAAGCATAATATAAGAAATGAGATTTTAATCGACCAATTTAAACAGCGAAAAAAATATCTGGGAACCCGAAATAACTTGTTTTCGATCTAAATCCGTGGCGGATAATACGAATATAATAGACTAGTCTCGAAATATAATGTAGATTGTAACCAATGTCTGGCTTTTTCTGAATATAAATCAATGTATAGTACTTCGACGTTTCAAATACATAAGCTAATGACTGAATCTCTTTAGGGGTAGATAGATGTGCTACTATTAGTACCATCAACCCTTTACCGAGTTTTAAACCCAGGATAGGGGACAATCTATTTTCTTTTCATTTATTTTAAATGTAACGCAATTATGGTCTTTGGCCAGGTAATATTAGATAAATTGTCTGTATATCTGCTTGTATAAGCCCATATACGTCCCACAGCAGGGCACACGCCTCTTCTAAAATCGAAATTAAGATTGGGAAGGACTAGGCCATATAAATTGTACTACTCAATTAAAGACTTGAGACTTACAAAGCTTCCCATTTGTCATCATATACATACTAATAAATTATTGCGGTGATAGAGTTTCAGTTCCAAAAATATATTTACATATTGCATACCTTATCTATTTGAACTATTGACTGTCTGTCAACGAGTTTATAGGTTCTCGTGGGAATTTTTATTGATAGCATGCATCAAGCTATGTAAAGAAATCGTGTTAATATAGGCTCGACAGAATGCCATAAATATTCATTAGACAACTGTTTACATACTGGATACAATATGCATATGTGTTGAACCGTTCCGTGCACATATTCGCGGTATACACTATATATTTTGTGTGAAAATAAGTAGAAAAATCAAAGCATTTTTCGGGTCGACAGTAATATTAAATCATTTGTCATAATGTAAACTACAATATGGCTAACGTTACAAGCTTGTCTAATGTGGGAATCACCGTATTTAATAAAACATTATTTTCTTATGTTAATTTAAAATACTGTAATGATTTTTGTAGCATTTTAGTACAATATTCTAAATTGTAGGCAAGTAGAGTGATAGGATATTCGATGTATATTATGAGCCCATCAACGATAAGACCCTTTTTAACAAAACATGTTTTTTCGTACAAAAACATATAGTACTGAACCTCCTCTGCAACTCCAGAACCAGCCATGTGAAATTCATATTTATTTATGTATACGTTATATAAGACTCTGATACACGTAGATTTAGTGAGGTTTTAAGACAATAACAACTTATCCGACTTCCGACATCTAACATCGAAAAGAAAACACTACAGCATTCCCGCCACAATTGTATATTATGAATAGATATAAACAAAGATGGAGCCAGTTTTCCATAACTTACAATTCTTCCTAACTGAATACATAATGGAGCGTTTATGGAAATTGTTTATTCCACAATACACACGCCTACAACCCATGGTCATTGTATTCGCTATACAAGAGAAAACAAAGGATATCTTACACCAAAAAGGCTTATAATGTTGATCCCGATATTTTTACCCCCGCCTTATTATAACAATGTCAGGCTGAAAGGCAACGCCTGTAGCCTATCTGTCAATGTGACAGTACACGTGCCTCGAAAATATTCATCATGTTACGATGGATTAATGCTAAAATGGCGCTGAAGGCTTGTGTGTCTTCTGTAATAATTATCTATATTTATGTATGTTCTTCTAACCTGTGTTTTAAATGCAACATATTTATTTAAATGCACTTTAATTTATATTTATAGATGGTAGAATCTCGTTTAAACGAGTATTAATACGATGATGTCGTACAATTGTCCTTCAGAAAGCAGAATCGAAGTGTATTTGAAGCTTTGCTGTTGATATTCTTTCTAGGAATGGCAGTGTCGGAGGCCGCACAATCGTATTCCTTCCTATACTAATTCTTTGAATTATTGCCATTTCAAGGTTTATATATATATTACCTGCACAATTTTGCCAAATCTTTAAGGATGTACGTGTACATTCAAACATCAAAAGCAATATATCTAATTTAAAATGTTTTGTTTACGATAACAGTGAGAAATGGTATCGTGGTCCATTTCTGTCTGAAAAATCGGAACGTGTCATATCATTACTGGGACGAAATCATGGCCTTAATTGTACAATCGTAATGGTGACTCTATTTTATTTGGGTTGAAGTAATCGATAACATGTATTTGTTCTAAAAACATTCATATACTTATAGTAACAAGTAATTTTATTACTTAAACGTAATTTCTGACTTCAATTTATTACAGATAATATGAGTATAGTTACAGACAATACAGTAATATTGTAGGTCCGATTGTTAGAGCGTGAAATCGTGTTATTTTTAGCCAGTAACGAGTAAAAAAAGTTTCTGGGTAATAAAAACTTAAATTAGTTTCCAAGTTTTCGTCAAAGACTAGCGTTTCAACAGCAAAATTGTGCAATGTGCATAAATTATAAAAGTTAAATTATTTATTTTGGCATAAAGGTGGTTAAAATATGTTTTATTTTTACATGTAATGTACCCTATAAGTATATGACTATCATCTAAGAAACGTTAATAATTTTAATAACTTTTTTACTTTTATTTAACATGCTTAAGAAATATACATAATATTTGATAGTAGATAACATCGAGAAAGCACTCGGGTTTATATTCACGCTATCAGAGTTGACAATTTGGTTTAATAACTAGACATTACTATACAGGGTATATCAAGACTGCTACCGAAAACGAAGCCGGGTAGTAGTTTTACTAAATCCAAAAAAATTGCAACTAAACATTTCGCAAAGAAATGCGACAGTTATTTTTTTGCCGTTTCTTTAAATATCATCGTGTTTGGGTGGTAAATCCATTGTTTTTGCTAAAACAGTAATTTATTTTTTTTGAGCACTAAAGCGCCTTTAAAAACAAAAGGGTGTACGCTATTATTTTAGAAAAAACAAATGTATTTACTACCCAAATAGGACGATAGGAAAAAAATGACTTTTTTTAAGCAAAAGTTTTAGTTGCATTGTGTCTGAAGTCACTAAAACTACCACCAGGCTTCATTTTCAGTAGCAGTCTTGTTATACCTTGTATGTATCAGCCCATGCACGTCCCACTGCAGGGCGCGGGCCTTCATTACAATAGAAATTACGGTCTAGAGGGGTTCCCTAACCCCATACAGACCTTTACATATCCACACATTACTTTAGCGATATTTAATTAATTTATTTCACGGCTTTATAAGTATTACTCATAATTACGAGATAATGGTACACACTCACGTAAAATAACCAAATTGGATTACATTATAAATTAAGAAAACATCACAATATTTAATAATTAAATAGAAAAAACGCCCCAAGACCAGTTCTTCGTTGTTTCCTTAATTAAGATTTACAAGTGAATTAATATTAAAATAAATGTTGCCTGAAGCAATATGAAGGGCGCTTTGAATAACCCGAAACATTATGGCGACTAATTGCAAGGCTCTATTGTATTTATTAATAAAAAGGTAGTACATTAAATAATATCGTGTGATCATATAATAAATGCAAGATAAAATGTTATTTATAGTCTAAGACAATGTATGAATGTATTTCAAGTAATTGTCATGGGTCCTATGGTGACTAGGTATTGCTCGTTGTAAAGAGACGCCGACATTATTAAATAAGTCCATTATGCTTTATATATTACAGCAAACTAGCTTAGAAGTACCTTTCATTTTTAATTAGTTCTCGTTTGTTCGAGCCTTAAGGACCATTTACACGGGGAGAGTTTTTCGCTTCAATGATAAGATTATCGTAAGAATATTAAAAGGTTGCATCGTGTAAGCGTTTGCTAAACACGATAATCAATGGCGGTTATGTCATGCGATAATAAATAAATATAAATACACTCAACAATCACATACATAGTTCTGACCCTCCACTAAGATCGAATATTGTATCGTGGGTATCGGGAATTTCGGAGACTTTTGGTCTCACACCCAGACTTGAAACAAAGGCTTGTGGTTTACATAAACATTTGTCTCGGTGCGGGGATCGAGCACGGGGCCTCTCGTTTCATAGCCGGCGTCTAACCAACTGCGCCACGGAGGCTGTCAAATGGCATTCGATTCTCGCCGCGAGAAACTCTCTCTGTGTAAATAAGGCTGAACTCAAAAGCGGCGTCTCATAAACCAAAATTTGGAGCCACGTGTGATTCAAACGTCTACTGAACGAGAGGTGACATATTGTTATGAACAAAAAGTATTAGTGGCACCATGTACTCGGTAAACTACTGATTGGTTTAAATCAGCGCAGTGACAGTGATTGACGCGCTGAAACCCTGTCCATGCGAGAATTTTGCGAAGCGCATATTTTTTTGCTACTCGTATAATGTCATGTACTGGCAGCGAAATTCTATTTTAAGTTTCCAACCTCTTTGTTGTAAAGGTGATTTAACTAATTTTTAAATATCACGCTTTGTAATTTGTTTTTAAAAGTCACTTTGTTTTTGGATCGCGGTAGAGCGGAGTTGTATTTGTGTCAATTGAATGGAAAAATCTTATGGTAACTAAAGGTTAATACATTATTGTTTATTTTTCAAGTTATATGCTCCTGCGCACTTGTGCCGACCTGTGCAACCGGATATACATAATTTGAATCCAAAACTCGACATAATTGCAGGACTTTTTTCATCATCGTGGACTATGGTTTTCACGGGATGGATGCGAAAATCCTACCATTGATGATTCGATAATAATAATACAATACTTTATTAAAACCCCAAATATCACGAAATACAGAAAAAAAAAGACATTTACAGATTTGATGAATCAAAAGGCGGTCTTATCGCTTTAAGCAATCCGTTCCAGACAACTATTAACAAACAAAAATAACCGATAAATTGTGATTCTAATTATTTAATTTTTAAAGTGTCTGCTTAATTAAAATTAAAATTAACCAACGCAATATCCGACACAGAAACATCTCCCATGTTTCAATAAACATTGTGCAACATACGTATCGCTATTGTTATTCGGTTTTCATTATTTAAAATGTAAAAATTCATACGCAATTGTAAATATGCAATTTGTAAGCGGTATGGTCGGGTGTTGAATGCGTTATAATTTTTTCGATTGCGAAAGCAAACTCTATTTTGAACTGGAAATACGTTTCTATCGGCAGATCGTGTTTACAACTGTCCTAGGGCAACAATTGTTGCGTGTCTAGGGAATGGTTCTACTTCGTGTACTACCGAAATAGTCTAATATAGAGGGGAAAATAGCGTGACAATTTTTTGCATTTGTATTATAGAGTATATATCATGTCATACGAAATTCATGTATTAGATTAGTTTTAAGCCTATAGGTCTATGGCTATCCTTGGGGAGGCTTATGTTCGACAGTAGCCTTTCTTTGGCTCATGAGAAGAGAGAGAGGGATAGTAAATAGGAGGAAACTAGACCCATATATTGGACAACAACATGTAGAAGGAAACATTTTATAGTTTTTAGATGGCATTAGTTATTAGTTTTAAAAATAACCATGAGCTATCGTCTCGACAGTACAAGCAATAAAAAAAATACTTTTAATGTTTCAGAAATTTAATAAATATATTTCATTTGATGCTTTTCCCTGTACAACACTATCTTGAAAATCAATCCATACCAAATTAATACGATTTATTTATACTGTACAAAGATACAAACAGTTTTTTGTCATGTGAAAAATGATCGTTATCTCTGAGGTCCAGCTAATTTGTCAAAAAGATAAAATCGCAATATAGAAGGGATAAGCCTCGATAAATTCAATACTAATGCATTACCTTTGTCAATAAGATAACACGAATAAATATATTCCGAACTCTAAAACATAATACATTATTTTTTATTTTTCTTTTACGGCTATTCACATATTATTGTGACGAAATATTAATAATGCTTCATAAAAACATGACTGTAGTTGTTCTATATTCTAAACGCCACTACCATCAGTCTATTCGGTTGGATGTAACAAACCAGGAATTTCCACGCAAATAAAATTAATTACCGAAACGAAGCGATTTTGACTACTTTCCGTTTTGCGCAATCCTCGAATTTACAATCGTAAATCAATTGATCGTTGTTATCCTAAAAAAAACATACGAGTTTCATATTTATACTTGGAACTGTTATTTAAGTGCCGAATCGAATGAACCGTTGTAAAACTGAATATTTCATCGCATCAAAATTCATTTTACTCGTACATGGCTTGCAACGGTACACGACGCATTTTAAATGAAAAAAATCCGTTTTGACGTTCATTGACGCACTTTTGTTTATACGATGCGTTTTTGTCATATAAAAAAATCATTAGATATCGAATATAGTGGGACTTGAGAAGTGCTTCATAACTGGACTTTGTTAATTTTTGGTTGAAAAAGTTGGTAAGAGCAATTTGTGAAATCGTACTTACAAAAATGGTATAAAAATTATGTCAGTAACAAATAAGACGAAACAAATAAAGAGTTATTTTTAAAATATATTAGCAATACAGCTCTTGCCTTGGCCACAGAATACTAAACTAACAGAAGTCAAGCTCCATACAAAGCGCGCTAAATCAACGCACACATAGACAGCGTTCACCGACACGATATTTCAAACCAGTCGAAACCACTGCGAGCGCGAGTGTCACTCGCTTCGGGCACGCAAATAGTGAGATGTTATGTGCAAAGATGGAGCAAATGAATAAAAGTTATTACACTTGTATATAAAACACCAGATTATAATAATTGAAAATAAATTTCATTAAAAAAACCTATATTATACAAATACAATTTAAAAAACTTAGAATAATGACATACACATTCTCAGCGAGTTCATAAATAAAATTAAAATTTATTTATCGTATTATTATTTTATGTTTTGTACGTAAGACTTACTCGAATGTACAATAACAACCCTTACAATACAAAGACAGCCAGCAATACAAATTAAGCATCGTAGGCGATGCGTAGGCACAGGAAACACCTGGACACTTACAAATTCAAATTTTAAATGAATCGAAATTTTATTGTATCTATTAAAGATGCACAAGGGATACAATGTTTTTCTTTCATGCCCAAGAATTATTATTTATTCCATTCAGAGCTACATCCGGCAGAACAAACAATACCAGTATGCACATATATCATTTACTCATACAGAAGTTGTTTACGTCAAAGACATTTCGAGCTGAAAATACAGTTTTTCAATGCACAATGGATTTAAGAACGAGAAACGAGCACGGTAAACCGGAATGGCTTACCTTGGTAAACGGTTGGTTGGTGACGTTAAAAATACAATTTCATTTATATTTCACTGGTTGTTTAGATATTTATTATTGGCAAAAAATACTATTATAGATAACAATACATTTGGGAACAGAATTCTTAATGATGGATCTGTGACGGTTGAGCTAAGTTTGTCGAACTCGCTAATTGCAGGCCGCTTTCCTGTCTCTATAGACATTCTTGGGAAAGGCCTTTGTTCAACGGTTGCCTTCCTGTGGCTGAGGAAAGAGAGAGAGAGCGACAGGGAGAAGAAGGGAGAGTGGAAGAGCAATAGGTATGTTCGACAGTAGATTTCCTAAAATTCCAACTTAGAACATTTCAATTCTACCTAACGCTAAAGATGAGCTCGAATTCCAGCTTAAAACATTTAAGTACAAGTAATTTCTGTTAAGAATCTCCTAGTACAGCAAGGTCTGCGAAATCAATTATTTTAATAAGCCTTGAGGCGTGTTTGCAGATTTCTCCTGCGACGTAACTCTAAGCTTGCCAAGTTGTCAGGTTTCGACACTTAGGTATACTATACATTGTTTTCTAAGGAATATTAATATTACACTTTCTTTCACTGTACAAAGATGGAAATGAGCTAATGGTTTTCCTGATGATAATACCTTTGAATATGTAAAATAATTTATTTGCTTTGGGTAATACAATTGAACAAGCAATTTTGAAGATAATATTTTTTTAAATTATTAGTTTAATTAATATTATATGCAGTGGTGAAGTATATGACCTAACCACTCTCAATCGTACTCTTGATTGTATGCAGTGAATATTGGCTGATAAAGGTACAGAATTTTATAACTAGTCTAGGCACTTTTACTGCTATCTGGCCGAATTCTACACTTGCACGGGGTTGGAATAAAAAATGACGTCATCCATGTTGCAAAATGATTGTCTTATAATTTTGCGCAAAATTTGCGGCGCTTGCCGTAGAGCAGGCATTTTAGAATTAGGCTTTTAGTCTTACACGCTAACTACTAATCATTTTGAATCGACCTATCAATAACACAGCATTTAACTGACACCAATATGCTAAAGTATTAGTCACCTAACATAATGTCGAAAGTTAATATCCAACAAAACAATTTAGACATAGTAATTTGGCAAACAAATAATGTAGGATGAAAGCAATCAATTTGTATTTGAAAGTTGTATGTTTATCTTATATTACACAACTTTCGAAATTAAGCAGACGGAAGCACAATTGACGAATACAAATGATTGATGAATTAATCAATCAATTGCAAACAAAAGATTAATAAAACGATCAGCGTTCTACTATGTAACATTAATGAGTATATTATCTCGATATTACATTTGTTATATGGAAAAGATTTATCTATGAAATTCAACCGCCTTATTTATACATATAAATATATTTTAGTTATCAAATGTTTTGTTTTAGTCGAACGACTTTTGAATGCAATGAGCGAAGAAAACAAAACATATATGAGTAAATTCGATAGAGTAACAAAAAATACAATAGCAATATTATAATTTTGGATCATGTAATACTCGTAATCTTTAAATTGGTTTTCCTATGGAAGCAGTATTTAAATGAAAACATGATTCTTTATATTTTCCATTACCGGCCACGGGTCTCAACTACAATTGAAATTACGGTTGAGAGAGGTTAGGCCATATAATAATAAATACAATACTTTCTTTTAAACCGACTTCCTGTCACGGACCACGACGCGATTACATGGTTAATCATTTTTTAAATTACTATTTATGTATTTTCTAACATTACAGCTGTTGTAAATATGTCTAATCTATCGTCTGGAGCACTTTGGCTCATTGATAAGGATAAATTATCAGGCTTTATCAAGACGCTCCGTTGGTGGCCTATATCACGATGTGTTGGAGGCTTTAAGGAAGATGCTAGCGTAGGACAGTCATATATTCACCTATAACATATAGGTAAGTATATCGTTATTAGGTTTTTTCTATTCTTCTCGAAAGCACGCACAACATTACAACATAATGTAATGTTAATATTAAATTCTTTTATGACAAGTGAGAGAAAAATGTCTCCACCTTGCGGAAGACAATATGAACTAAAGAGCATTTATCTTGATTAATATAAAGGTTTTGGAATATTATCATTACACGATTCGTCATCTAGACAATACAGATACACTCGTGTTGTGGTTTGCTCCGCATCACAGAATAGGCTAAGTGGACACCTACCAGTCACAGCCGCGACTAGCCATTTTTATATTTAGTTTTAAATTCTCTGTTTTTATAATAACTGTATGTTGCGATTATAGCCAAGAAAATAGCTTTTCTTTCTTATTTACTTATTATAGAAATATTAGCTCTAGCGGGTAAGTTGTTAACAGATAAAAATGATGGATAAAATGATTTCTAAAGTCCAAAGTCTAAGTATTATGGACATTCCTACTTGAATTTCCAACGTAGCAGCCCTAAAGTGAGACGTATGCATTCCATATGGCGCGGCGTCGGTGCATACATACATTGTCTTCCTGATCTATGCTCCGGCGCAACAATCTGCGGAATGCATTTCTGTGCACATTCGCAATATATTGTTCAGATAACGCTCAGATGCGAGAAAACGTGACCGCGAGGCAAAAAAGATACCCTATCTCCCCTGATTTAATGAATATTTTACAAAGAATTTAAGGGGTACTTTAAGCGCCAAAGTACTTAAAGTCCCAAAGTTGTTAAATTTTGTTTAATTATGTGGTTAGTGATTTTTGTTGTTCGATGTCAGAATGGAATATCAATAAAGTCTATTATTTTTGCTACAACAATATTTTAATTTTTTTCCTTTTATTTATTAAAGTAATTTAGGAGGATTCTATTTAAGTTTCGAGTAATTTTAATTCTATATAGTGTATATTGTCCATCATCAAGTAAGAGAGTCATCGATGAGTTTATTCAGTAATTATGTAACATAATAATTGTGCTATTTATTTCTTGTTATTAATTATCTAACGTAACATAAACGTTAGCACTTCATAAATCATTATTTGTTTTCAATTCGATAACGAAAATGATAAGAAATTTATTCATATAGTAATAAAATGTTAGTATTATTTTTGCAGTTTATCAAAGAGCACAAATCTAGATATTGAATACGGGGAATGGTGGCTTTGTAACGTTCATTATCGGTCAATATGTAAAATGTAGGTAACGATATCGTATTCCAATAAACAAGGACCTTCATTACACAGATTTGAAAGTAAACTAGGTTTATATCAATCATTATGTTTTATGTTTTTTTTTGCGATAGTAATATGTCAGGGTAGAGCCAAGTGGAGATTCATAGTCTCTGCCTACTCCCATGGGATACACGCGTGCCTTTTATGTATGCATGTATGTATAGTGTTCTAAATTTAAAATGGATATATTTTGATGTAAGTAGATGAAACAAGTTGATACAAATCAAAAATATTACGATCATCCCAAAGGTAAAAATAGGACTCACAAGATTTTTAATACTATCTACCTACTTTATGAAACTACAAACTATAGTTCAACAGTATTATAAAACATTTTTTTTAAAGTGAGTAATACAAGGTTAGTAAGTAGTACACGTTTCACTGCAGCACTAGGCTTTCGGACTGTATCGCAGGCACTAAAATATAATTAACAAAATATTTTTGTACATCAAGAGAACAGATACATCGCCCGCATTCGATACGCGTAGAGAAGCAACTACACCGCCGGGTCTTGTTAATATCGACCCACTTCAATCAACAAGATTCCTGTTTATGCACAGGAACAAAGCGAAAATTTATGTAAGTTACATAACAGTCAGTTGGCTCGTGTTCACTAATTTTAACCCACATATGCACATGGAGCGCGGAAGTACGTAGGCCGGTCCCGGCGTCGACGCGCGATAACACTATCTTTCTGGGTTAACAACCTATTGCTGACTATTGGAAATATCACTGTAATCACGTTTGCTTATCACGCACTGCTTACATCTTGTCTTCGAGCGTGTAATCTTCAAGTGTTTGCTGTTTCGTGCCTGTTGCTGAGTAATGCGTGGGTTGTTTTTGTGGTTATAAATAAATAAATACAATATGCATAGACCCCCTGTGGCCGAGATTCATGACAAAAATAATGTTTTGTTTTTACATATTTGAATTTATATTTATGGTTCTGCTATAATATATATTTGTGATTATATATATTTTTGTGATTAAAAATTCGCATCGACCTTTATAAGGTCATTCATCTGTGAATCGAAAAGCTGTGTAATCAGTATTCAACATCGACTAAGTAATTTTAATATCACAGGCTACATGTTAGTAATCCATACAAACTCACTTTCGCATTTAAATATCATTACGGGTTTTCAATATAATTATATAAAGATATCTGTGATAATTAAGCTGTGAATAACAACCAATTAATATCAGTCGATGACATAATTCTGTACTCTTACGCTGGCAAATAAACTTTCGCCAACATTATGTCAATTTGGTCGATATCTATTTTCTGCATTACATTGCGATGAGCTGAATCCATCCTTTTAAACGGTTCAGAATTTTTGAAATATCAGTGACAACACGTAATTCTTAGATTAGACCTAGCGACAACTTTCGTGAATGGTTGACTGAAGATGAGGCTTCATAGATAGGTATGGTTTATGTGAAGAACGGAATGCCAAAAGCTGATAATGACTATAAAATATAAACTTTCAGTTTTAATTACTGTATTAATATTCTCAATTGTAATATAGCTATAATAGTACCAACAATATAAACAGATGACCTTAGGTCGCAACAAGCCGTTCCACGCTGCAATTGTCACTGTTCATATTACCATACCATTAGGTCAGGGGAGCTCCTATCTAGTGGTCATGGCCTGTCCTAGAATAGGTGCTACGAGTACGCGACCTCGGCCCCCCCGAGCTACTGCAGTCACTACAAACATTCCCTTCCATGACTGCAGTATCCACTCCTACAGGCCATACTCTCCTTTCCCATTATATCCTTTACTCACTAACCCTATTTCCTTTCCCCCGCTGATGATGGGCAGCAGCGTCGTCAGCGCGAGTCCCCTCCTGCGCTCGCCAACCCGCCTGCCAAGCGTGGCGAGTACTGGCAAATTACCCCTCAATGGCGACACAAAAATGGACCAGGCCCCCAGTCCCCGGCAGCCCCACTATTCCTGGCGATGGTAGCAGCCATGGTTACGGTGGGGCAGGGGGTGCTAAGAATCCCCGGGTTGGCCCCGGCTACCACCCCCGACGACGACTGGCCCTGGTAACACACAACATACGCACTTTGAGGACAGACGAGAAGATTGTCGAACTGGAAGAAGAATTGAGCGGGTTACACTGGGATATTCTGGGGTTATCGGAAGTCCGAAGAATCGGGGAGGATACGATAACCCTGAAGTCTGGTAACCTGCTCTTCTACCGGGGGGACGACCAACAGTCCCGAGGAGGTGTCGGATTTCTCGTCCACAGGTCTCTCATCAACAACATCGTATCCATCGAAAGTGTGTCGAGCAGGGTAGTATACCTTATACTCAGAATATCTAAAAGATATTCGTTGAAGGTCATACAGGTATACGCGCCGACCTCGACACACCCAGATGAAGAAGTAGAGGAGATGTATGAGGACGTAAGTCGGGCCATACATACTTCCAAAACCTACTTCAATGTTGTTATGGGGGACTTCAACGCAAAGTTGGGCAAGAGAAGCGATGAAGAGTTGAAAGTGGGGCAATTTGGACATGGGCAACGGAACCTCAGGGGTCAGAGGCTGGCCGACTTTCTGGAAAAAGAGGGACTCTTCGCGATGAACTCTTTTTTCCAGAAGCCGCCTCACAGGAAATGGACCTGGTTGAGTCCTGACGGTTCTACGAGAAATGAGATAGATTTCATCCTGACGACGAATAGACGGATGTTCAGTGATGTCTCTGTGATCAACAGGGTGAAAACCGGTAGTGATCACCGAATGGTTAGGGGCACATTGAATATCAACGTCCAATTAGAAAGGCGCCGCTTGATGAAGTCTACGCTCCGACCTACTCGCGCCCATATCCAAAACCCCGAGAGCTTTCAACTCGAGCTGACAAACCGCTTTGATTGTCTAAAAGAAAACCTTGCAGTGGACGAGTTAAACAGCGGTTTGGTAGAAGCTGTCCATACGGTGGGATCTAAGTATTTTAGACCTCGCCGTAGAGATAGACCACAAAAACTCTCGATCCAGACTCTTGACCTCATGGCCGAACGTCGATCGTTGACGCTGCAGTCTTCCGTTGACGCCGAAGCATATCGGCGGCTCAATAGACGGATCTGGAAGTCCTTGCGACACGATGTCCGTGCTCACAATACTGTGAGCATTAAGGAGACAATTGAGCGGAACGGAGGCTCCAAAGTGTTTGCAAGAGACTTGTCTATTGGGCAAAGCCAGTTGTCTAGGCTGAAAACGGATGATGGCCGCGTGGTATCGACTAGGGCAGAGGTATTAAGAGAGATCGAGCGGTTCTACGGACAGCTTTACACCTCGGTTGCCGAACCTACTGTTAGCTCGGCCGAAGACCCGAGAGCCGAGTTAATCCGACACTTTAGCGATGATATCCCGGACATCAGCCTGTTTGAGATTGAGATGGCCCTCAAACAACTTAAAAACAACAAGGCGCCGGGTGAGGACGGAATCACTTCAGAGCTTCTGAAAGCGGGCGGAACGCCGGTACTGAAAGTCCTTCAGAGGCTCTTCAATTCCGTTCTCCTCGAGGGCTCAACGCCGGAGGCATGGAGCAGGAGCGTGGTGGTACTGTTCTTCAAAAAAGGTGATAACACTTTGCTGAAGAACTACAGGCCCATCTCGCTCCTGAGCCATGTCTATAAGTTGTTTTCAAGGGTCATCACAAATCGTCTCGAAGGCAGGTTTGATGACTTCCAGCCTCCCGAACAAGCCGGTTTCCGAAAAGGCTTTAGTACCATAGACCATATTCATACGCTACGGCAGGTTATACAAAAAACCGAGGAGTATAACTTGCCGCTTTGTTTAGCGTTTGTGGACTATGAGAAAGCCTTTGATTCGATCGAGACCTGGGCTGTGCTACAGTCTCTTCAGCGGTGCCACATAGACTATCGGTACATCGAAGTGTTGAGGTGTATATACAACAACGCCACCATGTCGGTCCGAGTACAGGATCAGAGCACGAAGGCTATTCCACTACAGAGAGGCGTGAGACAGGGAGATGTCATATCTCCGAAACTGTTCACTGCCGCGCTGGAAAATGCCTTCAAGCTCTTGCAGTGGAAAGGATTCGGCATCAACATCAACGGCGAGTATATCACTCACCTTCGGTTTGCCGACGATATTGTAGTCTTGGCAGAATCGCTGGAAGACCTTAGCACTATGCTCGAAGACCTTAATCGAGTTTCCCAACAGGTGGGTCTTAAAATGAACATGGATAAAACGAAGATCATGTCGAATATCCATGTTGTGCCCACCCCCATTGGAGTTGGGGGCTCGACTCTCGAAGTTGTAGACGAATATGTCTATTTAGGACAAGTGGTCCGGTTAGGCAGGTCCAACTTCGAGAGAGAGGTCAATCGGCGAATCCAACTCGGTTGGGCAGCGTTCGGGAAACTTCGCGACGTCTTCTCGTCCAAAATACCTCAGTGCCTAAAATCGAAAGTCTTCGATAGTTGTGTGTTACCAGTGATGACATACGGCACCGAGACGTGGCCTCTCACTGTGGGCCTCATTAAAAGGCTCAAAGTCACTCAACGAGCCATGGAGCGGGCTATGCTCGGTGTTTCCCTACGTGATCGAATCAGGAATGAGGAGATCCGTAGGAGAACCAAGGTTACCGACATAGCCCATAGGATTGGCAAGTTGAAGTGGCAGTGGGCCGGGCACATAGCTCGTAGAACCGATGGCCGTTGGGGCCGAAAGGTTCTCGAGTGGAGGCCACGTACAGGCAAGCGAAGTGTCGGACGCCCGCCTACAAGGTGGACGGACGATCTGACTAAGGTCGCAGGAAGTCGCTGGATGCAGGCCGCTTCCAACAGGTCATTGTGGAGATCATTGGGGGAGGCCTATGTTCAGCAGTGGACTTCCTGTGGCTGATATGATGATGATGATGATGATATTACCATGTCGCCAATTGCAGGGGACATATTAATTTTTAGCTAATTTGCACTGTTGACACTCAGTATAGTGATAGATACGACTTTGCAACACTTCCAGACAGAGATAGATTTTATGACTCTCAACAGTTAGAATGATGTATTGAGCGAGGCAGTCTGAGTGGCTACATCGGCAGTGTCAGACAAAGTCATACAACCAAATAACAATGCGATATTTTTCTTTTAATTTAAGCACTAACTTTTAAAGAAGCCTGTGTGGAAGTAGAAGAACAAAAACAAAACGCAGCAAGATTACTAAAATATTTTCATTCGCAGCGAGAATTATTTTACTGAAAACCCGAGCAGCGAGGAATGTAAGACATTTAAATTGAATTCTACGGACTAAAGGCACATTTATGAAGGCGCATACAACACTTACTTAAGTATCTAAGTGCTGGATTTATTAAAATCTCCTTTTGAGAAATACTTTAATAATACATTTGCGTTACATTTCAACTTTCTCGTTAAGCGAGCCAACAACACAGATAATTTATGCTTTGAAATACTCGGAGCAATTTGCACAGAAACGAAAGGATATCCGCCCACACTGCCTCCCGTGTATAAATTACCCGTTTGTACGCATTTAATAAGAATAAAAATATTTATCTACTAATACAATTTTATGATAAATTAAGTTGTTTTGTATAGGATTTCTGTGAAGTGTGTGGGTGTATATGACTTGTGTGTCATAAGTAGAAAAAGAGGACATTGACCTTTGATTAGTGGCTTGGACTTTGAAATGTTGAAAAGTATGTTTTTATAACTGGCACGAATTAGTAGTTACACTGTCCTCGGTAGTAAGATTTAGGTACCTAATATACATCCACAGTGAACGATTTATTCCTGCTTCCCGCTGTGCTTAAAGGAGCTTATGTTGTAAGAAGGATGAAGATGCTTAATTATGTATCGTAGTGACGAAATAGTTTAAGCTTAGGAGATCAAATTATGATTCAAGCAAGATAGCATGATTAGTTCTTTAGTTAAAAGATGGGTATAGAAAAACAACAAATAATCCGTGTACTTTACTTTGAAACAATCATCAAATCAGCCACAGGAAGTCCACTGCTGAATATAGGCCTCAACATCGACCTGTTGGAAGCGGCCTGCATCCTGACTTCCTGTGTTTGAAACGACATTTAAAGGAAACTAGGTGTGCTCAACAGATCGAGGCGATATTTCACGTCGGGTCAACGTATGCAACTGTATAAGGCGCAAGTCCGGCCCCACGTGGAATATTGCTCCCATCTTTGGGCTGGGGCACCCCAGTACCAGCTTCTTCCTTTCGACCGCATTCAACGTCGGGCTGCTCGAATCATTGACGACCAGGTTCTCTCCGACCGGCTCGATCCTTTGGCTTTGCGTAGAGATGTAGCTTCGCTCTGCATTCTCTATCGCATTTACCACGGGGAGTGTTCTCGTGAATTGTTCGGACTTGTCCCTGCTGCTGAGTTCCGCTACCGTACTACACGTCAAACCTCCAAATACCACCCACATCACCTTGGAGGTTGGAAATCCACCACAGTACGTTTTTCCCGGCACTTTCTCCCACGTACTACAAATCTGTGGAACCAGTTGCCAGCGGGATCATTCCCGGACAGATACGACTTGGCGACCTTCAAAAAACGAGCGTATTCCCACCTCAAAGGCCGGCAACGCATCTCCATGCCCTTTGGTGTTGCAGATGTCCATGGGCAGCGGTATTCACTTACCATCAGGTGAACCGCGTGCTCGTTTGCCCCCTATAACATAAAAAAAAAAAAAAAAAAACTAATCCATTTTCGATGAATCAATTTGGATATTAGTTAACTATTTTGTTAGTAGATCTTTTGATTTATAAAATTCCTTTTTAAGTAGTACTAGCGGCCAGGCCCAGCTTCGACCAGGTGCAAATAGATTTCTCTTTAATAATATATACGTATTATACATATAAACCTTCGTCTTGAATAACTCTATCTATTTTAAAAACGTATCAAAATCCGTCGCATAGTTTTAAAGATTTTAAGCATACATAGGGACAGACAGCGGGAAGCAACATTGTTTTAGGCTGATTTTAGAGTCACGCTAACCGCGCTGACTGTCGGCGTTGACAGCTCAGCGCGTAGCTTACGGACGGGGGTCAGCGCTGACAACTACGGTCTACTGACGGTCAGCGCGCGGTCAGCGTGACTCTAAAATCAGCCTTATACTATGTAGTGATCTTCAGCCACACCCGAGTATCACAAACGCCACACCATCTAACCAGTTGACAAACTAGTAAGTCGAGCGACACTAAACGATATGAGTGCAACACGGAACTTGGCGTTATCTACGTGATCTACTGCGGACAACTTAATCTACTTTCTGACGGGACGAGAAAATTAAATGTCATGCGTAAACTGGATGATTAGAGCTTGTTATACTAAAGCGACGAGACTAGCGGGCGCGGCTTGTCGTGTAAAAATAATGTTTTATATGCAACTTCTTGGAGCATGAAGCTAAATCTAAAGAGATCTAAAGTTTAGCTAGCAAGTATTTGCTTTCTGTCTGGTTAAATCAAGTGGTAGCTTTTTCTATCTTTATAATCTGGTAGGCTGAGTGTGTAATGCCGTAATAATGCATATTTCATGAAAAATGCATAATTTCATTTACTGTCATAAGTAGTATCTGTATAAGCCATATACGTCCCACTGCAGGGCACGGGCCTACTCTACAATCAACAGTACGATTGAGAGTGGTTACAAGCAGTCCCCTGTAGAATTTACATCCCCATATGATTGTCACAGCAATAAGAATGGACATGTGCAATATATAATGTTGAATAGCAAAGCATATTTTTTCTAATCTAAAAACATATACTCAGCTATTTTGAAGTTAAGTTTCCATTATTCATAATACCACGACCACGACAGCAATTTGTGTCAGTAAAATGATAAAGTAATCAATATACGCCGTACATAGTTTTCTAGTTCCTAACATACATCGGAATTCGTGATATGAAGTGGCCTACTTCGAGTAGTCAAGACGGCCCAGTCTTAACGAACTCTGGTACAAACAACAGAAACTTGTGTGATAGCGAACTTCTTACTATGTTGTACAATTTAACTTATTTCCTAGTATAACCTACATATTAAATTTACGCTCTTATTCATAGACAGTTTTAAAACTTATTTTAGCTATCAAAAGTTTTGTCCCTTTTTTTTAAACAATAAATACAGCCAACAGTCACATACATAGTCTTGACCTCACACTAAGATCGAGTCTTGTGTCGTGGGTATCAAGAACTACGAGAGACTTTTAGGTCTCACAAACATTCAGACCCGAAAGAAATATTTGTGGGCCGCACAAACATTTCTCTTGGTGAACTCGCGGCCTCTCGTTACACAGGCGGCGTCTAACCAACTGCGCCACGGAGGCTGTCTTTCGATCGCCTTCCGAATTTAGTTTGAGGGAAGAAGACAAAACATTATTTTAAATAGGTTTTAAAACTGTCTATATCATGTAGATGTTGACTTAGTTAATACTAGTGTAAATGCGCTAGAGAAAATGTAAGCTTTTTGTTCATTAGTAGTAATTCTATATTAGATGTCTTTTGTTTAGCTCTGTATTGTTCTGTATGTTTAGTTTTTCGAATTTTTGTGTCTGATATAACATTTCCTGAATTTGTTTGTGTTAATATTATTAAATTTTACATATTCGTGAAGGAATAACTTGTTTTTGAATCGTCTTAAATAAAAGAAATAATGTTAAAAATAATTAATTTGTGAGACAAAGCACTACGCGATAGGGGATAAGAAAGCTTTTGGGTCTTTGAATACAAATTATAACTATATTCGTCAGTTGAATGTACTGTCATGGATTTTCATACTAATCTAGATGCGATCAACTCTTTGCAGTATTAAGTTAAAACGTTTATTCGAGATATTGAAAAGCTTGCATAAGACTGGACTACCAACTTCTTTAGTACAAACTGGGAGTAAATATTGTGTAGCACATTAGCCTACTACTGAGGTCGTCTAGACTATGAAGTCTAAGGTTCGATAGTCCAAGCAAAAATGAAGAAGTTATGCAAGCCAAAATTATCATACAATGGTACATTTATGCCCAAATACTGGAAAGCCAATTAACTTTTAACTCCGGTTAACTAGCTCAAATGCCCTCTTAAACTGATTTCAATCAAACATAACTACGATTAAACCAAATAAGAATTAGATATTTAACGCGGCATTAGTCGTCCGATTCGTATACTCGAAAGCAACTTAAGAGTTTGACAGCTGTCAAACAGTCTAATTTCTAGTTTTAAGCGGCCGTCGTCTTAAGTCCGCCTGTGACCACTCTTAACTTGTGAATTCTACATATTATTTACTAAAATGTGTCTCGCGACGTTTTCTCCGCTGTCTGATGACGATAAAGCTTCGTCAGGGCGAGTCAATCAAGAAAAATTCAATGCTTTCGACAAATACAAAGAAGAAAAAAATCAAACAAAGTGAGGTTCCGCCTGAAGAAAGAAACTGTTCTGCATCTGTGTAACCTTTCTTGGAGACAATAGAACCCACTACAAATAGAAGTCGATTGATAATAACTTGCGACCAACTATTACTTGCATTACCTATGATATTCTGCGACAGGCAGTTACCAGAAGGTGATTGGAGACGTATTTCACGTGGAACAGCCAACTGTACATCATAAAGTTGCAGCAGAGTCGGTTAAACTACAAAATCGTGGCATGAAAATTCCCAACTAACAACAACAATGTCATATTGCGAATGATTTCTATGCGATCGCAGGAGTGATTGGAGTTTTAAATTTCACACATAGAAGGATCAAATCCCCAGGTAATTTCTATTTATAATGATGTATACATAACTATTTAGCTTTTACATGTACACAAATATGTTTTCTTATCTTATTTTAACTAAATGTGCTTCTAAAATGCCTAGTGTGTTTTATATTGTGTAGTAATCATTTAGAGTGTCCCTTTATACTGTACACATAATGTATTATTAATCATAGAATAGAATAATATAGTATGCACAAAATATAGGCACACTCTAAATTATTTCTACTCAATAATTTATATATGTATGCTTCTTGGAATCAAAACATTTAGCAGGTAATTGGCTCTTCCTCAGCCCACTGGTACCCCATATAACCAAGCTCTCTGAATAGTTGTAGGGCCAAATAAATTGTTATTTTTTTTAAATAATCATTCTATGATTTGTACTGATTGTTGCTATTCAGTATATACTGGAACAATGTTCAACCACAATAATAGTTTCCTATAAAGAATCCAATTTTATAAATATATATGTTTTCAATGTATATAAAATAGTCTGTAGTTTGATATAAGCTCTAATTTTAACTATCTTGTTTTTAGGAGGAGCACAAGCAGAAACAGAAAAGGCCATTTGTCTATAAAAGTGCAAGCAGTGTGCGACCCTAACTGGAGGATAAGAAACATCATAGGCCGATGGGCAGGCTCGATGCATGATAGCACAATTTTCAATGATTCTCTTTCAAGTGCATGTCTGGAAAGGGAAGGCTGAAGAAGCTTACAATCAATACCATATTAAATCAAGAAACCCAGTGGAGAGGGTCTTTGGTTTTAAAACAAAGATCTCCTTGTCTCCAAGTTGGGCTATAAGTTTTTGAAAATTTGCTTACTATTTTAGAGGCATGTGCTGTTACATAATATAGCATGTTCCCAAAATTATCATATATTGGAGATTGATCTTTTTGAATCATTTCCACCAGCTCCACATAGTATAACCAATGAAAATGTTGTAACAAGGAATAATATCATAAAATACATATTTTACACCATACAGTGTATTTTATTGAATTACCCTAGAATGAATACAAATAAAAATGAGTTATGTTTTATTGTAGTATATTTATTTTAATAACATCATTAGTACATATTATAATTTTTTACTTATCTACATTTCTTTAGATCTGTCTTACATTTATATATATATTCCTTTATAACACAAAATAATAACAATTATTTTAACATTAATTTAAAACTAAATTATTGAATGCGCTATTAAAAATGTACAATATAAATATAATATTACAATTTTTAACTATGAAAATAGGTGAAATAAACAATTTATTTTATGTATTACATATTAATTAAAATTTATAACATTCTTCAACTTTGATTTAAAACACTGTTTTCTGATGCAAATTTTTCTTCCTTGACACAATTTGTCTCATTATTTTTTGTATATTTTCATATTAGATACTCATTTCAAAGGGGTGTGTATTGTCCAATTGATTTGCTGTATGTATGATTTCTATAGCATTACCTGCAAAAGTTTTTAAGTTAAAGTATATCATAATTTTATATATCTCTTTTTATTTTTTATATATATTTGTTGAGCTTACTTATTTGGTCTATAGATGATGTACATGGCACTATATATATGAGCCATATTTCTTGAAAGGTTTTATTATATACACATTGAATATATAAGTACTCCACTCTAGCTCCTGAAACAAAGGATTATTATATACATTGTACCATACTTTATTTTCCAAATTTATTTCATAATACTATTATATGAGGAGGAGATAATATATAGGAGGTATAATATGAGAAAGGCCTATAGGTACCCAGCAGTGGGATCCTACAGGCTGTAGATGATGATGATGATTTAAAATGTGCGAATATTCGATTCATATTATATATTAAATAGTTATAGATCATCGATATTATAGATCATATAAATACGTTAAAACTTAGAGAAATACGTGTATACTTACCTGTTTATAATATCCAGCACAGCTTCTTTCTCATATCGTATTTATTTACGTAGTTTTCTCCGTTTGGTACTTAGCTGGTTCTGCAGCCGTTGTTTGGTATTTTATATACATATTTATTAAAAAAGATATTCCAAAAACTAACTTTCCAACCGAGTGCAATTATTGTAAACAATAAATAAAAAAGAAACAAACATCATTATATTTTTAATCAATTCGCTTCGGATATAGGGACATAAGTTTTTTCGCCCACATGATTTTATCAACAATTTTTTTTAAATAGTAACTTAGCAATATTTAATATAGCTTTAAACGTAATCGTAACATAAGTAAAAACGTGTCAATGATTCCTCAGATTAAATATAAAGGGTTAAATTTCCAATTTTGAGAAATCATGTATGAAGAATATTGCGTCAAATGAAACGTTTATATTTATACAATTAAAATTGTAACTGAAAACAAACTTTTCGTTAATCTGTGGAAATTTAACTGGATGTTTGCTGAGTAGACCGATTTATGAGCTAATTGGCTATCCAGTATTTCGTTTCGAAATTTAACGCAACATCAAAATAACGGCATATCAAATGAGTCCGGTGGCTGAGTAGCTATCCAGTATTTGGGGGTTAATGTTTATATTTAATGCATTACTTGACACTAACCACGGCGTACCTTTGAACTCGGTTCATTGACAATCTCTATATGGTTCAATTATTACTTATTTTTAATTACGAATCATAAAGAATTATTACATATGAATCACGCTATTGACGTCGATATCTGTCATTACATATTGTAATGTTACACAACTTATGAGGTTCATAAATAAAAAATAGAAGTGTCGAGAAACACGAATTTATAATATAAGTAAGTACGTGATTTTATCTTGGCTTCATATTTTAAAATTATAAACAATATTATGAATATTTCATTTTTATATCTTGTTATTGGGTAGACCATAGAGAGGTAATTAAATGGGAGTGAAATTGCCAGAAAGATAGCACTCTCAACACTACCTTTACATCCTTATTATATAGACAGTTTTAAAAACTATTTTAGTTATAGTATATTTTGTCCCTTTCGAACGACTTTTAGATTCATTTTGAGCGAAGGAGACATAACATTCGACACCTAAAATATACTTCTCATCCGGAAAATCGAAACACCTTGCAAGTTTATGTTTTGCAAAAATGTGTATAAATTTAATTCGAATTTAGAACTTCCACATTAAGATTTGAAAGCCTTATACAATATATTTAAACGACATTATTCCTAAATATAAACAATTTTCTGATAATCCTTACAAAACATCAACTTGCAAGATGTTTCGACTTTTAATGAAAAGTGCAGTATTTTATATTGTCCATGAATAACGCCTTTAAAGTTAATACTTTGAATAACACGAAATCACTATTCATGGATATATTCTTGTTAAGCCTTTGTCCAACTCCGGGACAGGACAGGTTAATATAACCAAATATGAATTTTATATAAATAAATTATGTTTCTAACGCTTACCACTGGAGGCGTTTTCTGAGGCGAACAGCGGGGCGGCGTTGTAATCTGCAACCAATAAATCTAACGTTAATAACTTTGATATTGAATCTAACGATGTTTATATTGCGTAACTATTTAATAATTATACTAAAGATTATTTTAAAGAAGAATATAAGGATTGTGGAGAATTGAGAAGGAAGTTTAAGAGGTTTGGAAACATAGAAAGGATGACAGAAGACTGAAAAATTGGCTAAGGAGACTGCAGTTGTAGTAAGAACTTATTGGCTTGATACGTATGCATAGAGATCACAGCCAATAAGGGACAGGTTAGGAGAATCTTGAACGACTTGAATGAAGAGATTGATGAAGCGCTTGTAGTGAAAGTGATATGTCAGGATTGAAGAAAATCAGGTTCTGCAGAATCTGCTTAACCTATAAGACACAATAGTGATTTTTATATACATAGGTATGTTTAAAAATATGATTTTATTTTCGTGGACATTGTATTTTCTAGAACTAATTTTGATTTATGTATAAATGTTATGTTAAAAAGGATAGGAATTTAAAATAACTATTTTATGTTTGTAGATATTGTTTTTTCTTTCTTCTTCCACAGATCAGATGAAATGTGTTATGCAAGCTATCACAACAATGGTTTACTGTTCCAACTACAGCTGCATAATTGACTTAGTTCCACGTTACAATGTTGACGCAACACAACACTAATAATAAACTAATACTATAAAACAAATGCAATTAAAATAAAACTAAAGAATTAGTTCAAGTCACTTTAAATGGATATTAGAAGTACACGCTACGATAAGGCTTCTTTTCCGCTCGGGTACGCTGAGGTCACAGTAGAAAGATGTAAAGTAACACAACTCGGTTTCGTCCTTGAAATGATCGTTTTGTTTGACCGTCCGAACGTCCGGCGACGTCCGGGCACTCTTTTATGTACCACGTTTGACGTCTGCCTACGTTCGCAAATGACATCTGTTTTCGAACGGTATGTTTCCTTCAGTTGTTTGTTTGTTGTGCAAGTAGCTTTGATACCAAATGTGTTTTACGCACGTGCTTCGACGTGACCCGCTCGAAATGACGTCGAGGTCCATCACAAACCGTGTCAATGGCGCATTAGCGCGCGTGTGGTGTGCCTCTAGCATTTCTATCATGTTGTCTTACTGCTGTGTGTTGCACTGAATATCTACTATGAAATATTATTGTCATTTGGTAATTGTCATTTACTTTTAGCTCGAAATCTCGCCGTATGAGGTAGTATGTAAGTAAGCGATTTTTGCGCTTTCTTTTCTTGCGAGCGCGCTGCGTAGTCAAGAAATCTTTTTCATCGCAAAGGTTCTTTGTTGTGTAAAAAAAAAGACTTTACTCGAGATGATGAAAAGTTTAAGAAGGCAGTTGAAAAAAGAACATTTTGGCTCAAGTCTCATTTAGAGGTAGAATTAAAAGCATGTTGTGTTATATTATATATACCTATATAAATGACAACTATGTATATTTTAATACAAACAGTGTTAACTCTACACCTGGTATATCAACTTTCTTTATAATAGTTATCGTATATTAATGCCAGTTGTTTATATGTTAAACATATAATATATTCCGCGTATTGTGAGCGGTGTTTGTCACCAGATAGTGACGTAGGAAGCGGGAAGCGTTACGAAGGCCGCGGGGTAAACGACACTTGCTTACGCAACTGTTGCTAACGCTGTGATTGTTGCCAATTAACTTCGACCTCTCTCACCTTAGCAGCAATCGTACTGGTGCTTATATTTGTAGAGGTTTTATTAAAATGGACCCGTTGGACGGTACACGATTCATTAGCCTAAGTCACCTCTATACGAGTTTAAACACGATATTTAATTTTCATGCGCTTGTATTTTTATTTTACGATACAAAACTTAATTTTGTTGGTTGGAAATGTTTTTGGGTTGTTTACGTCTCGTGAATGAATACAAAATTATGTCTTAGAGTTGATGAAAATTTTGCGATTAGAAATGAGGCAAGAAATGCGAAAACAATTCTGTAATGGTACTCTTCCAATGTGACACACTGATCGAGTATTCCGTCGCACCGCCGCGCCGCCTGCCATATTGCTGGCTACAGCGGGCGAATGCAAATGTATTATGTATGCTTCACAGTTCACACAGACACACACAAGTGTTGGCGAGAGTCTAATACTGGTTTGCACACACACATTATCATTTTCACAGTGCGTATGAGCTCGCGGCCTCTTTGCATGCCTGCTTAGCCATCATACATATTAATGTAAGCACAAAAACTTACAAGTTAACTTCTATACAATATTATAAACAACTTAGCAGATGGGACTGTGATTTTTATTTATAGGAATAACTAAAAAGTATTATTTATGTAAACAACTTATTTCCTACCCTAGGGTCTCTTCTCTAGGCATAGAAAATATCTTGTTACTTGTAGCGAAGTGGCGATATAAGTTGTAGAAATAATAGCGATTGCTTCAAAATCTGTGTTTTTAAAGGTATCAGTACTTTTTTAAATGATTTAGTCTAAAAATAATAATCCATACTGGGTTAAATAAGCAGTTAAGCAAGCATCTTTGGATCTCAATTATATACGTTAATTAACTTATATTGGTGTTATTGAGGTAAATCACGTTTCATTAAAAAATGTGTTATTATTTATATTATGTTTGTTAAATTATAAATTTATACATCGAATAAAATTTCTTAGCCACATTGTGGTTCAGAAATATAAAAGGCTTTATACGAACACACGACAGACGTGATAAAAAACCTCTTTTTTAGTCAGCTAAAATATATATATTTTGGGATATTTTATGATATTTACCACAACAATTCATGCCATTCCGTGGATTTTCTGCAGCTAAACATATCACAGCCGTAAAACCTTGTGAATGTTCTAAATAATAAATATTAGACGCGTCTGCGGCCAACGTCTACATGTCGGCTTATTTACTGATGCATAAAACCTTAACGATCTATTGGAATGGGTTCAAATTCAGCGAGAGAAGGCCCAGGATTATCGTGCATTATCCGATAAAATAAAGCGTGTATGTTACTGGCAAAATGTTAATACTAGAGTAGTAATATTAAAATTAAAAATATATCATAAAAGTTATGAGTGTATCAATTTTTATATATCATAATTATTATGTAGATATTGATGTGCAAAAGCAGACATTTAAATGGAATATTTAAAAAAACAGGAATGAATAAATAGTGTCTATACTTAGGCGTGTTTGTTAAAGAAATTGGCAACACTATAATTAAAACATTTTCAATATAAAATAGGACGTATATGGAAACTTCTTATCTAATGAGTTGAATATTAAAAACAAAAACTATTTTCACGAGTTAATTAAAAATTAATAATGTGTAAAGTCAATAACAAATGTAAATAAAAAATCAAGTGCGGCGATTAATGGTCAGTGTTGTACTGACATTTTTTTTCATTGCAAAACTTTTCGCAATGACGGCACGGTCAAATAAAATTATTTTCTGCAAGGTGACTTCCCGTAGACAATATTTAAATAAAGTGCACAAACCATTCTGTAGTTTGTGTGCGTTTTTATTCGTTTGTTCAATCCAGTTGACCGGTGGATATATATAGGTATAGCTATTAAAACATAGAGTAATGTTAATGACGAAGTTCTACGTCAGTAACTTGGCCGAACGTCGAATTAAAAACAAAATTTAACAGCAGGTTTATTCAAATGAGCAACATTCGCGTAAATCTAAAAGACCATTAGTTTAAAGCTATATAATTATATTGTTAAATTCGTTTCTTTCGTCATGAGTTCTCTATGAAGAGTCTAAGAGTTCAAGGTCCTTAGGGCACCCACAAATCTTGGGGATTCTTGGACGACAGCTCAACGAAGGCTTACAATGTTAATATGCCAGATAGAGGAGACACAAGAAATTATAATAATTATTATTAATATATAGACATCGCAAAAAAAACTGAGTATCGTGTTTATCTATTTTATTCAAATTAAGTTATTTCATACAAATGCGATACTTAAACGAAAAGCGCGTTCTAGATTTTAAGTAGTGTTAAACAATATTGTAGTGGTGAACATTAAATATCGTTTCCGCTTACTATCCGAGTTTTTGTTGTGCCGATATACCTACCTACTACACAAAAAGACACTACACTATATCTGTTTTTTATATAAAAAATGTACATCTAACAAAATGTTACAATAGATCAACATGAATTTAGTATGCAATACAAATGAGATTTCGTATATTTTATAGTTAACTATCGTGATTTTATTGCATAGGACTGGCAAACAACCAAGCACGTCACTTAATAATAAGTGATTACTGCCGCTCATGAACATCAACAACGTTTGGTTCATAGTGGTGTCGGCTCATCAATTCGGGAAGGCATCCTGAAGTGGGAAGGAAAAAGATGGGAAGAAGAAAAAGGGGTTGGACATCCGGCAATCGCACTCACCAAACGAATCGTGACATCGAAGGTTTCCTGTGTGACAGTGGTATCGCCCCAAACCAGCCTGCCCATTCATGCTGAGTCATGACTGACAACAGCGTGGCTCTACCACTTATACATTTTGTTTGTGTCCTGTCGTTTGTACAACTACATGGACACGTCTAAACCACACACAAGAACGAATGGGGGGGCCGAATATCTTAATAAAGTATTTTTAGTTGAACAATTCTGGATTGGATTGAATGGCGGGATGAGCTACACAAGAGAGCCAGCAGCGACTGGATGCATAAAGCAGCAGATCTGGCTCTGTGGTGTACCTTGGAAGAGGCCTATGTCCAGCAGTGGACTGCAACGGGCTGATGATGATGATGAATCCTGAATTGTGTTTTGAGGCCTATGGTTAAAAGTCGGCTTCTTGTGGAAAGAGAAAGATATATGGATATGACTGAGAGAGAAAAAGAGAGAATCATATTGTTACAGTTTTATAGTCAGAGTGGCTGAAATCAGATAGGAAGATATTATATTTATGTAATATCATGTCAGACAGAGGAAAAATTGAATAACCATTTTGGCAGTGCTTCCGTGTGATGACGTAATAGGGGAAGTCTGTCGCTATATCCGACATAAATCCATTTCCGTGATGTGTTTATACTTTAAATGTACGAATAAACTCAATTTTATAATGTTTTCATACAGGAAAGGAACTGGATTTTTCAAATAAGTAAAACATTTGTTGAAATTAAGAATGTATTTTTAACTTCACATAAATACACAAAAAAAAATATACTATCTCGACAAATTGTAAGTACATTGTAAACCAAACAGATTATAGATATACCAGAGAAGGGCAACTTTTGCGTGTTGATATAACTATGTCGGTGCAGTGGAAAGTGCATAAACACAGGCTGAACCCACGTGTGACACATTTTTGTGAGTCACTGGGTTTTTTACCACAGGGTACGAGGGTCGCTATCCAAATGGGCATATCCTACCACCACCAACAAAATACAACCTAATTCATAATTTAAGGATTTAGCTACACCTCTGCCGTACCTATAAAAATACACTAATACTAAACCTAGACCACCCTGTACATAGACGACCGTAGTATAAATCTCACTTGGTAAATAGGTACTTATAGTCGGCAGGTACGTACTTCGGACGGCCACTAGGGGCAATAAAGCCAGTTATTTACGCGAAAATAAAATTTTATTGCAACTAGAAACAAAGGAGTCTGTACGAGACTGTCGGAACGCTGTTACAGACACTTATACGCGTTGCTATCTAAATATTTATACGATTTATATTTCAATAATAAGTGTTTTTGAATTGTCTTGTATTGGAAATACTCGATACCGCAAATCTTCAATTGAAAACAGTTTATTTACGGATACTACGTGCAAAAATAAACTCCAATTAATGCACAATGTTCATGCCAGTAATATGCAAATTAGTTAAAATCTACCAATACCTATTAATCAGAGGGTATTAAAAACAAGCAATGTAGACAAAACAAAGGAGAAGCGGGTAATTAGTTCCCTGCCAATATATAGCATGATGCTTGGTATGAAAGCTATCAGTTACGTTCCCGACCTACACCACGTCGCCCACAGTTTCGTGTTCGACTGACCGACCCAGACGTACATGCAAGTACACTGCACACAAAGTGCATAGCAACGCACACGAACGACTAGCGCCCCTATGTACGCTCTCCCCGACTTCCCCCCTTTATGTCCTTTATGTATCACGTAGGGTTGCCTCGCACGTTCCCTTTCGTATCGTATTGATTGATGAATTTACTACGGGATGTACACCGCTTGTATTTTGAATTATGCATTGTTGTGATCGATTCCGCCAATAGTTGGGAATTAATTTTCGGGTAAACATGACGTGGCATGGAAACTAACAACTAAATTTATGTTAAGAGCTGAAGTAACTATTCTACACAGACCATGATCATTACAGTTAACAATTTGCAGACGCGAAATACTTCTATTACCTACACGCTGTCAATTAAAATATATGACGAGCGTGCATAATAGCTAAGCACTAAAAATTCTGCATACCACGCAGATTGCAACAATTTGCATTAATTATTATTACGCGGACTTGCTGACGCTATTGCGCAACCCATTCATTAACTAACAATATTCAATATTGTTACAAACATAAACCACACATAAAATGTGACACTAACTACGGTGAGGACGCAAGTATTATGTAAAAGAGGATTTTGCTGGGGTTTCTTTACAAAAATACGAGAAAAGATACAGAAATATCAAATGCAAATACATATATAAACTACGTATCATAAAGTATGAAGTAAATTAGGGGAGAAAGAGGAAGACTGATCCTCTTTTGATAAGCGGATGAGTTCGAAAATTGTGGGAAGTAACCATGGCAACCATTATACATCCTTCTTGAAACACATCCCTTTGTTCGTCGGGGATGTTTTCTCTATGAAGAATGTTAAATCTTTTATAAAAAATGCTACAAATAACACAAATCTAAGAATAAATTCTAATAAGTGAGACTAAAGGTTGAAAATATAATATTCTTTTTGTTATTACATACCATTATTTTATTAACATGTATAGGTTGGCCATACTACCATTAGAATGTGTAGGTTGTCACAACTTACATATCAATTTATTAGCACATAAACATAATCCATAGAGTGCAAGATTAAGTATCTACATATTTTACATACATCATAAGGGTATTACTCGTATAGTCAATCAAAGGCGTCCCTCGAGGGAGCGTGTATAACATGATTTGCAACAAACACCTAGGGGCTCGTGCCAACCCTATGCCACGCGACGGTAGGTGAAGGGGGAGAAGGGGGAGGGGTACCGAGTCCCGAGTCCTGACCATGCACAACCATCGCGCGTTGCGTCTCCGCCGGCCTATATTTAGCATTGCATTTCATCGTACATGTTTACTGAACGAATGCACTACATTTTTAGCTACATGCTCCTTGAACCAACGCGTTTGTGTAATTGAAATTAGCAATGTAACAAATGTGAGGACATTGACCTTTTAGATTGGAAAAGGAACGTTTTGTAATGGCAGTAGCTGATACACAAATCAAATTTAGAATGGCGGATTTGCCGCCGAAACTGTAACATACAATTTTTTTTGAATATTCTTTAAGAAGTATGCAAATGCATAATATAGCTGAATTTAGATGCTCTAGGTCTATAATTTATTAAAATAGTACCCTTTCGTTCAGTCATGTAATGCAGTGTATAATTACATTTATCGATCCAATTTCCCATTCACAATTCCCGAGCTCGGAAAAGCAATGACCAATATCCATTATATTAATGTACTCGAATTAATCCAGCTAGGCTGTCCTATACTTAGGCGTATTACAAAAACGCTACTGCAGTCCCTCCAACCGGTTTACACTAATGCGATTATGCCAATTATATGCATTACCCGTGTACATATAACTTTATTTCTCCGATGCGCTTGTAGTCCGTATAGAAAAGAGGTTTTATATTTAATTTTTGAAAATAGAATAAATGGGTAATTATGAAATTATTGTCTACACTAACTGTATGTTTTTTATTTGAAAAAGTTTTTTCAAAATTGGAACGATATTTAATGCATTCTTGGCAATTATATTGAAAAAAAAAAAAATACTATTATACAAGGTGATAAACGTAAAGTATTTTTTAAGCCTATTTCAGATTGATAGTGTTTGGCTTCACGTGCCCTTTACTCAAGGGAGTCGGCTGACCGCTTAAGACGCTTCAACCAGAATAATCAGCTTTAATCCACCCTCGTGTCAAGTTTAATTTAAAACGATTTAACTGTTAAAGGGTGACATGCGTAAATAACCCAACAAAATGTTAGTGTATATTTAATAATCCCATCCTCATTTTAGAGGTAATGTAAAAGGTCGGATAGTAAATTGTTTTCGAATCGCATAATATGACATGGACTAGGTACGAATTATCTTTGTGATATTATACTGTTTCCTTTGAACAACCACCATTTCTATGTAATACGTAATTCTATGTAAAGTCCGCCAAACCGCACAAGGCCAGCGTGGTGGACTATATGGCCTTAACACTCTCAATCGAACTCTCGATTGTAGAGGAGGCCCATGCTATGTAGTGGGACTTATTTGGACTGATACGGAACGGACGGACTGTTTCATCCAACAAATATATCAAATATTAAGTGTAGCGATATACATATAAAGTATATCTGAGTCTGTATCCATATCCCAATGAGATGGATATCTCTAAGGCACAATTTCGTAGTTAGTGACATTCGATGGTCTCTGCTTACTCCCATGGCCATAGGTTGAAGGCGTGAGTGTGGATTTCAGTTAATCATATTAATTGAGTAGTGATTTATGATATCTTCGTGTGTTTAATTACAGTATTAATAATTTATTACCTCTAGAATAATTGTATAATATCCTGCTATTATTATGGATGCTGTTTCTGAATTCAAAGCTTGAGTTTCATGTACCAATAGAGAAACTCTTGGATGGTATGGATAGCCCTTTTCGCCCAAAACTATACGAAATTAATTGAAAGGAAGTATTTAGACACATATGTACATAGAAACATAAGCTCACGTCTTTTTTCTCAGAAGGGGTAGGACACCCACATTTTGCCATGTATGTTTAAGGGGACATACGAGGGGTGATCAAAAAGTAATGATAAACGGGTAATTCTAATAAAGATAAAAATTAAAAAAAAAAACATTTCGCTTCTTCAGTCCTTCACCCCTTCCCAGCTAAAAAATTGTATAAATAGGACGTCATTTGGAGGAGCTACATTCATTTGAATACCAGCAGTCGGAGCGACAACACGAAAATGGAGAAACACGAAGTGAGATGCGTCATCAAGTACCTCTGTTTGAAAAAAATGTCTACCAAAGAGGTACACGCCGATTTGGTGGAGACACTGGGGGACTCTGCTCCTCCATATTCTACGGTGGTACGGTGGTGCAAAGAGTTTAAGTTGGGTAGAACATCCACAGAAGATGAACATCGCGAGGGACGCCCAACCTCGTCCCTCACGGAGGAAAACGTGAAAAAAATCGAAGATATCGTGTTAGCAGACCGAAGAGTAACCATCAGACATTTAGCTGTGGTCACAGGGATCTCATATGGCAGCATCCAAAACATTTTGACCAGCAAAATGAATATGAAGAAGGTCTCCGCGCGTTGGGTCCCGAGAATGTTAACGGACGAACAAAAGAAAAAGCGAGTTGACATTTCAAGAGCCAATCTTGCAAAGTTCCAGGCTGACCAAGAATTATTTTTGTCACGATTTGTGACCATGGACGAAACATGGATCCATCATTTTGATCCGGAGACCAAACAACAATCGATGACTTGGAAAAGGCCATCCTCACCGACTCCTAAGAAGTTCAAAGTCTCGAGCTCGGCGGGCAAGGTTATGGCGTCCGTTTTTTGGGATGCTCAGGGAATCATAATGGTTGATTACCTAGAAAAGGGAGCTACTATTACGGGCTCCTACTACGCTGATCAAATAAGACGACTGCGAGACGCCATAAAGGAAAAAAGACGGGGCAAACTCCGAGCGAAAGTCCTGTTTCATCAGGACAACGCTCCTGCACACAGAGCCGAAGTTGCGATCGCTGCCATTCGAGAAGCAGGCTTCGAACTGGTCGAACACCCGCCCTATTCTCCAGATTTAGCCCCCAGCGATTTTCATTTATTTCCTAGGCTCAAGGAACACCTCAGGGGCAAGAAATTTGAGGATGATAGCGAGGTGATGGATGCTGTAGAGGCATTTTGTTATAGTCAAGATACAGATTTTTTTTTAAAGGGTATTTTAGGTTTGGAGAAACGTTGGACTAAATGTATCGACTTGTTAGGAGACTATGTAGAAAAATAAATTAAATTTAAACTACAATCGTTGTTTTTTTATACTTATTATCATTACTTTTTGATCGCCCCTCGTATTTAACCTATCATTATTAATTTGTTAACAAGATAGCCTTAGTGGAGGATTTAAAAACCACGCTGGCAATGCAACGAAAGACCCAGGGTTCGACCCTTACATCGAGACAAAAGTGTTGTGAAATCGAAAAGTATCACGTGGTTTCTGATACCCACGATACAAGAAGTGTGTAACTGTCAGGTGTATTTATGAAAAAAAAACACTCACACAAATTGGACGTTAATTCGTAAAACAGCTACGTTGCCCTTTCCTAAGGCTCAGACAATTTCAATGTAGCCTCGAAATGAGGTTAACCGTTTTAAAATTACATAATATGAGGGCGCTGTTTACTTGGAAAAGAGTTCATTTAATAAATACCATTAGAAGATTACATGTTCTCCACAAATGACATGAACATTAAAGAGCTCCCTTCAGACATGCACTATTACCGATGAACACACTTAATGTCGTCGACATTACATATAGCAATAGCAATTACAATACACGGATCGCTGGCTTCTTGTGTTAGCACTTTTTATAGTCGGCCAGTCCTTTGATTTCAACTCACATGTCGCAAAATTGAGTTGTGTACGCATTGCGAGCGGGTGGCGACTGGACATGAAGTATTCGATTTTGGAAGGAGTAATTTTATTTCGTATACTAACTTTTCATTATGAACAAGTTGACTATATCTGTTAAAAAATTGTTGTATTTCATCGTGTAAGATTCGCGTAAATGTAAGATACCATTATGTGATGAGAGTTTTAAAAAAAACTTTGTTTAAAACTTACTAAATTTAAGTGCATAGTGGTTTCAGATACTGAAATTATGTAGTGATGGCGTGATTAGTAATGGCACTCATAATTAAACGAATACTTTAGTTACAGTAGAGTTCTGATCTCAGACAGTTATTAAATTATTATATTTGCAACATCATGTGGTATAAATAATTATTATATATTTTCTTTTAACTTCATCCTTTCTACTAACAATGCCAGTTAGAATTCTCACGCCTGGCAGCATGCAATTTATTTATGACACGTTTCCGCTCGCAGTCGCACCATTCCCTTCGGTATGTCGGCAACAGGGTGACATAAATATGTGTTACCAGGGAAACTAACTTATTATTTAACTATCCTACAAGAAACGATACTTTATTACGATCTGTGACGTGGAACCGTGTGAGAACTAACGCCCATTTCCTGCGAAGAAAAAACTAGTCATATCCGACGCGATATTTCAATACCTGCAATGTTCTAGAATCTAGAATAATGTCTTTTTAAATATTATGTATCTGTAGGGGTGTTGTGAGTTTCCTTTTTTGAGAGGACATATATTAATGTTTAATTAACATTTTACATTTGATTAAGCTATTCACTAAGCATATGTGGAAAACAATAAGCTTTTCTGTACCTGTATGCGCCCATACACATCCCACTGCAGGGGCCTCCTCTACAATCGAGAGTACGATTGAGAGTGGTGAGGCAATATAGTCCACCACGCTGGCCTAGTGCGGATTGGTGGCATATGTCTGCGTAATATACTAGCTGGGAATTAAAGGGAACAGTCCATACAATTCGTACTACAGGGCACGAGTCTCAAGGGTTGAAAGTGTTTGGGCTATACTATTGCGTGTTGGTAGACTTACAGAAGTACGGGCTTATTCATAGGCAGTGTTAAAATCAATTTTTAATATCAATTGTTTAGTTCCTTTCAAACGACTCTGGATTCTGGAATTCAGTTTTTTTTTGTATAAGTTTTCGAAACTGTCTTTGAAATATTAATAAGACCTTTAATTATACATCATTTTCCTTCTTATATTATCATATAGCTAATATTTGTTATATTGTTTCCATAAATAAGTCATAAGTCTCCAAATTACTCCCAGTTTCATATATAACACATAACATGTTGCGGTTTGGAGTACGAGACTCTCTGGCACTTCACATACATGTCAATGTGCGTGCGAGATATCACGGCCCTCCGACTGACTCCCCCCTCCTCTACCCTTTAAACCCCCCTTTAGACGTCTGAATATGCAGTATTGGAGACGAGATGAATTTACGCAGTTACGAGGCATATGCATGTTGTGTAGTTTAGTATACTGGTGTAGGGAAGTTGAAGGACTTAAATGATGCTAAAATGGAACTGCTATGGACTGTCACTTCATGATTTGAATTTTTAATAAAATTATGAAATTTTCAATGATGACTGATGATCATATATTTCTGATAATGAAAGGGTAGTAATCTTTTTAAAATTGATTAACGTTATTACAATAGTATGAGTAGTTATACTTGTAATTCACTCATGTTTATTCATTCACTTAAAGATGAATAATGATCTCTTTCCACCACAATCATAAAATAATATATAGCCAGACAAGGTTATACCGGTGTTTGTACATTAATCAAGATATCGAGTGGTGGTCAATATCACCAGTTATATCTATAATTACATTAATTAGTTTAGTATTCACGTTCAAAGCGAAATCCAACTTTAATTAATTACCAATCTTCAGTTACTGCTCAATATCAGTTAATTAAATTTTACAATAGGTATTTCGTACATTAATTATGTAGGAGGTAATTTATAGAGGCAATAGGTATATCATGCTATAAACCTTTCTCAAGATATTTGTCCACTAAATATTAATCGCAGACATTATTAATAGTCAAGCCACGCACGAACACTCCCGTCAACTAGACACAAGTTATTACTTAATTATCCGGAGCAAGAAATAAACGCAATCGGAACAATATCGTAAGTGAAATCTCATTTCCAACAAGTTTCGCTCGAGCAAAGCTTTCTTCGAAAGAGAAACCGAGTGCGGCGCAGCGGAAAACGCAAGAAAAACTTTATGAAAAACGTGTAAAGCGAATCGCGCGACGTGACACCGCGTCCGCGTCCTGCACAATAACATAAATCGATAATAGGAAGCCCTCCGAGTAGTTCAGCAGTGCGTGCGACCGACCTAATACACCCACTACGCGCCGACCGCAGCCAATGCGGGCTAAATATACGGGGACCCGCTGCGTTCCTGAGCCGCGCGCCCAACGGAACTTATGTCGCAACGACAACGTCTACAATCGCTCGTTCAGAAAAATACAAACCGGTTTCGCACGCACACCACGCGAATCGCGACCCAATGACTTAGACACGAGAGTGGCATTCGGAACGGCACGGGCGCGGAAGAAGGCCGTTTCGCAACCGGCTCGTCGCGGTAATAACACAGCTAGGTGCATTCTCGCTGCAATTTCGCTCTCGGTCGGGCTGTGTGTTTGTGGCGCGCTGAAGATCAGGGCTAACGATCAGCGTGGGCAGCCGTCTCGCTCGCACCCGTCATCGCGCGCCTCGCGTCTCGCAAAAGAAACTCTACAAGTTTATCTGACAGCGACGCGACGCCCGAGAGGCTTTTGTGCATTTTCCATGTTTATGTTTATAGAAGAGCACGTACAAGGGGTGCTTTGAACGTCAGTCGCTCGGTGCACGGTTATAAATTGTGCGATGGCTTTGTTTTTATTTGAAAGCCAGTGTTTGTATTGAACGGCGTAGTTGGTCGTCGCCGCGCCGGTTGCGTGCGATAATGCATGCTGCTCTAGGTTTTATTTTCATGTCGGTATCCATGTATCTATTCGATACGCATCTAAACCGGTGTCCGGCGACGTTACTAACATTGAAAAAGTGCTAGCTATTCATGATGCTGTCCTTGGAATTATGTTGTGAGCCGGCGCGCCATTACAGCGTGTAGTTTCTACAAATCCAATAAACTGCCGCGCTACCTCACTGCCTCGCCAGTCGCAGGTTTCGTATTGCGTTTAGATTTCACAGATTAGAAAATAGCGTTTAAAATTCCCAAGTGGGTTATTAAATATCAAATGTTACATTCCATTTCTTGGAATATTGACTGAGCTAAGAACGTTATGACTTTCACTAACAAATTAATGGATTTAACAAAAACATTTGATTTGTCTCGAAACAATTTTCCAAGTAGTTTTAAACCAAGTAGACAGGCTGAATACTAATCAAATAGAAATGTATTTAAATGCTTCCGTGAACCCTTATTACTGAATAGTGTAGAAGTCACCGTCATGTCTAGACTAGCAAGCGTTCATTCACATTACTATGAGTAATGCTGTGTATAAAAATATTTACAAGCGAATATGTTAATGTAAGTACAACTATAACTGTAGGTTTCAAATGTCGACGTTCTAAAGATAGAATGGCATGTGAAATGAATGTCATTACCTCTTTATGAATGATATCTTGCGATATTATGCAAATGAGAAGCGTAATAGGTCATAATGTTACGATAACACTCTGAAGGGGTCGGGAAAAGTGCAACGAACAAATCCTATGATAAGCCTAGCACTTCATGATACTGACACGATTTTCTAGTCAGACGTTCGACGTCGGAAGTAATTTAAAAGTTTTCCACTTCTAAAAATAAATACAATTCTCTATGATACTTACCATTTACTTCGAATTTAGCCTATGGTTACGACGCACGATAGAGGTTGAAAATACTTTTTTGCACTTTTAGCATTCGAAGTTCGTTTCGGATCATAGCGTTACCCTTTGAGGCGTGATTGTTTCGTAGGTATATTCAAGTAAACGATTTTATTTATTCCACAACAATTGATGCAGTGTTAAATATTAAATCTGGTACAGATATGTACCAGTCTACTGTATTAATAAACAAACCCCACACTCTGCAAACAAAACAACTGGCAGCTTTGTTCATTTAGTCAAAATACTATTCTTGTTATTTCACAAACGTGGTATATTTTCAAACAAATGCATTTATGCATGTAAATACGGTGTAACAGCGTTATTGTTTATTTGGAGTAGAGTTTTAAAACTAACATATTTTTCCAATAATAAAGTCGAGCGCTAGAAAATATTCACTTTTCAACCACGGTCAATAGGACACAAAAATGAAGAGTAGAGCCGAAATTCGATAAGTGTGTCACTCATTTGACTGCCGCGAATTGGTTTACGAAAGTAAATAACAGGATGAGCCGAATACCTCAACTTTCCTCTAGAGTAAATCAAGAGACAAAATATAGTAAAAAGATCTTCAGTTATCAAGTTATATGGTTACATTCTTGAATATATATGACAGATTCTAATATTAGAGCACCGGAGCTCCTAAATCAAATATATTAAGGCGTAAAAACGAAATTGTCGAACCTCATCTCGACACAATAAGCGTGATTGGAGATTCCGCGGGTGTTTTTGATGGACCCCCAAGGCCGTTTTCATTTTGTATGTGACGCGTTGAAGGCCGAAGGGTACTGACCTTTCGCAAAAGGCGAGGGGTGTTTCCGCGGGATGTTTGAGCGTTTCTCGTCCATTTGACGCGTAAACAAAAGAGTTAGAAAATCTTTTCTGAATCATGTAATAGTAATAAGTTCCTGATGTAACTATTCCGAATAAGACACTCGTAATAAGAACGGCACTAATTGCACAACAAGTCAGAATTATTACTTTGGCGTGATGAATGCAGAAAATCGTGATTTTCGCTGGTACCGCTGGGTCATCACGGTTATTTAATTTCATGGAAACTGGGTTAAGCCGCGAACGAATATAAACTGTATGCATTTCATTGCGGAGATTAGCGGCATGCATTTTTCTTTGGTTGATTATTTTTAGGTTATGCTTTATTTTATATGTTTTTTGTTTTTCTTCTGCATATATTTATTTCTATTTTATATTCTAGTTCACAGGACCTTGTTTGTCAAAATGAACAAATTTAACTCTTTTCGTTATGGTTATATAACATCTTATAAAGATAGTTTCGACTATATCGATACTGTATGTTTTCAGCCATTCTGTGTTGGTCACTACACTCAAAGTTATGCTTATGAGTAAGCTTTGCATGCGTACGCGGTAAGGACGGGTTGCGAGTGCGTGCGATCACGTGAGGCGATTTATACATAATCCTGGAATGGCACTTCTGGGCCGCATTTGGGGCATATTACGGGCATTACGGCACCGGTGGCGTAACTGTGGTACGCTATATTTACTTTTAGCCGCGTGTACCGAACTGAATGGGCAAAGACCTTGGCCTTGAACTCGGGGAACGCACGCCGCCCGCGGCACGCACCGCCCGCCCAAACGGCTGGCCGCGCCTCTGCATGATGCCCTCCACGGCCCCCGCGCCCCCGCACGCCCCCCGGGTAAGGCCCCCGCCTCGCCGCCGACCCCGGCCTGATCAATAGCTAACTTCCTACTTACACAGTTTCCTGCTTACACGTGGCGTCTATTTTGCTAAACGACCCATTACTGGGAACATTTATAATCTGATTAACGCCATTGGACCCTATATAGTTTAAGATAAATTTTCGTCAATTTTCTTTAATTAAAAGTTCAATAACTTAAATAAATCAACATCATCACCCAAAGGATGTCTGTAATTGGGATTTTATGTTTTCCAAAAAAAACTAACAGAAAATTATATCAACATTTGCTGTACACTAAAGGCATAACTTAATAAAATCATATACTCGTAATGGCAATTGAAACTCTACCATAATATAACATCATTCCTTCATATAACTATAATAGTTCTTTATAAACAGTGAACGAATTGCAGCCAGAGCCTTTAAACATCCTCCAGCTAGTTTCCCACAAGAATAATCGTTTTTTGCATCTATTTATGTCTAGAAAAACAATAAATACATATTTCCGTCGTTTCTATGCTGTGTAAAATACATTATGACACGCAACCGCGGACTTTGAAGTACCTCAAACTTAACGAGCTAGCCACTTACTCAAATTTCATTAAATATTTCATCAGCCTATTTGAAACAAGCTTGCAAATATTGAATAGGTATTAAGCTAAATAGGTAACAAACTATTGAAATGTAATGTTACAAAAATGTCCCAAACTCAGCGCATACTGCATGTCATACCAACGTCTTTTTTGTATGAAAAACCTTCGAAAGCGAACTCCACCTAGCAATATCTCAAAAGGATATCAATAAAAAGGGGAATCTCTTCTAACGTTCAAATCCTGATTTAGACGGGTCGCACGGCACACGGATCCTCATTCTACGTAATTAAAAAATTAAGCTATAAATTGCTGTCAACGCTATTGGCTTTATGTTACTTATCTCAAAGAGTTTTGAATGTTGTCTCTAATGTTAAAGTCAATGCTGATGGTATTTAAAACATTCAATCAAAGTTCATTGATGACTAGTCAGTTTCTGCTTCACAAGATATCATCAGATTAACAGAATGCTCTATATCTTAAAATAATGTATTCATTGGATCTGTCCTTTACGCGACCTAGTTGTAACTCGGTACAACGTAAACTCGAAATCCGCGTCTAAAGTTTCATAACCAAACACCTGCGTTTACCAAACTAGGACATCTAAACTAACTGAAGTCTCGGATTTGTCCAGGCAATTATTGCTTCGATTTGGGATAATAGATGGACGTTATGTTTGATCTAAGTTATATTACCATTATTGTCATTAGCCTAGAAGATCTCCTTTTCAGAATATAGATTCCCAAATTAACCCATTTAATATTTACTTCTTCTTATTCTATTCTATGAGTGCCTCTTCAATGTTGGTCGTCTGCTTCTTGTATTCTTCTTTATCAATATAATAATGATACAGAAAATATATCAAGCTTAATTAATGCATCCACCTATCTCTTGTTTTCATTATAAGATCGCTGTATTGTGCCTAGCTTTAAATTTTTGATCCCATCATCCTTCAGTTTTGCTTTCTATGTAGTTTCTTACAAGTTTTTGCGATTTAACACTCTCCGCTTTCGATTTGTACAAAAAAACTAGTTGTAGATCACGGAAATTGGGCACGATTGCAATCGTTGCAAATCTACTTTATATTCGCATATTATATTTTTTTATCAAACCATATAAAATGTCACCCGTTGGGAATTGAGTTCGAAATAAAAGCGTTATCAATCACGCATTATAACATGAAGCATGGGTAGGTGAATTGCGAATGACATTTATGACATAGATTAAAATCAACCCCTCTGGGGTGGAAAGGGATATGAAAATAGCTGAATACGAATTTCAATCCGAGTGCAATATCTTTTGTTGTAGAGTTAATGCAATATCTTTTATATGAGAAGGAAATAGATAAAACACGATGTTAATGTAGGCTATCAAGAAGGTTCTCAAAATTGAAGTATTGAAGTTACAAATATTAACATTAGTGTCTGGGCAATTGAAATTTAGAAAAGTAATGATGTTTAAGCTTAAGTTTCCAATAAGAAAGTGCAACATGCACAAGACTGTAAAATAAAATCTCAGAACTGAGACGAGTGAGTGATATCTCTCACTATCCCAATAAAATCGTAAACGGTGCCGTTAGATTTCGAAATTTCCCTTATTGCTGTCAATTAATTGTGGAATGTTCAATTCAAGCGGTGAGGTCGTTGTTCGCCGACCCAATCGATAGTAAGCCGTTCGCACTGTCTCTTTATAAAGACGTATTAATAAAATTATTGGTAATCTGAATGTCTGTGGGAAGCGGCAAAAATGTTGATGAAGTTGAGTAAGTTTTTAATCTTCTATTTTTGGAAGAGCTTTTGTTTTATCATGAATAATACAGTCTGTAATGTAGATAAAGGATTTTATATTGTATATATTTAAGGTCCGTATTTTAAAAGGTTTTAAAATATACCGATTAATCCCTTCAATATTCTGTAATACGACATTTGAATCAATTTACTATTATGCTTTCGAAAAAGTTTAAACCAAGAGTGACATCAGCCATATAAAATTATAATCAAAATCTTTATACCGGTAATAAAATAATATTACTCCCCATGAAAACTGCCAGGTAGATAAATAATAAGATTTATGTTCACTATATAACAAAATATATTTCCATCAACCATCTCATTCCGTGACATTATATTAATAAAAGTTGAATTTCTGCCAAGTCTATACAAAGTTGCGATATTACTGGTATCTAAATAGGGAATTTAATAATAGCATGAACTACGATCTGTTCGAAGGTGTTCGCTTAGAAATAAATCAAATACTAAAGGTATAATTACACAAGGGTTATCAGTGCTTCGAGCAAAACATTTAACAAACGACTGATAGGAAAAGTATATAAAGACCAGGCGTCGAAACTCGAAATAATAATTTTATTTAAACTACTAGTTTGTTTAAATTTAGCGATGGACTTTCTGTCATTGTAGATGAAAATGAAAAGAAAAATTCTTAAGACAACAAGATCTACCGAATTTTACTTTTAATTGTCCAATAGGATTGGCTCATAGTCCGTACTTAGATACTTTGTCTGGTGACGTAAAAAGAAAAAAAATTACAGTCAAATACTTTAAAGCCCTGTTTTCGATAATTTACTTGTAAACGATGCACAATTTCGGAATATTTTTCGGGGTCTGTTATTTGCAATAAACTGAAGGTTTTATTTTAAAGTTCCTGGGTTTGAGTTTACTTTATAATACGTGTTATTTCCAATCCTTGGCTCAGTGTATTTCTGATAAAATATGAACATTTAGTTACCCTAATAACACCAGCCACAAATGTCAGCACTTCCTGTGCGTGTTCTGTTCAATACATTGTCACTTATACATTATTTATATATTTTAATCAGACCAAAACATTTCAGTCAATTCAAGTTTTCTATTCTAATACACCATCAATATCTTTATATTCACTTACAGGATAAGAAACATTTAAAGTCACAAAATAGCGCAGATTATCACACTTAGCTATTAGACCAATTCTTTGATTAATAAACGTGTTTTCTGATCTGATTATCAGAAAAGATATTCACTCTCATTATTATTTTTATCTGTATATTATAGTCTTTCCGTGTTTATTGTTTCCATAGTTTGTTACACAAAGTTCAAGAGACAAGTAATTCTCAAATTGTGCTATGTACATACATTTGTATCTATATATACAATTATAAGTTAATTTTAAGCTCTTTTGCAATTCAGTCTTAAAATAGAGGTAATTTTATCGTCTGCTAGAGATGCATCTCCAATATTTTCTTTTAAATGAAGTTAAAGATTGAGAACTTTTGCTCTAGACGTAGTTATATTTCCTAGTCAGGTACTTTGTTATCAAATATGTTGTAATGGTTGTCTAGACTGCCGTTGTGAAAGCAGACACAAGTGACATTTCATCGATATCTATCCTCAGGCACCGTTTCTTAAGTTCTACCAAATGGTAAAGGTCAACAATGATTGGTAGGAATTATTTATTTCTAGCTATTTAAACATAAAGAACTATTCGCAAACTAAGTCTTTGTAATAATATAAGTCGTACTAACTTTATAGCACATGTGTGGCTTGAGAACCCTACCACTAGACTAAACAAATCAGCCTGACATAATGGTGCCAAAGATTTTTTTGTGTTGGTATTAATAGAAACAACAATTAAAACAATTTTCAGATGATTTAATAGAATTGAAGACTTAAAAAATTAATCAAAAGAATATTTACCAATGCTTAAAGGTAGTAAACAAAACAACTAAATTAACATAATCAATTTGATTTGTTTTCGTATTTACCAGATATTTGATTAAATTCCTGATACGTGACTGTAAATTTAAATATGTATATTTCCTGTAGTTGTATCCGTAAACATGTTAATGGAAAGTACGAATGTATGAATACTAGAAAACATGATACAGGTTTAGTTGCGATCACTTTTTTATCACATTGTATTGTATTTTTTTTGTCCCTAAATCGATTTAAAGTTAGCTATATTAAAAGGTTATAAAAATAGGTGTATGCATACAAGAAGAGTCATACCTATGTCCGGTAGAATACACAATGTATTTCATGGGGCTAGACTAGTTCTTTTCTTCAGGGCTTCCAGCTTAACTCATTCCTCCCGTTCTAATTATTATATTATATAGTAATAGTACTGTTATACCAATTCTATAAGTGTTACACGAGTATGACGAACGCGGGTCAACGATCTCATAGTTTTAGTAGAGCAACCTTTTACGATCAAGATGCCCTTAAACCGTTCATTTGTACGCGTCGCGTCGAATTGTAACCTGTCAATGATTCGTAATGGAAATCAGGTCGAATTATGAGCCACGAGCGGTTCTCACCTTGGCCGGTTTTCACATCTGCCGCTTGTCGCTCGGCTGGACATATAGGCCGAGTCGCCGCCGACCATTGTCAATAGCTGCGCCTGCGCAATTGACAACTAACACCGTCTTACACGCCGGATTTGGAAAGGAACAAATTGGTGCAGTTGTTTAGTTGGTAATACACTGAATTTGAAACTATGAGAACCGTCAGGTTGGCTGAATCTATCACATTAGTGTCGTAGTTGGCAAGTAGGTAAAAGAAGCGAAAGATTAAGCTCAGTAGCGAACAATTATAGAGGACAATGTCAAAACTGGTTGATACTGGTGGTAGGTCTCTCATATGTAAGAGGCCATTTGGGTAGGTACGACCGCAGTGTCTATTTCTCCCGTCAAACAGCAGTGTAAATGCATTGTTGTGTTTCAGATTGAAGGGCATTGTAGCCAGAGTAACTACTGGACATATTGAGACTTAACATCTTATGTCTCAGGATGGCGAGCGCAGTGGAATGCCAAGCATTGCTTTGTAATTCAAGGTGTTGTTTGGTTTTGCTTCTGTTTATGAGCGGTCGTATCGCTTACCATCAGGTGAACGGCATGCTCGTATCGCTATTCATAGCAATAAAATGATAATAATAATAATAATGTCGAATGTTATAGGTTATACTGGTGATACAAACTTCGCAAAGACATTTCGGATGAATTTTGTGGTACACTTTTACTTTTGAGTTGCTTTTTTGCTCCGAAGAGATAAGCTGCGTTAGTGTGGCAAAGGAAATAAATGATGCTCGAGTCAAATTTAATCGGTCCGTAAGTAAAAAAAAGTATTGGTGTTCTGTTCCTTATGCATTCTTGCGCAATCCAATTTTAAGAACATGCGTGACTAAGAACGCCCACCGTAAGCTACGTTAAAAGATTTTATGATCCGTATTTAATTTAATAGGTTATTGATCTGCTAGACGAGTTTTTTAATGCTGAGATTTATGATGAATTATACTTTTTGCTGCACAAATTTCGATTATTTATGAAACGTTCTCACGTAAAACTTCGTTTCGTTTTGCGTTTTGCAATTAACTTAACTAATTCTGCTAATCCTATCGAAATTGGCATCGTCTTACTATTTTAAGTATCCATTTATAGAAAAAAATGTTTCATTTAGTTTTCCTCGTACAGTCTATTTCTTTTAATATTCAACTAGGAAATAGAAGTAGACTAGCGAAAAAGGTATATTATTACTGTTTAAATATTATATCAGAAGCACTTATGAGCCATCCGCTTTAATTTATCAAACTGGTCAGACCGGATCGGTGATCCGATTTATTTGAATGTTTCATAATACAAGAACCGGCTCGTGCTGTGTCTAAAATATCAACCTGAACTAAGAGTGGGTTATAAGCACGCCAGCCGATACTATCTGTTCAAAAATATTTCACAATCTATGATTGTTGAGTTGTAAATTATATGGGACCAAATAAATTTAAAATTTTCAAATTAAGCGTCAGATAATGAAGATTTATGAGAAGAGTCGCACTAGAAATGTGTGAGACTAAAAATAAACTCGGAAAACAATAGAAGAATAATCTACACAATGACAGATGAAGTGTAATTTGTAAGTTTTGAATAGTTTAAACGTTTGAATAGGCCATGTCCCTGTTCTCATTACGAACAAACCACAAAGTACAAGAATGTTTTACATATACAACCTTGTTAGAGTTAAAAACGTAAATCAATTATGATTGGTGTACATAGGCACGCGTATGAATCACGATCTAGTTCCCAATTCCTTAGCGACTGGCCCGCGTTATGTTTATTTTTTATTTCGGTCAACGTCCGTGCTCGGCCCCATTGTACTCGCTCCATTGACATCGATTTTTAGGGTTAGATTTGAACCGGCCGAAATAGAATACATTCGTCGGCTATCAAAGGAGTATGTGGGCATGGGCCTTTTGAATTCAGTCGCGTGTGCGCAGCACGTGCAAAATCAGGAGCGTTTTAATACAAATTAGCGTTCAAAACACTTTTGTTGCTCACGGAATTTAATCCATTGAATAACTCGACTTTTTGTTAGGCGTACGAGTGTAAAGCGCAACCCTACGTTGAATTTATATCAATAAACTAAATAGACGGTTATTTACGAGTATGCAGATTTCTAAGCCCACGCTTGAAGCTATTTATTTTGTAAGTTGTTATGATTAGAATGTACAATCTGATAAGTCCTGGCGACCGATTAATAAAAGTTATATTGATGAGAACTTCGACCTTTGATTCTAGTTAATTATTTACTTACGGCATTTATGGCGTGGAAAATTTATTCAAACATCCTACATATAGGTAAGTTACTTTCGGCTCATTTCGAGGTATCTCCACGAAATCCTGTATTATACGCCGACATTGGATTTAGCTTATAATGAACATAATATAACCTAATCATCTTTCATTCCCAAGGCTGTATTAGAGTGTCATTACGGCCTCTTCTTGGTACATAATAATGAAAGATTGCTTTGTGTTACTTCCACTGAATGTTTACGACTTAGCACACGTAAATAGCTGTTTTTTTCTAATTGTCACGACGAGGGCCGTGTTGTTACCGAGTGGTTTTTAGCCGTTGGTATATTAAGGCAAACAATATAAAAGGTCGTTACCGAAATTAATAGTATTTATGTACGGTCAGGTCACGCGGCAGTGTTTGGTCTAGGCATTTGATCGGATCGAGCGTGTGTTGACCGGGCGATTCACCTTGAGACCGCACCTCGCTTCTTATAACCCCGCCGCGGCAAGATACCTCCGGTTTGTTGTACACGTGGATCGTTGCGGCGACTACCTAAACCGGCCGTATACGATAGTTTGGTACATACAATGCTCGGGGACCGGTCCACTCCGTGCTGTGGGTGAGCCTGTCGTGGAATGCACAAGACGGTCCGAGATGGCGTGATTTGAAAGTGTGGCCGAGTACGCCGGTTATCGACTCACCAACATTTTTCGCCTCGATTTTATTATATCGAATAGTAAACATTGATTGCTGGCCCACGCTTTCGTTTTTTTTCCTCGTCGCCGGATGAACCGATTGTTCGGTAATATAAAATTGGCCGTAATCACACGCTATTCACTTTGTATCATTACTGTCGGTGGGTAATCAAATTATCATATTTTAATCGTAAACACGCTGTTAATTCCACGTGCAGCCGGCGAATTGGACAACAACAGTGATTAATTGTGGACAAAAAATATCAGCCTGCTTTATTGATGATTCAAATCATCCCATTTAAAATCTACACGTGTTTTAGTATGTTGGATATTTAATACGGTTCGCTTTTCGAGAAGAAACAAAATCTTTTCCTTTTTTGCAAAAAATATTAAATATGCTTTACAATATTGCCACTGATTCATTTAATGGACTGTACATCTATTGACTAGGTACATTGTGCCATTATTATTCTAGCTGAGCACGCTGAACCTTACATTTTACGTAAACATCGTAAGTATGACGCAATCGACATAACACATGTAGAAAGGATGCTCGTGAAATGGGTAACCAAAAATAAATATTGAGCGCGGAATTTTACATTTAAATTTAGATTATTATTTTTTAAGCCGGCATTAGATAGTCAGGCCATAAAGACTACAAGTTGTAGCAAAATGTTAATAATTATAAATTACACATTAAATATAAATAAATTAAATTGATTTATAAATTATTTTGATACATGAAATTAAAAGTTGCCTCCAATAAATTAATTTTAGAACCATTTTTTTACCGCTTGGTAGGTAATGAGAAATCTCTGACTTTGCTAAAGGTTATCTTATTTGTTTGAAATACTTGGCTGTATGAGGTAATATTTTTTGTTTTGCCACTCGCTTCAAAGTAGAAAAAAGTCTTATTAAAGCACTAATCGCTTTATCAATTGAGTTAGGTACAACTTAATTATAAAGGTGATATTAAAAACGTACAGGTTTATATTATGGTGGGCGCAACAATAATAAATCAAATTTCGAACACTGAATTCTATAGTGAATACAAAATAGACTTAAAACCGTTTTTATGTGGACGTATTATTTTTTAAATATATATCTGTCTCTTTTTTACAGCATTGTCTCTGCTCATTATCATAGAGGCTGTCAGGTTTTTAAGTGGAGATAACGGAAATATTTTAAGACATTCTCAAATTTTGTGTAGTAAACAAGTATTATTATAAAACACGAATAATTAACAATGCGACGGACTGGAATTTACAACAAGCTATAAGAGAAATTCATCAAATATTACTAATGACTACGAGCCTTGACAAAAGCGAGTATAATAGGATTTTGCTCAACACATTGCACGAGAAGGGTCGATCGGTCGCTGGCTTATGGTAGTTTGGTAAAAAGATCACTGTTCACATTTGACCAACCAAGTGTCAAAATCATTAGTCACTCATAATTGACTTAACTGTAGGCAAGGGTGGCAAACGAAATATTATTAATATTTTTTCACATTAAAATAACTATAATGGACATGGCAGCAACACAAATACTCCAGCTGAAATTCTCATACTCTTCGAAGCACGAAGAAATTCAAACATGAAAAGATTGACGTGTGTCATTAGCGATGATATCACAAAAATGCATTCGACTTATTATAAATTGCAATTGGCAATAGATTATGCTCAGGATCCTTGAGTTGAAACGCAGTGGGAGGTGTTAAGGCTGATTCTACTCAACAATTAATTTCGAATGAACATTTGATTAATGATAAACCTATACTAAGGACAATCAATGATTTAATATTCAAAGTCACTACGGACAGTATAAATATTAGTAATTTAATGATTCTTGATTTTTATTTACTTTTTATTTAAATAGTCAAATATTTAACTTTGTCAGTAGTAATTTCTGATATTACTTGCAATGTTAAGTTAAGTAAAAATCATGTATTTGTTAAAAAAGAAAGACGACGTATAAGAACATCAAACAATTTAAATTAAATAATTTCAATTGTGACGGAAGTGTACGGAATGCTTTTAAAGTTACAAATTTTATTCGGCCTTTGCTGTAACAGCGCTAATAAGAGAAGGGCATACTCCCAGACGAGAGAAAAATATATTTCAGCTCGTTTTAAAAATATTTTCGCAATAATTATTTCAGTTAGACTGCGAGGTCGACGCAGCTTTGATCCAAGCCTTTAATGACGCTATCTGCCTTATTAAAAATGTATTTCTGACGCCAAGTGAGGAAAACAATTGTTAAATTCTACCACGTTTTGATTCAGACATCAGATTTATTGCAATACTTTACAACCCATTTTAAATTATCTTTGTTAGTTTTTATATAAAACAGTTTGGCATTAATTATTATAATTTCGAGACGTACTAGACCGTCCCGATCTATTCCTTTTGTCATATTACGATTCGTTTTAGTTAATTCAGCTTTCAATGCGATACAATCATCTCGGAAATTTTCTCTTTCAATTGCTGTTGTTTCGTGCGCTCGTGTTAGCCTTAGGGCACCGGCGCAACCTGCGCAGATTGCAACAGTGATCTTTTTTATACTTTCAAAACCTTTTTTGATGTGTCTGACTTTCATATCTATACTTTTACTACGTGTAATTTCATTAGTTATTAGGCTATTATTAGTAATATTGATTGTTCTACCGCATTGTACTTCATCAACTTTGTTTTGTCTATTGGCTAGCTATTATCTTATTAAACTTTACCCTATAACTGAGTAATTCATCATTGTATTTGCAAAAACGGCTTCGTTAGATATATTTGCTGTGTGGGTGTATTAGGTCAGACGGTCAATCTGTCTAGATTTCATGCCAGAATGGACAGAAAAGGATGTTATCAAGAGTTATTTTTGGAGCAGACTGATATTATTGTGTTGAGGCAAATTCATTATATTGTAATAATTATTTTCCTACTCAAATATCTGGCACAAGTTTATAATTTTTAATTGAATTAACATTACCATTATTAGCAATTACCATTAAAAATTGATCTAAAGAAATGGTAATATAAACTTTGTGATCTATATTCCGTTTTTCTACACTAGATTTATTGTCTCTAAATCTCACTTGTACAACAGAATGACACCTCACCCCGTCACAAAGAAACAATACAGATATCTCGGGCACAATACACGTTTCTACGCTGAAAATGACATTAACCCAGTGCAATAAATTCTCCTCTGTAGCGCTTACGTCTTATTATCACGACAAAGTGACATCACAGACCACAACACACAACATTTGCGTCAAAATTGGAGGTTGGATAGCAAGGCGCTCTTTTTTACTGGTGACATACCTATCTAAAGCATACAGAGGTTTTTGGTTTGGAGCGATTGTTTGGTCTTTTTTGTTGTTAAAATTTGTGGGTTATTTTGCATGAGTAATTTTCCGAGTAATATTTTTTATCAATATTGTATATGCTAGGTTATTTTTTTTAAAAACCATTCCATAATATGTTATTTTTTTACTTTTTACGTTTTTTTATTGCCTAGGTCCATCAAATAAGAAAACAGGTTCCTGATGCCTGTGACTACAACCTATGAACATCAACAAGATTTCGATCATATATATGTTGCTGGCCTATCCAATCCGGTGGAGAGCGAGTAGGATAAAGGATATTGAGCATCTGGCAATCTCACTCTCACCGACGAAATGCAACAGCAAAGAGGTCACTTCCAGTCGATTTCTGAAAAGGAAAGGGAATAGTGTGGCTCTACCATTTATAAATCAATAACTTCATACACTACTATAGCAATAACGATAACGTCCAAAATAAAACACACAAAATTCCAATAAACACAAGTATATACTGTTGAATTATGTGCGAATTCGCCTCGATTTACACAAAGGCATTCGCTTGAAATATTTTGATTCATATAGTTAATTTGTAAGCAATACTGCTGCCATTTGGGCCATTAATAAACGTCGCGCGTTGTCGTGCGATTGTTTGTCTCTGTCGCTCTTATGGCTAAAGGTATAAAGTCCACAGTGCGCTGGCTCAAACACCGCCCACTCAGGTGGGAACAAACTATTTTTTTTCATCGCTGTCTCCGAAACCAAAACGCCCTAATTCCAACCACGGAATTACGGTGCTGTATTATTCGAAGTATCTTTGTAAAGGTCTTTGATTGCTTTTGAATCTCGTTGTTATTGTGTTGCTTCTAGTTTATATACCTACGTCAAAATGAATAGGTAATAATCTTGGTATTTGGAAGGACTCGACAAGAACTTTATTTGCGTTATTAGTGGTATAAAGAAGTAGTAAGTTGGTAGTCAGTTCTAGTCTAGTCAGCTCTTAAATAGCAAAATTCTATACTGACTGCTTCTAGACAGATCAGGAAAACATAAATGGCATTTTAACTGCTCTTTTATACTTTTGTAACACTTAATTAATATGCAATGTTTAAATGGCCATAGTTTACCTCAAACAGTTTAAAGAATATTTATTACCAGCCAATTTCAAAGAACTATTTAAACACCAGTAGAACGGAACGTGATTCTGTTAATCTGATATTATAATTACAGTTTACAAATAGATACTGGAATACGAAGTTAGATCGTATTTTATATCCAAATATTTGTTGAATCAAATTAACTATTTGATTACAAGATGCAAAAATAATTAAGATTTGTTTCATACTTATTTTTTTCTACATAATTCACTTATTGAATTATAACGAGTTATTTCATAAAGAGTTCTACTTAATTATGAATTACTATTAGATTGTTACACATTCAAAGTACCTCATGCAAAATTGTACAAAAAGTTTAAGCCAATGGGCATTTTATGAAATGCCTATATCATATACTTTGCCGACAACATTCCAAAATTCGTTCGGAATCCACTAACCGGTAGATAGAACGCGCGGTCGCTACTCTATGGTCCCACAGTTAGCGTGCTATACGTATACGGGTGTAGTGTATCCAAATATTGGTGGCGGGCGGGGTGAACGACCTCGCGCCGTAGGCACCTGCAATCGCGTCTCTGTTGACACAAGCAACTGTCGCCGCGTGACGCTTCCAAGTGATAATGAGTGTCGGTGTGATGTACTTGAGATTTTAAATATTTTATGTTATTTCATTTACTTTACAAAAAACACATTAAAACATAAAAAAAGCCGTGATTAGATTCAAAAATTAAAAATGTTGAAGTAAAATTATTATTCGATTTTTAAATTTAAATTCTGAATCTGTGTTCGACTTTTGAGTTTTATTTTGTAAAAAAGGTCGCATTACCATTTTATTTCATAAATATAGTTTTTTTTTCGGACGGTGTCGCGTCCTTTGTAGTGAGCATTAGGGAAAGTCACGTGCTTTTGACATAACCTACTTTCGGGGGACTATTCCGGTACGAGGCGTGATGGGTGGCGGACGTCAAGTCGTGTCGGTGATAAAACTCCAGAGATTTTAAATTTTATATGAAATATCTTGTGTTACTATGCTTTTTTGTTTATTAATTTTTAACATGAGCTCGAGAGGGTTTTTATGTATACATTTTATATTAAGCAAATATTTATAGTAATATCTTCGGTTAATGAGAATGCGGTTGCTGATTACTACTAAATTAGTCATATAGAGCAGGCGATATCTATGTTTTAAATTAGCTAATTCTATTTATTAATGGGAACAAGGCTTTTAAATAGCACCTATGTAAAGTAATTTCTGGATATGGTTTTTTAAAATAGATATTAAAATTATATGAGAGTTAATTAAGCTTAATTACAAAAAAATACTACTAAAATTTAATCAACCTAAGACTTTTTATAGCGTAGTAAATGATTGCGCAGAAATTTTAACAAAATATATTTAGTATTATGATTGCTCCTGGATGCTTATCATAAACCACGTAAACAGAAAATATCGACAGAATGAATAGTTTAGGAATACACAGTCTTTAAAATCGAAACCGAGTACCTGGATGTCATAATCCATTTCGACTGGCACCACGCTCTTAAAGTAATACGTCACCCAAACCAAATTCACACCAGCTTACCACGTCATACTCATAGTGTCAAAATTTCGCAGTAACGTTTTTAAATTATTACGTGATCGACGGAATCGCCGGTGGGATTGAGGGCGCGGCCTTGTCCCGTTTCGGAGGTTGGCACATTTTTACACACACTTTGAACTACGGCCAAGCGAACTACGTTTGATTGATGTGGGATACAATGGAGTAACCGAAACGTCATTACCAAAATGAACGAAAAACTGAGGGATTGTTTTCGGACGTGGGATTTAAACAACTGGCGCAAACTCTCTTGATGTTCAATGGTAAGTGATCAGCGTTTCCCATTAACACCTATCACAGTCTAGAAATGCAGGGGGTTAGTCTATGATCCGATAATAAATTCGAATGTTCGAACGCCTTACGTGAAACTATATGATTGTGCTTAAGTACTCTACTGTATCAGCCAATATACGTCTCACTGCAAGGCACTCATTTACCATCCAGAGTACGATTGAGTGTGGTTAGGTCATATATACTCCACAAAATGTTCAAATCCTCTATACTACATCGTAACCATAGACTAAGTTCGGAGTGAATGATAAGTACTTTATGATAAGATTTACTGGTGGTAGGTCTCTCATATGTGAGAGGCCATCTGGGTGGGTACCACCGAAGTGTCTATTTCTCCCGTCAAACAGCAGTGTTAACGCACTGTTGTGTTTCGGGTTGAAGGGCATTGTAGCCAGAGTAACTACTGGACATATTGAGACCTAACATCTTATGTCTCAGGATGGCGAGCGCAGTGGAATGCCAAACGTTGCTTTGTAATTCAAGGCGTTGTTTGGTTTTGCTACTGTTCATGAGCGGTCGTGTCGCTTACCATCAGGCGAACGGCATGCTCGTCTCGCCAATCATAGCAATAAAATAAAATAAATAAAATAAGTATCAAAGAGAATAGCTTTGATTTTAGAAGTGAAAAAATTATAACTTAAGTCGAACATTCGAACTTTGTTTCTTATCATCATAGATCAGAGAAGAACCCCCAAGAGTAGTAGGAGAATCATCGATCTTTGAGATGCAATAGAATAAAAGATGAAATTTATATTTATGGTATACCAAATCATTTATAGATAATAAAGCATTTGGATTATCGTTTGTATAATAGTAGAGACGAAAATATTTGAACAGAAAGAAGCGAAAAAATCTCTACATTTTCTTATATCTCTGTATATGTATTTACACGTAATAAAGATTCAATTACAAATTTTCATTATGTATGTATGTATGTATTATTAAAAAATAATGCTATATCATTTGCGAAAATTCGGAGTGAAATTTCAAGTATAATACTTTGATATAAAAAGATTTTGTCCTTTCATATTTCAACTTTTGTTTTCAACTTCAGGCCATTCATAAGTTTATGCGTAGCAAAAATATAGATGTTTTTTATTGAATTGAGATAATAGGTAAACATTTCTTAAGCCCACATAATAATATTTTCCAATATGAAACTTGTTAGTAAGTAGAATTTTATGTAATATCAAGTGGTTTATTGAAAATTTTCTTATAGTCGTACAATATAATATATGATTTGTTTTATATTTTGCGTAGAGGTTTCTGAGATACGTGAAAGGGCCTAAATAATAATATTAGATTTTTTTTTATTTCTTTTTATTGTGTAGCCGTACGGCTAATGAGAGTACAGGTCACCTGATGGTAAGTGATCGCTACCACCCATGGACATTTAGAGCATCTGTGAAGATGTTACCAGATCAACAAATCGGAAGGGGAGTGGGAAGATAAAAGGATGCAGAGAGTGAAGGACAGCTATTGAGTTACCGGCAATCTGTCACCAAACGAAATATACGTCCGGGTCTAACTCAGAGTGGCTCTACCACGTCTATTATATAAAATAAGTTAAATATTTTTAGTTGCTATTGCTAAAAAATAATAAAAACTATTATAATGCTAAAATACCTTGGGATTGTGAAAATATTTTACCTTATGTACCATTAATAAAGTATAACAAACTTAAAGTTTTTTTGGTGTCGGTGTTTTCATCTCTTTATCATTTTGTCACAACCCGTGTGTTTAAAAATACTTGCGTATACTATTTTTATTTTTTACCTATTACATCAAAAGAAAATCTCTCGTAGTTTCTGATGGCTAAGATACAACACTTTTTGTCTTAATGTAGAGTCAGGACTGTGTGTGAATTTTGTGTGCAAAATATTATGCATAATGTTGCATGAAAGCCAATCTTCCATTACAGCATAAGCTTTGGTTTCCTAAATCCATTATTCCCGCCGTTTCTAACCGCTAAGTACCCTCAAGTTTTGTGTGCCTAACTATTATTAGTTTCACGTCATAAGCCGTTTATCCAATGAAATGACGTGCTAGTACTCATATAAATCGTATCGCTACGTACTTGGCTCTTGGTTAATTCAATTTGCAAAGACTGAGCTGTTGCAAGTTATTGACCCGTGCATAGTTAAAGTTAATTTACGATAACATTTATTGTCAATAAAAATAGCATGCGAAAAAAACGAAAATAATTTTGGAAGTGGTAGAGCCATGCTGTTGTCAGTGATGACTTGGAATAAATGGGCAAGATCGTCGGGGACGGTAACACTGTCTCAAAGAAAATCACCGTGAAACGACAGCTTTGCTGTCGCGCTTCATCAGGTGAGTGAGATCGTTGGATGCCCAATAACTCTTCCGTCCTCTTTCCTTCCCACTCTCCTCCCAATTTAATGGGCCGGCAACACATCCATGATCCAGTGTTGTGGATGTTCATGGGCGGCAGTAATCACTTGCCATCAGGTGATATGTTTGCAGCTTTGTCGAACCAACACATTATTTTTTTATGTTAAGAACCTATTTAATATTAGTGATGAATAAATATTAATGGCGGGCCGGTATAATTGTATCGACAGATTACTATGTCCCCATAATATTATTATTAGTAGACTCTTTAAATTGCAGTTCATTTAATGCTAAATGTTATGTACTTGCATAGCATTGATTTTCTTCTTTCCAGTGTGAAAGAAAATATACCTAAATTCTTTTATTATAATCGTGGTAAATTCGAAAGTGAGACTCGAAAGCATTAAAACGGAGCGAGATTGACGATGTGAAATTAAAACAGCTAGAAAATGTTGCAGCTTGTTTTTTTGACCCTGACCCCAAAACGTTTAAGCTGTAGGTTCAAAGTTAAACAAAATGAGACCAACAACAGTCAACATAGCAACTTCGTTGACCTAAATGTGTGATAAAAATAAACTTCGCTGAATTCGATACTCAAATCGAAAAATATTTTCGTAATGTGTTAAATGAGAAAAGTACACGAAAAATGTCGCGTAGGCATAATTCATATTATTGCAGGGAAGTTTGTTCCATCGGACAATACTTGAACGTGTTTAAGAATGCCGGCGATGTTGACCAAGTCCACTTGCCAGCGTAAGTATGACAGTCGCGATAGCGGGCTGATATTCGCGTTTCCTTTTTTTGCTGTCCTCGATACCGCCGCGCTTCATAAAAACTAACCTAAAAGCGGCTTTACTCGGCAAAAACATTTTACATTCATTTAGACGATTTTTTTCATTAAAATTGTGCAGCTCACAAAATGTAGCGGACGTGGTAACAGCGCTAGAGAAATTAAATGGCTACAACATTTATGTCAACGGAATAGTAATTTACACAAGAGTACCGAGTTCAACACAAACATGTGTTTCCTGCGTCGTGTTTAACTCTCGTTGCCAGTTGCCATAGCGTCGATGTAACTACACACACGCTCCATGAAACAGTTTGTATGCATTTTACGCGGTCATTGATTCACGCCAAACAAAATATGAACGACCGCATTACGTTTAATAAGGCTGATATACAATTTGGTGACACAACAAATCAGCTGAGCGCCGCTGGCAGCCCCGCGCGGCGAGCGGCGACCGAGAGCCGCAGCCTCGCCGCGACTCCTTGTCGACAAGCAACTTTCCAACTTGCACGCTATAAATATTCAACGGCCAGTGTGCCAGCAATCGCAGCTCTCACCGGCTACATAATTTCATCCGCCGCTCGTGAGATGATTAAATACCCACCTAAATACAGTTTGGGCTCAATTTTGGCGGCCCGCAGCGACTTCCGGCCAGAAAGGGTGCAGTGTCGGTGGTCCGCGGCGGTAGTTGCACTCACGCCCGCGACTACTCATCCATCACTGCACATCCGCACGGTACGGCGAGACTCACGATCACACTGTCACAGCACGCGGCGGCCGTCCGGCCCACCCCAGTCACCACCACTGTCCGGCACGCGGCCACTCAGTTCCGCCACTGCCGCTGCAGCCTGCAACCGAATCCACCACGCGACTGCCGGTTTCGCGCCGCAAGGCCACGTCGAACCGCGAGGGCCGAAATTGCACGAGGTCGGCGCGACCTCCGCGCTCCACGCTCTCGAGCGCGAGAGCTCGCGAAGCCTGAGCACTGGCAGGTGCGCTGCGTGAAGTGCAGCGACGACGCCGAGAAAAGTGTACGAGACGACGCGCGTGACTCGCCGCCGCCGACTGACAGGGCGCGCCGCGACGAACCTCGACTCACCAACACACGCGCATCGGCGCACACAGGCGCACACTCGCGCCCGGCCGCCTCGCGCCTCGCGCCTCGCACACCGCGCCGCGCCGGGCCCGCGACGCTACACCGCTACAGCGCTACACACTGACGCACGCGGCGGGCGGCGGGCGCCGTTTACACCGCACACAACCGCGTGCGGATCCGGCGATATTTTAAAGTTTCATACCGAATTTGACTTTAAAATCTCATCGAGACCGACGGAGACGCGGCCCAGCCGGCCGGGCTGGATATTTACCTGAATAACAGTGGTGCGTTGTCTCATTGGACGCATTAGTTGCGCAGTGAATGGACGACGCGTGTGGAAACATGAAGGAGAGCGCATGCGCCACGCACACTCCCTCGCGGCGCCTCTGTATTTACTGAAAATTGGTATAGTCGCATTCGTGTTACGTTAGTACGTGTAAAATGTAGCTGGAATGTCTGAAAACTTGAATAAGCCCACGGACGCGAACGTCTTGAAATTGAAATGCAATGTGACGGCGCGGATCAGACAGGGGCATAAAGAGTAAAACATGTTTTTCTGTTATCGTTTTGCGATGACTTGAATCTATAAGAGTGGGTGGCGTTTATGTGAATGGAGAAGTCACATCAATTGAAGAACGGGGAGCGAGCGATAAATTAAAAGCGCATCTCTCGCAACGAGGCATAAGTAAGGTCATTGGAATGCTTAGCTGCGATGCTACAAATTGCGCAAATAGATGTTCCAATGAACTCGTTTAATAATAGCGGGCGTAGTGAGGGCGTCACTGAGGAGAAATACTAGTGGAGTATCGCTCGCCGACTGCACAGTGCGACTGGCTCAAGGTTGCCACAACACATACATTAGTAGTCCGCACTGCCTTCGGGAAATCTGAGGTCAAATCTGAGCATTTCCATTAAAGATGAACGTATGGAACGTATCGAACATTTGATTGTGTTACTGGATGCAAACAAACTAAGGGTATGAGTAATATTATGTTTGCACGGAAACAATAACAGCCATATCATAAAACAAAAACATTTCTAAAACCTGAAAGATTGATTCCAATATATTCAACATTTGTTGTCTAAAGAAAGTGATTAAATTGATTTGACTACGATAACAATTTTGAATACAATAGGAACAGACATATTATAACACATCGCTTTAATTAGCAGCCTAATATATCCTGGTGTAAAAGCATTGTAAAAACCTCCAATGTCGTGGCAATTATATACGATTGAAAAGAAGAAAAATGCGTTGCGAATTTCACCAGCTTCATCACTCTCCGGGCAGACGGGAGATATCAACTTGCCGTTGAAATAAATCGCTCTCGAATTTCACTAAGATTATTTTGTGGGATCATTTCTCTGGAATAAATTGATGAGCGAGGTTTTCATAGTCCGGTAGGAGACATTTTCGCGATTTTAGTTGGAAGTCATAATTTTCAGGCATTTTAGTTCGTATTCCATGTGTGGATGTTACGTGAAGATCGTACAACTAGACGAAGACACAAAAATGTTAAAAATATTTTTTAAGTTTAATTACTTACGTCATTATTTCTCACGAATTAATCAAATAATAAAAATGTAGGGTCCCAAAAAGACTATCATTCTGTTATACATAATGTAGATAACAATTAAACAAAACATCAGTGGACATGGATTACAGTCTATTGACGTGATAATTACAAATATATCTAAAAGTATACATTTTTAAAGCATTTCGATCTTCGTGGAGCTAAAGTGTTTGTTCCAACGGGAATCAACAAGGCGTAATAAAAGGGAGACAACGATGGTTTGTCCGAAGGTGGTCGCTCAGGATGGCAATGATCGCTTCCGCCGGCGCCCCGAACATTACCAGCTTAGGGAGGAAACACTGGTGATTTTATATAAGTATAAATGAGAGCTTTTGTTATAAAACTGTTTTTATAAGGGTATATGGAATGCAATGGATGGAAGTGATAGCCGTCGGATGTGTACACTATACGTTGATTATATAATAGGTACATACATTTGAGGGGTTTTAAGATGGAAGAATAGAGATTTTGTTTCTTAGCTGATGTTTCTAGGAGTGGTAGAGCCACGCTGTTGTCAATCAGTATCAGGCAGGCTCGTCTGAGGCGATATCACTCAGAAGTTCAACATGAAACTACAGCTTTGGTGTCGCGTTTTGTTCGGTAAGTAAGATTACCGAATGTCCATTATCTCCTCCTTTTTTTTTTTTTTTATATTTTTAAAAATCTCAAATCCTCCTTCTCCTCTTCTCATCCTTTTTCCTTTCCACTCCCATCCCGATTTGAACAACTCATCTATAATCCAAGCGTTGTGGATGGTCATGGGCGGCGGTGATCACTTATCATCAGGTGAACCGCATGCTCGTTTGTCGGAAGTAGTGAAAAAAGTGTGATTTTCGGATTCGCCGGATGGCGACCATTGTACACGATGGTAGGATTTCCGTCATAGTGACGTGTTCAAATATAGCGTTTCGAGATATGCTTCTATACATCCGGTTTCGATTACGCCGGCAAAATTTTCGAACTGGCGACATAACCATCTCACTCAACAGACATAATATGTGCGGAATAAACCCAGACAGAAGATTTTTTTTCAAACATTTCCAAAAGTATCGTAACATAATAACAGCGCCAAGATTTATCAAAAGCTTGTTGAATTTAATTAAAGAAGGGACCGCATCTGCATAAAGGAAGCGGGCCAGTTATTTTCATTTTAAAAACCTAAAAAGAGGATTTGCTTGTTGACGAAAATAATACTTGAGTATAAAAAATATTTAAAGTCATTGCGGAGTGTTTGTGCAATCTTTCAAATAACTTGTGACTATAAAACGGTAACTATTAATTTTCACAATAACTGCCTCGGTGGCGTAGTTGTATTACGATATGATTACAACGCTGACGTCTTGGGTTCAAGTCCCGGGTAAGGCAAAGTGATATTAGATTTTTCTATTCATTATCAGTCCGGAATTTGTGCCCGATATATGGCGATAGGCTCGGCCCTGTATCACAACATGGGACGCAACGCACAAGGCAAAACGTGGTTGTCCTGGTAGCACCCCTGCTTACCCCTTCTGGGTAAAAGGCGTGAGTTTATGTATGTCTTGATCGTCAGTAAGGTCTTTTTGTGAATGTTCTGTGTCCTACTGTTCAACAGTGCTCTGTGCTATTATTGCTCTACCACTTCTACTTCCTAAACCGCTACAAGATAATGCTGATAAAAGTTTTCTAATACATTGTATATGCGCGTTCACACTTCACATGCACCGAAATATTTATATAATTTGATTATTAATAACTAAATTATATATAATATAATATTAATTCATAAACAAATACATATTATACTGTTTTTAATTTGTATGTATATGTAACGTAATGCATCAAAGTTCACACGTTGAAAGCGAGTAATCACAAAATAACGCCCGGTTAACATTCATTTGTTTTAAAATTAATTTATTAATTCAAAACAAGTCATATGTCAGACTCAAATGTTTTAATTAATGTGGTATTTAAATCGCATTCGAGTTGCGTTTTATTGTTGGTCCTAAATCAAACGACCCTGCACGTGGTGCATTCTAATTAAACAATAAACACGCTTGTACTGACAGCAGGCTTCATTATGACCACTCACGAAATTCCTCTGAAAATAATTAAAGATTTAAGAAAAACAGTGACCATACAAGGGTATAAAAACCTTTTTTCTAACTAGTAAAAAACTAGCAGAAGCTTGAGTAGCAGAAATGTATGTCTGAAGAAACGACCCGAGGGAAGCACTTTGAATGTATAATATATGGGGGTAGCACGCCGACTGTTCGCCTCTAAACATGGTCAGCACATCGTGTGGTCCTGTAAAACTAAATAACATTTGATCGTGTCGCTGAATGTGCACGTCTCTCACAGTTTATAGAAATCTTTCTTTTGTGCGAACCGAGCCGACGGCACAAAAGCCTTCTGATTGCCTCGAACGCATCTCACGCCGGACAATACGACATAAACTTTTATACATTTCTGTCCGATTCAAAGAAACATTCTCGCTGCGTGTACATAAGTAAACGGTCTAACAGATAGTCGTAACAACGTACTAACATGCCATTCGCTGTGAAACTACGAAAATTACAAATTTTCACGCGATCGTTCGCAAAACAGTGGTGTTTTGCCCGCGGCATCCTTCATAAACGCCTCGGCCGACGTTGTAAAAGGCGTGCGGGTTCGATTTAGAATATTGAGATTCTGAGTCAACGACCGGACAGAGGATGTCGAATAATATGCACATTTCGTAAACGCAAATGCGCTCATTAAACCACCTTTTTGGGTTTGACTCATATTTGATATCCAGCTGGCTTGTTCGTCATATAAATATGATAATTAAATTTGCCTTTATGTTTGCGAATATGAACAGCAGATGCAGGTATCCAATGAACACGATTTTGAATCTTACAACTGTGATGAAACAGATGGTAATGTCAGATTGTAATTCGCTTATCCCGAATCGTTCTGATTTGGTCGAAAATATAATAAAAACTTATGACATTTGTTAAAGTTAATACTCATTTATAACTCGTCCAAACTATGGACAAGTAAGTTACATTTAATTCGTGTGCAAATTATTCTTTCTATAATCCGCAATTTATTCCGACCCGACGTTTGCGATTAAAAAAGGCAAATAATATGTTACCGACGGCTGATAATCCAGGCCTCACGTTGCGCCGTATATAAAATAAGCTGATACGCAGTCGGACGATACAATGTGTCTTTCATGAAATGCAATTGTATGCTTCGTTGATTCGGGCGTTTCAAACACGGTTGAGCTAACTTTAATATTTAACAGAAACTGTAATTGAAGAAAGTTCTCAGAGTTTCATAAAAAAAACTGAATTAATAATGTCGGTGCATGCAAGGGAAAAAATTAAGGAGACAAGATTTTTAATGAAAGAAATTTACTTAGGTTTAGCCCTGATATTTGCTTTTTCGGTAGAGCTGTTTTTACTTTGTTAGAATAATATTAATATATACGTGGGAATGAGCAGGTATTAAAAATTACTATTTACCTAACTTAAAGACGTCATAGGACAAAATAACACCGCTCAATGTCGATTCGCACTTTTTACCGGATATATTCAGACTGCGCACGAAAACGAATCTAGGTGGGTGTTTTAGTAACTTTAGTTGCAATGCAACTAAAAATTTCGCAAAAAAGTGACGATTTAAAAAAAAGAACCTATCGTCGTGTTTGGGTGGTAAATTCCTTTTTTTTCCTAAAATAATAATGTATGTATGTATATTTTCAAACACGAAATATTATTTTATAGTTTAAATTATAATTTTAGCAAAAATAATGAAATTACGACTCAAAAGTGATACTTTAAAAAACATCGTTTCTTTTTGCGTATTTTTTTATATATTTGCATTGTGTCTGAAACACTACGACCGGGCTTTGTTTTCGATCGCAGTCTGGATAACTCTGTATATTGTAACAAGTTATGCAGATGCCTACTTATTTCCACATGCGTAATCATCTTCAAACAAAATATTTACATAGATAGTAATGTACCTAATAGTTGTCACACCTCCTTCTGATTGTATATTTGTGTAATAATTACCAGCAATTTAAGCCGAAAATCGAAGACAGCCACACAAAGCTTGGAAAGAGAAAAAAGCCATGAAATAGCTTGATGTCTGTTCCAAATAAATATTAACATAGATAGTAATGTACCTAATAATTGTCATACCTCATTCTTTAGATATATTTGTGAATTAGTTACCAGCAATTTCAGCCGAAAATCGAAGTCAGCCACACAAAGCTTAAAAAGAGGCAAAATAACATTTGATAGCTTGTTGCCAGGCAAAATACTGCATTACGAACAACACATGCGTCGAGTCAGCGCAAGCATAATTAATGACTTTATTTATAAACACAATTAATTTGTCTCCAGAGCCGTCTATTAGCCATTTCGTTTTTTACGCATTGAATGATTTATCACGCGTCTGTATAGAGAAATGTTTGCGAAGATTCGTATGGAGACTAACCACCTTCTTCCTAGACAGTTTTAAAATCTATTTTAGTTTTTGTGTTTTGTCCCTTTCGAATTATTTTTGAATTTAGTTTGAGTGAAGAAGACAACAAATTCGACAGCTAAAATAGGTTTAAAACTGTCTTTGAATAAAGGTACTAAAAAATAATTTAAGAAAAATGTGTTAATTAAAGTAAATTACATTTCTTTATTAAAATATTAATAGAAACCCTAAACACAAGTTCATTAGCATTTGAACAAAAGACTTAAGTATCCGAAAACGTGTGATTTGTCGCTTTTTGTGTGCAGTAGCAGTTTTTGCAATAACGTAATTAGCACCCGCAGAGGTCACGGCCTCCTTCCACCAGGGAGGCAGATATCTGCGCCTTGCAAGTGCCACCTACACCAATCTGCACCCACGCTATTCAATCGGACAGATAAATGAGAATACCTACCACAATGTAATTATAAAGGAGTTTGATTTACGACGGGTTATTTATTTCACTGTTGCCTTTGTAATACGAAACCGAGGATTTTTCGATATTTAGCAACGTTTTTTGTTTCCCTTTTGGGCGTGATCAAACGAGTCTTTGGCTGTAGTGTTTGTAAATCGACAATTAACACGTCCGCGTAGATATTTTTATCGGCTCATTAAAACTTTTCGAGTATAAGCGATTAACTTCGGAAAATGTCTGGTTTATAATTAGTTGGTAATAAATAAATAAAAATTTGCATAATACACAAGATTTGTTTGATAAACGTGTATATTTAGACAAAGGTAACGTTTATATATTAATTTTATACGAAATAAACATGCTCAATTGCTACCTGAAATGGAAGAAGAAAAACATCGCATTTAAATTGAGCAGACATAAGGGTTGTTTTTATTTGATTCCTACACATTTTATGATGGGTACTTTTTATTATTATTGGAAAGGATATGATTTTCGCGAGTTTCCCGTCAAAGTATAGCGAGCTCCTGTATGCAATAGTATTTTGTTTTCTTCGCTCTTTTCTACTAACCAATTTAGAAATAAAATGACACTCCATTTCCGCAGTGTATGTAAAGTTTTCTTACATATAATAATCAATTCACGTTAAATAACCAGTTAATTATTTAAATTTTCAGTATTAGTTTTTAGAAATTTCTTAAAAAGTGAAATATTTAACGTACTCCTGTCAATGGATATAAATAATACAATATATTTTCGACAAAATAAAGTGTAATATAGTGGCATTTATTTCGTGTGACTTTTGATCTTCATCAATGTCGGCCAACGAATTGACACTGAAGAGGGCTCTATAAAATAGAACCCACATCACTCAAAACTCTCGACCGTGTTACCAATTGAACTGAGAGCTATTCATTACTGGTACAACATCCGGTCAGTTGCGTAGGCTTATGTAAATAGTACTGAGCATTTTTTTTATTGCTTTGAATAGTGAGACGAGCATGCCATTCTCCTGATGGTAAGCGATACGACCGCTCATAAACAGTAGCAAAACCAAACACCATGAACTACAAAGCAATGCTTGGCATTCCACCGCGCCATCCTGAGACATAAGATGTTAAGTCTCAATAAATCCAGTAGTATTCTGGTTGTTTCTTTTTCAATGATGCTCGATATTAGTATTACTCCTGTGTTTAATAACATGAATTACATAAACATGAAGGCCCAATACCGCACAAATACTTGTAGGCCATCCAAGTATTAATTGGAACTGGAACTAGAGTCGCACCTGCCATCTCAAGCGTTGAAAACCAACTTCTTAGCCCTGAACCGAAAACATCTGCCTTAAGAAATAGTAATATAGCTTGGTGACGCATTCAAAATAGCTGGTAAATCTCAGCTAATCTCCGAAAGTCTCTCGTAGTTCCTGATATCCACGACACAAGACTCAATCTTAGTGTGGGGTCAGGACTATGTATGTGACTGTTGAGCATTATTTATTCATTTATTATAAGAAGTCTGGGTGTTGAAGTATTAATTGCTAACACCTTGCCATCCGGTCAGTCATGTGGATTTTTTGTCGGGTGGTCTAGTTGGGAACTAGCGTATCGGTGCGGCAAGTAGGATTTCCTTTTTAGACCATCAGTCAGCTACCATTGGGTCAGTGCGACCAGCTCAACTTATAGGATAGTTCTCTATTGATATGGTTTTTATCAGTATTATTTGCACAGTGATGTGATGCTAAGAACTATTCTTTACTTTTTAAATTTTCCTAATTCTTTTTCCAATTTATTGTACGGTAATTATAAAGTACTTGTGCTAAACGTACCCGTTTTAACATTTTTTATATATTGTTAGTGAAAAATGGAAAGAAAGTCTAATTTTTCTAAAACATCATGTAGAATATTTGGCATATATTTTTTTTTTCTTGTAACGTTGTATAAAATATGTAAGACCTAATAATACTGGCTGGTGTACGAGTAAGTATAATATAGTTCTAACATTTTAATACAATGTTGATGCAATAATTCCGAAATGTGTGACTATTTTCGAATAGCAATAAAATACTATGTATCGGTCGATCATGGAGGGATACGGAATGATTGACATGTTCCACTTCCACACTCAATCATATTTCAACACACGTTACCGGATACATTAAACATAAGCACCAAGGTCTATTTATAATGGTGTCAAAACTTTACAGTAATTATCTAACAAATTACATCCATACATAAATTCACGCCTTTTTCCAAGAAGGGGTAGGCAAAGGTTCTCCAAGTAGCAACCAGTACACCCACGTTTCGGCTTGTGTGTTTCGTCCCCAATGTGATGTAATTAATTAACAAATTAATATATTAATTGATATAACAAATTAATATGATTTTATTCGGTTTGTGTTTATTTAGACAGTACTTGCGGTTGATACGCACGGATATTTTTTACGGGATAAATGTACTACGATTTATTTTCTTAGGATAAAAAGTATAGCCTTCCTCGATAAATAAAAAAATAAAAGAAATAACGTCCAACAGTCACATACATAGTCCTGACCCCACACTAAAATCAAGTCTTGTTTCGTGGGTATTAGGAACTACGAGAGACTTTTCAGTCACACAAACACCCAGACCCGCGTTTTAACGCGTTCAAACAAGCAAACCCTTCAGCTTTACATGTTAGTATACAAATATACGTGTATTAAATTCGTGTTATTAAATAAGTTAAGAATCCTGACGAAGGGCAATATCATATATCAATATGTAATATAAACCCCAAAAAACTATGATTAACATCACAAGGATAAATATATACTCGTAAATTACATCATTTAATTAACTAACAGCTTGCGTGACAACTTACAACCGAAAACAAACATACGGAAATAAAACCAACTTTCAATTAAACAAGGATTGTACCCGGAAGAGCTCAAGGCGAGCCGTACAAGATTTCTAATCACTAATTAAAACTACGACCTAGAGAGGTGAACAACGTATATTCAACCCAATTTTTAGTCTGATATAAAAAGTGTGGGCCAACGACCTCTGACGTAACAGATAGACAAATAAAATGAGAGTTGGAATGCAGCGAGTTCGATGCTTTCTTCGGTTATGAGGTAACGGGATTGGTCCGGGTGGGTAACACCGACGACCGTGACCCACCGATTGAACCTTGCGTACGTTTGATGGCTCGCTTTCCTATATTTTATTATCTTCACCGATTATTGGGCCGCGTGATTTTAAACTTTTGGAGGGGAATGTTTGTTAGTATAAAATTGGATGTGTTTAGAGAATATTCGGGAAGTATTTGCTGTGTTTAAATTTGTAATATGTAATAAAAATTCTGTGTTTAAATAATTGGTTTATACTTTTTAGTTAGTTCGAAAATTATTTGAGGTTGAATATTTTCTTCTGGACTGTATTACGTGTTTCTTTTTATTACCTTATGTAAGTTTATTATAACGTGCTTTAAATAATTACTGTAACCGAAACTTAATGTTTATGTAAATGTATGATATGGAGTAATCAGTTTTTATACTTTATGAAGTGTTAATATTTAATTTAAACTGCCAAGGTGACGTAGTTGTACGCTACGGGTTAAAAGCTGAGGTCTCGAGTTCGAATCCCGGGTAGGGCAAAGAAATATTGGATTTTTCTATTTATTATGTGAATTTATGCCCAATCAGGCGATGGGCTCACCCCCTATCACTTCGTGCGACGGAATATACCTACTAGGCGAATTTTGGTATCCTGGTAGTACTTCTGCCAATCCTTTTTGGGAAAAAGGCGTGAGTTTATAATATTTAATTTAAAAACAAACAATAAAGTTCACGCACCTTCGTCTTCTACACTAAATAAATCATCACACAAAATATTCCCAGCAATACATTTCGTATTCTCGCATTTTCCAATATAAAAATAAGATAAATTAGGTTACACACAAATACACAATGTTATTCCGATCGTTAAATTGACATATGCCTAAATGGCATGGCCTGATGCCAAAAAACAGAAATAAAGGTGACAACCGACATTAGACTACGACTAGAATAGAAATGCCCTATTTATAAAGTCGCATTTTCATTGGACGCGTTAACTGCTAAATGAACGTGGGCTTCGCTCGAATGTGCTCTACTGATGCAGCAAACACTATTGTCATTGAGATGCACGAATGTTAACATATATATCTTCATCTAAAGAATTGCTCACTCTATGCAATATCTCTATGCAATGTTATATTTGAGATGGGTTGAAGAACTCCGCTCGGTTAAAAGAATACTTATTCATGAAATTAGCGTAGTAAAGTTGGTTATGACTTTTCTGGCATAAATAGTTTCAAGTTATCCAGTTAATCCAGTGGGCAACTATCTGGAGTCTTTAAAAGTCTAGAAAAGCAAATTAAATAAATCTGTTATTTAGAAATTATTCTGGTATTGCATGGTCAGAAAGTCTATACATATATAAACTCACGCCTTTTTTCCAGAAGGGGTGGGTAGAGGTTCGCCTTGTCTGTTTCTTTCCACTATCTGATAGAGGGCAAGCCTATCGCCATATCGGGCACAAATTCCTGACTCCGATTATGAATAGAAAAATTCAATATCACCTTGCTCAACTCGGGATTCGAACCCCAGACCTCAAGGTTGTAACCGTACCATAGTACAACTACGCCACTGAAGTAGCAGAAAGTCTATAATATACAATTACAGATTATGGTGTGGATGAAGACTAGCAAAGTATCAAAGTTAATTTATTAGTTTATTTGATTTCGTTAGAATCAATAAAACAAGTTCGTGTTTCAGTTTCTTTGTTCCTCTATCGATCGCTATTTCTATATAGAATTTATGTAAACAGGCGACAATGTGAACGGACTTGTAACCAAATAATCATGTTTCAAGTTGGAAACATCAATGAAACCGACTCTTTATTACCAAAAGCCCAACGAATGCGTGAAACCTATTTAGATCAAGGTGTCGATTTCAATGGAACTTAGTTAAAATGGCCACACAATACATTAATATTCTTAGCAATTTAATAGCTACAGTTCCTAGCAGGAAATCTTTGAAAGTCAAACGTGTATGTTCCATTGTTGCCTTTGTCGATGTACTAGTTGCTACCTGCTTTCTCCTGGCATAAACTGATTCCTTTAATCTATAGGCTAACTAAATATGAATTTGTTTGTGAATTTGAAACCACGTTTTCAACTCTATTTTTATTGAAATGAATGGCGAGGCGAGCATGCCGTTCCCCTGATGAAAAGCGATACGACCACTCATGAGCAGTAGCAAAACCAAACAACACCTTGAATTACAAAGCAATGCTTGGCATTCCACTTATATATGCGATGTTAAGTCTCAATATGTCCAGTAGTTACTCTGGCTACAATGTCCTTCAATCCAAAACACATTTACACTGCTGTTTGGCGGGAGAAATAGACATTGCGTGGTACCTGCCCAGGCGACCTCTCACATATATAAGATCTACCACAAGTAATATGGCACTCTTATGGCATCCTCAAGATCTAGGCGTCTATCTTTTACGTTGTCATTCACAAATGTTTTTCTATCTTCCTTTACAAAGGAGCCTGTATTTAATGAGGGCGCTAAAATCGAAATTAATATTAATATGGCAGCCCGATATACTACGCAAAATGTTTAGATACATACTTGGTATTTCTATTTATTGTTGTAAATAGGCTCTTTTTTATTTTAAAACACAAAACAAACAAAAAAAAAACGTAAGCAAATGTATATAAATAACTACGTATAAAATTATTCAACGAATACAATGACATTTTTAATGCGTTGCCATAATTGTTTTTCCATGATGCCAATTGTCGCCGAATCGTTCTCTTTTTGCCAAGCTATATTTAATACAACATTATGTCGTATCCATGAGTCATTTTAGATCAATATTAGCGAACTTAAACATCTGAAATCATATTGATCTGAATGACAATGTTCGGTATCGTTAAATTTTGCCGGCTAATTTCATTTATACGTATTGTGTATACTTAATTTATACATTTTCTTTTGATGTCAAGGTGTTTTGGTTGATTTACAAAGTTAATTCATGCATTACTGTACCCACTCATTACCCACCACTTTGTTTTGATGTTTATCAAATAATCGCTGTCAATTAAATGTATAGTTTGAACGGGTTTATTGAAATATCGCAGCCTGGTTTGGATCCGCACAGTTGCAGATACACTTTTTTGAAAATATTATATCGCCTATGTTCATTTGGAATAATGTAGGATTCCAATGGTGAAAGAATTGAAATAAATAAAACTATTGTTTGAGGAGTTGATCTCGGCTTTGGTTTAATGCTTGGTCCGCTCCGTGACCACGAAAACTGTTAAGAAATCGAAACGTCAGGAAGTTAAAAAAATTGATAATTTTACCCAATCCGCGAGAAAATCAGTAAATAATAGTTTTATTTTATTTCAATGTGTAACATACGCGTACATCTAAGAAACCATGGGGAAATAATTTTTTAAATCGGTTCATTAGTTTGATACTATGTAATGCAAAATGTGAAATTTTATAAGTATAGATAATTGCGGGTTACAGTTAAGCTTTGATCCATAAAATACTAATTAACTTTCGTTTTATTATTGCTGATTATTGTTGATACATATAGTTATAATGATCTCCTATCAAGGAAATAATATATTGATTGTTTGATATTTAAAAAGTGATATCTACTATCATACTAAACTAACCGTTTGACGTTTCATACTTTTCAAGTCTAATGTCAGCGTGTGCGATGGTCTTGGACTGGCATCGGTGTTGGTTTTTCCGGCGCACTTCAAAGGTAGTGGGTGATCCCAACTGAATGTCGCCATCGTGTAGTTGCGTTTCCATCATTCACATGGCCATCGATGCCCAACTCGTTGGCCCATCGTGTAGAGGGGCTATCAACAACTTTGTACAGGCCTAACTCTCACAATTTCAATAATATTTGCCATAAAACCACAATACCTAGATTATGCAAAAAAAAAAATCGAATTGTAAAGTATGGAACGGCAAAAAGTACCTATTAGTATAGTTGAATAGTAAATAAACAATACCTTTAATTCAAAATGTAATGAAGTTTCACAAATAAAATCCAATTACGCCACGTAATAAGCTATCAAAAATATTCAAACCAACGGTTACTCGGAAACAATTTGGTTAATTTTCTTATAATGCTCCTGACGCTTGCAAAATAATAAACATGGGTATAAATAGATGTAATCAAGAGCCCAATAAGGGTCTTTGGTCGCAAAAAGAACGGCGATCCGAAAGATTAAACACTGCGTTTAGAGCCTCCGTAGCTACCTAATGAGTTAGTTGCAAGTTTATGGTCGAGCGATCTCGCGGCGACCTTTGCTACATAAGCTTTTAGCTAATTGTATGAATATTAGGTGTATAAATTATAGCTTGCAACCTTTCCCGTTTGTGAATGTATTATTCACCAGGCTGAATTTAAAAAGAGTTACTTTATTATTGGTGATTTACTGTTTATCTTCGACATCAATAGGTGGACACTGGACATAGAGATTTTAGTAGAGGGAATAATGCAATTTTGATTAAGAAATTAAGTGTAAATAAATATGTGCAATAACAAGAAAATGAATTGAATAAATTATAAAAAGCATTAAATTCAATAATTTTCAAGGATTAAACCTAGACCCATATTTTTAAATTGTTTTTATTTCTCATTGAATTTAAAATTATTTTCTAAAACGATTATGTAATTTAACTTAAAGCATATTAAATATTGCGAAATGACTTTTTGTATGAATATTGTATGAAAGAATATTTGTATTGTTGAATGAGCTACACGTGTCATCACTTTCGCTTTATTTGGGGAAAAAGTATTTACCCAGATGTGTAGAGAAGAATAATGGACATTGAAATCATGTTCAATTGAAAGTAACAAATAATATTATAAAGCAGCTAGATCAAGACATTAAATAACTACATGTTACTTCAAAATTAATTTTGCTTGCAAATGAATTGTCACGTGTTAAAAATGTTTACGAACCCTTGATCTAAGAGCCGGTACATCCTTATTTTACATCTTATGAAATTACTTTAATAGGCATAAGCATATTTCTCACTCTAATCTCGTCTTTTTGTATAAAAGACATGTTACAGAAAAGAATAAAACAATACTCTATTTGTACTTAATAAATGCGCCAGAATGTCTGGATTAATATTTGCTTCAATTCTTCTTTCATGGTATTAAAATTCCAACAATATTGTTTGTTGAAAACAACAGGAACGTTAAAAAATCATAAGGCACTCGGATTCAATAACATCTCACTGTACAGAATTTTAGTCGACAAAAACAAGTGATTTATACGCGTAAATTAGAAATTATTTATATTGGCATTCACTCCGAAAACAATTCCATTAAAATTTTATTGATATTGACGAAAACAAGAATGAGTAAAAATGTGTTTTTTACGATCGTAAACCTTATTTTTACGACACTTTACATACGATATTCTACTTGAACCCCGCTGATTTCGAACGTAGCAAAACATTAAAATGGCATGGTAGGTAATTGAGAAGTGGCAATGATTGTTGAAAGTGTAAACACTCATGGCGGTTCATTTAGTTCCTTTGTTGAATATGTTGCAGGACAGGTCCCTTAAATAAAGGAACACGGCAAAATTAATTAATCATACAACTACATAGTAGACTATATGGTTTTCGGTGACAGCTGCGGTTCCTTATTTTTCGTCAAGGCAAACACGGCGATTATATCCGATTTCCATTCATTTTTATGATAAGTAGGGATAATAAATTTTATAGTAATCTATCGAAATCTACGTAATGTCTCGCTCAAACACCTTTTATTTATAATGTTCTTTGTTAATTTCCTTTTATACACGCACTTACATAATCTTACATAATCGGTAAAACTATTTTAAGTCGGATTTAATCATCTTCAAAAATAACATAATCAGAATGAAAGATTAATCTTCGCTGTATTTGCAACGCCAAATTTCTCGGAAAGATAATTTAATTAATTTGGATCTAACAGTTTCCGTTAAAGCTCCTATTCGCTACCTAATAATGGATCCAACCAACCCCAAAGTTAATATTGAAATTTGCTTTCTAAAATGGCAATATCTAAATTCCGAGAAACGGCTCGTGAAATTGCAGATCCCGACCCGAATTCCGGATTTCGTCGGAAGTTCTACCTTTGAGGTGCATGCATTAATCTGATACATTTTAAAGACTTCATTTCTATGAATTTTATAAAAATATGGAAAATAAACACGAGGTTTTTAACAAACTGCCGATACAAGCAGTTTTCGAATGAATAATGCATTCGATATCAGCGTCATCAAAAACAAAACTACTACAAACAAATAACATTATTGATTAGTACAAAGTTATGTATGAGTATGTGGGTAAGAATTGTATAATTTTGTTTTCAGATAGGAAAGAAACAACACGCGAATGAGTTAGCAATAATTTCAATGACTCTCTAGATATGTACAAAGATACCTTTTAAATTACAAAATTTTAAAAGCTGCATATCATTACGATGTATATTTTAAACCTGAACCTTAAAATACTGTATAGTTGAAATTGATGAAAACTAAGTGTTAGACAATTTCTCTTAAAATAATAAAGACATTACTCGCAAATTACGTTATTGTGCTAAATAGTAGGAGTACAAAGAAATAAATAAAATAAGGGCTCTTGTTAACACGATAATAGGTAATTTTATGTTGTTTTTAACGCAAACTTTGTCACAATCAAATACATTTTGCTTTGATGTTTGTGAGAAAACATGCGTTTTTGTATGTATAGATATAATTGTTTTTATATCAGTTTATTTCACGTAATATAAGATAATCTGTGTTATTAAAATTGAAGTTTATTCGATTAAACATAGTGTATATAAAAAATATTGTACAGCACAAAATATTTTCGATCAATTAGGAACAAAATATACAGCAAAAAATATCTGCAAATATATCTTTATATACGATTTACGTCGTAAGACAAAACAAAAAATAATCACGTTTATAAAAAATGAGTTTTTCTGTACAGTGACAACAGAATTCAATTTTGTACTCTTAATTAGAAAAGTTTATTACAAACATATAGTAAGTCAGAGAAGGAAATTATTTTCTTAATTAAGACATTTTTCTTTTTTATTTGTCCAATTTATTATGAGTTGAACATTTCAATTACTGGCGCTGGTCTGTATTAAAAGCCGCGGTGAGTTTTTGGCACTTGATATAATATTTTCTTCTGTCGCGTCAATTGAATTTAAAACTTTATTAAATCGGCAGTAGGTACAATCACGGTAATATTCATAAAACACTACCCTTCCACGAAATGCTCTTTGATATCCAAAAAGCAAAACAAGTTTAAATATATGTTAGTTTGCTTCGGGCTTGTTATTGCGCCGTAAAAGTTATTCGCAGAGCTAATAATGAATCGACTCATATACCAAGTCATATTGAAAGTGCAAGCAGTCTACGAATTTCATTCCTTCCACTTGCGACTGGGCCACTGTGCGTGCTCGTTGCGATCGTAAAAACGTCTTAAAAGCTAAGTGGGTTCTCGGGAATATGTAATTTATTGCAAAGAAATTGAGGCGTATTCTCGCTTGCTTATTGAAGTTAAGTAAGCTGTTTACAATGTGGACATTGGCCACTATTTATAGAAGGACGAGTAGCAAAACCTGCGCGGCAGGATAGCGAGCATAATGAGAGAAGCGAACTTGGATTGCAAGTTGCAACAAGTTACTAGCGTACTAACGACGACTAGTAACTGCTTCGCAAAAATGCACGATTGCTTTTTATTTCAACGATTACTACAAGCCGGCAAATAATCCTAAATAACATGCGTTATGTAGCCCCTTACATGAAAAGACTTTTAACTACATTCCTTTCTTATAAGTTTAGGAATTAAAATATTTTCAAACGAGTGGTGAATAATGAAAAATGCAGCATTTTAAAAATTGCAAATTGATGCAGTGGAAGCAATAAATTGTATTTTATATATAACCCATTATGTGTGAGAACGATGTCGAACGAAAATGTCCAAAAAATCTTTGATGTGGGTAGAATATCATATTTCATATGTTATTATGTTCAATGACAATTTTATTGGTTAACAAATGTTTTGTAAAATGATATTTTTATTGTTTCGAGGATTCGAATGCGTATTTTGTCTTATGGTATCGATAATATTAATTAAAAATTAAAAGACCGACTTCAAAGTGCACTACAAAGTAATAAATAAATTTCATTGTGCTAGTACACATTGATTAATTTTATTATTGACTTGACTAGCCAACAAATCTTAAATACGTAATATTTTGAAGGCGGGTCGCCAAGTGCCGAACAAGAACCAATTTAAGTAAATGTATTACAATTAATTATTATCTATTTATATATCCTGTATTGTTGGCGCTCAGTAAGTTCCATATGTAAATTAGAAACAAATTAATTTAACATATTGATCCTACGTGTAAATATGTTGAAATTTTAATAGAATTACTATGTGTCATATGTGTGGACTAATTATAATGAATTGGATACGATAACAGATACAGTGGTGAAGATTTTAATTCCAGGGTACACCTTTGACTTATTGGAGTCACTTGTATATTTATATTCAATTACTAAGCACTTTAACAGTGATAGAAATCATAGTGATGAAAGTACGAGTATAAGAAAGGGAAGGATCCGATGCTCAACAGTGTTGATTAAAGGTTGATATATTAAGGACTTGCAAAGTAATATTGAATTTTTTTATTAGTTATCAGGATGGAGTCTGGAATTTGTGCCAGATATGGCGATAGACTCGCCTCCTATCACACCAAGGGACATAACACACAAGGCATAACGTGGGTGTCCTGATTGATACCAGGAGAATCCTTGCCTACCCCTTTTGGGAAAAAGGCGTGATTTAATATATATTAAGACGAATTAATATTGCGTGTAAGACTTGCGTATTTTTCGCCAGGATGTTTTCCATACATCCATGAGCCAAAGGAAGTCCACTGCTGAACATAAGCCTCCCCCAATGATTTCCACAGTGACCTGTTGCCATCTGTGACCAGGAAGTTTTACACAAATTAAATTTAAGCGTAAGTCATCGTGTTCGTCACTTGGCGACCCGCCTTCAAAATATTACGTATTTAAGATTTGTTGGCTAATCAAGTCAATAATAAAATTAATCAATGTGTACTAGCACAATGAAATTTATTTATTACTTTGTAGTGCACTTTGAAGTCGGTCTTTTAATTTTTAATTAATATTATTTTATTTATTACTTTTTAGTTTTCATGTAGCCACCCTGTTTTCTATTTTATTATAAAAACATCACTAAAATCGGCTCAACCTGCCAGAGATATTGAGTACACCTACGCGTGGTAAGCATTCATCCCCCCTCTCTACGCCTTCTTTACTTCCTCTTTTTAATAAATCACATATACTGGACCTAATAGCAGAAAAATCATTGCGTTTCTGCAAAATTTTGAGGAGTTCTGCTCTCCAGATATGTACTTATTCATCAGATCTTCATCCTATTTTATGTGACCAACATTACATATCATTCGTTCCGAAGAAAAACTATTTTAAATCAGTTATGTAATGTTGGACATGTGAAGTATGTATATTTGTATATTATGTATGTAGATTTATATATTCTCCCCCTACCATGCCCTTTTCTACTTTTCCCTTTCCTTCCCCCCTTTTGTAGTAATACACTTATACTGAACCTAATGTAAAAAGAATTATTGCTATACTGTTCAATTTTGAGGAGTTCTGCCCTTCAGGTCCGAAGATATTCATCAGGTCTTCACAATATATTTTTTTAGTCCAACCTTACATATAATACTCTTTGACAAAAAAGTTATTTTTTAAATCGATTAAACACTGCCGGAGATATTGAGTATTTACAATTTTACCTTTTTTCTACCCCCCACCCCCACCATTTTTCTATTTTCATCCACTCTTTGTAGTAATATACGTATATTTAATGAAACGCAAAAAGAATTAATTCTGGACAGTTCAATTTTAAGGAGTTCTGGTCAGCAGATCCGAAGATATTCATCAGGTCTTCACCAATTTTTTATGGGACCAACCCTGTATATCATGCTTTCCGACAAAAAATAAATTTTCAAAATCGGTTCCCAATTGCCGGCGAAATCGCGTAACAAACATACAAAAAAAAAAAAATTCAGTCGAATTGATTACCTCCTCTTTTGAAGTCGGCCAAAAAAGGGTTTTAGGTAATTTCTATATCAGCCCATATACGTCCCAGTGCAGGGCACGGGCTCCGCTGCAATTGAGGATACGATTGAGAGTGGTTAGGCCATATACGAGTAGTCCATTATTATAGGTCATTTGGGATTAATTAATTATTATTATTAATTTCTGGCGTATCTATCCTTTAACAAAATTATTGATTGTCTAATTTTGTTATCAAGAAAGCCACTATGGCTTTCTTAATACTGGCTGACATCCTAGGTGGTCCTATTCCTTTCCTTTATGATCCTAGCACGCCTCAAATCAAAAACTCATTTACATACATTTGATTTTATCAACGGGAGATACAAATATCGAATCTCATGCATCGATGCTCACGCCAATCGTAAAGTAATTTTTAATGGCCTCGCTAGGCCTCTAGGGGAGCATATTCTACGGAACAACCGTAGCTAATTTCTCAGCGGTAATTGCCAATAAAATATGTGGACGTAAGATGAATAATATATTATTTACAAGAGCACTTATGTATAAATTTTGTTTATGATGACCGACAGTTCATTTGTAGTAAATTGAAGCACCCACAGCCTTTGTTAGTTTTAGTTTTGTTCTTATTTAAATTTTTGAGACGGTCTGGGAAACCTGTGTGAACGTCACCTACACATGATTAAGTTTTAACATGCTTTTCCAAAAGTCCATAATGTTAGTATAATAAAGCTTAGTCAGGGGGTGAAATTTATCAATTTATTTATTTATTTACCTCTTTATTGTACATACATTATACACCAAAAGAAAGACAAAACAATTACTTATTACAACGCTATATTTAAAGTAAGTACAATGGCCGGTGTTTTTATATCAATATTATATTAAATTATTATGTTATATCAATTATATGATTTCAAACTGTTACCCTTATAAGTAACAGACTGCAATATTGATAATGGTATAAAATGATCGGTCTTGATTTTATATGTAGTCAATCTAGGTCGCTCTTTGTCTTCGGTTTGACTTAATTCTAGAGCAGTAGTTTCACGGCGTTCTGCCGACTGATCTACAAGCCTCTGGGGAGTGCATAAGATATTAGAATGTATGACCCGGTCTATTTTCTACCATTTGTGGTTTGTACCATCCTGGTGGAGTCTATATGTAGTATACAGGGTGTATCTAGACTGCGACCAGAACGAAGCCAGGTGTTAGTTTTAGTAACTTCAGAAATAAGGCAACTTAAAATTTATTTATGCCCGATATTGCGATAGGCTCGCCCCCTACCACATCGTGGGACGAAACATACAAGGCGAAATGTGGGTGTCCAGGCACCTCTGCCTACCCCTTCTGTGAAAAAAGGCGTGAGTTTATGTATGTACAATGAAAGCTGTCTAAATATACAAAATAATGAAACGGACCTTACATTGAGACTGTGGTCTTGGGTCATCGTTATTACAATTCTTTTTTTGGACTCAGTACATAAACCTGTTATGAATAGGTACATGCACATTCCAATAGCAAGGAAATTTATTTTTATTGTGATCGCTTGCTGCCTAATAATAACTAGTTATCAGTTAAGTTTCCTTGTGGGTCATTATAACATCCATTTTCAATATACGAGTAATAAGATTACTACAGGTGCAACTTTAGACGAATGATTATGTTTTCATAATCACTTCCGCCGTTTTAACACATTTAATATATTATTTCATATTGGGTTAATTATTTGGCGGAATAATTATTTTCAAACACTGTATTATCAAGATTGCCTGAATGTAGTTGTATAATGAATACAACGTTGAAGTCTTGGGTTGGGATCTAGGCCCGGTCAAAGTGATATTGGATTTTTCTATACATTGTCAGCTTGGAGTCAGGAATTTATGCCCGATACGGCGATACGCTCACTCTCAATCACATCGTGGGACGGAACACACGATGCGAAACGTGGGTTTCCTTGTATCTTTCCCTACTCCTTTTCGGAAAAAGGCGTGTATGTATTAATTAGTTATCAATGAAAAATTAATATTAAACTTGACTTAGAGTTTGAATTGTGACGCTTTCTTAGCAATCAGGCAAGCGTGGTAAACTAAAATACCTATTAAAAGGAAAACAATGACGTCAATCAGGCAGCCAGTCGTGAAATTTTAAACAAATCATTCTGCTACCAAACAATTAAGTATTATAACATTTAGAATTAGTACGTAAATCAGGCCATTTATAAATTTGACGTTAATAATAACATAAGCTTTAACGTGGTGGGTCTCTCATATGTGAGAGGCCGTCTGGGTAGGTACCACCACAATGTCTATTCTTTTGTCAAACATAAGTGTAAATCCACTGTTGTGTTCCGATTTGAAGAACATTGCAGCCAGAGTAATTACTGGACATATTAAGATTTAACATCTTATGTGACAGGATGGCGAGCGCAGTGGAATGCCAAGCATTGCTTTATAATTCATGCTGTTTTATCTCTTGCCATCAGGCGAACGGCACGCTCGTCTCGCCATTCAAAGTAGTAAAAAATATATAAAAAAATACACATCATAGAATTTTGCTGAATTGAAATATGTAGTTATAATGGTAACTTGTTAAAATATATATAAATATTTAAGAAGGTGTCTCGTTTAATAAGTAGTATCTTCTAGACATTACTAAAGCATATTTGTAGAGATAACTTAAAGTTTCAAACGAAAGCAATGAAAATTTAAATACAATTTAACTTTGAGATGGACTCGCGAAACTTCAAGGGATGCCTGAAACTTTGTTGACAGTAATTTTGTGACGCTTATCTGTGTAATTTCAATTTTTATTCCGAAAAAAGGTACGTAATGAATTGTAATTATTCTACCTAATATAACAGATGTAAAAGTTTGTGAAATGGACGGATGTACGTTTGTTTCTCTTTCACACAAAAACTACTGAATCAATTTTGATGAAACTTCACAGTAGTTTAGATCAAATAGCATTATAACAAAAAGGTTTTGGCTGCCGGGTGAAGTCGGTTTGGAATGCCCGTTTTAATTAATTGTCACTCGGTGAAGTAGTCTGGATGCACATGATAATATCATGTACTACACTACCTATAGTGCTTCATTCATTGTTAACTTTACAAATTCACACATGAATTTAATTTAACATATAGGAATGTATAGCGCAACTATTAATTTGCCTCTGTTCAGTAATTATAACCATAAAAGCAAATATAATTAATTGCATAATCAACACCTAAGCGATGACTATCGCGATACAAAGGTGGCATATTAATTAGGACCTTAAACAAACCATCATAATATATTCGCTAATAATTATATTATACTCGGAATGGAATCTTGACGCAGGGTGAGATTCAGGAGGTCGCGTTCCGGAATATGATGAACGAAATCCCCTTTAGAAGTTTATAAAATAATAAATAAATAAATATCGCTCAACAGTCACATACATAGTCCTGGCCCATCACTAAGATTGAGTCTTGTGTCGTGAGTATCAGGAACTACGAAAGGCTTTTCGGTCTTACAAACACCCAGACTCGAAAGTGGAAGATATTTGTGGGCTGCACAAAATATTTCTTTCCCCAGACGATCACACGCACCCGAAACCGTCGGTTTTCTCCAGGAAGTCTTGATTTTTGTTTTTTTTTTTTTAATAGCGTGGGTTTGGCAAACGAAAATGCGGGTAAGTGATCAATGTTGCTCATGAACATGCACAATACTTGGATCATTGATGTGTTGCCAGCCCACCACTACGGGAAGAGAGTGGGAAGGAGAAAGGACGGAAACAACATAGGTGTATTGGGCATCCGGCTATCTTACCCACTGCGAAACCTGATAGCAAATATATAGACAATGATACCAATCCGGACGAGCCTGCCCGTTCATATTGAGTCATGAATGACAAGAGCGTGGCTCTATTTTAGAAAAATACTCTATAAAATTTTCATTATTTTCACCACTTTCAGCAAGTTGCTTGAATAAATCATGGACCTATATTTCAGTAAGTAATTACTATTATGTGACACGTTTAAACAAAATGGGAGTTATTTAATTAATATAATTCCAATTTTGTATCATTCAAGCTATATTCTACACTAAAAGTACACTTTAGACTGCCCTATCTTCATTTTCCTTCACTTATGTCCATCCCATGGTAGTCGGTAAGAGATTGCCTTGAGCGATACGACTGCCATTTGTACTCTTATGTTAAATATAAGTTCTAGTTTAAGAATTATTTGGTGTACAAAAAAGAATAAATAAAAAAATATTTTCTTAATTTTTTTGGATATCTGGTAGATTGAGAGACAATGCCTTATTTAAGATGAAAGGTTAAGGCTTATAGTATCTCATATTAATGTAATAAAGCGTCTTCAAGGTGGGAACGATTGTGTCGGAGGGCCAATCTCCTGAACTCACGACCATGTTGGTTCCTTTGTAGACTTGATTTATTTTGTGTTATGTGGCTGGGTCGTGCTGGTCCTGGCGACAACACTACCTAGTACACTGACTTATTACAAGTATGACGTATAGACTAGTACCCAAGATAATTTCGAAGAAACCGTTATAAAATAAAATATTCGTAAAATGTATATCGATGGAGAAATATCCAGATCTAGAAAAAAGTATTGTATCATTTTTGGTTTAACGTAAATATTTCCTATATAACAAAGTACTCTGTGCAGAAGTAGGCACAGTGAACGAGATTTAACCACCTCCAATTAACCGACAACACTCAACACTTATTGTCGTACTCAGCGAAATGTTATGTCAGTTAAATCATTACTTAGTGTCGATTTTATGAACAGAATCTATTTTATTTATTTATTTCTTACACTTTATTGTACTACACAAAATAAAAAAAATACAAAAAAATCTTAACCTATACACCGTGTATTTACAGTACAATGGGCGGTCTTATCGCAGTCGGCGATATCTTCCAGACAACCTTTGGATGGACTGGAGTGAATGGAAGTAGGAAAACGGGGGTAGACAAGTCTTAAGAGTAAAAGAGGATAATAATAATAATAGTACAGATGTATCTGTCATGTAAATACAAACAATAATTAACATAATAAACTACTTAAATACGTCTATAAATACTTTAAATACATACACATAAATATATAAAACCCACATACATATATACCTATATAATATACTACATACAAGTGAACAGGAAAAGGCAGAGAGAGAGAGAAAACCAAATCTACACTAAGGAACGATTTAATTGACATTAACCGTCTCTAAATGCGGTCGTTAGATCGCAAATACATTGTTGGTATCTCAAAATAGGGGTCGAGATGGAAGAAAAAGAGAGAACAAAGTTATTTGGTCCCCGGCAATCTCACTCCTCGAATGAAACAAGAATGGAAAGAAGATGCTTTAAATCCCTTTTTCGTGAAACTTAAGTACCACTGATAGTCCATCACCACGCACTAAAACGGTGAAGGAAAACATCGTGAGGAAACCTGCATACTGATTATGATTGTTTATTATTTTAATATAAAAGCCAGTAATGCACACCTTTAGTGGTTTTTACGGCAATTAATTTATATAATAATTGTTGTTACAAGGACCCATTGGAATCAACACAAGAACACCAAATATGGGGGAAGCTTAATGATGGTGTTGTTTTAAATTATACTTTTATAAATTATATTTCAAAACGTGCTGGGACCACAAAGTCACTACAGCACGTGATAGTAAGTATAGAAGCTAAATATATTATAGTCTGGTGGCGCATGAAAAATAAACATTTTGCAGGTTATAAGTAGCTAGCTTGATTTAACTTTAATATAAATAAAATAAATGACATACACAATTTCATTATCAGAGAGTGAAAAACAAATACCATCGGAATTAACTAAAATCTTCTCAGATACTTTGCATAGTTGATTTGCCAAAAGCTTCAATGGCCTTGATAACCAAAAAACTCGAAACATATAATTTGCAATAGTAAGGAAGTCTCGCCAGTCTTCAAGATTTATGCGTCTAATTCTCTTGGTAATAAATGACAACGAAGGTTACGCATTTGTGTGGGTATAATTATTCAGCTTACGCGGGAATCGGCCTGATACGTGGGAATTTGTGAGAACTTCTCAACTTCTCTCACTAAGAAGATCGGAATGTGAATAACCTAATATTATTAAAATTTAAAATATATTAGATTACTTAAACGACTTATTTATGATTATTTTAATTTTTCATTTAAAAGGCAGTAACGGATACGTGTGGTTTTTTATGGCAATTAGAGTTTTTTTTTTATATCAGAGTTAATATTTTATAATTTACGTCCTCAATTTGATTGACAAATATTACTAAAATCGAACAACACAATATTTTCCTCATAATTATAATTTCTGCAAATCTAATGCAACGTATTATTTACACAATTATCTCATTTTTCACGCTAGGATTTTTGTTCAGACATAGATATTGAAAAAAATATGAATTACCGAATTTAAAAACCTGCAGTCCGCTATATAGTATCGCGAGTACTAAAATATTATTTATATCGTCAATACGCGAACTGTCGAGGTCGTCCGCGTCTCGCTCCGACAATAATAGACCAATGACTCTATAAAAGTTAGTTCAACTTTACGCTATTTTACTACGGCGTACGTGCTTTATAGCCTCGTCCACGCTATGTTTTTTACATATTTACCTTATCAAAATTTATAGCAGACGTGATCCGGACAATTTCCTGATATTTCTTGTTTATCTTTATATTTATGAATGATGTGTGTCAGTCGGATGGATTTGAGGTATTACAATAATACTTTAAATATTGTGGAAGATATAACATCAGGTGGAAATTCTCGATTGATTCATTCAAACCAAAATGAGAATGATGAAGGATTGAGATAAATGGAAGAAGAAAGGAGCAGCCTTTACCTAGCAATGGGTCGCAATTTAAGCTGGAATAAAATTTGCAGTATAAAGATTATTATATTTTCCAAAACCATATTTACGGCTTAGCAGTCTATATATATGCGAGCCGTCGACGAGTGTCGGTGGGTCGACACGGGCAACGGCGACAATTGTAACATCCGACGCGCCGTCTGCTGCGTCAATTTGCGCCTGCGCACCAAATTGCCCGCTGCACCCAAACCGTATACAAGTGCATCTATGACCTCATCCATTATAGCGTAGATGACCGCTACAGGGACCGAGCCAATTATACGCCCTCTATTTACTCGATGCGTGACCGAAAACTATCAACCACTATCGCAATTAAGAAAATATTCCAAATGAGTGTAGGCAAGGCCGGTCAGCGACCCGCCGCTACCCCAACACCATTAGCCGCGCTCCCACACTGAATTATGAACGAAAACGACACGGCACATATCGATGATTTAAAACGTGCGACATTGAAGCATTACCTCATATTTTGTGTGTGGACGACCTCTTTATCGGTCATCTTGGACGCTACGTGCATTTATTATTTAAATTCGAACTGTCTGTGACTAACTGCCTATAATGTACGTGACTCGTACGCCACTGGGTGACATAAAAAAGTCTAACATTCACGAATTTTAAATACCTGCACATTTGTTGGCGAGTTGAAAACAAGTTGTGACGTAATACTAACTAAATAAGCGTGGAGCCACTGGGGTTATAAGACCCATTAGCACAAATAATTGTTATATAATTTTTTGTTACGAATTAAGTGGGGTTAAGGAAACATCGTTGTAAATTGTAATTACTTAACACGATTAAATTAAAATTAGGCGTTCATTGATTGTAATTAATTAAGGAATTAGTTATTCGTTGCTACGTAAGTTGTAAGATAAACAAAATAATCTATTAAGGCCAAGTGTAAGTAATGAAGAATAAATTTAGGACTGAAAGTCTAGCTACGGATTCAATGGAGTAATGATAATTAAAGGCGTTACGAGGGCCATGACAATCTTGTCCGTTGAACTGTCCAAGCTCAGGCCATTAATCTTCCTTTAATGTCATTACATTAAAGGAAGATTCAGGATCATTATCCTGAATAGATTTTCAGGATACCTAAAATGATAACATCATACAGGATGGTAATGGAATCGAATTAATGTATGGTTGAAATAAATTTAAAATTGAGTGTGGCTGATTTATTTCAGAATATAAAGTTTAATATTTAGATGTATTTGTTATTATTTAGCTTGTATTTGATTCATTTTTTTAGACATAAGCTTGACATTACTTCTATATACATGTTTTTAAATTTAAGTAAATCCTCAAAGCCATCAGTACTTCGGAAGCAAAGCACATTTATTTAGTACGTCTTAACTAAACACGCATTTAAGTGATTACAATAATTGTAGGCGAGCCATAAAGACTGCCACCAGGGTAAAACTAGGTGTAACTGAAAATTCCACCCAGGTTTAGCGGCAGATAAAATAGAGGATATTGAAACACAGTTTATATATGAGAAAAACAAGGCAGTATTTGACAACTTTTCAACTAAAATCCTATGGTAGGTTGCCTCGAGTCATAGGGCCGCCATTATATTACTTTTTTACATTTTTAATTTACAATTTTTTGTTGTTTACTGGTGTACAAAAAGTTTTTAAATTAAATAAATAAATAAAATATACCGCGGGATTTTCCTTGAGATACAAGTTATTTATTGTCGATGTCACAGGAGACCAGAGCATTGAAATGAATACGCCAGGATGCCCCACGGCGATGGATAAAAATCCTTGTACAACACAATTTACTTTTACCAACGGGACCTTCACGAAAATGTTGAACAAAGGACGAAAAGGAAAATATAATACTCTTGTAGCTAGCAGGTGAAGCAGAAAATGAGCTAGATAATACCAAGTAACATTCTCATAGAAAATAATTCAACAATGAAATAAGATCTTTATTAAAGTTCCGAGATTATGTCACAGTTAAATATTTTGTATTATGATTTAAAATGTTTAAAGATATTTCAATTTTCAAGGCAACGTATCGACAAGGGCAGTGGTGGATTCCCATCTATATTCGTGGGGGTTTAAAGACCCCTTTTCAGTCGCTATAAATGGATAAAGTGAACAAAATCTGTCTATGTTTAATTAAACAACAAAAAATATATTTAATTATTGTCGTTTTCTACACTTATAGTTTATAAATTGTCGTAATTTTTATAAAATAGGTTACTGGTTTCACATTTAATCTATCAATAATAAACCTTTGCACTCCGAAATATTACGCTTTTACTGGAATTTATTCACTTTCAGACTCATTTATAAGTATGCACCTACTATATTTCAAAGCAAAATAATTACACCAAACACGTCAGCAAAATATCTATAAAGCGCAGGTCAATGCCTGTCCATCGAACAATTAAGTACATTATCATCACGCGAGGACATGAAATATGTGGACGAAAAACGTCAGTAGCTGACGAAGGGGTAGGCATGATTAATGGTACATCAATATTCGTGACGGCCGGCGTCAGATTAACCGGCCGGCCGACCGACGTGACACACGTCGCAAACAGAATGCCTGGCCCTGTGTGGCGGATGGGATGAATGCTTTTAGATCCACCGTCTGTATTCGCAGATTTTTGTATTTCTATAAATGGGGAGACATGCCGTTCGCCTGATGGTAAGCGATACGACCGCTCATGAACAGTTAGTAATACCAAAGAACACCTTGAATTACAAACCAATGCTTGGCATTCCACAGCGCTGGCTATCCTGAGACATAAGATGTTAAGTCTCAATATGTCCAGTAGTTACTTTGGCTACAATGTCCTTCAATCTGAAACACAACAGTGCATTTACAATGCTGTTTGGCGGAAGAAATAGACATGGTGGTGGTACCTACCCAAGCGATCTCTCAAATATGAGAGACCTACCACCAGTGAAACCACCAGTTGTATGCAAAAGAAATCGTGAACATTAGTTCAGAAATGACTGATATATTAGGTAACATTCAAATAATTTAAGTGAATAACTGTCTTTTTATTCGGAGTCTGAAATAGTACGGATGTACTTTTCGTTTGCGAAATTTCGATACATTTATTAGATTACATAAAATCGGTCCAATCAAACTGTAACGATTTACTATGGTCAATGTCCCGTTGTCTCTTTGGCCTATTTTTTCAAATATATGTAAGTATCTTCTTTGTGTGGATTATAAAAAATATATACTTATAAACTAATATTATTAAATCACTAACAGAACCGTAAGTTTTTATGTTTCGTGAACATAAAAAGTTCTTTAGTTCTTCCGTATGTATATTTTATGACCCATTTCACCATAATGACAACGTAAAGGAAATTTATCTTGGGAACTTGTTTGAGAAAGTTACTTAATATGTATGTTGTAGCTAGCTTTATGAAACACACAAAATGGATCAGTAACATCCAAATGAAAAATATGTCAAGTATTAGATAACATAAAAATAAAATATTTTTTTAAATATAAATGTTTATACTAAGTATACTTACATCATGAGGAAACCTGCATATCATAGCGATTTGTAAGAATTTCTATGGTATGTAAAGTCCGCCAACTTGCATTAGACCAGCGTTGTGGAAGGCCTAACCACTCTCAATCGTACTCTCGATTTTAGAGGAGGTCCGTGCCAATCAGTGGGACGTATATGGGCTGGTGCGGATATTATTTAAGGATTTTACTATTGTTTCTAGCTTTTGCAAGTTCTAATTTGTTAGATATATGAGAAAAATACTAAAGATCTTGTAAGTCAGGATTAAAATTGTATCTACCACTGCATTCTTTAGTTATGAATTATGATCAACACTTTCAAAGTAATACCAAAGAGCATATTGCATAAACATTTAACATACGAAGAGTGCAAATGCAAAGGAAACACAAAGCTATTACTAACGAACGTAGACGTGAATAATAAAACAAAATTGTGATGCGAATTCGCTAGACGTTTTATAGCTCATCTATAAGGTCGTGGAAACGTACCAGATACTTACTGATTTTATTCCAAATGAAAATAAACACGGAGACTACACGCGGGGTCAAGGTGACGTATATTTCATGTGTATTGTTAGATTTCACTGATTTTACTTAGGTCGCCTCATTACGTTCTGCCTGGTCACTTGTGGTTTTTGGTAATTACTTACGAAATGTTTTACAATAGTTGTTCATTTAAATATCTAATACAAGTAAGTAGGATTGATTAAATCATCTGTATATTTTATTTCATGAAATATTAGTCGAATATCGGTTATTTGATTACATGTTTAAAGAATCTACACATTTGTGCATTTGATAGCCTCCTTGGCGCAGTTGGATATGGTATGATTGTATTGATGTACGTATTAAATGGAATAAAAAATAAACAAACAAAATTGGGCTAATAGAACAGCAAACGTGTCTCTAGCCTACTACATCTTTTAGTAATGCCCCTCAAAAACACATGAATACTTTTCTTGAGCAAAGTAATTTCAGCTGATTTTGATCAGTCGCTCGTAGTTTGTTGTTTTCGATTATTACGGTACGATAAAACAAAAACTTTTCTTTTGGTATAACGTAGGATTTGTAAACGAGTAAACTACTTAGCCAATGTTTTTTTTTTATATAGAAGGAACAAATGACCGAGGAGGTAATGATTGTCATCTCTTATGAAAACAATCATTTTTATGGAAAGTGCATGCTCTTGGGAGAGGCCAATGTCCAGTAGTGGACTGCAATGCCGATGATGATGATGATGATAATGATAATGATATTCAAATATCTTGGGAATGGTTCATGCTTTATTGGTGTTCCACGGATTAAGAAATTCTTTACTATTGTTTTTTTTTTCAAAGGAAATGCTGGAAATTACAGCATTTGTTAATTTACGCTGATATTCATTAAGATCTCTATTATTCTGTAACGCCATAATGCCAGACTTTAAATGCACAAAAAATCGAAAATGATTTTTACTCTCCTAAATTGAACAAAAGAATAAAGAAAAATATATTATTTTATTATTCGATAAAAATTATTGGAAACATCAATTGCATACAGAATGTTGATTAAAGTAAATTTATTGAAGTACGCAAATGTTAGTTTGTTTACTTAATATTGCTGCACCATCAATCAGGCTTTATTATACGTTTATTCTGAAGTATTTGCATTAAAAAAACAATATTATGTGTAAAGAACAAAAAATCTATTATAATCGTGTTCGTAGCGTCATGGTTGAAATTTTTATTTTATTTTAGTATGAGAAGTGTTTTATGAAGAACAAATATATTTTATTGTAATGTAGATAAATTTTAGAAACATTGTTTTCTAAAAATACTTTTATCATTGGATTTTATTAATTAAATAAAAATAAAAGTTGAAATTATACAGCACTTTCACAGTAGGCATGTCCGTATTTATGTTCGGTGTTCGCCTATTTCTATAGGTTCTTTTCGGACAATGATCAACAAAAAAGTACACCTTTTCTTTAAGAAATATAATATGCTGCTAGCATTACTAGTAAACTTATAAGAAAAATACAGCATGAAGGAATAAGGCGAGCCCACTTCACTGTGGGATTAAGGGCAGTAGAAAAAGAAAATCATTAGCACTATCTAAATCCTACATCGAACTATTTCGCCAGTCCGACATTGACGAATTAAAACTTTTTGCGACGACACCACAACAGACGACCTTGCTTAATACAGTTTTTGTCTCGTAAATAGAAATTTGAATAATCCTTCATATTGGCTAACGCTGTTTGGAAATTTTAAACATTGTTTTTTCAAGCGATGGATGGTAATGTATCTTAATACAATTTGTTTTTACATTGATTGATTAAATTGTATTGCTTTTAAGTACCTAGGGCGGGAACCGAATCCGCAGCTTTTCGTTTCATAGCCGGGGTTAAAGTAAGGGAGATTTCATAGGAGAAGGGGGTAATTCGAGCAATATGATTTGATTTTAGCTTATCTTATTGGTAGGGCTCGTATAATAGTGCAAATTAAACTAATTATTTAACAACAAATTGTTATAAATTCCTTCTATAACCGAAAGTATATTTAGCTATTATCCTTTTAAACAAGTTTGAGTGGTATTAAATAGTTCTAAACAATTTATTTTCCTTTACCTTTTCTAAGTAATTCGTGCAACCTGTCGAATGTCAGTCAATAGGAGAGCGGAAAAAGGTGGCCCAGCACCACCATTTTTATCTACGTTTTTGAAGAACTAGCGCTCTCTATATATTATTAATACTCTAAGGATTTAATATTACTAAAGCAGGTAATAATACGAAGTGTTTAATGTCGCAAATTTTGGAGTATACATTTGGAATATTCGTCTTGAATCTGCGAGCTATTTTATATTCCTTGAATATTTTATAAACATTTACAAATGTGTCTGTTAATAACATAAATCTTATTTGTAAACGTTTTGAAATGTAATAAAATGAATACGAATCCATAATTCGTACGTCTTTTGTTTATTCAAATTTTGAGTGTTATGTAATACTCGTATTTGAAACTTTGAAAAACAATTTTAAAACTATGTTAATGTTCTAAGTTCTGACAAAATGTACATATAAATGTAAAATTACTTAATATTAAAAAAATCTTATTTCTTTCTTGCGGTAATTTAATGGTGAAATAAGATGACTCTAGTCGTGTATTCTATTATTTCCTTCACCAACTTGTAATGATAGACTAACAACAAATACAAGCATTATTTGTTAGAGCAACAAAGTTTTCTTGTTCCGAAAAAAACTTATTAAAAACTTTTATTACAAAATACGAAGGAAAAGGGATGTGCGCAACATTATAATGAGTATCGATGATTTAATATTTCGATAAGAAAACAATAAAACCGCAAGGATATGCATTATTTGCATTGTCAATTGTATACCTACGTACCTTGGCATTGAATACCATAAAGTTCACTTTCGCAACAATAATTTATTTTTCTATCTAGCGGTTTCCTTTGTTATTTTAAAATTTAATATATCATCATAGATCCAGAAAGTTCTATTAAAGTATTCTAAACAGAATTTCAATAAACCCAAGCCGAAAGTATTTTTACCCACCCTATTCGAAGAAAATAACATTTCCCAAACCCAAAGGTCCAACACACTCCGCGTCAAACGTCAACATAGAACTTCAGTTGCCCATGTCAATAAAATTACTTGTCAAGTGTCATCGAAGTATCGACAGAACGGCAGCAACACTGGCTCGTGGCTCGTTTTCGGGAGGTCATTGTGCGCTGAGCGTGACGTCACGGATGACCTTGACGCGATCGCTCCCTCCGTGCCTCCGTCGGTCGCTCGGTGCAAGCATGAAAAATGTCGTTGTAGGAATGTGCGAACACTTGTAACACTGATTTTTTCTGCAGCAGCTTTGGCAAAGGAAACACTTGAAATCCTTGCCTATGACTAATGAGGTAACAAATTATAATTGGCTACATGTAATTAAAATTTGAATAAAGAATAGCGCCGCTGTGAAAAAATATAAGCCGGCGGCAGATGATGTACAAAATTGTATTTAGCCATATGTATTTAAATAGAAAAAAAAATGTATAATGCCGCCGAGAAAAAATATAAATTTATTTTCTTTTATTTTGAACATAAAATACAATGTTATGAAGTTGATATAACTGGTGTGACTCATTCTTTCTTTTTAATCTCAAGTAATTTTCATGTCAAACTCCGTAGCAAAATAGATTACAGATATACATTGAAAAAATTCAATGTATTTTATTTTTTAACTCGTTGTTTTATTATCATACCATGCATTATTCAGATAATTTACGGGTGATGCGTAATTTACTATGTTTTATGTAGCTGAGAAAATAAATAGCCGTGAATAGAGGCAAAGAGCGTAAAAATAATCATTATTCTATTGTTTTGTAGACATTATGATAAAACTTTGGTTGAATTTAAACTTGATGAACAATTGGCTCCGTGGAAATCACTTGTAAAAAACTTCACTACTGGCGTTAAAAATAAATGTTCGTATGTAAGGGCAGAGAAAGGAGAACATTATAATAAGATCGCTACGACTCAATGAATTTGGTCTATCATTAAAATGTATAAAAAAATACAATATTTTCAAACTGAAAAAGAAATATAGAGAAAGTAATCCATTCTCATTTGCACTGGCTACTTACTTACACCTACGATACAAGGAGGATTAACAAAGTGCCTCTTTGGGTTTTGGGGAAGAATGGAAAGAGGAAAGGGTTGTATCGACTCCAGCTACTGGAATATTGAACAAAAAAAAAGATAACAATAAAAGGTAAAAAAAACAATTAACTTAAAATGTCTTCACAAAAAGTTGAAAAATTTAACTTGCAAACTTAACATTTGAAACATAAATCAAATGGCTTTAAAGTAATATGACCTTGGTTTAGGAAACAAAACGAGACACAAAAATATATTTGACGGTTATTAATTACGACAACTGTTACGCAGTGGGGGACTAATTGATAATCCTGGGAGGTTTTAGTTAAAAGCATATTAAGGGAAAAAGATTTAGAGATATGCGATTTATTCGTGTGTGTTTATACACTGAATATAATTGCTTTCGCTGTAGATTTGATATGATAAACCATTGCCATAAAAGAAAACATGCCTTAATCGAGTCATTCGTTAGCAAGGAATAATGAGATTGTGACATTTATATGTGTTCTTGTTTCTTTCTTTTTTAAATATTGGAGTGTGAAAAAATATACTATTAATATTATAATTATAATTGAGCTTCTTTCACCCAAAGTTGGGAAATGTTTACTAAAGTCTATCGCTTGTTGTCCCATTACTCAAGTCTTTAGTTTTTATCGTTATTTATAGTTGTTTTCTTAGTTCTCCAATCTTCAACTAAAAGGACATTTTAGTTAATTAAATACTCTTTCTCTTCCATTCTTCATCAAACTATCTTCAACTAGAAGTTTTGCCATTACTATTATCATTCTGTATTCAGCTAGCAAAGTCAAACAAAACGATAAAGATCTTTTCGATTGTAAATCTTATACATCGTATATGGCCTTTTGATTCGGATCCCCGTTTAGCACTTACTTTGTTACGAGAATTCAATGTAAGTTAGCTAACCTCGTATGGGACTAAAATATTGGCCGATGAAACCATGGGCTATTTCTGGCGATGACGTTTATTACGATGTTTATGGTGGACCATTGTCGGCCCTATTCCGGGAAGTGCGAACATTCGCCTCAGACATTTTACTGCGGAATTTTTCCTTTCACCTGACTACAGATAGGTTCTTCATATAATAGGGATATTTGAGGCGAGCGATATTTTGGTGTGACAAACGGAAAGTTGCTTCCGAAACTTATTATGTTTTAGTTACTTGTAAATTTGTACCCAATTATGTGTTTTGTATGTTTGGATTGGGCGGTTGGTAATGATAAACTTAAACGCTGATGGCAGATTGCCGATTTTTCGTAAAATTATTAACCTAATCACTAAGGAATATAGCCGAAAAATTATGTCTCTCAGAATTTAACAAAGTTGGAATCAGAGCACTCGAAAGAAGATTTAGCATATTAACTAAATAACATCAGTGTTGATATGTGTAATTTAAAAATAACACATCATTGGCACAGCGAGTGTGCAGCCGGTTTTTTGCTTTCAAAGTTTGTGGTTACCCCCGCATGAATAAATATTCTTTTAGTCCACAAATATTTTTTCGAAGTTTGTGAATATTTGATGCACATAAATGCAATTCAGATAATAGGAGAAGTCAAGACGAAAAATCCAAAAAATCCACTATTTTATTCTAATACAATGTAACACCCAGCACACGTAACAGTCGACGAACATAATAATATACTAATGATGTCCACAGACTAAATATTAAAAAATATATATATTTTTTTCTTCTAATCTGCCGCATTGTTTCACTAAAAGGGCGGCAGTGTTCACGTTCCGTTGATAGTGTCCATGGGCCCGGCGACATCAATCCGTAGAAGGTTTACGCTGGTTCCTGCGGGTATTGTGTGATTAATTGGCAATTAGTTTAGTACTAAAGCGCGGGTGAATCAACCGTCTGACATTCGCCGCCCTTGCTCCGTCCTCCGGCTAACCAGCGCGTGCAACACAGCTACTACGGAAACTCGATCGTAAACAGAAAAGTAGTGATGGGAAAGGTTTCTTAAATCACTATCGATAAATTAATGAACTGTTGAAACTTGAACTCATTACCTAACTGACACTAAAGTCGCCCACTGTTGGCCGAATTTACTTTCAATATAATATGATAACATAAATTTATGAAGAAAAGTGAATGGCAATTGAAAAATGAAAAAACTAAAACTGAAGGAATATTTAAATTAGTTCTTAGATATAAAATTTAAATTTGATAAGATCCACTTAGGTACATTAGATAAAGCAAATACCTATGACATTAAAAATATGTACCTACCTCTAAAAAAATACTACCATAATCGAGAACCCATAGTAATAATTTACAACTCATAACAACACGCCGGTCAACCACACAAACCGATACATTATTTCATTATTGATAATGATTTTACTCAAAAAGCGCCCGTCACCCGTCTCCGTGACGTCATACGTACCAATAAAAAATTAAGGGGAAAATTACACGGGACTGAGCGCTTCATTATGCCCAGTAGCGTCTCATTTAGGTAATTCGACGGAGATTTATGTATACATGCAAATTGTGTACTTACTACATTAAAATAGCATGTAACTGAAAGACATTATTTTGGTCCAGCGTACGTAATTTTCAATCCGCCTTCCAATATTCGTGTTACATTTTTTAATGTAAATGTATATAACTTTGTGCTGTATTTAAAAAAGAGGAAAGTAGATCTTTGCTATATTGTTGTATCTTTAACACTATAGGTCCGTTTGGCAATTGTTATACTACTATTTCAAAGAGAATAGACGCAATGATTAAAGTAAGAATTTTCTATCGAGTTTCGTTTGTTGGATAAGATTATCAGAGGCTCAACAATATCTCTCCGCTGTTTTCCAGCTACAGAAGAGACACATGAAAAGATTTTTACATTGAGTATTACTATTAAACACGGTGAATATTCAGGACTCGAATAGCAAAAAGCAATACTAAGATATTATGTGGTATTTCTCTACGAAATACGCTTATAAAACGATATAAGTATGTCTGAAACGATACGTCTGGGTTTCAGCGTGTGCCTTGGAAATAATAAAGGCACTTTTTTCTTTACTTTATGCCTTTTAGACCGTAGACAAGAGGTAAAAGTAGAATTTTAAGCCTCGCCATAAGTTTTGTGAGTTGGCGGTTCTAACCACTTGATAGCGGCTGAGACCGACGTCTTGATGCTCTCTTTGAGAAACGGAGGGTTCTAAGAGTTTTTTTTACCTTATTTGTAACCTTCAATGTCGAGACGAAAGTTTATATACTACTTAAGTTTTTGTACCTACTTGTACTATAAAATAAAATGGTAAGTGCAGTGCAGTCTACATATGGTATCAAAATTTAATCACTCCACACCGCAATCCCCCTTTACAAAATTATGTAGGCTTTTTCAAAACTGGATATTTACAGCCGAACCCGGAATACAATATTACACAGGCTATATCAAGACTGCTACCGAAAACGTAGCCGGATGATAATATTAATGATGTTATTTTTTGCCTATCGTCTTATTTGGGTGGTAAATACATAGTGGTTTATAAAATAATAGTGTACTCCCTTTTATGTTTAAAGCTGCTATGGTGCGCAAGATTTAAATTAAAATTTTAGCAAAGACTATGGATTTACCAACAAAACACGATGATATTAGAACGTCACAAAAAAGAGTCGCATTTCTTAATATTTAGTTGCTTTGCGTAATTTTCGGTAGCAGTCTTAATATACCCAATATGACCCATTTTCCAATATAAAGTATTGTGGTTTTAGGAGGTTTTCGCACCCCACTGCAACTCCTGTAAGCCAGGATCAACAGTGGCACGCATTTTAATGACACCGAGCATTGAAGCTCATCTAATCTCCAGGAACATCTAAGTTGTCTTTAAACCGCAACGAAATCAATCACAATTTTAAATTAATAGTTAAATATCAAATTGCTATCAAAGTGGATACCGATATTCTACCAGTAGCAAAATTCGAAGGATTTGACTATTAGATAGGTACCATAAAGTTAATGGAGACCGGTAATTAATAAAGCATTCGTGCGCCGAGTTATCTGATTCCTAATGATCTTGAGAAGGTCGATTTTATCAGGTAACAAGAAATCTTGGATGCAATTAGATGCGTAGCATTTTCTTCCATAGAAAATGAACTATCGTAAAATAATATTGAGTATATGTATATAAAGTACTAATGATCATCCTATTCAGCCTAATAAATACAATATATATGCATAAGTATATAGTATTTTTGCGACCATAAAATAATTTTAAAAATTCGTAAAATTTCAGTCTATCGTCTTATTACTGTCGCTGGCAATTAAAAACAATTAAATAAATCGATATTAGAGCGTAATTAACAAACATAGTTGTCATGGCAACCTAAAAATAATCGGGTTGAAAAAAAATAACCCATCATCGTATGTTGCTCCGACATGAATATAATGGGTTTGCGTGACCATTATAGCTATTCGGTTATTACTCTTTCTTTGCTCAAAACCGTATTTCCGGCAAATAAATACTTTTTAATTTCCAGCGGCCAGAAGAAAAACCTTTAGGGAGCGAAATTGTGGATATATTTTTAAAAGTTTTTAGTCTTAACTTAGCACGTACACTGATATAAATGTTACTGAGATCACACTAAGATCGAGTCTTGTGTCGTAGGTATCAGGAACTACGAGATACTTTTCGGTCTCAAAACCACCCAGACCCGAAACAAATACCTGTGGTTCACACAAATAATTATTTCGGTGTGGGGATCAAACCCGCGGCCTCTTGTTTCACAGCTGGCGTCTAACCAACTGCACCACGGAGGCTGTCATTCCCACACAATTGGTCTGACGCGCAGAATAAAAACGAAAAATTTTGGGCCAGCCATATAATTTCCTCATTGCAAGGATCTTTCCCGCGACCTTATGTATTACAGCAGGCTCTCAACTAACTGTGCCTGAAGGCTTCAATATCATTGAAAATTACTTCACATAGTTAGTAATAAGGTCAGTTTTTCATCTTATTACCCTTTATCCGGTACTAATTTTGCGAGCATAAACCTATATCTGATGAAAGTTTTACCTTTCGAGTTATAGTAAAACATAATATTTTGCGTACCTACTTAAAATCACTAATCCACGCTTCAATATAATTTTGAAACCAAACAAATCGCAGTGTGTTTATTTGCATTTACTGAAACTGGCAACGATTCAAATATAAATCTGCAAACGATTGACAAACATGTTCGATGATTAATGATAATATTTTTCCGAGAAAACATTTTATAAATATTGCGAGGCTTAACGCGAACAATCTATCAGAGATATATGTTTTATGAAAATTATAAAAATGTTTCCATAGAGTACGTTACAGGCACGAAAAGTAGACCAAAATTTTTATGGAAGTCGACTTTAGTTTTTCACCGTTCTCATTATTTTATTGCAAAAATACTCCAGTATTCCATACCGAACTATATTTACGAAATCAGCCGGAGTTACCAACGCCAGTATATTATAATATTTAGAAAGAACTCAGATCTTTTGGTTTTCAGACAGCAATATTTTGTTAACTGATGATAGAGCTCTCAATAGTAGATAGTGTACTACGAGTAATTAGCATTTCGTTATTACTGACGGACTTACATTGTGACGGAGCTGTTATTCTAAGTCTAAAAATCCTTCCTCCAAAGGACTCGCGTCTAAATTATCTGGGAATTATCCCTCGAAACATACAACTTGTAGATAAATTAACATACTAGCATAATCCGCGGTCGTGCCGCTTAACGCTCATCGTTTAATTACTTTAATACTGGGCTTAACTAAAATAGATCCGAACAAAGGATTGTCACATCCATTGCCACAGCAGTTGTTTGGCGCTCTTTATAAATATTATTATATCGAAGACGTACTGTGCAACCAATAAGATCTTTAGGAACAAACTATTATTAGGTATTAGGTTCATTATAGGCGAGACAGAATCGATTTGGGAATCTGGATCTGGGTTTGTCAGGTTTGCGCTGTATTTTGGTTTGAAGGACATTATAGGTATTTGTATACTAGTAATTTAACTACTAGGCATTAAGACAATTAACACTTAATGTGTAAACAACGCAGTGGAGTGGCTTATAGTGCTTAAGAATAAAATATTCGGAGTGAGCTCCCGTTTATTGGTAGGCGTGATACTTATCGTAATACGAACGACTTAAAAAAATATAAATAAAATGCACTCCGATAAAATCTCCATAAAAACCAAGCAAAAATATTTCCATGCTGTATATTAATATGTTATGACGTCAAACACTATGATATTCCACGGCCAAGACAAAAATATCAATGGACTAATAAGCTGTTAAGTCTCGTTTATGAAGCAATATAAAGGAGTATGTTCGCAAATAACACAAAAGAGCAATCTATCGTCTTTAGAAAAAATATCATAAATACAACTACATACCTACATTACATATTGCCCAAGGTACACATTACACTATAAGCTTATATTAAAACAAGTCAAATACAGATGTAAACGTTAACCAAAATTATGTTGCCACAAAGGCACCCCTCTGAGAAAATATTTACTTTCGCACCATTTTAATGCAGATAGAACATCGTAATTCATCTTACACTGAAATATCAGTATTCCATAATTTTGGGTATAAGTATTAAATAAATACACCCAACAGTCACATACATAGTCTTGACCCCACACTAAGTCTTATGTCGTGGGTATCAGGAACTACGAGAAACTTTTCGGTCTCACAAACACCCAGACCATTTAAAGTCTGGGGAATAAATACTTATTTTACGTATGAATCTATATCAGCTCATTTACGCACCACTGCAGAGCACGGGCATCTAAAATCGAGAATATGATTGAGAGGGTCAAGTTCTGTCCACCACCTTGGCCTAGTGCGGTTGGTGGAATTTTACTTACTATAGAAATTCTTCTGAATGGCTATAGTATGCAGGTTTCCTCATGATGTTTTCCTTCACCGTCCTTAAACGTATAATGTATACTTATTTGTTTTTTTTTTCCGCGACAAAATGACTATTATACGTAAGTGCAAGGTACAGTGCTGTCTCGACAGAGTGCCATAATTCGAAATAATATGGTTTTTCGACATCCGACCTAATTATATCAGCTTGTTTTATGAATGAGAGAATAATATTTTTATATCGTTTCCTGAAGTCTTCATGACAACACTGAAAACACGCGTCATGCCAAGTCATGGATAGTTACTAATTGCTGAGTGCTCAACTACACATAATTGTCAAATTGTAATGTGTGTAAATTATTACATAGTCGTATTATTAAAATTGACCAATTTAGTTATTTTTATCATGTATTTATGTAATGGATAATTGTTATATAACACTTAAAAAATCGAGCCATATTTAATTAAATATCTTTAAATTTTGTGTAAGATTAATATTACTTATTACGTCATATTTGTAGTCTGCAACTACAATTGTTTTCCTCCAACAATTTAACAACTGTGTAAATTTTCTATCTATCTTTTATTTTTTTTCTATCTGGTATAATATAGCAAGAAATAAAAGAAAATAACTCACCGTTTATCAAAGCGAATCCGTCAGATGCGTTGGTTGATATCGTTAAAATAACACTGTATCTGCGAACAAACAAATAATACTTGTAAATACAATCGGTAATACGAAGCGATTGTTATCGTCGCGTTTTCTTCGCTCAACCGTGGGCGGTATGTTATGATATCGCCTCCGTTTGACAAACCAGCGATTTAATCTTTATGATGGCGTTTAAGGGTCTTATTGATTTTTCAATAACGTTAAAAATGTTTTTGTATTGTGAAATATTTTTTTTATAAGTGGTGGACATTTTTGGAAGCATTGCATGTTGACGCAACGTATAATGTTATGATTAGAAGGATAATCATAAACAGCCTTATTCATGATTTTTTTTTCATTTATTTTTAGAGACTTTTACCTTAATTTGGCATGCCAGCCCCAATTCATTATAGTTAATAAACCTATTTTAATTTAGATGACTGTAGGTACCGTTCTCACAACCGCCACTGCAACTCCTGTAAGCGAGGATCAACAGCGGCACGAATTTTCAATACACCGAGCATTAAAGGTCAGCGAGACATTCAGAAATATCCACCTTGTCTTTAAACCGCTACGAAATTAATCATGGAGTTAGAATAAGAAGACTATTTTTACTATCAAATGTTTTGTTTTCTTCTTTCTCTCTCTCTCTCTCTTCAGCCACAGCTTACATAGTCTACTGCTGAACATAGGTTTCTCCAATGGAGCGCAGCATAGTCTTTTTCTGAATTCAAAACTCATTCAACAGGGACAAAATATGCGATAGCTAAAGTATGTTTATGAACTGTCTATAAAAAGACCGAAAAGATATAGACCGTTCGCTGTGGCTTCCTGAGCATAAATATGCGTTGGTATGAGAGCCTTTTAGACATGACAATAGAGAAGCCGAATAATTATTAAAAGTTAGAATAAAAGATTGAAAAACCAATGATCGTTCCCAAAGAGACAAACGGGATAACGGTAGATTCCCATCATCTACCATCATATACATTTGTGCTACAAAAATGTGTATTGTTTTTTTATGAATATCTCAATATATAAAAATGACGTGTCACGTTGTTTGAGTGCGATAAACTGCTAAAATACTGAACCAATTTCTAATTACGTGTTTATTATAAACTATAAAAACAAAAACACTTGGGTAAATACTACGAAGTTAACTTTTATTTTCAGAAAATTCAAATAAATAGACTATTATATATTATAATTATAATTAATAACATTAACACTGTTCCGCCATAAAGAAGGTGAAAAAACAAATAAAATATAACGTAATAAATAATTTCTTTTGTATTCACATAAGACCTATTGTCCAAGAAAAATAGAACGCAGATAGTTTCCATGAAGCGTTTCAATGAAATTCTAGAAAATACAGAATTCAAGGAAAGCGCGTTGCCTTCAACAGAAAATAACTCGGCAATACCTATAGAATATCAGGTTAATAGAAAGCTTTAGTTTTCAATAGCAAATATTCCTTTGTCGATGAAACACGTACTTAAGTCTATTTATACTCAAATATCCTTTTAAGTATTTTAAAGATAGTCATTATTCGTATAATTTTCTAGAAACTCGCAACGAGCCTCATAATGAAACAGAAGCTGTCTCGTCTCCATACGAAGCACATAATCCCTCTAAAAGGGTTACTGTACTTTCTGCACGTAAGACGTTGAAAACACCACCTTTAATTAGATGTTCGCCAGTTAGAACCCGTGTGCGCTAAAGAGCAAAACAGGAGCCTATGCGTGTTACACTTACTTCAGTAGCATCTAGTCTGCGTTTGCGTAATTATATTTTAACCAACGTCAAATACGAGGAGGTTCTCAAATCAGTAGCATATTTGAACAATCTAACACGCTATATCTTCACGAATTTAAACCAGTTTCGGTAATTTTCGCATCGGGTTGATAAATAGGTAACCAAAAATCATCGTATTTATGCATAAGAGGGATATACTAATTTGAGAATCCTAGACTTTTGAAGGACGAAAGACGAAGGGAAGAGAAAGTGTAAATACTACTGAGTTTCTGGTGATCTTACTGATTGGAAAAAAATAATGAAAACCAAGGTCCTCAATTTTGTGTGAGAAAGACGTACTTTGGTCGATCCGGGTCATTTTTAGTTCAGGCTATGCTAATATCAGACTGGGAACTGTAATAGATTTCATACGGAATTGAACATAACTTAAAAACTTAGCAATGATTCTGTAAGACGATTAATCACATCAGCTGAACCTATTCATATACCTAAAGTGTTTACAGCACATCTCTCATATTCGGCCTTGAAAATTGCCATTCGCCCACACCAAAAACAAAAGTAACGAGATGTCTTTATCATGCTAATTAGTTCGTGTCTCTCAATTTCGTCGATGTATTAATGTGTAATACAAACACAAACTTTTGAACGTCGGCAGCGGCTCCGTAAATAACACCTTTAAGATCTTCGTGCGATGACTCCTTCGTAATCGCTTGTTGAAGATTAACTTATACACGAGTTAATTAATATACAAGACTAGCTATTTCTGTTTTATTTAATGTTAAATGCTATCTGTTTATCTTTACATTTATAAGCAGTTATGAGAATTCCGTTGGAAATTATTGAAATAATGTATTCTGTTTATTTCCAGCCCTCAGGCGATATTATCTGTTAAGGAATGGAAAGCGAAATTAATTTCAAATTAATATAAAACGGACCCCGGAAAATCGATTTAAAATTTTTGTTGCTGACAATCATGAAAGTAAAATCTACGATCATTCTAATTTCTTAGCATTTTGTGTTAAATATTCCTCTATAGCATTTCCATTTGGTTCGCCCACAAATTGAAATCTATTAGCAATAAACCCGAATGTTACGGTTTGGTAACATTGCCATTGTGCTTAGAAGACTGTAACACTTAGCAAAGTTGAAGCGAAAACAAACGCATTAGCTTAATGGGAAACTTTACAAATTATGATTTATCAAGGAGTATTTAAAACTTGCTAATCCAAGAACAAGGATTTACTTTTACTACAATCATCGGGATTTAGAGAGGAACTGAGTTATGGAATTATTCAAATAATTACGTAATAATGGTTGAGAATAAATAATAAAGTATATTATAAAATTAAGTACTATTATTGGAACATTTTATTAAATGAAAAAAGATAGTACCTACATAGGAATCATTCATGTTTGAACTATAGGTTTTGCAGCTTAGACTTACGTCACCATGTAGTAAGATTTTAAGTCTTGGGCTAACAAAATACAAAAACCTCTATATATTATTTTTTTAGATACATTTCACTTTCAAGGCAGGCGTCCACATTTCCTCATCGTAAATATCGGACAGATCGCTTCAAAGGGATTTTTCTTTCAAAGCGTCCACAGTATCATCAACGATCGGTTTTGCTTGAATTGCCTCTCATAGAATCGGCATTGGTATTGCTGACGGGTAGATTCGTGCGATCTGCACGATGCTGATCAGTGGACACACTTGTATGAATTCCTATAAAAAAATACTATAATAAAAAGATTTGTTTGATGCGATGCGTCCGATACGCACGATGCGAATATGTACGCTTGCCTTTAATTCGACGAAAAAATGTTGCGGCAGGCGACACAAAAGATGATATATATATATATATATGTATACTAAACAATAAAAAACAATCAATGTACTTGCTTGCGGGAGTGGCAAAGCATTTGCTGATGAAAATTAACACGGATGAGTTGCAAATTCTTCGCGTCATTCTATCAAGCCTAATGAGTCTCACTCAATACAAATTTAGTAATAACATAGTGTCGGCAATTACATAATTATAATGTAGTTTACGAGTACTTATCGGATACTTGACATAAATATTTGCCATAGCCATTCTAAAGCTAGAGATACCCGCTGGGGTATACCTGCCAGGTTTGCCTGTACAGTTAAAAGTAACGTACTGTCAGGTAAGCCTGAGTTCAGTAGAGGCAAACTCTCAGTTGCAGCCATTGACGTTGCAGCCCTTATAGGTTTATTGTCAGTTTTTTCTGCTCACGCTCAGTTTTGTCTGCACAGTTATACCCATGAGCAAAAAATGTAAAAATACATCCATATTTTTTGACTGCTTGAATAGGTGTGGAAACCTGCACAGTTGTGCAATATATAACCTGACCATACGTCCCGATTTAGGCGGGACAGTCCCGCTTTCAGGAAGTCTGTCCCGGTGTCCCCAGCAAGGCCTACATAGTCCTGCTTTTGCAAACACACAAAACGATGATCAAAAAGTATTTCCCGCATTTAACTTTATCGAACTATTACTGAAAATGGTTGGGTCAAATTATTCCAGCACTTTCGTAAAAAACAATATTGATTTAAAAAACTTTTCCACAATTATTGAGTACGTTATGTGTCTGCCTGGAAGTCACGCCACTACTGGGGCTTATAAATCGTGCCTAACTATTTAGTGAGTGTTTAGTATTCAATCTTCTTTATTAAACACTTGTAAAACACCAAAAACTTTTTGTTATTATTTAATTCCACAGATGTCCCGCTCTGGCACAAAAAATAAATGGTTACGTTAGCAATATACACGCTTCGCTTTACCTGTACAATTCAACTGTACAGTCAAACCTGTCAGGTACCCGCTAACGTTTTGCCATTTCTCGCCTGTCGGCCCGATTGTAACCGAATACACACAGAATGAACCCGAAACGCGACTCGTCTACGACTATAACGAACTCTTGACCACCATGGACGATGGTAGCTATCCAGGCGAATATGGAAATTATACCACTACCAACTCTGTAATTTTATACAAGCACTGAGAATAGAAATCTACGAATTTCTCACAAATAAAGCTCTTCATCGGTGGACAGTATTTGAAAGAGAAAACCAATAAAGACATTTATGGTCAAACTAGTTGTAATAAAATGTTACGGACTTCCCTTTACCATATTGCATTTGCAACTTTCTTCATAGTGCACCAAATGTTTGGAATCCTTGATACATTTTCGAGATATCTGCAAATGGCTTCGTTCATATTAGTGCTGAATGAATTCGTATTCAACATTTTAATCTATCTATATTCTGTGAAGAAATGGTCATGGAGTGGTAGACATGTTCATACTAAAAATAAAAAAAATATTAAGTTGCTACTATTTGTATTTTGGGAATACTCGGTAACCATTCACAAGCATGGCATCATAGCGCAGATAGCTTACAATTGATATATAAGTTTGAATAAGTTGGCATTGCTCTTGCGACTTGCAGTAAAAAAAATATCGTCGATCCACTTTTTAAAAAGTTGTCTATTCTACCTATATGGTAACTAATGCCTGGAAGACACTGATCAAAACAGAAATTTACGCTTTTGCAATGATAAGGATATCCAGGATGGTGATTTCAAATAAATCTCTCCTAATAATCTGTCTGGTATACGAGTTAAATTCGTATACCACATTAGATAAAGACTAATTAAACTGACGGAAAATAAAATTGCAAACAAGTTTATCCTTAATGATAATGGTGGACCACCAAGTAATATAGTAAAACTAATGAACCCAAACGTATAAAATGCACGGGATGTTTTGCTTTGCTAATATACTTAGCAACGGCTCAAACATAAACTGATTACTGATTAGTTCTCCGGGCTCGCTCGGCGCAGTCTAAATTCTCATTTGGATGGGAGATGTTAATTTTAAAATTCCGTAAATATTTGAAAAGTTGCTGAAGATGTTTCGATATTTGTATGAAGTTATTTTTTTTTTTTATTGTTATGAATGGCGAGACGAGCATGCCGTTCGCCTGATGGTAAGCGATACAACCGCTCATGAACAGTAGCAAAACCAAACAACACCTTGAATTACAAAGCAATGCTTGGCATTCCACTGCGCTCGCCATCCTGAGACATAAGATGTTAAGTATCAATATATCCAGTAGTTACTCTGGCTACAATGCCCTTCAACCCGAAACACAACATTGCGTTTATACTGCTGTTTGACAAGAGAAATATACACTGCGGTGGTACCCACCCAGATGGCCTCTCACATATGAGAGACCTACCACCAGTAAAGTTATTTAAGAATTTAAGGGTTAAGACACCTTTTTTGAACTTGTATGAATTTTGTTACGAGATAGTCAGAGTTACTTTATATTACAGTAATTAGATTCCAAGTGATATATTTTTTTTGGTCCTCAAGATATTATCAACATTCAAGTCCTGCAAAAAGTATAAACATATAATCTAAATCAGCCCATACATAAGTACACGTCCCATTGCATGGCACGGGTCTCCTGTACCATCATGAGTACGATTGATAGGGGTTGGTCATAATTACAGCCACGACGCTAGCTCATTGCGGTTTAGCGGACTTTACAAACCATAGAATTTATTACCCATCGCTAGGGTATGTAGGTTTTCTTACTATGCTTTCCTTGACCGTTACAGTGCGTGGTGATTGCCTATCAATACACACATGACTCCGAAAAGTCAGAGATATTGTGTGGGATTCGAACCTGCGACCACCGAGAACAGCCGCGTCTGGTCTGTTTACCAACAGACCACCTCTAAAAAATATATAAAAATGAGAGTAAATTAATTTATACTCTTTAAAATCAGACAAAACATAATTAAGGCACTCAAAATTACGTGGGTGAAACTGTAGAGGCAAATAATGATATGTATAAAGGAATACGAGATAAATGGCAACATTTCGATGAAGTTTTAAAACAAAATAAATTTTATATTCGCTTAAATGTGTTCTTTCCGTCCTCGATGACTACCCTGGAGACACGTAACTGCAAATATTTTTTTATTTTCGCTGGCTCACTGACGCATCGGAATAATGCTCGATTGAAAAATATTAATTCGAATGCATTTCCGGTTCGAAACTACTCTTTTTAATTTTGAAGCATATTTTATCGCTGCCTACAATATTGTAGGAATTTAAGTCCAGTATCGGAACAATAGTTTAGTTTAGTCGATAGGCTTTATGTAATTCCGAATTTCAAATGAAATCGAGCATCAAGACTAGACCAACTAATATTAAAACATAGCTTTACTAAGGATTGTAGTTAGCCTATCCTTAGGAATATTTATTTTTTCTTAAGATGCAAACTAGCAGTTAAACCAGTAGTTAAACTAAAATCTCGAAAATTGTTCGCGCCGGCTTCCTATCTCATTTTGCCTGTTGAGAGATTTTTTGCATCAATTATTCGGTTTGTAAGCAGTTTTTTGTAGTGCCGTGCTAACTCTATCCCATTGGTTTTGATAAAGATATCACAAATTATGTTGACGGCATTTTTAACAACATGATGTCATTGTTAATTAAGTTAACAATAAATTATGTAAATTATTACTGTCTGACATTAGAATGAATTTGAAAATTACATTTTCCCAAAAGCTTGAATAGTAATAATTTTGAGGTCATAATAGGAATGCTAAGTGGTTTTGCTAATTACACATCTAGTCTTGCCCATTCGCCTAATTTCATTAGTATATGAAATGTTGCTCAGCCAGTCTTGAACTATGATGCTTATGTATAGCGTTCAGGAAATCTAAATCAGATTAATTAAGGCAATATTGGCAATAAAATTTAGTTTATTTGACAATCTTACGGATCCTGCGTTAAGTGGTTATACCATTTCGAAAATTCATATCAGGTTAACTGCATAAATTAAGATAGAAACTCATATATACACTCTTGAAGGCATAGGAAGACACATTTCAACTTTATTTTCGTGAAAAGATGTGATATTAGATGGCGGCGAGCCTGTCGCAATGCTGAGGAATTCTCGTGGAGGGCAACTAATACGAAATTTTTCAAACCAAATAAATATTAAATGACTGTCTAAGAAATTGAATGGAGCGGTAACATTATTATTACTTTTATATATAATTGTAATTTCTTGCAAGTTACTTTATTTATGTGTGTAATAGAGAAAAAAAAAATATTATCTAATGCTGAATCAGTATAGGTATACGCACCTTATAAAGTGCAGTATCTTCTAGATAAGAGTAACGAAAGTCTATAAATTATAACTGTCTTGGGAAACAAGAAACAATTACGCCTAAAAATAACATTCTATCTATCTATCTATATCAGCCCATATACGTCCCACTGCAGGGCACGGGCCTACTCTACAATCGAGAGTACGATTGAGAGTGGTTAGGCCATATAGTCCACCACGCTGGCCTAGTGCGGGTTGGCGGACTTACATACCATAGAATTTTTTATAAATCGCTATGGTATGCAGGTTTCTTCACGATGTTTTCCTTCACCGTTTTTAGTGCGTGGTGATTGAATATCAATAACATTAAATTATAGAAATTTCTCCTTATTATAAAGCAGTACAGAATAGCTCAGCAATGACCAGCATGCACATGAAGACAGAAATAGTAGAGATGGAATGCGTACCGAATCTTAGCTATTTCCATCCTAGAACGGCTAGATGACGTAGCGTATAAAAGGATGCGAACAGGGAAGTTGCAGATTTGTACAACGAGCACCGGTGCAGCGTGTCCGCCTTTTTTATTGCGTCTATTAGCAAACCATTTGGTTCCTCGTTCAATCTATTAATGTCCCTTGGTTTAGAAACAAATGGATTTTTAACTTGTAGCTTATTTGAAATAATAGCCCAACTATACAGAGAGTTTCTCGCGGCGAGAATCGTATACCATTATCGCATGACAGAACCGCCATAGATGCAACTTTTATATATTCTTACGATTATCGTATCTTCGAGGCGAGAAACTATACTTAAATGGGGCTTTATGGTTGCTAATTTTGTAGCGTTCTTAAATCTTGTGTGGAAAAGAATTCAGCTTAATATGTATTCTGCTAGTTTCCTTACCCTCTATTCTCTCTCGTTTGGTGTTGATACGTTGATACTGTAAGGATTAAGTTATCTAAGGATGGTCAAATAAATCTTGGCTTGCAGTGGCTAAGTGCCGTCGCAGAGATTAAATTGAAGTGCAGATCGAGCTTGGTAAGAATAGTAACACAATGTCACGAAAACTACGCCCGTATTCTCTAAGGAGTAATTGAATGTGCCCCTATTACCATACATATACCTTAGAGGTAATTTTCGATTCCATATTTTATGGTAGTCTATTCACACCTCTGGCACAATATAATAATGAGTTATAATGTGTGAGTGAATTCTTTAATGCACTTAAACAGCGTGTAAAAATACTAAGTCACATAAACCACAGTGGTGCATTATCAGATTTTCCCTCCAACATGGTCAGTTAGCGGCGCTGATATCACTGGCCATTTTTAGTCTGTGTCCGAGGGCGCGGAAAGGGCACTCGGCGGATGTTCGCCGCTGAGCCGATGTAATCTGCACACTATGCCGTACATTCAGTATTCAGAAACGTGATACATAACAGTCTCTTTGATGTTATTTGATTTTCGTCTGACATTCGCCGAGAGACTCGTAAATAAGAGTTTTGTTCTTTATCACGGCTTATTTAGTCTGTGGTTCGCTTTTGAATTTCGAATCGAATTAAATTGCTTCTTTTTCTGTTCCGTTCACTGTTTTTGAATTTGGTAATAAAAACGTTTGTTTACGTTTAGTTTCATATATTTTTCCGTTCATCTGACGGATATTTTTATTATGTGCTGTTTGGGATTTTTCTTTGATTCTCTTGTCAGGTATTCAAACTTTATAATGTTTATTATGCCTAATATTAAAGATTTATTGAATGTAAACATAAAATATTGATAATTTATCACGCAATAAATATAAAAACAAATTAAATTGAGGTTTACACCGGTATTCACGAGTGACGAGGCAGAACTTGTGGTTCATGTGACTTTATTTGTCCTCCAAAATATAATAAATAGGAGACGAATCTTTCTTCAATCCGGAGACATATCCGAGTCCTGGGCAACTGATAATTTTATCAAACCAAAAAACTGACTGAGTCTAGATTAGAACACCGGAAAATCTTATTAAAGGCCTATATCTGTACAGTTCATACATACCAAAATCTTTTTATTATAAATATTTTTATGTTACAGGATGAATATTAGCACAACCTATTTGTCAAGCACGCGGAGTTAATGGTAGACAAAGACAAACATTTATTTTATGAATTAATGCATCCAATATGTAAATATTGGCCCCAATCTAAGATTCGTTGCACTATGTATGTCAAACACTACATAGGACATAGTGAGATTAACCAAACTACTTGTAAAATACTAGAAAATATTTAACTATTATTTTAATTTCGAATTCCGGGACGGGCAAAGTGATGTTGAATTTTTATATTATTTATCGGCCCGGAGTCAGAAATTCGTGCCCGGTATGGCGACAGCTCGCCTCCTATCACATCGTGGGACGGCAAATACAAGGAGAAACGCGGACATCTTGATTGTCCTGGGAATAAGGCTTGTGCGTATGTTATTTATTCTTTAAAACATCCTATTTTTAATGCTAATCCAAACAGCGAATTATATAATTTTTTTATTAGCAATAGAAAACTCACTCATAATACTTACACGCAGGAAATCGAACAGTTAAAGTCCTGGGATTCTAAGCCGCGACCAGTCACATTTTTTACCATCACATAATTACGAATTTATAAATAGTTACGACCTTATTTATGGACAATTTTAAACCTATTTTGGTAATCAAATGTTTTATCTTCTGCGCTCAAATTGATTTCAAAGTCGTTGGAAATGGCCAAAACTATATATGTATATACAACGACATAACTACATACTACTAAACTACTACTAAATACATATAATAGTTAAAATAGTCAGCTATCAGTATTTAGCAAATTAAATCCAAAATGCATCTATTTTATTCAGAGCACTACACGCTTCAGTCGGGGAAGATATTGAATCCGAACTTCAGCACGTCCCACTTGTTTCTCCATTTGGCCTGGAAATGTCCGAAACTACTGCTACGTACAAAGAGTTTCCGACTATTTCCAAACGTCTATCCATTGGAACGTGCAGAAATGTATTTTATATTTAATCTTTGGACTGTGTGCTTTCTAGGAAGTGGAAAGGATATTCGAATTTGATTAGATAGTTACTCTCACGGTGAAGGAAGACCTCGTGAAGAACTCTACCATAGCGATTTGTAAGATTTTCTATGTTATATACAAAATCCGATGAAGAGCGTGGTGGGTTTGTAAACGGATCAGACGCGGATGATCGTGGTCGCGGGTTCGAACGTCAGGGCTCACCTCTGACTTTTCGAAGTTATGGGTGCATTTATAATAAATCACCACGCAATAAAACGGTGAAGGAAAACATCGTGAAGAAATCTACATACCATAGCTATTTATAAGAATTTATATGTTACATAAAGTCTGCCAACCTGAACCAGGACGAGGCTGTAAACTATATTATGGCCTTAGTCTTCTCAAGGCCCGTGTCCTGTAGTGGGACGTATGGGCTGATACAGATACAGATAATGACTACAGTGGAATCGAATAATAGAATTAATAATAGATAATAATTCTATTGTTTATTAAATCTGGTTTCGACAAGGCCGATAAGTGAATACTCGATTTGGAGGGTGTTATGTCAGCACATCCGGCACCAAAAGAAATGTATGTTTTTTTTTATTTCTATGATTAGCGAGACGAGCATGCCGTTCGCTAGATGTTAAGCGATACGACCGCTCATGAACAGTAGCAAAACCAAACAAAAGTCTTCATTGCAAAGCAGTGCTTGGCATTCAACTGCGCTCGCTATCCTGAGACATAAGATGTTAAGTCTCAATCTGTCCAGTAGTTACTCTGGCTGTAATATACTGCAATCCGAAACGCGATATTGCATTTGTTTTGTATTTCTGGTTACCCGCAGTATAGCTTCTGAATATTTTACAGGGCAGATTATTTTGTCATATACAGTCGACTCTCATTAATACAAACCTGCGATAATTCGAACCTCTCTATAATTCAAAGTTATCACGAGTTCCCTACAAAATCTCTTTATATTTCGAACTCAATCAATACATTTTTATACACTTGGTAATTCGAACTAAAAAATCATCGCTGTATAACAAAACGACGCGTTAATTCGAACTCAACGGCTTCCAACACTCGACAATTCAAAGTCGCAGAGAGAGAAAGAGAAACTATAAATGTTTGACGATTGCTATTTATTGAATAATTGAATATAATGCGTGGTGGCCTGTTGGTAAACGGACCAGATGCGGCTGCCAACATATTCACGGTGGTCGTAGTTTCAAATCCCAGGGCTTACCTCTGACTTTTCGAAGTCATGTGTGTATTGATAGTCAATCACCACGCACTAAAAACGGTGAAAGAAAAAATCGTTAGGAAACCTGCATACCATAGCGATTTATAAGAATTTATATGGTATGTAAGTCCGCCAACCCGCACTAGGCCAGCGTGGTGGACTATATGGCCTAACCACTCTCAATCATACTCTCGATTGTAGAGTAGGCCCGTGCCCTGCAGTGGGACGTATATGGTCTGATACAGATTTATTGAATAATAGTTAATCAACACTTAATAATTCGAAGTTTTGTAGTGTCTCTCGTAAATTTCGAACCATTTGATATTTCAAACATTCGATAACTCGTAATATTTTAAGACTCCCTCGAGTTTCGAATTAACGAGAGTCGACTGTAATTGGTTTGGAACTATTTAATAATTTTTGATGCAACACATTTACAGCCGCTGCCAATAAACATTCCTAATCCAAAAGCCGGTTGAGATTGACAGCTCAATCTTTTTTCTGATACTAGATTGCCAATAATCAATCTCAGTAGTGAAAAAACTATGGCAACATGGTAAGAGACCAATCAAAAAGTAGAAAACAATCCAGATTGACTTCAATCTATTTTTTTCGATTGATTATTGGCATCGGCCGTTCAATCAGAATACCTTCTATTCTGATTGACACATAATAATCATTTTGTGGTTTAATTACGTCATGTTTTACCAATTTGTGTAAATAAACAGTTATTGATTTGTACTTCATACAAGGTATGATTGAGAATATTTCGTTGAAATGTTTATCAAATATTACGACACAGTTTATTGAAATTGATAGACAATTTCATTTAAGTATGTTACAAGGTTAAGTAATATTAATAACAAAATTACTTATACTATTTGTATTTGAGGCTTCTGTAAAAGATATAGTAAGGAATTTTAAGTCTGCGCTGCTTATTAGACCAGAGTGGCCCTAAAAGCCTAGATATTTTCAATTGTTAAAAAAGTGACTTACCTAAGGGTGTGTAATTTTATGACATTCACAGGTATAATGAGATATTTCTTTCATATTGAAAACTGCTTTTTAACCTTATGTGTGGTAGAAACACATGTTTAAAGCCATTTACAGGCTCCATCTAACTGCACAATCTTTTCTATTTCGACCGACTGAATGGGATACTCGGTTGTAAGAGCATTCGCTCTTATCATACTATGCATTCTCAGCAATTCAGTGACCGCTTTTTGGCCATCGTCGAGGTCCTAGCCCAGCTATCTTCAGACCCAAGAGTGTTCGTAATTTATTCCTATGGTTTTAGTAATACGTAACCGAAACTACTTTAGCAAAATTCCACCGCACCATAGGATCTCAACCGCCATTTCTGATTATTAACTGATAAAATGGAGAACAATATCATCTTGGATACTCATTACACATACAGTACAAGCGCTTTGGTCAAAGTTATAATCTTCTACTTTGTTTTTTGTTAATTATGTAACAGGCCCACCAAAATTCCAATAACTCTTCTGAACAAACATTTGTAAGCCTTCCTGTTGACTTTGAACTCGTGGGTTGTTGTTTAACTTTCCTTTATGTAAGTGAATTGTAACAATTGGGGGCGTGGAAGAAACCGATCGACAAGTTTCATGCCTTTCAGCTGTGGGATTTCCATGCGCGAAATCAATAAGTATTGGTGATATTTCCTTAGACTTCAAATGAATGTGGAAGTTTTAAAGACGTGTTGACTTTGTACTTTAATACACTATTAGGTATAAGAGTGCAGAGTGGATTAAATACAGAATATATCCAGACTGCAATCGAGAACGAAGCCAGATGGTACCTAGTTTTAGTGACTGCAGATAAAATGCAACTAAAATTTCGCAAAAGAAAAGCAACGATTTTCTTTTTAGTCTTTACGCAATAAAGGTCACCGATACGACATTAATACTTAAATTATAGTATTGAGATATGCTTATTCTTATTGAGTCACAGATATCCACTGCTAAAAATATACCTTAACTGAGGTTGGTAACATTGACCACAGGAAATCCAAGACGATCGATAATATTTTTAACATATTAATTTCGTTGAAATAAAATTATTATTTACGGATTTTATCGCGGATTTGGTTTAATTTTACATTTTTTGAGTTCCCGACGTTTCGATTACTTTACAGCTTTCATCGACGCTCAACGAAGTCTGCAGTTGCTGAACATATAGAAGAAGGCTCCAAGCATTACCTACGCTTTGACCAGCCCCAAGTCCTTGCTAAAGAACACCGCTTCCTGCCCAGGATGTTCCGCGAGGCTATTGAAATTAAAAAACATCCAAATTTCAATAGGGAAGATGGCTTGAAGCTTGCACAAGCATGGGATCCAATTCTACAATTAATTAAATCGGAACCCAAAAGACCAACTGCCAGACCTCAAGACACTGTGAGCTCCTTCTGCATAGATCGGATCGCAAATACAGACTTGCTATTTTAAATTAATTTTTAAATTAATAATTGTAAAATAAGGGTAGTTGAATTGTAACAGTCACAGAGCGGACGTCTAATACCTCAGTCCGCCCCGTGACCACGAAAGCTGTAAAGTAATCGAAACGTCGGGAACTCAAAAAATGTAAAATTAAACCAAATCCGCGATAAAATCCGGAAATAATAATTTTATTTCAATGTGTAACATTCGCGTAAATCTAAGAAACCATTATATTAATTTCGACTATTGACACAGTATCGTCAGTTACCACCAAATATTTTAAAGCAATTTCTTATACAAATTCTTTACGCGAACAGCATTTATAAGTACAACGGCTGACAGAGAACATCACATAAAAATGATTTATACCATTGTACAAATAAAATACAATGGAATAAACTATATTTTTATGTTCCGCCGTGATTCGATTACATAATGGTGTTGTTAGCTAAACAATTAGAGCTGGAGGAGAATATAATATCTAGACAATACCTACATCCGCCAAACGCTATCGAAGATACGTGACAGGAATAGTAATGGCATATGATGCACATAACACTGTTTTACATTGCGCTTATGTCATTATTACCGCGAGAAGAGCCAAGGATTTAGTATGATCAATGGCAATTACACGTAATTAAGATGGAGACTATCCCGCCCTCACACCTACCAATGTAACTCCTGTAAGCCAGGATCAACAGTGGCACGCAATGTAATGACACCGAGTATTGAAGCTCGGCGATCTCCGAGAATATCTTACTTGTCTTTAACCCGCAACGAAATCAATCAGAAAGTTAAATTAATAGGAAGAGTTGAAAACAAATTGCAATTAAGATTTGAAAAATATTTTGTTTTGTAAAATAGAACAATATGTGAGGTAAAATTAATGCCTCGATGGCGCATTTACTATGGTATGATTGCAAAGCTGAGGTCTTGTATTCAAAGCCTGGTTCGAACAAACTTTTATTGAAATTTTCTGGTCATTATCAATCTGAAGTCCGGAATTCATGACTGATATGCCTCTATCACATCGTCGATGGAACACATAAGGCGAAACGTGGGTGTCATAGTAGCACCTCTGCCTAGCCCTTCTGGAAAAAAGGCGTGAGCTTATGTACATATGTATGAAATTAGTAGGTATAGCATCCAATAGCACCCACTATACCATTTTTTGCTTTGCACCCATTGATTTCTTTTTTTGCAGCAACTAATAGCATACAACATATCTTAGAATTTATAGGTTTTTTATGTTGCTATGACTCTGTACGTTGTAGAATTTGGGGTCTAAAAGAACTATTAATCATATATATATATATATACTAATAAAATAATATAATCGAAGGTTAAAACTAGTTTAATATTGTTTGAAGAGAGAAGATTGCCCACCGCTTTTCTTTACACTTGCTAATTTACATAGCTTTTTTCATATTCACGCTCCGCTTAGCAGTAAAAAGTGAAAAAATAACAAAATATTTAATGTACACGTTTTATTATTGAATACTTTTTACTTTATTAATATTTCATCGGAAGCCCAACAAAGTCCATTACATGCATTCACTCTGAGTGACGTAGGGCGAAAGTTTCACTGAAAGCAATTATTTTTTTGCATGTTCCTTTTTTAAATTGGTCGACAGAAAAAAAACTGCATGATACATTTTTCAGCCAGTATTGACAATAATATTATTGGAATTTCGTTGTTGAAGCGTTCGGCATGTTATGGATCGAACTGTATCGGATTTTTTAAATGGCACATAGCTCAATTACGTGAAGTGCAGTACTGATAAAACGACTACCGGCTAAAAATACCAGTAGAAAAATGTCAATTTGTTCGAAACCGAATTTATCTACACAAGTTAAACCTTCTACAATCGTGCACAGGAATTGTGATCCAGACGAATAAGAATTTGCTAACAACAGGTACAGTATTCAAGCAAGGAGCAGAAAGCTTAGAATATAATTAATTGTATAAACAACTAGTAAAATTGAACTGTCCTACAAAATAGATCAAATAAAAGCTTTGCTATCGCATTTCGCATAGTAAATTATTTTACAATTTGTGAGACTCATGTTTAAAAGGTTTCTGAAGACACAAAAAGTCTGCGAATATTTATATTGAAGAACTAAATTATATTTTTATTTATTTCTAGGACAGTATTAAAAAGGTACCAGGTATAAAAACCTTATTATTTTGTTTGTACTAATCCTGATAGCGTTGTTGAATATTAGCTGCACTAAAAAATGAAACCATACATTCTCGAATATGAGTTATGAAAATTATTATATTATTGCAGAGATCAATCGAACGTCATTGTAAATATTAAAGGCAAAATATTTCACAATTTATTAAAATAAATATTAATCTATAATAGACAAAGATAATTTCACAGGGACTTACTAATACGCATGTTATATAGCAATAATTGCTGTACTATGGACACAAATCGTCATACTCGGCGACACTCATCCGTCATATCCAACATTACGAGCGCTTTACATAAATGCAAAATATTAAATTCCGTTTTATATAAAATTCTTCATTCACGCGAATAAATTACTCATGCGTCGTGCAATTTTGTGCTCGTATTAAAATGACTCATGCCGATTATTTACCATCCGAAAATACGTGCGTGAAAATGTAATTGATTCGAAATATATAAAAAATTCTGATTGATGACTAGCAAAAGCATTTATACTGATATTGTTTTACATTTTTAAACTATAAGCTGTTACTTATTTATTGAATAGTAGGTCATAAATGTTATATTTAAGAGATGCGAGAGGAGCCAGTCTTAGGTAAATAGTACTATGTTTTATAATTTGTATTTGATTTATTCGTGTGACCTACAAATATTTGTTTCGTTTCTGAGTATGTGCGTGGGAATTTGTTTATAATATATGGGCTATCCTCGCATGCGGCAATGTATAAAATGTGGATTTAAGAATACACTGCGATCATATTACAAACTACAAAATCTTTTGGAAATATTCGTTTGAAATATCGGTACACCTATTATCATTATGCTCAAAAATCTGTGTTTATAAGCAGAAAAAATCATTGTTATTTTTGATTATGGTCCTGTATGAAAATAAAGACAAGTAAATAAAAAAGTATGATCGACCCTAGGCTTTATCACCACAGGCATATTCCGTTAGAAATATGTACTACAAACCAAAACATTAAAATCCCTTTTTACTGGTGGTAGGTAGGTCTCTCATATGTGAGACACCGCCTGGGTGGGTACCACAGCAATGTCTATTTTTCCCGCTAAATGCTCTGCTGTATTTCGGATTAAAGGAAATTGTAGTTAGAGTAACTACTGGACATACTGAGACTTTCAATATTATATCTCAGGATAGCGGGCGCAATGGAATGCCAAGCATTGATTTGTAATTCAAGGTGTTTGGTTTTGCTACTGTTCATAAGCGGTCGCATCGCTTACCATCACGCGAACGGCATGCTCGTCTGGCCACTCATTACAATAATAAAATCTATTTAAATTATGTCACATCAACAGTGTTATTTCAAGAACTCAACCAACGTTGATCAACCAGCAACCGACAACAATTTATTTTATACAGGACGGCAAAAAAGTATGTCCGATCCATAAATATTTTATCAGGCACCATTAATGTGTTGTATTTAAAGATCCGGTTCACATCATATATGACATTATATCATCAACATCATCAGCCCTTCCGCGTCCACTGCTGGACAAAAGCCTCTCTTATGGTATTGGACTGGGCTTGATCTTCAGTCCATCGTTTGTAACCGCTACCTGCCACCGTCCGAATATCGTTGCTCTACCTGATATCTCATAATATGATTGAAAATATCCTTAATAAAATAAATAAAACCATAGGGAAATTCACATTACACTGCTAACAACCGCATTCGTAAAAAACAGCGTGCGGCGAGACGTTTCAAAATTGTCAGAATATGTGTTGTTGTTGTCAGAATTTAAAATTATATCAGCCCATATACGTCCCACTGCAGGGCATGGGTCTCCTCTACAATCGAGAGTACGATTGAGAGTGGTTAGGTCATATAGTCCACCTCGCTGGCCTAATGTGGGTTGGTGGACTTACATACTATATCTATTACAAAATTCAAAGCAATTATCAAACAAAAATTATGCAATAAAGCATATTATAAAATTTCGGAATACCTAGATGATAGCAAGGCTTGGGAATAGAATAAAATTAAATAAATGCGTAGTATCTCGGAGCGGAAGTTTTAGTGTGCTCTGTATAATATCATCTTAATTAAGTAACTTATCACATTTGCTATTATTTTGCTTTGTAAGTGATTGGGTATGTCATGCTCGCTAAAAAGTCTGTGCTTGCGGTGGCGTCGTGTGCCGGGTCGGTCACTTCCCTGTAGTATGGTTGAGGAGGCCGATGGCTGGCACATGCGTCATACTCGTGAACGGGTGCTGCTTGCGTAGACTGGTCTATCCAATCTGCTTACATTGTAACGGATTGATTGATCGAGTATATAACGCAATTATTCACTGCTTTAGCGAAAAAGAGTATACTGATCCTTCGTTTTGGGCGACTTCGCTTCACTCAGCCATATTTATTATAACATATTCGTGTTAAAAATATTTATTGTAAATTTACAACAAATTATTAATAAACTGCTCTGATTTAAATGTATATTATGTAATAATCACTACATTGTAAACTAGTTTTGAAAAGAGCAACACTAGAGTTTCTTGCCCGTTCTTCTCTAGTGAAAACCGCTTTCCGAACCGGGTGGTAGATAAAAAAATGACTGAATCTAAACGATGTTGAACATTTTAATGGATTCAATAAATTATTTTCATTTCATTTCATTTCATATAGATTTTTTTATAAATCGCTTTGCAGTATGCAGGTTTCCTCACGATGTTTTCTTTATTTTTGGTTTTAACTAATAATAATTAGTAATCCTTTATTTTATTTTTTATTTGTTTTTAATACTTCAATTGGGACACCCAAATGCGCGTCTTGAATTGGACAGGAATTTTGTCGCCTCCTTTTAACTCGCAATCTTATGTTAAAAGCAGATTTTACCAATAGACGGATTGATAGCTGGAAGCAATACGCTGGCCATCCCTACTTTCCTAAGATAAAGACACGTTAGCCACGACCGCCGACGGGTACTTGGAACGAAGGTTCCCGGCCCTGACCCAAACTACTCCGGCCTTAATTAAGAGCAATTTGTTACTCAACTTGTACAGGTTATAGACGTTAACCGCATTTTTATACGCTGTTATACCCCCGATACTTAATTAAGATATTGCGAATTATTTTCAGCTTTTCATCGTAATGCGGTTGGTCACGATTGATGAAAATGTGTTTTCGAAGGTATTCTAGGACGGTTATCAATATCAAAGCAAAAAGATTAAAAGACTAGTAAAAAATAGATTTCTTTAGCCACCTCCAGCTAATTTATAAGTCCTTTGGTTTCTCTGTTTAAAATGTGGTTGTTATTATGTCGTATTTTCCGAAAAGTGGCCTCCATTCGAGAACCTTTCGACTCAATCGGCCATCAAAGTATCTACCCTATGTGCTTGAACAATTCCGCTTCAGCAATTTAATAAAAAGAAAGAAAATAAACATTAATTATTTAAGGTGCAAATGCACGTAAGTAGCAAACAAAATAATAAAAAGCATGAGCATATGGTATTATACAACTAACTCCGAGAAACTATTGCACCGACAATGGACCTCCCATTCAGCTTTATGCTGCAGTATGGCAAAAGCAACACCCGCCCTTAATCAGGTGGGCTGTGCTGGCAAGTTTTGAAAGTTTTTAATATAAAAAACTTACATAAAATTACTATAGTAACCTTACCCAAACCCTTAAGTTACAAGAACTTTATCTGGTAAAACTATTTTTATTATAAATATTGGCGTAATATCGCATTACCTGTCAGGCTATTTTGATCGCACATATTATGAGGTTTAGTTACCGTCCCGTCAGAACCAATACACATACATATTAGAAATTATACGCCTTAAAGATTTTTTCCTTACATATAAATGATATTATGAAAGAACTTGTTGCTAGGGCGTTTCGGGAAATCTCGATACGATATAAAAATAATGGTATACCCAATATCGATACAAATAAGGGCTATTACACACAAAAATACAATTTTGTGTTAGATATATATTATTTTTATTATACTCGTATTATAATTAGTCTTTGAGTTGGACATTTCTGTAGCCTTAACCTATTACACGCAATAGAACTAAGGAGCTTTTCTAAAAGACAATAATAACAATCAATTTAACAATCAAATTATCCTCGCTGCTAAGGTAGGTACTCAAACGCAAAGTGATATATATTTTCTGCAATTTTCTTTCATTTAGCACAGGCCCGGAAAATCGTTGTCATTCACAGAGGTCAACGATTTGCGGTTTGTTTTGCCTGCAACCGACGGCCTTCAGCGACCTTTATCATAAAATAACCGTCTATTTTATTATCTTCATCTTATTTATTATTTTCTATCAACTTATTATGAATATGATTTCATAACGGTATATAATTATAATTTATAACAATTGGCAGTCATTGAGACTAGAATTTTTATAGCAAACGTGTTTTTTTTTAGATTTAGGTGTGGTATTTCATTTATTTATTTATTTATTTTATATTTATTTATTTATTTATTTATGTTTATTGTTTTATAACTTGAAACTTAATGAATGCTCATTTTTAATACAGCTTTTTATGATATGTAATTGACTTGTATATTTATATTCCAATGTAGAAACTTATTATTCAAGTGAGGGAGACATACTAGAACTAGAGAAAATAACATTTTTTTAGTACGTAATCCTTATTTTCATTTTATAGAAACAATAACAGTAAAGAAATAATAAAAGTACAAGTTTGGTTAAACATATAAATAGGAAAATGAGAACATGGAACAGTCTTCGTTGTATTTGAAATAATAGTGAATTAAAATGAACTGTATACATATATAAATATATAAGATATACGAATACTGAGAAACATATATTTATATTTGTTTACTCCAAAAAGCAACCTGTAGTTTCTTAAGACAAATTTCAAAATCCCTTTTTGCAGTAACAAAGAATCCACACAATTATTCTCACACAAAATAACAAGCAAAGCTTTGTAACTCGTTTCTTTGCCGTGAAAGAAATCTAAAGGTACACATGTGTATCGTACAAAGGACAAAAATCCGACAAACATGCATATTATAAGAGGTTAAATACACTTTTCCTCATACTAAGATATTTTTCACTGCCTCCGTGGTATAGTTGTATTACGTTCTCGCTGAGGTCTCGTCTTCGAATCTCGGGTTGGGCAAAGTGATATTGAATTTTCTATTCATTTTCAGCCCGGAGTCAGGAGTTTGTGCTCTATATGACGATAGGCTCGCCCTCTATCAAATCCTGGGACGGAACATACAAGGCGAAATGTGGGTGTCCTGACACCTTTGCCTACCTATGCAAGATATTTTTCAGCATATTATAATGATTTATTGTCCTGGGCATATGAATAATTGCTTTTTGGACTCCTCCCCCCACCATGGGGCAATCGGCCGGGTAAGAAGTTTTATAAACAGTTTCTGATACAAATAGTGTATACAGTGGTAATCAAAGTGCGGTGTCAACGTTCTAATGTTCGGCCTTGGTCACCACTATTAGCGATTCTCACAGGGGAAATCAGACTATTCGCTTATCCCGTCTCATTAGCCCTGTCCGTGACTGCGGGGCAAGGGCAGTGAATCCGTGCTGATTCCTACGGGAATAATACATCCACAGGGCAATTATAGGTGCGTGTACGCCCTGGCATAGGAGTTACGATTAGTTTACGTTGTTAGGTAATCTGTATCAGCCCATGTACGTCCCACAACAGAGCATGGACCACCGAAATTGTACGTCCGATTGAGATGGGTTAGACCACATAGTACACAACACAGTACTAGGACTATCCTAGTACGATTTGGTGGTCTCTACATGCCATAGACTTGCATACAAATCGCTATGGTATGCAGGTTTCTTCACGATTTTTCTTTCACCGTTAAGGTGCGTGGTATTTGATATCAGTATGACACATGACTCCGAAGTCAGAAGTATGCCCTGGGATTTGAACCCGCGACCACTACGAACACGTTGGTATCTGCATCTGGTCCGTTATCAACAGGCCACCACCTGATAATTAAAGTAAGTGCATTGCAAAGTATAGTAGAGTATCAAGCGGTGAGAAATGTTAACGTCTCACTTGTAGTCATTAAACCGGTCTGCTCAAAATAGACATAAAAAAGTTTGAATCGGAAATACCATACTCTTCCGCGGATCACAAGGATGGGTTTTTCCATCGTCCTGTCCGAAGGTAGTTAGTTACACGAGCGGATACTAATATTCCACATCCACTTATATTGTCCTCTGTAATCTGTACTCTGATTAGATTTGTAGATTAGTTAATAAAAATATATTCCAAGTATCATTCAAAACCAAATAGCCGCTGTGTCAAGTAGAATAATTTAATAAAATAACGCATTCAAGAAATAAAGTGGCACGGGTGCTCTCTGAATAATTCGTCTAGATTAAAAAAAATAGACACATAAAATTCTCTCGAGTCTAATACCGAGGGATTTCTTTTAACCAAAACGTTCATCCATCCAATTCAATTACGAAAGAAAATAACGGGAGATGGCGCAGTGAAAGTTCCACTTTCTTATTCAAATAACCCTTTGCCGGGCGGTGGAACAAAGCGGGCTATTCATTAAAATAATCCACTGCAACTTGTGCAGTAACCGGGGTCATAATAATACGATATACACTGCCAGCTCTCTACGAATTACTTATCCCGGGAATGCTATCGCTTTATATAAACTTTGTGAAATTAAGCGATTACTATTCGCCAGTTTTATAAGGGATACGCGCTAAGTTTAATTGAAACAGTATTATGAGTATCACGAGGAGTGCAGACATAAAAATGTTATTAATTTACGTAACAGTGTAGTTAATATATATTTTTACACAAGCTGTATATTATATTATTTTTCTATTGTGTTTGTAAGGATTTTTCTATTTTAATGTTAGTGTGTAATCTGGACGGACGACTTTGTTAAGCTTGCAGGAAGTCGTTGGATGCAGGCCACTTCCGACAGGTCGATGTCGAGATCTTTGGGGGATGCCTATGTTTCGCAGTGGACTTCCAGTGGATCATGGAAGAGGCAGAGAGAAAAAGAGCATAATTGATTTCATAATTTTGAAAGCATTTTAATGGACGTATGGCGATTTTACTGTGGTTTATTAGCTTATATCTCCACCACCCTTATAGAATGATAACGATTACAAGCATTTCTCTTTTTATATGATGGGTGCAATTATGAACCTAGAGGTTTCTTGGATACGACCTCATGAATCATGTCGTGAGAAATATGTAACATTCAAGAAAGTCTCGAATTGTATAACCTTATACACGCGGTAAAATGCTTAATGACGAGTACAAATTGATGGTCACGCAACATTCACTTTAATTAAATTGGTCTGATTATGAACATTTTTTTTTTATGGCTATGAATGGCGAGACGAGCATGCCGTTCGCGTGATGGTAAGCGATATGACCGCTCATGAACACTAGAAAAACCAAACAACACCTTGAATTACAAAGCAATGCTTGGCATTCCACTGCGCTCGCCATCCTGAGACATAAGATGTTAAGTCTCAATATGTCCAGTAGTTACTCTGGCTACAATGTAAGGTAAGGTAAACGGGACGCCCTCTGGCCAGATGTCGGGATTACTTGCCTGGAAAGTGGTAACACGTGGCAGCGACTGGATACATAAAGCATTAAGCAGCATATCGGGCTGTGGCGTACATTGGGAAAGGCCTATGATGATGATTTTAATCAGGCTACAACCTATATTTTGTTTCAAAATTCCTTTTTTTTTTCAATAAATTATAAATTCTGAAATCATAATGGAATTCAAAAAAATGTTTACCACACTTCAATAACCTAATGCAAGCCATTGCAACTAGCGATTATTATTCATCAGATATAAATTTTGTCATTATATTATAAAAAAAATAACACAATCTCCAGACACTGTTTAATAATATGTATCTATTATTTGCATAATATCATTAAAATTCGTATAAATTAACATAGACGTACTTCCTGTAGATAAGAAAAAACCTAAACGTTGTAAGATTTGCTCCTTTTATTCCTGGTGTAGTGTATTGTACACTTCACAACATTTACCTTGCAATTCGTGATGAAACTGTTGAAGACAACGGATCGCTGGAACTTCACAAGCTAGATGTATTTGCGACCACATTACCATAGTAAGTAGAAATGAGACAGACGTGGCATTTGCTTGGCGCAGTTTTAGATGTAAAATCGACACTTTCGAGTCTGAATTTTAAAGGATCTTGTTAGTCAGCGCCGTAGTGTTTTATTCTTGGGTTTTAGTAAAGAGATGTGTACTAAAAGAACTCTTATGTTTTTGGTCACAACGTTTTTTTCACTAGTTGCGCGTAATTAATCATTAACAAGACTACTATGTTCGGCTGATATTTATTACGTAACATTGGGATATGGCAACACCGCAAAAGGCAAAAAAGAAGAGCTGAACCGAACTGAAAACTATTTTAGGATATTAATAAAATGTCAAATAACTTGGAAAGTTTTTGAATCCTAACATTTTTGTATAAATTTACAATTTTAAGAAAATTAGATAATATTTGTTAGTAAGTACAATAAGAAAGCACTAAGACTTGTATTTATGGTACCAGTGTTGGTTATGACCAGACATTACATACAAAGTCACATACATAGTCCTGACCCAACACTAAAATCGAGTCTTGTGTCGTGGGTATCATCAATGAGAGACTTTTCGGTCTCACAAGCACCCAGACCCGAAACAAATACCTGTGGTTCATACCAATATTTCTTTCGGTGCGGGGATTGAACCCTCTGCCCTCGTTTCACAGCCGGTGTCTAACCAACTGGGCCACGGAGGCTGTTACAAATGCTGTTGGCATTTGTAACATTTGGCAAAAAATCAACGCGTAAACGCATCCGCATTATTGATTTAAATGCATTTGGCAATATTTATAAAAATCAACACACAAAAATCCACATTATTGATTTACTAAATAGCGGTCTCAAAACACATAAAAACATCATAACTAATAAAACAACTCCACAACCAAAAGTTTATGACGCCGCAGCGGTTGACAATGATGATTGAGTAGAACCGATTAGCTAGTTCCCGACTCCGCGCAAGCTACCTACTAGTTAAAGTTCCCGTGTTCCAGGAGAAAGTTCCCGGATTGTAATTAAGAATACAGGTACTGACGACGTAGAATGCAAATGTTACCGCAACCGACTGTTCAGTTCACACTGGATTATGAAGATTCGCCACCGAGGTTTTATTCTCTAATTCTGCCTTATCTTTATTAGTACTACAAGGTGGTACAGGAGTTATTGTTAATTTACTGTTTGTTTCTTCAAATTTTGTCCGATGAATGCTGGTTTATCTCCAATATGAAGCTGGATAGAGATGTTGGTACAATGTTGTTGGGAGTGGAATATTTTCTTCAATGATATTTTCCAGGTAATATAGAACTTTCATTTTGTAAGAAATATAGAGAAAAAGCACAGGAATATTCATTTGTAAAATATTATATTTTATCCGAAAATTCTGATGGTGTGCGTCCTGGTATCACCTATTCGGAAACAGCATGATGTTTTAGCTATCAGTACATACAGACATTTGTAGTGGCTTAACAACCTTTATCCACCTTATTTTCTTCTTCCACCCATATATTGTGGAAATTAATCCATAATTTTAAGGGTAATGAATGTTTATAGTCGGCTATGACTTAGGCTGTCATCAACTCATCCGCTTGTTCGCACATAATTTTACAAACTTTATAAAACTAATAGACATGTTCACAGTCAATCAATCCTCGTATGGTATCGAGAAAAATGCAATAAATAGCCGCTATACTTCCAATCGGCGGACATACTGACATGTTAAACATGTTTTTCCAGTCAACAAAAAACATACATACATACGTAAAACTCCACGTGCTGGTAAAAATATTTACGCTATACACGTACGCTTTTGTTCGTGTGTCGTTAACATTACACGTAGTATTTTAACTTTGGTTTATGATTCTTGTAATGCTCGTGAATTTTACATTGGCCAAACATTTCGCAAGTTTGCTGGATCAAAGATTGGTGTATAAAAAACGATAATTCGTGTACACATACCTACTTACTTGCTTACGTATTCCTAGAGACATATTTTTTCGATTTACATAAATTCAGTCCTAGATAATTCATAAAAGACGTCCCCAGTGGGAAAAAATCGCGTAAAATTGAGTACCCGATCTGGGAATCGAATTCAGAAGCTGCATTTTTTTGGATTCAAAGAAGCTGCTGCCACTAGACATAAGAGTTAATTGTCATTTATTTCACTTAATAAACTCTTGTGAATAAACTCGCAATGAGCAATATCGTCATACAGTTTACGATTCTCTTAAAATAGACAAAGTGATTATGAATATACAGACAATCGGTTGGCAATAACAATATTCAAATGCACTTTCCTATTCGTGACTAACTGAAAGTGATATCATATAATCTGCCCATATGTGGAAATAGCCTTACGACCTATAAAAGGAAGGATAGAAAACCGATTACGTAGCTAAGAGGATTTCAAATTGACAGTGAACTTTTAATATTATCTGGTAAGGATTGCAACAGGACACTATCCTTGGTGTTGGCCTTTGTTCAGCAGTGGATCTACCACGGTTGAAGACAAAGAAAACTTTACAGTGGTTAAATAGAAGAGAGCAAAATCTTATGTAATTTCCTTTGATTGTCGATGTGCTAGAAATGCAAAAGAAAGGGACTATCAATATTCCAATTTATCACAAAAATTATTTCGTATGTCCATCTTGAAAAGTATCAATATTATGCCATTTTTTAAATATTTGGAGGTACGATGAAGCTCAGTCAGCTTGAGACCATACGTCCAAACCAATTTTAGACATAAAAACTGAACAAGGAGGTCAAGCTTCCAAAAGAAAATGTAATCAACGGAAACCTAAATTCTTTTGTGAGTCACACAATGCGCCCACGACACAGACAGAAGACCAGCGCTGATATCATAAAACAGCGCAGAGCAAACACGTTAGCACAAACATCTCGTCAAGACATGTGAAGATCATCGGGTCATCGACCCGCTAAGCATCATTTTAGTGTACTATGACTCATTCGTATGCACTTTTGGATTTATTCTTAGAAAATAAGAAATAGATCTTGTGAGTCAGTGTTTAGCTAAGGACTTCATTAGAACGCGTGATTCTGTCGCGGCTCGCGACCGCAGACGGCCTATATTTAACGTAAACGCAAATGGTGTTAATCTTTGAATTAATTCCCTCTTGTCTGAATGTTGGAGGGCGGGAGGAATTACAACACGATAATTGTATTAGTACCGTTGGTTTCACACTGAATTTTAACTATGCAAACTGAATTTTAATCTATACTTACTTATATATTATAAAGAGGAAATATTTGATTTTTTTGTTTTGGTCCGATTTGAAAAAATATTTTACCACTAGAATCCCACATTATCCCCGATGAATATACATCTTAGGCGATAAAATATTTTCAAAAAAGTGTATTTGCATCAATAGAGGGATTTAAAAAAATATTCTCCCATTACCAGAAAAGTCATGTTTGTCCCTTCTGTGTATGAATGGCCGAAAAAATGGTAGAACGGAATGCCATTACTTCGAAATTGAAATAATGTGTATTTGGTCTCCTCTGAATGCTATGCAGCTTCAAATGCCCAATAAGTTTCTCCCAGCGAAGCATAATTTAAAATAAAACACAATACCGCTAACAAAAAACTATTTGATGTCACACCTTGTTACGAGACATAACAAGGAATGAATAACACAAACATGCAATGCATTTTACTGTATGATTTGTGACCGCCGTAATTTTCCTATGCTATATGAAATTACGGCAAAAACTGTACGGGCTTGTTTGTATACTATTTGTCTTACAGTATTGTGGTTACAATCGACGCATCGTAATGTTCCCACTTTACAATATACATATTTCCCTGGGGAATATGGTGACGAATCACGAATGCATCCCAATTGTTTATCAAACTCATGTCTATAGCGGAATGATCAAACAAACCGATGACTCTGCGTTGTTTTCATTATTAAAGAGGGCAAATTATTTTTTTACTCACTTTACAACTGAAGACTTTAGAGATGAGTGATTAGAGAATAAGATTTTCATCATTACGATTATAAGATAGCACGCTGTTTTAGGATAAGGACGAGTTTAATTTTAACGGTTGTGGAAGTACTCCAAACTTCAATACAGATTAATTAAATGTGAGTTTATTTTCATTTAAATGTATTATTACTTGTCCGCACTCTACTCTCCCCGGTCGAACTTGAGTGCAAATGGGCCTAAATAAGCAGAGAAGGGTATTGACATAATATTTGAGTTTTACGCTTAAATTCCAGTATATAAATTGAAGTTATCCACTCCCCTTTTTCATATCTGTTGCTAAGCGAAAATAAATTTTTATAGGGTCCGCGCCGGGAGCGAAAACGAAAGCTGTCAAGTAAACGAAAAGTCGGGAAGTACCAAAAAACTTGAAAAATCAAACCAAGTTCGCGATAAAATCCATTAAAAAGTTGTGTTTCAATTTTATAGGGTTATCTGTATAATCTTTCTCAACCAGTATGAAATATTTGCTAATTCTAGGCTTTCCCTAAAAAACCTCACATCGACCACAAACAGTCTAAAATTAGGAGTTCTCATCGACCTTATCAGGTATTCTGTCTACCCTATGAAAGGGTTTATTTATATTTTACCGGCGGCATGCATTTTTTGCTTTATTAAATTTACCTAAACACCCGAAAACCTATTTTTTTGGTGTTTGCTAGAAAACTTTGTTATTCAGGACACTTTAATATTAACCGTATGATAATTTATAGGTTCATATACACTGATACGAACACTTGGAATTCAAATAAATATTCCGTAATACCTTAATTACATCTGGCATTTATACAAGGCTCTGATTCAGTGATTCCTTACCGTTGTATCTGGTGTGAAACGGTATTAATTCCGATTCATTTGAGCTCAGCTTGTTAAACCTTCAAGCCTGAGCTAAGAAGCAGATAGTTAATCAATCCTTATTTGTTAGTCTAGATATTAATAAATTAACTAAAATCCATTAATTTTATTTATGAAAACCATTCTTATTACTTCGCTCTTAACTTGTTAGAAATAACGGTTGGAAGGCAATATGTTATGAAATTTAAATACTACCGACTGAGAATTAAAGCTTCCCACGGAAAATGTTTGTATATTGTGCAAATATTGGTTCAAAATTGTGACTCATAATGCTTTTTTTTATTATACTGGATGCTTTGTGTTATAGAAAAGGGTATAGGATGGACAAATATAGAAACGGTTGATGATGGTAAGTGATTTATTATGTTTATAGAGCCGTGTCCAACGTCCTTCATCAAATTAATTCAGACGAAAGTTGTCTCTTTTTCTTTTTTTCATTGCTATGAATGGCGAGAGCATGCCATTCACCTGATGGTAAGCGATACTTGAATTACAAAGCAATGCTTGGCATTCCACTGCGCTCGCCATCCTGAGACATAAGATGTTAAGTCTCAATATGTCTAGTATTTACTGTGGCTGCAATGTCCTTCACACCGAAACACAACAGTGCATTTACACTGCTGTTTGGCGGGAGAAATAGACATTGCGGTGGTACCTACCCAGGCAGACTCTCACATATGAGAGACCTACCACCAGTAAAACAAAGAAATTTTACACTCAGCTAAAATGTAAACAAAAATATATAATCATTCAAAAACTTTTTTACCTACTTAGGTAGTAGAATAAAACACCAAGGTCCCGCGTAAAGGATAATCAATTTAATACGTATCGAATTGCGGCGGATATCCGAATTTCCTATGTGTACCGGAGCGGATTGCGGGCGCAATCGCCCATGAATGTCATTACGCTGTCATGTCGGTAAGACTAACGCCAAGGCTTGCTGTACGGTATATTTAGAACAACTGGATGTGGTTTTTAGACTAGACTTTATTTACTGGCAGAGTTAATAGCATTTCGTGTCAAAGCTGAATTGTAAATTAATGGAGGTATATTCTAATAATAATGCAGTTTTAAATAGCTTATAAATTGACAAGAAGGGCATCATCGTCACAACATTGAAAATACAATTTGCAAATAGAGAGGGAATTCCAATCCAATAAAAAATAAAATATATTTAATCCATTTTCCAAGAAGAAAAGCAATTACATTAAGCAAGGAAGTAAATCAGAAATGGCCGATTTGAGAAAATAGACTAGTTAATCTATATTATTATCATTACCTTGCACAAAAAATACAGTCTAAAAATGTTCCAAAGCGACTTGTAGGCTATTTATATTCATCCTTCCGACATTTCTAGACAGAGACAAAGCAATCCCATCAAAAACATCCTGTAAAAAAAATCCAAGTCTCGCAGCTCAGGTTTTCTACCGCAAAAAGTTGTGAGATGCATGTAATACCAAGTCGATTAATTTATTTAGTCCTTAAGGGACCTTCTATATAAAGTTATTACGTTAGTTATTACCATATCAATATTAAAAATTCTTTACGTTTTAAATAAATAGATCGACTTGGCCATCGCATGAAAACATTATGTATCGTACAATTTGTACATAATGCTGCTGGCCAAGTCGATCTATTTATTTAAAACGTAAAGAATTTTTAATATTGATATGGTAATAACTAACGTAATAACTTTATATAGAAGGTCCCTTAAGGACTAAATAAATTAATCGACTTGGTATTACATGCATCTCACAACTTTTTGCGGTAGAAAACCTGAGCTGCGAGACTTGGATTTTTTTTACAGGATGTTTTTGATGGGATCTCACGTCTTTTTGTAGAGTCCTACTTTTTTCCTTTTCGGTACTTCTTACTTCTAGAATATCACTAACGATTTTTCTTAAAGCCTCTGTCTTATGGATTTTTCTTATTTTTGTAGGTATCAATTTATCACAAATATAGCGGATTTGATTATTAATGTTCTTTCTTTCATTGTAATTGATATTTTCGAGCTATTTAGTCTATTTATTTGCAAGTTTTTCTTCGTCATGTTTTTCTAGAGGAATGTTAGACAGTTTCATGGGCTGAATACACCATTTCCCTCTCTATATCCCCTCCTGTTATGCCTCATATATATAGATATCTATCTACAACTATTATTCCATTATATACGGGTACAATGATTCATTAACTGCAAATGTAACTTTGTAATCCTATACATTTATATGGGATTACAAAGTTATTCACGCAGTTGGTCTATCTAGAAAACTAGACACAAATTATGAAATGTTTGAATTTTCCCTTGCTTTAGACACTAAACACTAATTATATTCTAAATTTGAAGGTTCTATGTCAGCTAGAAGTGCCTTAGACTTTTGATGATCGGTCAGTCAGTGAGTGACAAAATTAAGAAATTTGACTAGTTACAATTCTTAAACTACTGGTTCAAATTGAATGAAATTTTAAATATACCATGTTTACACAATGCTTGCTTAGTAACTGAAAATTCAGGCTTCATGCTTTAGCCACAACGAAGTTATAGGGGGTTGAAAATGGTCTGAATTGCTTCGAGAAAAGGATGTTACGGCCTATAGCTCGACTTGGACGGGGGCTCGGCCGCGCCCCCAGATAGTTCAAGCAGTTTCAATGTCACTTCAATGTTATATTAAATCTCATCTGTATTAGTAGGACATACTAGAATATAGTGTTACACATATTGTTAGATGTATGTATCATGTAAAAGCCATTAATCTATTTTGACAACGAACGTTGTATTGTAATTCGAGAGTCCGGTGTGATCGATACGCGTGTGTGGTCACAACACAAATATTTGTGTGGTATATTTAGTTCAAACTATTATTTTGCATAAGACATATTTATTTTTATAATAGTCCGATATATTGATGTGTGTTATAGACAAAAAAGTAAAAAGTAAAAGTAAGTAAGGTCAAAAATACCCTGAATCGACGAGAATGCATGAAGAGGTTGAAGAAAGCGGATGAAGCGAAAGTAATATGTCAGGATCAAGCAAAGTGGCGGTCTATAGCATCTGCCTTCCCCTATGGGATACAGGCGTGACGATTATGTATGTATGTATGTTATGGGCAACCGTGAAGTATTTTAATGTTGTGGTTGTAAACTATAACTACTAGTCACTCCTAAAACTTTCGTGTTCTTAATGTGACATCTATCGTTTCACAGAGCTTGGTCAATCACATAATAATAAACCAACTTCCTTCTCTACTTATGATTTCTAAATATATATTTTTATTGCATTAAATGGCGAGACGAGCGTGCCAGTCGCCTGATGGTTAGCGACACGACCGCTCATGGACAGTAGCAAAACCAACACCATGATTTACAAACCAATGCTTTGTATTACACTGCGCTCGCCATCCTGAGATATAAAATGTCAAGTCTCAATATGTCCAGTAGATGCTCTGACTACAATGTTTTGAATCCTACAAACGTTGATAGCCCAGTAATCCTTTCCTCCTCCCATCTTTCTTCTTCCCCTTTTCCCTCCTATTTTTAAAGTCTGGCAAGACACCGACAGTGCAAGTGTTAAAGAAGTTCAATGTTAATAGTAAGCAATGACAATTAGGTAACTCGTTAGCGTAACAGAGGTATGCGGTAAGAAAAATAAACAGATATTTCAAAAACCCTCCACTCAGCTTTTATTACAAGCCAGAAAGTACTTTTATCCCGGTTTGTTCGTTCGATTTCACTGGAACGGTTTATCTAAGGCTGGATCTTATTTGAAGTAAAACTTCACACATCGTGGTCACTGACCGCGACTGTGAAATAAAATAAAAGATGCTAATTTGACGGATACAGTGAATTCAATGCCATAATGCTATACCTACTTAGGTATGTGTTTGTTATTCACGAAATTTGCCTGTACTCTTCAAACACGTCTCGAGAATACGATAAATTGTGTCCTTTTTATGTAATTGTGTACATTAATGTAGAATTTTGGAAGAGTTTGAAGGTTGAACTTGAATCTTACATTCTTAAGTGACTATGCATGTCAATTAGCAAATGTGTTAATTTCTATCAGAAAATGCATTTCCTGGTTTGCTGTATCTTCAAAAATATAAATAAATCAGATCAATTTAATTCAAATAGCGAATCTAAGAGATCTGTTGCTAAGATTTTATGAACTAAATAGGTTTACCTTAATATTGAAATGTGGGTATACAAAATTGAGGTTCATTTGTAAAGTAATTAATATATATTGGCCGTAACTCCATCACATATATAAACCTAATCAAAATTAAACGAAATTTATGTGCTCACAAATCGGAAAATTACGATTCAAGTGATCCCTTGGGTTACTGTATGCGGAGGAACAGTAAGGTACTATTTTCTTTTGTATCAACCTATATACGTCCCACTGCAGGGCACAGGCCTACTATACAATCTAAGGTACGATTGAGAGTGGTTAGGCCATATAGTCCACCACACTGGCCTAGTGCGGGTTGGCGAATTTTTACATCCCATAGAAATTCATATAAATCGCTATAGTATGCAGGTTTCCTCACGATGTTTTCCTCCACCGTTTTAGTGCGTGGTGATTGACTATCAATACACACATGACTCCGAAAAGTCAGAGGTGTGCCCTGGGATTTGAACCCGCGACCACCGTGAATATGTTGGCAGTCGCGTCTGGTCCGTTACCAAGAGGCCACCACGCACTAATATGTGAAAGTGAAATTCAATGGAGTATACGGATAGTTGATACCCAAATAACTATAAATAAATAAATACAGTCACACATAAACTCCTGGCCCCACAGTAATATGCCTAGTCTTGTGTTGTGGACATCAGAAACTACGAGAAACTTTTCCGTATTTCAACCTATTGAAAACATTCAAATGCTTTATCTTCTGGGAAAAACCGTTATCCGGGTAAGATTAAAGTATTCATATTAGAAATTCCGTGCAATAATGTTATTAATTATTAAAACATAAGTAAGTTATGATATTTTTATTGAATTACTCAGAAAATTTAACCAGCCTAGATTATAACCTTAAAATATTCTTAACGTATAATAAAGTCATTTTCTTTCTCCGTATACGTACTATACTTTTAAATTGAGTTACGAGTGATTATCACTTGCAGAAAATTTGAATTAATTCAAATAACACCACAAACGTTCTCTGAGATATAAACCCAACGTCGTTTTGACTTACCATACTGTACATTGCCTTCCATAGCCTCATGTCGGTTCTGCTTAATCTAGTTACACGTGTGAACAACATGTCACCCTGATTCTGCGCCACGTACGAGACTGTAATTTGATACTTGGACGGATTCCCAATACTTTGATGTCCCATCGTTGGCAATGAAAACATAATTTTACGATGCCATTTACCTGTCGAGTTGAGTGTCCACCTGAGACATTTATGAACGAATATTCTTTGTTGTGTTGAGCCGCAATCGCTTCTTATGGGTGGTTTCCATGTTTTGACATTTGATTGGATGTACAATGTTTTTAGTCGTAAGTCGTAGTCGATGATACAAATCTTTGAGGTGTCGCTTAATTTCACTGCAGACATTTAAGTTTTAGCTTCCTACTGTAGTTTGCTCAAGACCCAATAATTATTTATTACCTCATTTCTATGTGTTTTAGAAGCTGGCAACACCTACAGTTTCTCACGTTTTGGGGTTCATAATTGATCTTAGACCATTAGGTCGCTCAATTATTACTTGGGTCCATGTAATAAAATCCCATTTCAAAGCTATTGCCCTGCAACTAATACTAAAATTGCCTCCATAAATAAACCTGACGGTATCGCCATCGGCAATTATTATGTCCTAATTAGCCAGTGTTGCTATTGTCGGATTCAATTACGTATTAGTCACTATTGCAGGTCGAGCTGCGTGCGACCTGGTCATGAGAACTAGGTCATCCCCCCCTCCCCCGAACACGGATATGCACTGCCCGTGCGGGCCGAACCGACGTCACTACCAAATTGAACGCCCCACACACGTTACTATGACGTCATGTCCTTTTACTATCGATCTGGTGTTATGATCTTTTATGATTCAGAATATATACGTGTATAGATTATAGAGATATTGTGGTGGTGACCTTGGAATTTATAGAGGTTACGATTGACCTATTTTTCTTAATTTATGTGGGACTTATTTTTTTCGGCTGTCTTGCAGTTTTGTCATAATATCATATATATGATAGGAATCTATGTTTATGCCTCGGTTTTATTTCTACAGGCTCTGAATAACCTTAGGTATTTCATTTGCTTCACTAAGGGCCAAAAGTCAAATTGAGGAAGTGTGTATTCTAATGGGCCAGGTCAAAATTATAATAATACTTTACATTCAATAACATATCCCTAATAATACGTAATACTGTAAATTTTCGTCCGATTATTAAAATGCTGCAGAATGCTTTACGAGTAAGGAGACGACATTTTTCACTAGTAATCTCCTTGACCTATATTAATTTGACCTATTTGTTAACCTAGCTTTAATTATGGATACATTTATTTATTACTGTTTAACTTTGCTATTGTTTTTATGCTGATTCTAAAATTAGGTCGGAGTAAGTAACTCTTCTATGACGTAGTATTAGGGCGATTTATCTATGTTTCAACTGAACTGACACAGTTATTACAATTTTCTCTTTTGTGATAGGATTATTTTTCGCATCGTCCCCAATCACATTGTGGGACGCCAATACACGGAAAAAGGTGGGTGTCATGGTTCCACCTCTGCCTATCCCTTCTGGGAATATGGCGTGAGTTTATGTATTTATATTCTCTTCTGATTCTCAGCTTTGGTGTCAATACAATTAAAAATAAATGATTTTTACTTCTTTGATTACAATCAAATTATGATAACAATGTCAATCGAATATCGACTGATAGGCGCCCTCTAGTTGAATGTAATTACATAAAGACACTTAAAACGTTCTATTGCCCATGCTAGACCACCACGCCGACTGAATTCAGGTTAATGAACGGATGGGTTTTATTGGACTAGTGTCTAGTCTAATAGCCTAGTGTCAGCAATTTCCAACCAATCGTAGGATTTCTAACGTAGATTAAAACGATTGGTGCTTTTGCCAAATTGTGACGAGTGCTGAGTACCTATTACAAATTTATCGCCAAAAGTGATCTCAGATTTTGAGTCCACGTCCTCATCTCGCAGTAGAAATGTCTATTTGTTCATTCAATGAGCTTTCTTACTAATATTATACGTACAGAAGACTGTTTGTTTGTCATTCTTTCACGCACAAACAGAACAACGGAGCGAATTGACTGTATGGTCAGAAATAGTTTAAGGGCCAGAGCGTAACGTAGGCTCCTTTTTGTATTTTGCCAATGACAACATATTTGAAGCCGCCCGCATCGTACATGACGGAAAAACTTTCAGTGAACCAAATCAAATGATGCATGTCTTTGTATCACTGGGATCTCTCTCAGTTATACAGAGTGACAAAAAAACTCTGTCCGATCGATAAAAGTATTATCCGTTTCAGATAGTATGATAAAAAATCCTTAATAAAATAAATTTAAAAACGGGGAATCTCACATTACACTTCTAACAACCGCGTTCATAACAAAGTGCGGCGCGACGTTTCAGAATTGTCAGAATGTAAAACTTTGCTAGATTTGAGGGTAATATTGATACTTAAATGTATATCATAACTGACCACAGTTACGTTATCCTTTATTATATCTGTATCTGTATCTGTATCAGCCCATTTACGTCCCACTGCAGGGCACGGGCCTACTCTACAATCGATAGTACGATTGAGAGTGGTTTATTATATATTTTATTCATATTTTTTTAATACTACAATAATTGAGGTACCCGAATGCGCATCTTTAATCGAACAAACCCTATCTTAACGAGCACTACCAGAAATGGGCACTCGATCGAAAAAAAAAACAGTATCTTTGAGAAAAAAAACCCAAATGCAAAAACGTGTTGCCCTGTCTAGAATATTTCTGACTCACGTTTGTACTAACAAAAAAGCTAGCCTCAATTCTCCATTACCTCAGCATTTATTCAATTGTTTACCCGTGAGATAAACAGGTCGTGCGCATAATTGCAGCTCAGCTGTCCACATCATACGTCAGCAGTGACAACATGATGCGGCTCTTAAACTACAACTCAACGAAACCACAGAATACTAACAGAAGTCAAGCTCCATACAAAGCGCGCTAAACCAACGCACACATAGACAGCGTTCACCGACACGATATTTGAAACCAGTCGAAACCACTGTGCGCGCGAGTGTCACTCGCTTCGGACGCATTTAGTGATATTTGTTGTGCAAAGAATGAGCAAATGAATAAAAGTTATTACACTTGTATATAAAACTTCGGATTATAATAATTGAATATAAATTTCTTTAATAAAATACACAATATTATACAAAAACGATAAAAAAAATCTTAGATTATGACATACACATTCTCAACGACTATGTAAATAAAATGACAATTTATTTATTTTGTTATTGTTTTTTTTATATTGTATTTTAATAATTAATCAAACGAAGCGAGTGCTATTACGACGATACTTGTTTTCGCATAAGCCAGAGTTAACAGCCCTGGCGCGAACGCCGAGCGTAGTGTGAGTGTGGCAATAAAAGTGAAGTACATACACAAGCTTGACTTCTGTTAGTATTCTGTGACGAAACAAAGAGTTAATTGAGGGTATAATGGTAACTACACCTGCGGTTAACACTGATTGGGTTATTCGTGCTGTGCTTTACTGGTACATTGCGTTTTGATCACGATACCGTGCTTGAAAATCAACTGTTTTTTGCTTGTTATTAGTTTAATTTTATTTTTATACACGGCGATAAATTTTTAATATACCCAACAGTCACATACATATTTCTAACCCCACATTAAGATCGAGTGGTGTGTAATTAGTATCAGGAATACTTTTTGTCTCATCAACACCCAGATACGAAATAAATTGTTGTGGATTACACAAACATTTGTCACGGTGCGAGGATCGAAACCACGGTCTCTCGTTTCACAGCTGGTGTCTGGTTAGACACCAGCAGACAGTTAGTTAATTGTACCACGGAGGCTGTTAAAAGTAAACAAAATATCGCACTTTTAATATTAAACTGACCGAATCCAAAAAAAATTAACAAGATAGAATAGATCTTATGTTACAAATCTTTAAAGAACGTTTCCCAAAAAATGATTTTTTTAGTTAGGTCTCTTTAATTCTAAAGGTTCAATCTGTTACAAATTGGGTGCGAGTTTGTGTCTTTTAGATCCAACCAAAGATTTTTTGGACCCAGAAGCTCTGTTAAGTTGAAGCTTTATTTTTACTGTTGTTAATGCAAAATGGCATCTGTAAGGACCAATAACATATCCTTGATAGAACAACTTACAAGAATTTAATAATGTAGGTTATGATCCCACGATCTACGCCGTTCAAAGGACAATGACATTCTCATAACTATATTTTTAATTACAACGCGGAAACGTCCAGAAAATCAAGCCACCAAGTTTCAAGAGGTTATAAATTATTTAAACTGCGTAGTGAACAGTTTTATTGCCAGAAATAATGCCTACATAGCCGTATAATTCGTGACGATGGCTCGTGTAAATGAAAACAAAAAACTCCGTATGCAAACGCCTTCAACTTTTTGTTTTTCATTTTCTTCCACGTACTACAGATCTCTAGAACTAATTGCCTACAGCAGAATTTCCGGGCGAACACGACCTTCAAGAAAAGAACGTATTCCTACCTTAAAAGTTGGCAACGCATGGACGGCGGTGATCACTTACCATCAGGTGTACCGTACACTAGATTGCATTATTATATAAAAAAAAATCATTTTTAGTAATCTTACTTTTGGACGGACAAGCATCTTTTATAAGTTGTGAATATATTAATTGACAGTGGTTTTTTGTCTGTGAACTGGTGGCAGTATATTTGTATCCTGTCGTACAGTGGCCACCATACACACCGTTTAAAGGACCGGCATAGCGACGCTCGTATATTTGTCGCGTTTCGGGTTTACCCGTGTATTTCTGGCATTTAGCAAATAAAATAAATACAAAATAATTATGAAGACTGGTGGTCATGATGGTAACGTCAAAGTGACGTAACTCGATACAAGTATCGTTAAGCTGGGTCTACGCTAGAGGAGCCGACGACCAGACCACCTTCCGTACGTAGCCATCTTCCACCCGTCGTATGTCTAAACTTTTTTTTTTAATTTGCACTGAATGGCGATACGAGCATGCCGTTCACCTGATGGTAAGCGATACGTCTGCTCATGAATAGTAGCAAAACCAAACAACACCTTGATTTATAAAGCAATGCTTGGTATTCCACTGCGCTCGCCATTCTGAGACATAAGATGATATGTCACAGTATGTCCAGTAGTTACTCTGCCTACAATATTCTTCAAACCGGAACACAACAGTGCATTTACACTGCTGTTTGCCGGGAGGAATAGGCATTGCATTGGTACATACCCAGGCAGCCTCTAGCATATGAGAGACCTACCACCATTCTGTTGTTCACTGTTCAGTTGTTAAGTTTCGATATTATTTGTTAAGTTAATAAATGTATCACTAACTTAGATTTTAATCTCTTGAAAATTTATTTTAGTATAAATAAATGAGAAAAAATTAATTTATACTTAACCTTACCTTAATTACAATAAGCGGGTGACGTCACATGTCAATCAACAATAATGTCAAAAAGTCTCTGCGCATTACCAATTTGCGGCGCTGATACAAAAAGGTGCAGTGTAGTTATTTCGTCAGGTTGGTATAAAACAACGCGTCGTTTTGATCTTATTACGAATACCGGATAGGTCATAGGTATAAGTACGAGTAGATGTATGACTGACTGAAGGTTGCTAAATTGACATGTTAAAACATAACAAACATAAGTAACAGACTTATATGTAAATATATTGGTTGCATGAATATACCTAAGAGTATAATTTTGAAATGATATAATCTGCTATTCTATTAGGACCTTGAATAAGTTCTCGCTGTTTTTTTACAAAATATTTTTTTTTGTTAAAAATTCAAGGAACCAAAACATTTCATTCAAAGTACTGTCCATCACTAGCAACCACTTTCTCCAATCTTTCTGGCAGTATATGAATTCTGCGTCGGAATAACGACATGTCTTTTGAGGCTATCCAAAAATCGATGATTTTTTTACTTTCTTCATGAGAATGAAAGCACTGGTCAGCTAGACCATGTCCCATCGAACGGAATAGGTGAAAATCAGAAAGGTCTATGTCAGGTGAATACAGCGGGTGGGGTAAAACTTCCCATTGAAGTGTTTTCAGGAAGGTTTTCATTGGTTTTGCAACATGAGGCCGAACGTTGTCATCTAGCAAAATTACTTTGTCGTGTCTCTGCTCGAATAGCGGCCGTTTTTCTTTTAGGGCTCGACTTAAACGCATCAATTGAAGTCGACAGTGATTCTTCGTGATAGTTACATTCGGTTAGAGCAGCTCGTAAAAAATTACACCCTGCTGATCCCACCAAATACAGAGAGAAGCTTCGAACCATGAATATTTGTCTTTGCACACGATGTTGATGCATGACCGGGCTTACCCCACGATTATGTATGCTTTGGATTATCGTAGTGTATCCACTTGTAATCGCCAGTCACGATACGGTGAAAAAAACATTTTCTTTTCTGCTATTGAGGCAGTAGTTCACGCGCGAGAAAACGCCGTTCGACGTCTCTCGGCTTTAATTCATTCTGTACCCAATGACCCTGCCTCATAATCGTTCCTAAAACATTTAAACCTTTTGAAACAGTTGACTCATCTACGTGTAATCATTTTGCAAGTTCTGCTAGCGTCTGACATCGGTCTTGATCGAGTAATTCCTCCAATTTTCCATTTTCAATTTTTTTCAGTGCGCCAGAACCTTCTTTATCCTGAAGTTCGAAATAATTATTTTTGAAGCGTCGAAACCAGTCTCTTCACATCGTATCCGACAAAGCATTGTCTCCATAAGTCTCAACAAGAATTCTATGAACTTCAGCCGCCGATTTCTTTTTAATGAAGTAGTGCAATACAATTCCCCGCAAATACACTTTATTTGGCACAAAAGTAGACATTTTCAGAACTAAGAAAAAAAAAATTGGTTACACTAAAATTAACTATCCTATACTGAAATTTAGGCTTAGATATACTGCTGCCTTGTATATGTATTACCATTCCAAATTTCCCAAACGGGGTAGTGCTATTGTCATTTTTGAAGAAACAGCGAGAACTTATTCAAGGTCCTAATAGTATTTTAAATTATGAATTTAAAGTGAACATTATTCTTTACTATGACTTTAATGAATTGTTTGTTAATGTTTGCCATATAGCAAATTATTCATTTCGTCAGTTATCCAGGAAAGATCTAGTTTTAAATGTCACCTTTCTTGTCTTCTAATTTAACGAAATAAAAAATGAGAATTGTCTAAATGTGCATCTAGGTGACATATTTCTGTGTCAAAACTGGAATTAAAATTACCTCATAAATAAATAAAATGAGCATTATGAATCTAAAGTTAAAGAACCTGAGTACCGTAATCTATATCATTATCAGGAGGGCTACTCCATAAAAACGATACAAACTTCGAATGTCCGGAGTTATATAACTTTTCCACTTCTAAAAATTAATACTATCCTCTATTATAGTTATAATTTTCTCCGAAGTTAGTTTTTGTTACGACGTACGATTGAGGATTCTAACATTTTGTGGAGTACCTAGGCACATTAGTGAAGTTTTACGTACGGAGTCCGAACATTCAAATTCGTATCGTTTCATAGAATAACCCTTCTGTATCACCCCATATACGTCCCATTCACGCACGCGTTTTCTCTACAAGCAAGTTCGTTTGAGAAGGAGCAAGGTATTACAATGTTGCCATATGCCATAATTTTACTATCGTTTAAAAAAGCATTGAAATGTACAAATTATAATCTCTCCCACATTCCAGAAGAGTTTGTGGTAGAAGCAGATGTAACGAGATATGCATAAGGCTTTCGTAAAACAATTTAAAGATCATCTCCACTGCCACTGAGAAAGAGTGTCTGATCGATTTGAAATTAGTCTTTATCTGTATGTATATGGGCTACATACGTCCCACTGCAGTGCATGGCCTCCTCTATTATCAAGAGAACGATTGAGATTGGTTAAGCTATATAGTCCACCACGCTGGCCTAATGCGGTTTGGTGGACTTTACATACCATAGAAATTCTTATAAATCGCTATGGTATGCAAGCATACGATGTTTTCCTTCACCGTTTTAGACCATGATGATTGACTATCAATACATAAATGACTCTGAAAAGTCATAATTTTGAAATCAGAATTAAAAATATTTGCAAATTGTCACGTTCACATACGAAGATGTTTACAACAGATGCATCTACCCACGCAAAGCTAGGAGAATGCCCCCTGTATTGATGCTTCACACTTTGGCGACGAAAGGCCGTCGCTCCCCTCTCTACTACTTGAAAATTGCTGAAAAGTTCGATAAAAATTTTGGCATGCTACCAAAACTTACGAGCCCCTGCATCAAGATGAAAGAAACTAAACGTCAAAAGCCTAAATGAAATGAATATTAACTTAGTCATCCTGTACTAGTAATTCCCACAGAAGGGCACGGGTCTCTTCAACCATTGAGAAAGGTTAAATCATAGTCCACCACACTTGCCTACTGCGGATTGGCGCATTTCAATTGCCACAGAATGTTTTGTAAAGAACATTCACATAAATATAATCGTATTAAAATCAATGGTAAAGAATAATAAATTAATTTTAAAACCACTCAAACTATTTGAAACAACAAACGAAGCAAACGACATTGTTGACAAATCACGGATCTACAACAATCCCGTTGCAACAGAAATAGGTTAGGACTGTACCCGAGCACCATTCGGCAACCGTTCGGCCAACATCGGCGGCGTTCGCGCGTTTATCTTTTTCAATCCACTGCAACACAAACAAAAAGGTCAGAAGCCGACGACCTAGTTTCCGAGCGACGATCACAAAGGTCACCCAGACAGCGGTCCGGGAAGCTCGTGATAACGTTGGCAAGGCTGAACGATGCACGCTAATATTTGCAGCGGTGTTATGCAATATCATTCAAAGCGTTCCGAACACGCGATCCTGTACCGGGAATCTGATCTGGATGAACAGGTAAAATCAAGTTATGCGTCTATTGAGCTTCGTATTACATTCTGACCTACTTGAGGCAGTTTTAGAATAGAGTTTAATGTAATATAATAACGAAATGGTTCTTTAGACGCCTTATCGTGTATGGCATTTTAAAATTGATAAATATTTGCAGAGCGTGAAGGAGAAAGATTGCGATAATCGCTCTCATTGACTGCGTTGTGTTTTTAACAACTCACAATTTCAGTGCTCAGTTCGACATTAAAAATTACAAATAATTGAAGAGAGTGTTAAATGCAGGCTGGTTTCAAATAATCCCTATCGAGATCTTTTTGGGAGACTTTCCGTCGAAATACTATATATTCTGAGACTGACCATGATAACAATGATGGTGACGAAACGTATTTAAAAGTAACGATGCACGTGCTCAGTGTTAGACAAGACCGTATTCTTAAAAATATAGGTTAACAAAATAAATAAATAGATCATCTAATCAGTCTACATGTGACAACACAAAACAAAATCAAAATCTGATATCAACTATGAAAAACGAAAATGAGATCAACGACCCTGCACCGGTTGATAGACAAGTGAAAGTTTCAGCTGAAGATAAAATTAAAAACAAGCACAAGGCTAAACGGCCGAAAACACACATTTTCACCAACAAATATCTCGTTAGTAACAATATGATTTAATGGATAAAATTTGTGGGTGCCGCCACAGGTGCTAACATACATTTTGCCTGAGGCCCGATACTTTTCTTCTTTATTTTCTCCTTATCATTTTAAGAGGCCGGTATCGCATTTACGACTTACCATCAGGTGAGGACTTTGCCTCAGATATAAGCCTAAAAATAATGCAATTATTGATAGAATGTGAATAAATCCAAGAGAATGAAGACTTCATCTTGACTATCTTGAAGATAGTGACGCAATATGAATTAGATATTTTAGAATAGGATCATTTAGTTTGAACGTTGAACGTACAAAGTTAAATTGTTTGTTCTCGGTTGACCTCGACATCATTCTCTTCCCACTTTTATGTCCGAGAGACGTCGGAAGGTCGTCCGAGCCTTGATTCTTTTATCTTTTATTTTGCATCGTTTGGTTACTTGATAATTTTATGGACCATCAATGTCACTATTCCATTTTATATGCAATGATAAAAAATCAAGATGTTTTGTCTCATAGGTGCTTTTATGCGATTTATTAGCTTGCAGTAATAATATTGAGTATGCATGTTAGGGGCATAATTAATGATTTTTTCGAAACATATTTTTTTATATAAACTCATACGATTACCCTTACATGTTTTATAAAAAAATAATAACTTTTTATATCTTATATTTAGGCCAAAAGTTTATTATCTCCGTTAAGATTTCTTCGTTGAGATTAATAAATATATGCAAATTTTGTATTCTGTAGGGTATTCATGTGAAAAATTACGTTACGTTACGTAAATTTAGTCATTAACTAAATTCAAAAATATTTTACATTCCAATTTTGATTTTTTCTTATTATAAATTGCTAATAAGCAATATTATTTTTATCTTACCACGTTCTTTTTCTTTATCTTTCATCTTCAATATTATATTTTAACTGTAGGATACTTTAAAAAAGTAATAATTTATCGGTACATCGAACTATATGCATGTTTTTTTAAATGTTCCAAGGATCTTGGAAGTATCTAAAAGTTGTAACGTGGTAACAAAAAACGTTGTTTTTGTTCAAAACTATACAAAGGTTTCGACACATTCATACAATGCTCTAAACACTTGTGTAATATGTTAATATATTTGTACGGCAGGTAAGGCCCGCAGAATGACATGGCGATGTTCTTCATTTGTCATGCCCATATTTCGTTCCGTCCATTAATAATGTTTGCATTCGTATTGTTAACATGACATGCTATCGGAATCTTTACCGTGTTTAATTTTATTACATTTTAATTGAGGTGATGTTGCTTATTATTGAATACGACTCTACTCAGGCTAAAGTTGCTAAATTACTTTAATAGATTTATATTTTTGTGTTTGTTTATAATAATTACCTTTGGCCACAAAAAGTTACTGCTAATTTATGTTACTTTCTATTTTCATTCAAGTTTTTTATTTTCGTTTTTTGCTAAGCTTTATCGGACGCGGGTTCTGCTAATTGCAATATAATTAGGTCAGTATTTTCTGCACTAAGCACTGTATAATTTGTGGTACAATTAACTTGTATGTTTCTGGGGTTTCTAGTATATTATGTGTAAACTTAATACTGCAAACCCGCATTCGTCTTACTACGTCTTGGTCACGGGCCTTTATTGTCGCGGGGAAAAAGTTTATTGTTACCACTGCCTGCGGGAAGGCGGCGCGACGATATTGGAGTCACTGGGCTAAAGTAAAGTCCTAGATTGAAAACCAACCAAAGACCCACCACAACGGTGTTCATGTTCAGCGCATTGCAACGGCTTATTAATCCTGAAGAAAAACGCCCACAGCAGCATGAGAACCAACACTCATACTGCCGCCCACCTCGAGTCGCTTTTGAAGAGATCTACCTAACCGCCCACTGCTTGCCTGCGACCGCCATTGACCCCATTAGTTGCCTCTTACAATAGGCAGGATACCATGTTGAAAATCTAAAAATCGCACACAGTCCACAGGCGGGAGGGTCACGCGCCTCTTGCCTGATTAAAAAAAATGGCTTAGACCATCACGCTGGCGTGTAGATTGGTTGAATTCACATTTATGAATATATTTGTTCTTATCATAACAATTTAAAACTCCTTGTGAGTTAAAACCTAAAGAACTTCAACCAAAATAATTATAATAAAAAAAACATCCGGCACGTAAAAAGGAACAATCTTCTAGTTCACACGGATCGCGAAACCACATCAAAAGTGCGATAACACAGTGTTTAGAATATCAAAGATCTCGTATTACCAAACACGTACATGCAATTAAAATTCTTCGCGACGGAAAGCAAAATAAAAAAGGAAAATCCCGAGCCATCGTTCAAAATGTATCTACAGATTACTTCGTAATTACAAAATAACACATCACACGTAAACATGTAATTTAAACAGATCATAAATAATCTAGCACGCCCTCACCTTTTTCAATATAGTCTATTAGTTAAGATATAAATTGTAATATGCAAATATATATGTTTTTTGTTCGGGGTAAGTGTACAAAATCGTGCCTCCCTCGGGTTGATAATGAGTAGAGATAAGTGAATACGTGAGCGAATGGTTAATTAATCACACCAGCAAACTAGCACCGGCCAGGATTTCCTTAATTAAAATACTAGCTAAATGTTTACACGGCAACTACAAATCCGCTTATTTGTAGAGGAGATACGACACTGAATAATTGTAATTAATTAAAATCGGAACATTACATTCGATGTATCTCAAGCTCACTTACTTTGTTTTTTGTTTTTATTCTCGCTGGAGTTGAGATCGTTAATTATACGTTGAATAATGAGTTCGGTATTAGCACGAATGATGTATTAATAAATTTGATAAATTATATTTTTTTCCTGTTACAAATAACTTCCAAATCTAATCTTCAGTGTTTCAGCGAATGCTGAAAGGACCGCAATAATCGAAGAAGTTTAAATTGTATTGCCTGTTGACAAATCAAATGCCGCCCCTCTACGATACTAACTAAATCATTTTCGAGAATGTAATAAAATAAGTTACCTGTCTGTTACCGGGGTAAACCCGGCGTTCCTCTTGGCAGCCGTTAGGTTCTCCACTTTTCACACTGCACAACACGACGATGTAAAAATATCACAAGAACTTACTGACTATGTTTCATTGACTTTACAACATTTATGTATATTCGATTGCTTCAATTTGCCGCGTTGATATTTAGACCTGCAACAAACAAAACAAAACTTCATAAACACGCAACGCCCGCTCTCGAATGTACAAGTTAATAAAAATAAATTTAGACCCCGACCGCACAATAAAATCGAAATATTCAATGTCATATTCTGAAGTCTGCGGTTCCCAACCGAGGTGAGCCAATTCGTTCTATTTCGACACAGTGCAGCCCCGCAAATTGAAAATGATGACAGCAGAAAGACAATGAGTCTCGACCGCGAATACATATCGCCTCTAACAATAGAGGATAAGTCTTTCAGTTGCCATTCGGTCAAAAGATCTAAACGAATAATAATTGGTACCCTTGCCCTTGAGTGCGAAATGCACGGTCATTACGAATTGCGGGCTCGGGTATCGAATGCAATCTCCCGAAACGGCGCACCGAACGAAAATGACCTCTTTTTGTTTGAAAAGTGAGTCGACGTTGGCTCGTTAGCGACAAGAGGACCTGCATTTGGCCGTCAAATGTACACGATGTGAGGAGCAGGCTAGACCGTCTGAATGTCAAACCAATGATCGGCGTCTGCTGCAACCGATGCAATAAAAAAAACATTTATTTGCCTCCCCGTTAAGGCGCCGACGAGAACGCAATTTTTGAAATCAATTTAACAACGGATACTGTCCATGAAGTAACCAGCATTGTGTCTAAATCATATTGCTTGGGAAATATCCAGGAAAAAAGCAAATAAACTTGTATGTTTTGGACAAGACAAGAACAGTGACGAAAAGCTGAAACGTGCAAATAAAAAGAATACCCTAACAAATTATTCAACATGTATACAAAATGTGGTGGGTAAGAAAAATACGCTTAAAATACTTAGAAAAGCAAAAGGACGGAAAACGATATGATTAATGATTCTAACTTTGAACATTTATGTCATTACAGAAGAACGATGGCTTCTCTACACATGTGAAGTTTTACAGCGTGGCAAATGGTTCTTAACAAGTTAAAAAACAAACATCGCTACCGACTACTTTTTTGTTATACTTCAGTAATCAAATTATACCAATAAAATTAAAAACCTTGAAATTAATAGCACGCGAATAAAACGAGACGAGGCAAAAAAAACATACATATATTGAGATTTTGAAACGCCAACAGACCACGCATTGGTGCTGGCACATATGTTGCTAATTGCAAAATTGTTTCGTGTTTTTTGCAGTGACCTTATCCAATGCTCTTTTTGTTTACAAAACGACGAATATTGTGGTTCAAAAAAAGCAATGGTGTTAGGACAATTGTGAGAGTAACGTAGTAGGACGTGGTAAGTAGTCCGAATGCTGTGAAGGTCGTCTATTGGATATCTACCGAGGCAATGAACCACAAAACGTAACCGGAAGCCGAGGCCGATGACTGATGGCCGCTGATGTACCACGCGCTAGGGATGCCTCTATTAAACTTATGTAACTCGGTCATATTATTTACGAGAGGAAATCGCAAATTAAATAATAAAATTAATTTCGTATTTCATTGATACGTGTTTACATAGACACGCTAGACGTTTTGGGACTTTTCTACAGTGTTGTGTTAAATAGTAGCTGTATCCTAATGTTTCTAGAATTCTATACAGTGTACATCAAAACTATTGCAGAAAATGAAGCCTGGTGGTAGTTTTAGCGACTTCGTACACAATGTAACTAAAATGATTTCGTTATTTTTCTCCAATCGTCGTATTTGGGTGATAAATACATCGTTTTTTTTTTCCTAAAATAATAGTGCACACGCTTTTATTTTTAGAGATGCTATGGTATGCAAGGGTTTAAATTATTACTTTAGCAAAAACTATAGAGCTACCAAACATGCCGACATCTAAGAAAATCTCAAAAAAAAGTTGTCGAGTTTGTAGTCACTAAAATTACCATCAGGCTTCGTTTTCGGTATTAGTCTTGTTATCCCCTGTATTATCGAATACTTTTCCCACGTTTGCGTATGCAAAAAAATAGTTTGCGCTGTCACGTGATTCTGGCAACAAAAAATTAAAAGAACGTACAGAATTACAAATGTTTTAGATTGAGATATTGTTTTTAGCCCGAACCAGACAATATACGAGTAATACGAGAGCGGCATGCTTAGAGTTATACATTTTACCAATTTATAATTTTTCGATAATACTTACGTAGACACTTAAAAAAATATGATATAACTAGACTGTGATAAAAATAATTATACAATCTAATTCCTATCGCTGATTCATAATTATATTCTATGAGAAATAACAATTTAAATTGATCCCGAAAAAGGTCAATTTTAAAAAGTTACCAGATGGAAATAATTAGTAATAATTAATCTTTACCCAGAAGCCGAAAAATGTAACAGCGGTAACCCTACACCCGTAATCTAAATTAAATAAATCACGGTGCTAATGTCCACACAAATTGGAGCTCGGTAATAAAGTTGTTGATAACAAACATTGACGACCTTTACGAGACCTTATGACCTCAAATCCCTCTTTCCGCCAATCTCACAGACACTGACTATCGTAAATTACACTTCAGATTATTTATGATCAATAAATCCATTTTTTGCATCTGCGTGTTAAATTTGACTTTATATAGCACAGGAAGGGGAAACGAGCAAATGATCAATCTGAAGGAAAATTGTAATTCCGCTCGAAATCCAAAACAGCTAAAGGTGCCTTTCCCAGCCGTAATGAAAGGAAAATGAAAGAAGGTGAAGGTGAAGAATAGAAGAAGTAATCCCGAGGTGACCATAGGAAAATCTTATTTCTAGTAGTAAACTTCCTGTGGCTGCAGACAATGATGAAAATAATAAAGATGTAACGTCAACTTACTACAATATACTGTTCCTTGAGAATTATCCCGTATATTAGGTAAGGATGCTCATTCCATAATCAAGTAAACCTAGATGTAAATAGTAAATTAGCCTAAAAACTACTATCCAAATTTTTGAGACTTTATACTTGGCCTCTGGGAATAAAAGAAATTAATGAAATAGCGAAGCGAATAGAAGTTGGAAATAAATTATCATCCACACTTCAGGCGAGTGAGTCGGATCGGATGTTTGAGATGCCAATGAGTTCTGTCAGTCGAAATTAAGACAGGCCGGGTGATTTCGGTGCAAAAACTCCGGTCCCCAATCCTTTAAAGGCGTTGACCGAAAGGTACTTTTTTATTTCCCCGATAAACTTGTAGATACGCGATATATTCGTCTTTTTTTCTGCAGAGACCGATGCTTATCGTCCTGTTGAGTTATTTTTTATCATTGAACTTGAAAGGTCAATTGTAACATTACAAATTTTTTTCTTGTTGCAGGACAGAGTGTTGTTACATATTATGTTAATACTAGAAAACTTTATATCAACATTATCGTTGAAAGCAACCTGATCAGTTAATAATGTTTTGTTTTCGTATACGAAAGCCCAAAGACTACTCGTGTTTATGTTATTAAACTTATATCGGATTTACGTGTAACTTTATCAAGAAATTGTATTGCACTGCGAAATTGTAGGTATGAGGAACCATAACTACAAAATGGCAAGAAACTAAACCTACATACATGAAAATAATATTTAGTTTAATTGGTGCCATGTCAAAAACCGTATGATAAACGACTTAAACAAAGTATAAAGCCCAAAATTACATCATGCGTTGCCGTCACAAATGACCTATAATTCCATTTCCAGCTAACTTCTGTTCCAAACTTATAATAAAATAAACTTTTCAATTGATCCGATCAGTAGAATTAATTTATCGGCCACCTACTTTAATGGAACTTAAAAAGGGGACCGTAATGAAAACGCGACGGGTGTGTTTACCAAGTCCGAGCAAAGTGAACAATTACCCGTATTAAAAATGAACGGAAATGAGGTTTTAATTAACACGAAACAAAAAAGAGGCGGCAATTTTGCCCTGTCTCGGATGCAATTGATCATTTTTTCGGTGAGGTCGGGTGTAAGTCAACTCTACAATTACAAAGCAAATCCACGAGTCAGCCACAGTTGACGCAAGCGCGTATTGTTTTAAGTATCAATATGCCCGAAATACAACCTTGACGTTATGTTAGAGGACGACTTAATTTTTTTTGGTTTACAACTTTTTGCGGCGATACATTTGTCTCACAATGGTACTGAGATTTGAAAGGAATACATTAGTGAAGCGGTCGATGGCATCGAGCCTTCCCGAGGTAGGTATACGACAAATCAGATAATATAACCGCGTAATACTTCAATACTAATGGCGTTTGAGACAAAAGCACTTCGCAAAAAACACGACGCCGTGAAACGCTATTATTTTTATTTATTTGAGGTTATTTACGTTACTTACAAACCACGTATTCTAAGTGGAGGTGGAAAAGGAACGTATGAGAACGTTTTAAATGAATCTAATTTGTTCCTTCTTCTTGCATTTGCAGAATACTGACTGTATATCAGAGGAAGTAGGTGAGTAACATTCGCCTATGACCAGACGAACAGTCTATTAAAGTATTTTTGTTCTTCTGGAGAGCACAGTGAGAAATTAGTTACTATAACTAAATAAATAAATTAAAGATTCACATTCCCCCCTATAAAGATTTTATTGCATAGAATGGCGAGACGAGCATGCCATTCGCCTGATGGTAAGCGATATCGCTTATGGACAGAAGCAAAGCTAAACAGTACCATGGATAACAAAACAATGATTTCCACTGCGCTCGCCATCCGGAAACATAAGATGTAAGTCTCAATATGTCCAGTAGTTACTCTGACTACAAAAATAATATTTACTTATGGTTCTATCCTATATCCCACGTTTTTTATATATACCCGATATGTCTAGATATTAGGCTAATAATAAGCTCACCATGTCATTTGTATAAATATAAAATTTAAGTTAGATTGGGCACTGGGTAGTAACAGACGCACCACTTCCCACTCTTTAGTCCTTCGGAAATAAAGAATTAAATATGAAAATGTATGAGTTCTGTACCATGTTTTCTTATTTTCAATAAATGATAATCACTCAAATACTAGTAATCAGAAGTTTTCAGGAAAAAATAGGTAATGCTGTGAATCCCTGTGAATCTATACTTCTATACTGAGTAGAAGAGTTTAATTATTAATATAATCTCAGGAACAATAGGATATATTTTCCCGGAGAAAATACATACCAGGACTTTTATTCGGGAAAATCTTATTCACGCGAGCGAAGCCGCCGGCTGTGTCAGTATTCAATATGACCATGTAGGTAGTTCATTATGTTTATACAAAGAGTGGCTGTGACCTTGATCACGGGTCCACGAGTCTCATTAAACCATTCACTAGAGATTGATAGCTTACGAAGAGCTTCTTATTGGTAGGTATATTTTGTCACTGAAATTAATCAGTGACGTCAGGGGTGACCAAATTTATCGGGCGTGTCACAGGCAGAAGCAAATGTAATAGACATGGGGTAGGGGGCATTTGATTGTCTATTAAAAATGATACAAAATTCTTGTAAACTATATTTTAGAGCATTTTCGTATGTAAAAACAAACGTGTGGCATACTTTGCCAATCAGATCTAAGCACCAAGATATGTTGAAAAATTATGGGTAGCTCAAGTAGCTTCTCTAGTTACCCCTTTTAAGATATAAGTATGGACTTATGCATGTGTGCAAAGGACCAATCTGAATAACTCAGCCAGGGGTTCATAGTCTATCTTACGCCTTCCGAACATAATATCTGAACGATAGGACGTCAATTGTCGATAAGAGTAAATTCTGTTCTCTTATTATACAAGGTTTACTTAGTTTGGAGACAACACTACCAAGAATTGTAACCAAACATTTTTTTATTGTATCATATAAAAGATTTTTATATTTTTTATTATTATTATTTAGGGTTAGATTCATTGAAAAAAGAAGAAAGGGAGGGAGAGATATAGATATTGTTGAACTTCTAGCAGCTTTTTAGTTTCTTTAAAAAGAACGAAGCACGTCCACTTTAATAGCTAACAAGATCACGTCTGTAGATATAGATCACCATATCAGATTCTATCAACAAATTCTATTGTGTATAGTAAAGTGAATTTTGCAAATGGAGTCCATGCAAGCCACGTAAAGACGCCTCGAGATTTCGAGCCAAGTTCATTTGCATCTGATAATGATTTAGCAGAAAGCTGATGTAAATCTTAAATGTTAGTTTTTCCTGCCCTATCTTATGATATGAGTCTACTGGGATTTTTATTACTCCATGCAAATTTTCTGTAAATATGAGATGACCTTCGACTTAACGGCATAACATATGCATTCATAGGAAATTATTTATCGCTTAGAACCTAATTTCGTTCCGACTGTTTTATTCCATAATTCGTTGATAATCATGGGGCATTAGCTGGTAAAGTTGTAAAAGTTAACCATAGCATTCTAGGAAGCTAGTAAAGCGGTTAATGATATTAATCACAAGAAGCAGTTTCTCGACCCAGACTTGAGAATGAAGTACATAATGTACAAAATGCAGACTCAGCGAAACCTAGTAGATAGCCTTTGAAATCTTAATGCAAATCTGTTGCCGTTCCTAAGAATTTTACAATTTTATACACCGAATAACGGGGAAAGTTTACCCAGTTTGCTAGTTCTTGATAATTCCGACTCTCAGTGCTAGTGGCCAATTAAAAATTCTTTAGAAATATTTCACTTTGCTCATGTAGCCGAAATTTTACAAAAATTATTTGGGTCGAAAACGAAATAGTTTAATTCGATACTGAATATTACTAGGGGCACATATACCCAAGAAACTCTCAAAAAAAACTTACAATAACCAAGTATTTTTCGCGAAAAAATATGCTACGTTAATTTCTGGCCTAGTTTTATCTATTTATAAAAAATCTTGTCGAATTTTATTCTTGAAATGTGAATGGAAATAAAATAAATAAAGTACCAAAAATCTGTGATATCTATCGACAAATAGTTGACTACTTTTGGCTTCCAGTATTTAAAAAAAAAATACATTATAAGGAAGGCATCCGGTTATATAAAAGTTACGTAGGTAACACCTATTGTATTATAATAATATACTTTCCACACCTTCTTCTAAAATATATGAACAAAGAGATTCCAAGGTCAACTAAGTCACAGACAAAATCATTATAATTTAAATGGCCACTATTAACTTTATCTACTGTTGCTAACTCAGTTTTATATTTTAAATATATTAGCTTTTCTTTGATTTTATTATAAACTTGTTCTGTGAACTGTCCTTGACATGCCTGTCTGGAATCGTGATGTTTTTTAACCAAGTAGAATAAATAATCGAGGAAGAATAATGTTATACAGAAAATCAGGCATGTCAAAGTCCAATATCTATAAAGCTCAAGAGTTTGTTTGTTTGTTGCTTCTAATCTCAGGAACTACTAGTTTGATTTGAAAAAAACAAATTGTGTTGGATAGATTATTTATTGTGTGTGCGTGCATGTGTGTGTGTGCGTGTATATATTAAACTAAAATATTTGATTTGATAATATTTAGCATGGTCTATATGTGGTGATAATGGTACATGGTAATATGATAATTTCAATAGCATATTTTTCAGTTTATCTCTAGTTTCTTTTCGTGAGCAGTTCTTGATGTCACAATTTGTAATTATAATAAAAAATATATTTAATTTCTTTGGAAGAGAAATTTCAAATTTAATGATTCGCGAATTTAATGTCAACCTGTACATATTTAGTTACCATTTCCCATATTGGTCATGGTCCATGACTAATATGGACCATGATTCCAGGTCCATAAGTAGTTTTCCTATTCCATAATTTCATTTCATTACATGGCTATTAATTTTGAAAAATCGCTATCAATCTCAAAAACTTCGAATATTTCCTATAAGTCTAATTAGACACTGAAATACTTCTAAATAAATCAGAAGCGATTTAGGAAGTAACCAGACAAATACAAATGAATCAAAACATTAATCACGCTCTCGTCTGGTTCAATAAATTATCTAATAAGGTACGTATCAATATATTTTACATGAATATGTTAATAGGCAAAATTATAAGCGGAACAGCGTGGGCCGATGTTGTCATATGAATGAATGTTATTAACAAAATTATTCCTCTTTCAACTTTACTTAATAATTGGAATTATCAAAAAGTTACATCAAATGCTTTATTAGTAGTTACAGCGAAACTCCAGGAGCACCTGGGTTCGATTCCCAGGTTAGGTACCCATATTGTATAATCTTGGGTTTAAAAGTGCTTAGGAATTAATTTCCAGAATGGCGATAGGTATATGTGGTGTACTTTGGGAGAGGTATATGTCCAGCAGTGGACTGCAACGAACTAATGATGGAGATTTTAATAATTATGATGATGATGACGTAAGGCCCTCCGACCATTTCTTTATGACACGGACATTAAACTATGGGTGTCGTTAATGACTCCCCTCCATCTAATCCTGTGGGATAGTAGCGAGAACTTATTTTAAAAGAAATTAAATCATACAACTTCCAGCTTTGTCATGAATATTTTATAACACTTGTGTTAAACGCCATTCAGTTCAATTTCCTCTCACTTCGAGATAATAAGCCTATTAGGCACCTCGTAAATACTTTGAACTAAGGTCGACCGTAAACATTTTTGATGGATTTTTTTGCTCGTATTGAAAGCGTCTCATGCATTAAGATACAAGGTGAAGCACTTCATAAAAGACGTTTTACGATGCGCAGTGGATCTAGTAATGAACTGACGCATGACGCGGTTAAATGTTTGAAGTAGGGACACAATAAAAATATCAGGTCTTGGCTCTCAAGTGTACATATAAAAGTGGGTTCGTATAATCGCAATTTTATTTTAAATCTTCCGGCAAGCTGAATGAGAACAGTATACACTATTGTGCTGTATTTATTATCCTCTCGAAGTTTGAGGGTACATCTACAAATGTTATTTACAAGATCAATATTTGTTCTCTTCTATTTATTTGTTTTGTTCAATTTCTTCGTGGGTTACAGACAAGCTAGGGTTCCTTAGGGAATCGCCGAGCTTCGGTGTTCGATTTCAATTCTATACATCACTATTGATGCTGGCTTACAGATGTTTTAGTAGTGGATGTGAGGGTGACAATCGTTAAAAGTGATGTAGGTGTCTATTTTTTAAACATATAGTCGGTTGTAAGATCATAATTGTTAAGGAATTTGTAATGTGAACTTTTATATTATACACTCTTAAAATATGGTTTTCTATAATTTATTATTTCTTTTTATATGTATCTTATGAGTTTTATTTTGCTGTGAATGACATTATTTACCGATTAACTGTATTGATTGATTGATTGATGATGATTGATAATTAACGATTAATTCATTCCTATGTTATTTATCGCTATTTGATTTGTAACGTAAGGGATATTAGACTTAACATTGCCCAATGAGGAATATACGGCTACATACTTTATATTTTCGATATTATTATACATTTCGTTTTTTGCATTGGCTATCCAATTTGTATTGCAGAAACAGAATCTAGGAGACCAAATTTATTTTTGCAATTTGCATTCTTTTTTAAACCCTTTTGTGAATCAAAATAATCGCCAATTATATGTACGTATGTAAATTTTGCAGTAATTCATTTCTTTCATCGATCGCCCTTGCAAGCGCACAGGGCCAGCCTAGTTTTAATATTTCACTCGCACAATAAGAACTACTCGCGCAAAAATAAATTCCACAACCTATTTACCGGCATTACTTGAATAGTGTTGTACTATAAATAGACTCCCCTTGCTGTGAAGGTATTGGGGTGAACCTTCTCATGGTGAACAAACAATTCTTTGTACTGTTAGCAAAGGATCTAGTTCCCTTGCTATTTAAAAATAGATCTTTTAGCAATCGAGTTAATATGCAGCAATTTTAGGCTCATTGGTTTTGCAGTACCGGTCGCAAAGGGCTTCGGTGTCGAAAAATATGCACTCAAACAATCGCTGCATGCGACCATGAACTTGGCCCACTTTCTCACGATACTAAACCGGGGGCAGGACAAAAAGAACTGCATTGATGCAGAACAAACCTCAGCTTTATTGCGGGCACAAAAGTTTGCATCGGAAATACGTTGCATTGGCATTGCATTCATTATAAACGAATTCACATTATATTACATAAAATATATTATATTCTCGATTTATATTTCCATTATTGCGTTCAATATAGCCACTACAAAATCGTCGTGGTTAGCAACAAGAGTATAACCGTTAATCCTCGATTCAACTCGTCAGCGTTTACTAGGAAGAGGATTGTCACTAAACTGTGACCTATATAGGCTGTGATCGATACTTTCGAGCATCCTAGTTTAGAATTGGCTGTACATATTTTATATTTAGACTATCCGTTCTGTCACTATGATGTTCATTTTGTATAACTCCCTTACATTGTACAATCAATATTTTACTTTATCTGATGTGCTACTAACTGAAATGTAATTACGTTCGTGTACTTTCGTTTCTATTGTAAATACGTGTAGCATCTCATTATCTCTTACATAAAATTAGATTTGTTTATATCGATCTGCAATCCCGTCACGAGCGAAATTAACATAACAACGTTAATTGTGCAAGAGTGCATTGCGTTCCCCTCACAATTTACTAGCACAAACAAAACAAAAGAACATACTTGTATTAAAACTAGTTTATCTTGCAGGAATGTTAGAACAGTTTTTGTTACAATGTGAGAGACGAACTGGTCTACCTATACAGATGTTAAATAGGGTACCTGTGCGATTAACGATACCGTAGCGAGTAAATGCTTGTGAATTAACGTTAATGGTTGAAGTTTACCTAATAAAGCCATTATGGCGGATAACCTACGACGGGAACATTATCATCTAACTCCCGGTACATGTTTATTTATGCTTTGTTTATGTTCGACTAAGCTTAGCACCAACAACAAGCGCAGTTATAAGGTGTAAACGCGTCGGATGTTACTGAAACGCACCGCTTTTAAAAATCTCAGTTTATTTTAGAGAGTGTCCTCATTCTCGTGAGCGTTGGCCAGCGAAAGTAGCCGCACAAGAGCTCGCAACACCTAGATAATACTTTCCAGACACGGGCGCACATAAACAAACTCACATCTCACTGTAACACCACAGAGTAGCAGAGCACTTGATTACATTACTTACCGTTCGTAAGCTCCGCGAGAACACTCACACCACGGCACCAGGTTGCGATTTGTTTGTGATTATAATAAACAATAACAGAAGCGCGGAAATATCTTGTGGGGCTGTTATTGACGTAATCCACGGTCGGTTTAGGTTAGGTTTCGGGGCTCGCGCGCGGTACGCCGGTTTAACGACCTCTCGAATCACAACGCGGCTCGCGAATCGGATGGAGATAGGTTAATTTTGGTGGGATATTTTAGGGGGAAGAAATAGTTTTGTGTTATAAATGCAGCAATGTCGGGGAGCATGGAGCGTGCGCACTCGACTCCGAGTCAGTACTGGCGGCGGCCGCGGGGCGGCGCTGCGGTCGGCGCCGTATTGATAAAAGCGCAAGGGTGCTACGGCCTGGGACGAGACGATGCGACCGCGCGATACTGTGCCACTTAAACAACCCACTACCAACCTTGAACTCGCTCTATCGGCTATTAGATAATATGGGATTAGATAAAATAACGCCATCACAACACGCGGACGCTCCGCCGCCACGACTTTGTTTATATTCCGGTTCATTTACATTCGCTGTTTTTTGCTATCGCCGAGATCCTTGCATGCGTCAATAGGTGTTAGGAAAGTAGCACAGTACTGCATCACGAAACATGTATATTTTTCATTCAAAAACTTTAAACCAAACGTAAAATTAAATGAACAATGTAGACGCTATTTAAAATTAGAACTTTACGCTTTACTTTTCGTCTTAAGATATTATTTCTCGAATATATTGTAAAGGATTGAAGAATGGGATGATAAGAGCAAAGCGGAGGCACGGCAAACTTTGGTGCTGTTTGAATATTCATACGCATAGGTACAAAATAATCTTTGACAAGAAACGTGACGCGAATAAATTACGATACTGAATTAATTACATTTTAATTATTTAGCAATATTCCTGTTCAGTCTGTTTTCACACGACTTCAGGAACTTGAGTTTTCAAGTTCATATGCGTGAAATTTTATCTTTTGCGTGGGGTACTGAGATGCTAATTATATTGGGGGAGCTATTTCAAAATGACGTGTATAAAATACGGCCGAAATTGCCAAGTAGATGAGTATGAAATTTAAGGAGGCAATCTTAAGACTTAATTACTAGAAATCTGATGATGGTGTGTTTCTAGAACACAATTTTAGCTTATCTGATGTCTAGATCAAAACAATTAAACTTTTGGTGCATTAATATATCAAAGTCGTCAGATAAATCTTAATTTAAATATTTTAAGAAATATTCAAGACGATTGAGAATATTTCACCGGAAAATCTACACTTTAATCTTACGTTACAAAACACACAAGAAATATGAATTGCAATTGCGAACTCGTGTAAATTGATTCAACCGATTGAGTAATAAACGTTATTCCGATTTATAATACTAATGGGATAAAAAACATTAGCATAGGCACGCAGTGTTGAAAGTGAAGGAACGAGTTAGTCGACTAGACTGGTATCGAGTCAACATCGGCCCAACTGGACATTTGCATCCTCAAACCCGCCTTGCACTAAGATACTTTGCGTTGATACATAAATTACCTTCGAGATTGGCAGATTAAAAAATCATAATTACTACCTACCTAGTTAATGCATTGTCTTGAATAAAAATGTTTAGCTTGTTAGGAGTAATTAAGAAATAGATAGACTATGCGCTAATTACGTCGGTAGCATGGCACAGAATTATTAGTTACTGGTATTATAAAGAACAGATAATACTACGTAGTACGTAGATGGATCCTTATAAATTTTTAAAGGAATAACAAACCATGGTCTTAATTTATTTAGGCCGTCTGGACCCAAACCCCTGCTTATAATGTTCAAACATGTCCTAAAACGTTAAAAGATCAGGCTAATGAGCAAAACCGTTTTTCCGTATATATGTTATGGGCCAAGTGATTAATTTGGCATTATTCATAATGCCCGGGCAATATGAATAATGCCAAATAAGAGCGGGCAATGTGATTATAAACAATAAATTTATCACATTGCCCGGGCATTATGAATAATGCTCAGTGCCTATTGGGCACAGTGATGTAAAGCGAATCGAAATCAAAACAATGAGCCGAAGTGGCATCGTGCGGCTATTGCAAGGTCACGCAACTCCCATGAAAAGGTAACGCACCATTCCTGAGAAATATCAATTATAGTAACCTAACTTCAAAACAATTGTTGTCAATACAAATTTGCTTCTGCAACGTCTCCGGCGCTACGGGAAGTTCAGCCCCTTCGCCCTTGCGTAACAAAAGATAAGCACCCATGCTCACCTCCGCAGCTTCGGCTTTCTGGTCGCCTCTGGCGACCAGCCTCAGCCGCTACGGCTCGCCCGGTTGCCTATCCTTCGTTACAGCGGGCGGGGGCTGCTCTCCCTCCGCGCCTCCGGCTTTTTATATACACTCTAGGGTCGGTAGCCAAAAGACTACGTGAAGTAGGGGTGTCCCGAGTCGGTTTTGGGGCACAGTCGACCTAATTGATCCATAAAGTGGGTACACTAATTTTCTTCTGAAGATAATTTTTCGGACGTTAAAAAACTAAACATAAGCAGATCAATTCCACCTTTCTAATTTATGGGTCTATCGCAGATGCGACAATGCGGCAGCGCACCACGTAAAAATTTACCTATTAATCACATTGCTCGATCATCATGTAGCCATGTTCATAGTGCCCGGGCAATGTGATAAATAGGCGAGTTTAGATTGTAATTAATCACTTGGCCCGATATGGCTTGGCATTATTCATACTGCCCGGGCATTATGAATACTGCTCGTATTAATCACTTGGCCCATAACATATATATCGTCCGTGTAACGTATTAAATGAGAATAAGATTCAAAACTCGGTGTTAAAACTTCGTACTCAAACTGATCGATCCAAAATTATGTTTAAACCCTGAATATTTGTTTTTACTCACATACATTTTCTAATTAACAATGTGATAATTACACTCTTAGTTATTGCGTGAACTAGCATAGACAAGGTTTTCTTCCCAAACGTTTCTGTTTTACGTCTTTCTTAACTTAGTTTACCTAGCGCGCGATGTAGCTAGAAGTTAAATGGTAGACTCCCAGCGACCTTGAGATGTTGCACTTCTATACCTCCCTTTCCCCCTCCGTCTCCCCACGCTACCTTACCCCACACCCCAAAAACCCGCCCCTTTTCGCACATTTCACCACGTCGCGCAGATCTAGCTAAGACTATTCTAAATTGCATTAAACCTCGACACTCGATTCGCTGAAGTTGTCCTTGCAACGAATATTGTAGTAACAAGAGACACTTCAATTTCCTTTATTCTGGACGATTGTTGTAAAGGTTTCAGTTTTGTATAGGAATTTATTGTATTATATTGTCGAAAAGGGTTGTAAGAAAATGAATTTAAAGTCGTAGCGATAATCTAATAAGATTTGAAGACAATGAAGTGTTGTCATTATTTATATTCGCATTTAAGTGTAAAACGTCTTATGTGAATAATTCAAAGCATTTAAAAAATATCACTCACAACCGAAGCTATCTTTCTCAAACGTTTGTTGTAAGCTTTCAATTTGAAACCTTTCCATCTGCTGCCAAATTGTTTCACTAAAAGTTTTGCTGCAGTTCTGCCGGTTTGTCCTCCATCAGTATTCATATCTTATGCATATCATATACATTGTTTTAACACTGCATCCCAAATTATTGAAATGACGAGGGTTAATACTCCAGGACCTTCGCTCAACGCCTTCCACACCGTAGGACGACCGTTTTGAAGACATTAGAGTCTGATGATTAATTATTATGAAAATTAAGCTCCGAAGGTGCGGTCGCTCAACGTCCCTAATTTATCGCCGAGCAGCCTTTTTAATATTGAAATACTTTTTATTTTCTGTGTTACTGACCAGACAGTCATCAGTCAAGCGACTTCAAACAATCTAAACATTGTTACCGAGTTGTAATGGCCGCATTCTCGTTTTTGTAGAGGTTACTAAATCAATAAGTTATTATGAGCTTTTTATGGTTTATTTTCTAAATTTATTTTATTTAAGTTCATTATTTATTGCATTCTAAACTAAATTCTAAGAATCTCAGATTACATTTGTTTAGAAGATTTATATTGTGTCATAATTAGTTGAATGCGAATAAAACTTAGCTATTTTTTTGAGTTAATGAACCTGCTTAGCCATTCTTAGCCAAGTCTAAAACGCCCAATCAATACAAATGACGTTGAAATTTTTGAAGTCATCCTTCTCAGACTTGGAACTGTTCTTCCCTGCTTTTAAGTTTCTAAGTCTTAGGATTTTTAAAATAAAGACTTATTCACAAGCCTCTAAGGATGTATCGTGGAATGCGAGACAATTTGTCAGTTCGCCGGTCCGACCAGATAGTCAGCGCCCGATACTTTGGCCGTTTTTGCCTTTTTCTTTTTATTAGAGGATACGTTTTGACGACTAATGGCCGCTCGGGGTTCGTGTCTGATAAACATGAGATGTGAATTTTGGCTTTTTTAAGGTTTTAAATTTCGCAATATATAGCGTATCATAAATTTAAACGGCAGGTAACATTAGAACTTAATGGCTGTTTTTGATTAAAATATGAACTTAGTTTATTGAAGTTTCGTACCATGACGTCTCGTCCATCTGATGTGTTGGGGTCAGTATTTGTGTTTTAAAAACGAAAAGCTATTGTATAATATAGTCGATTAATGTGGTGAAAGACGCAGTTCGTTCAAGGCGAACGCAAAGACATCAGCGAATTTCATTTGACATTCCTTTCCCCCCGTAAACGTTGCATGATTGGGTGAAATAAAGAACAGTGAAGTGAATGCAGGGGTCTGATAAATCTGGTCGGTTTCCGTATGCAAGAATATGCACTGAGCGCTCACAGTTAATGGTCCTTGATTGATATTTATGAGTTTGGAAACGTCGGTACGTATCGCATGACATGTGTTGGTTTTATGCCTCAATCAACCACGAATAAGTAACCGTCATTACTAGCTGAATATTTAAAGTTAATGTAAGCGACGCCCACGGGACACATCCCGTTTAATTGTTCATTTACATTTTGCTAACATCTATCTTTAGTTGGAAGATAACTGCATATCTAGGCACATTTGAAAATAACAATACGTGCATCGATGTTGAATTGAGCTAGAATATTCTGGAACGTTATTAACAGGACAAATGACAGTCTCATTCTGAAGGAGCATCTGTAATCCCTGATAAAGTGTTTTGGCAACCGTGCTAGACTGAGATATAAGGCGTAGATAATAGTGACAAAATAGAATATCAAATTCGAAAATGTTATTGTAAGTTGGAAATTCGTTTATGCAACAAGAATTTTGTATTAGCTGAATCATCTTCATAGAACTTCATAAAGCTTGTTTCTCACATAGAAAATCATAGTTTAAAGATTTAATTCTGGATGTCGCTGTTATGAAGTACTTATGTCGCCAGGGAATTCATACTTTTTAGGAACCATTTCCTGCAAAAGACAAGGGATAGTATACTGAGATTCTTTAGCCAACCTTTACTCGTTGTAAATGCACAAATAGAGATAGAAAAAGAATACGATTTTGACTTTAAATACTATTTTGCTGAGTATTATTTCATTGAAGACATTCTTGTCTAATAATACTATAGTGCTAGCTCAAACCGTTTACGGCGCTTTTAGCAGCTGTAAATCTCTGCTTCAGCGCTGACGTCGAGTGGTTGCGCCTAGTAATCTTATCTAGCACCCACCCATGCCATAAAATTTCCATCGACACGGCAAAAAGCTATCCAATAACGCCATGTCAGGGATTTTGCGTGTCGTAAACTAGATATGAAAAAATATATGACCTTTTGAAGGCTTGACACTTATAATATATATATAAATAATAAATTAAATATGTTTATAAATTTGACAGTGATTCTGTGGCGCAATTGATTAGACGCCGGCTGTGAAACGAGCGGCCGCGGGTTCGATCCCCGCACCGAGACAAATGTTTGTGAGGCCCACAAGTATTTGTTTCTGGTCTGGATGTTTGTGAGACCGGAAAGTCTCTCGTAGTTTCTGATACCCACGACAAATGACTTAATTGATCATAATGTGGGTTCAGAACGATGTATGTGAGTGTTGGGTGTACTTATTTATTTTATTTAACGCACGCTATATGAAGTATTAAACTGTTGCCCCAGCGGAGTGGTTATAATGTTCCCCCGCATTAATTTAAATATGAAAGTCGTATGACAGCGTTTATTTAGACTTAATATAAAGCCGTTGGGGCCGTGAGAATTTTAAGCACGCGTATTCGAAATAAGTTTGCAAAAACAGTAATGAAAACATTAACTTCTAATTGAAAGTCTCTCGTGTATAAAGTTGACACACAAGTTTAAAAGAATTTATAAAGCTAACACAACCCTAAATCTATAGAAATGTTTTGCTAGTAATTGCATTTAGTGATCTTACTTGCACTATCATAGGGCCTTTCAAAAATGGCCTCTTCAACGTTTTTCGATATTTCGTGTAGAAATAGGATAAAAAAAATTAAACCCAACAGACACATACATATTCTTGACCCAACAGTAAAATCGATTTAGTCTTGTGTCATGGGTATCAGGAACTACGAATTTTCGGTCTCACAAACACTCAGCGTCGAAGTAAATTTTCATGGGCCGCACAAATATTTTTCTCGGTGCGGTGATCAAACCCTCGGCTTCTCGTTTCACAACCGGCACCTAACCAACTGCGCCACAGAGCCTCTGTGGCGTCTTATGTGGTGTATGGTGTCTTATGCTTAATAAGAAAATGTCGACAACTATGACTACCTATCAGAATCAGTCGTTATGACGTGATCTCTAGCCAGTATCCCTTTGATCCAAAATAATACTTTAACGGTGAAAGAAAACATTGTGAGGAGAACTGCATACCAAAACGGCTGCATAGGCAGGCCACACTAAGCCAACGTGTTGGATTATTAGGCCTAACCACTCTCAATCGTTCTCTCGATTGTAAAGGAGGCCTATGCCCTGCAGTGGGACGTATATAGGCCGATACAGATAAGATGCTACTTTAACTTCCTTATTATTGTTACTACTCGTAGTGTAGTCATCTTTCATTATGTAACTTTTTGTACTGACTACTGACATAAGATACTGACGTCATTTAGTCAGTGACGCATCTAAACAATCAATTTGGTGTGTCGTCAAGCGAACATCCAAATAATCATGATGGAGGAACGAATAGTAACCATAATTAATAATAATGGACAGCCTCCGTGGCGCAGTTGGTTAGACGCCGCCTGTGAAACGAGAGGTCGCGGGTTCGATCCCCGCACCGAGAGAAATGTTTGTGTGGCCCACAAATATTTCTTCCGAGTCTGGGTGTTTGTGAGACCGAAAAGTCTCTGGTAGATCCTGATACCCACGACACAAGACTCGATCTTAGTGTGGGGTCAGGACTATGTATGTGACTGTTGGGTGTTATTATTAATTTTCTTCTGTCCAATTCTATGTGCCTATCAGTCTGTGTTTTTTCTTAGTAGACATGAACCTCTTCAAAATACGTCATTAAACTGCAACCTATAAAGATGGGCCCATACTGAACCTTACTTTATCTTTAAAATATAACAATATTTTACGGATTTTATCACGGATATGATATTTTTTACATTTTTTAACTTCCCGATGTTTTGATTCCTTTACAGTTATCGTGGTCACAGGGCGGACTGAGTCATGAGTCATCCACTCAGTAACGGTAACAATTATACTAATTAATTTACAATAATTTTTGATTGAAAATCTTTTGAAAATGTAAAAATGAAACCAAATTTGCGATAAAACCCGTAAAAATATTTTTTTTTTCAATTTGTAACATAGCGCATATTACTTTATCATTGAGAAATTATCCCTATATAATTTGTTCAATATTCCACACTAGATGTATAGCGCATGAGTCGTCCAGAGAAATTACGTTTATCTAGAGTCGACGTGCGCAGGCCGAGTACTGCAATTCCTAGCGACCTCTTAACTAATAGCAATTGTACATCCCGGCTAATTATAGTTCAATTCAATACATTGTATGACTCCACCATTTTGCAAGGACATTGGCTACAATGCATTTTGTATTACATTTTTCATATATATTTTTTATATTGCATTAAATGGCGAGACGAACATGTCATTCGCCTGACGGTAAGTTATACTGCCCATGGACATTCAGCAAAACCAAACAACACCATGAATAACAAAGCAATGCTTTGCATTTCACTGCAGTTGCCATAAAGAGACATAAGACGTTTTCTCAATATGTCCAGTAGAACTCTAGCTACACGCTACAATGTCCATCAAACTGGAACAACAGTGCATAGATTGCTGTTAGGCGGGAGAAATAGACATTGCGGTGGTACTTACACAGGCGGCTACGTTTGAGAGACCTACCACCAATAAAGATATACATACATAAACTCATGCCTTTCTTCCCTGAAGGCAGATATGTTACCAGAACAACTAAGAGTGTGCTCCGTCACACGATGTGACAGGGATATGATGTGCCTGTCGCCATATCGAACACAATTTTTTGACTCCGGGCTGATAATGAATAGAAAAATCCAATATCACTGTACCCGATTCCAGATTCTAAACCGAGAGCTCAGCGTTGGAATCTTTCAATGTACAAAACATTTTTTAAATGTACAATGCATTTTGTATCACATATTTTTTATACAAAGATAAGACTCTGCAAGATGTAGAAGGAATATTGTGCCTTTCTAGATTTGTTAAAGTGCGGCCTACGTATAACCCTATCTTTATTAAAAGATAAATCGAAGTAGGAGCTAAAGTTTTCGACTAATATACATAATATAATGTTAGCCTTTCCCAAAGGCCCACAAAATTTGGATTCTCTATAATTCCTTCTAAAACTTTAGCTTATAAGATAAGGTTGCAACTTTATTAGTCTTCATCATTATTATTCTAAGTAATAATAAAATAGTAGCACTATTAAAATTAACAATCTAAAAACTGCTGTCGAAAAGGTTTTAAAATACCTCAAGATGTTTAGAATCTATTCATAATTACAAGAAAGGTTATTCAAGATCAAAGTAGTATGATATTATGGGAAAATTGCCCGACTAAGAAAATCTCAAACGTAAACCTAATCCTACAACAAGAGTTTTTTTTTTAGGAAATGCTTCAGACAATCTCTAAACATTTTTATTTAAAACACTATCACTATCCACTCCACTTATCTAATAACTAACCTTTTACATATTCTAATATAAAAGCCCACACTATTACCAATATAATGAAGGTAGGTAAATTAAAAATTCACATATTGATTGACCCCGTTCCGTGCTTTACCGCTGAGCCGGTACTGGCGAGGCGAGCACCCTTCAGCCCGGAGACCACTTCAGTATCGCAGCCTTGCATCCATGTGGCATGTATAACGTGATTTTTTTATTGCACTGCATAGCGAGACGAGCATGCCGTTCGCCTGATTGTAAGCGATACGACCGCTCATAAACAGTAGCAAAACCAAACAATACCTTAAATCACAAAGCAGTGCTTGGCGTTCCTCTGCGCTCGCTATCCTGAGACATAAGGTGTTATGTCTCAATATATCTAGTAGTTACTCTGGCTACAATGCCCTTCAATCCGAAACACAACAGTGCTTTTATACTGCTGTTTAACGGGAGAAATAGACATTGCGGTGGTACCTACTCAGATGACCTCCCACATATGAAAGACCGACCACCAGAGATGTAATTTATATGAAACTGCTTTCTTGTATCATAGACCATTGTGCCGATCTTATTGTGACCTCTGACAATTCAGACATAGAAATGATTTCGTCTCCTTGACCTCAATATAACTATTATACGTTGTTGAAGAAGCTTAGGTTCGAGTATCTGGTCGAGCACTCAAAGGAGAATGAACATTCATAGCATCCCGATACTGATACTGCTAAAAATTAATTATAGCATTTTTTATGGTTTGTCCTTAAAAGTTTTCCTGTTTTACCCGGATTTTTAAAAAATGAAGTAAATATCATCATATTTTAAATGTTTTTTCACAGAGCCGAAGAGAAAAAACTAACTTTTTTTGGACTTTAATTTCTCCGAGAACTTCGGGCCTGGGTCGCAATTATGTGTATATTTATTGAAAATATATATTTTTCCCTTCACGAAAAAGTCGATTTTATCGTGGCACAAAAATCTTCGCACTGATACTGAGTTTTATAATAAAATGGCGTTCTACTTTTTGCGAGGTTTTCACTCTGATAATTCTTGTATTATGAGTTGTCCGAGACTAGAATTACTGACAAATATTGGGCGAATTGTAAATAAATCTAATTGAACTTCTACCAACTTCTTCGAGGTACAACCGTGAGTAACATGTACTATGAATAGAATACAATTAAAATGACAATGTAATTTTTGATTTATTATTTTGCGAATTCATGACAAATAAATCGACTAGTACCTAAGTCCAATATATGTAAGTCATAAAGCTGGAAAATGAAATATATTTAATTCAGTAAATGAGTTAATCACATAGTGAAACTGGATTAGGAGTTTCCTTTTAAGCATATAGTATACTTGTGTTGGGAGACCCGTTCCTCTTTAACTATACATACATACATACATAAACTCACGCCTTTTTCCCAGAAGGGGTAGGCAGAGGTGCCAGGACACCCAAATTTTGCCTTGTATGTTCCGTCCCACGATGTGATAGGTGGCGAGCCTATCGCCATATCGGGCTCAAATTCCTGACTCTGGGCTGATAATGAATAGAAATATCACTTTGCCCAACCTGGTATTCAAACCCGAGACCTCAGCTTTGTAACCGTACCCTAGTACAACTACGCCACCGAGGCAGTTTTTAATTATAATATAGTTATATGTGTACGTATGTATATTATATATGTCTTCCACATAACGAATATATTGAAGCTTTGCATACGAGATTCAAGTTAATATTTAAGGTAGACTTCACAAAATTTCAATGCTTTTTAATTATTATTTTAATAGTATGATGTTCCTTAAACAGAAAGTTCATAGGTGCTTGTGGGTGCTTGGTTGAAATTTTATACATCACTTTTTTAACGCAATTACAACTTTTTGTATTCACCGCTCTATATTTTGTTCATGAATACTCAATTATTCCATGGTAATAATTCTTCCCTATTTTTAAGGTTTGAAATTAATAAAATATATTTCATCATTTGGGTTGAACGGATGAAAACCAATTTTGCAAGAAATATGAATAATCTCGTTTTCACAATTAGTGGACTTAAAGTTTCAGTTCAGAAACATGTTTTTTTTTTCAAACAGTAAATCACAAGACTCTTTTGCATTGGTCGGCTAATTTGAGAATGCTTAGTATGAGCCCCTGTGGCCTAATGGATAAGGCATCGGCCTCCTAAGCCGGGGACTGTGGGTTCGAGTCCCACCAGGGGTAATCTTTGCATCATTTTTTTATCACACTTTCAGAAAACGAGCAACAGCTGGTACATATTTTTTTCTATTAAAAACATATATATAAAGTTGTTACGAAAAAATCAAACTAAATTTTACTGCATAAAGTTTCAAAGCTTGCTTGCTAAGAAACCTCTAGAAAACTACCGTACGAAATATATTCAGGTGATATATTAACCCAACAGTCACATACATAGTCCTGACTCCACTATGATAGTCTTGGGAAGTGGGTTTCAGAAACTACAAGGAACCTTAAAGTCTCAACACCCAGAACCGAAACAAATATTTGTGGGCCGCATAAAAAATTGTCTCGGTGCGGAGATCAAACCCTTGGCCTCTAGTTTCACAGGCGGCGGCAAACCAACTTAATCAATACGAATATGGAGGAACTCTACCGCAATGGCAATTGGTGCGCTAGTATAAAACGGTTCCTTGGGGCACTCCCTGTGGAACATAATATGGAACATCACTACATAGTATAAAACAAAGTCGCTTTCTCTGTTCCTATGTCCCTTTGTATGCTTAAATCTTTAAAACTACGCAACGGATTTTGATGCGGTTTTTTTCAATAGATAGAATGATTCAAGAGGAAGGTTTATATATATAATACGTTCATATTATTGTAGAGAAATCTATTTGCTCCCGGGCGAAGCTGGGCCGGGCCGCTAGTAATATATAAAATCATTTCTGCGCATTCCTAACCATGCTCATGTGAATATTTGGCAATACATATGTGTTACTTCTTTGCGTTTTTTTTAATAGCAATAATTGTATTCGATATTTTTTAAATGTGGATCTGACCTGTTCTGCGAGACCGAAAATATATAAAAAATATGTATCCATGATATAAGGGAAAGGTAATTTTAGAACGACCAGATTGTAATTTTCTTCTTTTTGTGTGTATTTTATTTATTTATTTATTTATTTATTTAAAACTTTATTGTACACCAGTAAATAAAAGGAAATAACAACAATAATTTAACAAGAAAAGAGTACAATGGCGGTCTTATCACTCGAGGCGATCTCTTCCAGACAACCAACCATAGGATGGATAAAATAGAGACAACTGTGGGGTATTGTGAGGTGTACGTGATGTCAAAGGACAATATAATATCTCTAAATACATAATATATGTAATAAAAATGATATGAACTAAACTAAAAAACACATTCATACAACATGAATAAAAAAATAATAATAGATACATATATATATGAATAACATAAATATGTATCCACATCAAAAACAAAGAGGAAAATATATATATATATATAAAATATAAGCACTGTCTTCAATTATTCAGCGATAGATAGATAATGCTGCTTTACTAGTCTTTTAAAAATGGGTAGGGACTTTGCTCGCCGCACTGAGACTGGTAATGCATTCCACAGCCTTGCAGCTGCATGCATGCAGCTTTATTTAATTATATTTTCAGCCTTCTTCACGTATATTTAATTAATGAAAAGCATCCACCTTTCTAGTTAAACTTCATAGATTATACAGTTACATCAAGAGGCATACTAGTCTCTTGGTCACCGATATTTATCCGGCAAGCTTAATTGCTTGTTCACCCCTCGCTTGGAGGCCCAATATATACAGGTATATATATATAGGTATATATACAGGAGAATTTGTGTGCACAGAAACTGCTCAGGCAATTGGGTATTTAAGGCTTCTATGGCTTAGTTTTAGACCTTCGAGGTGATAGAATAAAGGTAAAAGATGATAGTGATGCGAGATTGTAGATGTGTAGCTTCTAATTATTATTTTACATAGATATATACATATACTCACGCCTTTCTCCATGAACGCTTTCGCCATATATTTTTCGTCCCTCTATGTGATGATATCGGGTACAAATTTCTGACTCCGGGCTGATAATGAATAGAAAAATCATTATTTTCAAACTCTCTCAAAACTCGTCTATTATTTTGAAATCTGGTAACATGCAATAAATGTAAATTTAAAATAAAATATGTGAAATAATTAATAAATATTCATTTCACTTCGATGTTATTTGCAAGACTTTATTAAGTAACACGAAAAAAAAAATATATTTTACAAAATGCTATGATTTTGTAAAAATATTTTAGCCTATCTAGTGACATCTCGCGGCGAATCTGAGAAAACAAAATTTATCACACGGCGTTCGCCGTTCCAAATTATTTTTAAATATGTTAGCAGACACAGAGTCTGCTTGTTTAAAGTATGCAGGTTGTCTGAATACGGCCAACATAAAACCAGTTTGCAATTTACTCTTAAATTGTATTTAGTTTCCGGGCGATTTTTGCTTTATTTTCCCGCGATTCATGCGTACAGATTTTAAGAAAATGATGTAATTTTTTTTGTATCAAAACCAATGTTTGTGAGAAAATATTCCGGAATTAAATTTAGTACAAATATAATAATTTTAATTTTAAATCTTTAATTTCAGAAAACAGCATTATTACTAACCAAGATGGAAAAATTGGAACGGATGCATGCAGCAACAATAATTCAACGACTCCGAAGAATAAAATCTCATGGAAGAATAAGTAAGTTAATATTCGTTTAGGATTTGGCGTGTATACAATATAACATTCTTATTTTTTTTAATGTAGTAAATTAGTCACTTTTAATAATAAACGTGTAGATATCTTATTACAAAAATATATAAAAAAAAATCAACCTAGTGAACGTGACACTAATATACCGTACGTAAGGATACACCAATATTGTGCATCTTTTGAAAACAGATGAAGAAAGACAGAAAATGAAATGAGAAATAGTTAAGAATTTTCGGGTATCCAACAATATCATGAAACCAAAAAAGACAGCAAAGCTATTGCAGTAAACACAGCCCATTCATACTACCTACTCTAAAGCAAGATTTTCTACTATTTTAAACATAATATAAAATTATTTTCATATCTGTCCGCATTTGATCCTTTACACTTCACACTTGATTTACACTTCACAAACCAGCGTATCGCAAGCACATCATAAAAAAATTAAAAATTAATAAATATTGTCCAAAATGCAGCCTCTCAAAACGAGATAACAATAGCCTACACCATCTACCTGTATATAACAAAGTTGCCTAAAGTGTAATGACCGCGCACGCACACAATGAACGCAGGTAGGCCTGTCTGCGTGTGCGTTGTGCGCGTACACGCGTCTGTGACCTTGACGGGTCGTCTGTAGCTGAAACTGAATGCAAGGAGACGAAGGGCACGGGTAGACGGTCGATACACAAATTTTCATTAACAATGCGTTGGTATAATGTTTTGTGCTGCATTAATTAAGGCATTGTCTGGGATTGTACAGGTCTTAATTGTGATTTTTGTGAGCGTAAAATATTAAAATATCCTTGTGATGTAAAAATGCATTGATGAAATGAATAAACATGCGTTGATTACGATCGGAAAAATATAAATTAGATTTTGACTGTTATTTTATTTTTATATTTTCAATTTTAAAAGGAGGCTGATGCTAATTTTTCGAAGATGAAAATGATAACTAAAATGTATGAATTAAACAATATTTAACTAAAATGAAATTATTATCAACGTAGGGTATATATTTACAAAAATCTCAAAGTGTCAAGTTGACAACTAGCAACAAAATTACGGTCAATAACATTTTGCACCCCAAAAATAAATTGAAAGGGAAAACTAATAACGAGGAAGTAATCACACTGGTATTATGGCTGAAATCGAAAATTTCACACAATCAGATGAAATTCAATTTACAAACAATACAAATTGTTATGTAAGATAATTTATAATAGAACGCTCGAATTTCAATCAGGACGGCGAATACCAACAAACAACGCCAAAAGATTTCGATTAGCGAAAAACAAGGAAAATCACAAACATTTCCAACCTAAACAAATTTTAATAAAAACTTCCAAAAATAAAGGGGAGGGACTGGAAAATAATTGAAAATCGGAATACAAATAACTGTCGGCAAATAAGTGCCGAAACTCATTTTCAACTCTGATTTATTTCTTTAATTAAACTTATCTGTACTGATAATTACTTCGTTGAGAATAATCTTTATTTAGTTTTGAACATTGACGAAACTACCTTCTAACGTGCTGATAGATCTGATAAATGTCGCTGTTAAACAGTCAGATCTCTTCCCTCATTACATTAATTAAATCAATAAAAACATATGGATATGTACATATAAATATATGTATATATCATACAAAATATTCACATTTACGTGTAATTAACTATACCGCGAACAAGAAATAAAAAAAGTATTAAACACACAATGTAATATTTTTTCAAAAATTTAATTTATTTGGTAAGTTACTGAAGTAAAAAAAATAAATACATCTCATTTATGACAACTGACCAACTCAATATATTTCATAAAAAAATTGTTATAAAACCGAGAAATATAAAACACTGCAAAATAACAAAAAGTCTTACATAGGCTTTAAAATCCCCGACCTCTGGCCAATGAACGCCTATGACATTGAAAAGACCGAGCCGTGCAGCCCCACACCACAAAATTTGCCTGAACTGCACCCTTAACGATCCACCCCCCTTTTTTGTGGGGGGTGGGCGAATTTCATAAAAATTGCCGGCGACGCATTGTGCGCTTCTGAATGTAATGGATTGGACCAACTGTCGTTGGTGATTGCTTTGTAAATAAAGTTTTTTTGGTAGTTATTATTATGTTTATATTTTTAAGGGAATTTGTGAATTACTTGAGATTTTTTAAGTGCAAAAAATATAGTAGGGTTGGATATAGAGATGTTAAAACTATATTTCCAGAGCTGCCTTTATTATTTTTTAGTAACTTAGATTTGTTTACAAAACCATCCTGGAATTAGATATAAACATTATTTTTTTCTTTATTGCTATAAATGGCGAGACGAGCATGCCATTCGCCTGACGGTAAGCGATACAACCACTCATGACAGTAGCAATGTTTGGCCTACCTCTGAGCTCGTCATCCTGAGACACTATGTTGTTACACTAATCAAGCATATCTCATTGGAGCCATAGGCGTAGAGCTTTTTACGCGAAGGAAATCTCTCACCTATAAGCGACCGACCAGTTACCACCAACAAATCAATTAGATAAAGAGTAATGTTTTATATTAAAAAATAATTCAAATGGATATGTAATGTATAATAGTTATAAAGTGAGCGGAGGCCTGTTGGTAAACGGACTAGACGCGGCTGCCAACATGTTCACAGTGGTCGCGGGTTTAAATCCCAGGGCACACTTCTGACTTTTTGGAGTCATGTGTGTATTGATAGTCAATCACCACGCACAAAACGGTGAAGGAAAACATCGTGAAAAAACCTGCATACCATAGCGGTTTATAAGATTTTTTATAGTATGTAAGTCCGCCAACCCGCACTAGGCCAGCATGGTGGACTATATGGCCTAACCACTCTCAATCGTACTGTCGACTGTAGAGTAGGCCCGTGCCCTGCAGTGGGACGTATATTGGCTGATACAGATACCAGCTAGTTTGATACAATGTATTTTTTTATAAACCAGAAACTCAAATTAAACATAGACATAATTTAAACATACATATTTTATTACTTTCATTGCAATAATAAAATCTTTATTGAATTCTTTATCAGAATATACTTTTTCAATTTGTTTTCGTTAAAGTGCCATCTACTTGGTACAGAAGAACTATATTTTATTGCAAACCGCGCCACCTATCCGCAACTCTATGCAACTTTTACAATAACATCTCTTCTGGCTGCTATTTACTTCTATAAGTATATAAAAGATGGCGTTAATAGTAATTGCGTTTAATGCCTGCAAAATTGTTCAATACAGGATAGATTATTGCAATTTGCAAATCATTGTTAACCATAATAAATCATAGATAATTTCAAGCTTAAAATCCGAAACTTATAATTTACTAAAGGCTTTGAAACCAAAATATAATGAATAGCGCCCAGAGCCGGCACCGCCCGGCCCGGGTTGATACACTTTTTTGAAAATATTCTATCGCCGTTCATCGGAGATAATATAGGATTCTATACGTCATTGATTTAAAAACTAATATAGGCTCTTCAGTACATTGGGTACGTCAAAAAGATGCCTGTGAAAATTGCGCCATCTGTCAGATTTTTACGTCAATGGCGGCCATGAAATCGTTTTTCAATAATGCTAAAATAAATGTTATATTTACTTAAAGTAATATAATTTTTACTTAGCGGTGATAAGAAATATTATCTTTTTTTTTGTTAACTTTCGGTCATCTTTATTGCACCCATGCACGATAAATTAGGCATTTGTCAACGACTTGCAAACCGGTGCACTGTGACGTCACAACCGCTGCACTGGTGCTGCAGACCACTTTCGTGACAACACTTTTCCCGATCTCCGCCCCGTCCATATATTTTACGTCAATGCTATAGGTGAAAGGATTTTTCAAATCGTTCCAGTAGTTTTTTTAGAGTATTCAATGCAAACAATCAAATATTTCTTCTGTATAATATTAGCTTAGATTTAATTTTAAATTATGCAAGTAAACTACTAGTTACCAGATTTTTTTATTTCATTCCATTTCATTACCCCTGTCATGTAACATAACCATACCGCAATTCAATTATGTGGCGCCATCTCATACCGCTGCTAATAATCACAATAATTTATTTATTTGCAGAAATGGAAATACAATAATTACATACAGTATTTAAATAATATTATTACCATGCAACATGCAAAAATATTTTTAGAGTATTATACAAAAATATATTTTTCCGCTGCTGGAAATAGGCCCGTTCTTAGTCACATCGCTTTGCTCTATCGTCTCAATCTCATCCATGCACAGCATCCATGTTTTGCCCAGAAGTTTAATTATATTTTTATTACCAGTGGAGAAATGTGGGCCAAAATTATAATGATGATTTTTTATTTTGTTTCAATGTTAAATTAAAACAATTTAAATTAAAACTTAATTTAAGTCTGAGTTCTTTCTACCTAACTTTTTTCTCACCAGTCTCAGTTTGAGTTTTCTTGCTCTAGTGCTATTTTGGGTAGGTAAATACATATAGCAGACGCCAGGCATGAAATAATATCAATGTTCTGTCATTCAGTACGGAAATACTTTATATTATACAGTATATAAATTACTTTAGTAATAATCTTTGAAGTATCTCTCTCTCTCTCAATCTTACAATCTATGAATTCCACATGGCGGCGGAATCGTCTTTCTTGTTCTTTTTGTAAGTTAAATTATATAGATTAATTGGTGATCGTTTAAAAAATAACTTTATAACTTTTTATATACATAAATAAGTTTTCAAAAACCTAAAAATTCTTAACCTCGACCTAGACGCTAGCATCAGTTAATCTATTCCATGTTTTATATTTTCCGCTTTAAAATAGATTCATAAGGTCTTGTTAAATATATTTAAGCAAAAAATCATGTAAATAGTTGACAGTTTATCATACCCAACACCGGACAGGCTATATGTGTAGCCAACCGTTACGTATTTACAAAACCATTTAAGGTTATTAGTACACGGATCATTATCGCAAAATTGGTGTTTAACTGTTTCCAACGAAAACCGTTTAGTCATACATTTGTTTGAAAAGCACACAATTTTTACAAAGAATTGAAAAGATTTCGCGTCTCTCTGTAGAATTATAATTCTCTAAACATCTGTTATATTATGTAACTAGCTTTTGCCCGCAACTTCGTCTACGTGATTACTGTACTTTAAAATATGTTTTATTTATATATTTTATATCTTAAAATCGATAGATACTACTCCAAACTTTATTTTACCCCCATTCCTCTCCTCAAAAGGAGAAAAACCTAAAACGACGAATGACGTTATTATGTATTTATTTGTGTTTCTTCATCCCGTCCCGTTATATCTCGCCCCGTCTCGTCCTATTTTCAGTTAAGGCATGTAATTAAGTCCCATCACATCTCTTTGAGTATAAAAAGTTACAAATATATCGGAATCCCTTCGTTATCCCATGGAAACACGTGATTTTTCGGAATAAAAAATAACCTAACTGTTATTCCAGGGTGTCAGCTACTTTCACATCAAATCATTGACTTCGGTTCTATTACGTTAATATAGTCTCCCCATATTAGTCTTTTTTTCTTATTTATATGTACAGACATCGATCGGTCACAAATTTATTATATGTATAGATTGTAGAATACAGCTAAAGATTTTGTTTGAACGTGCCAGTAACTGGAATTCTTCGCTTAATCTGCAAATATCTTATCAGTTTTAAACATTTTGAGGAATTACCATTTACCATCTTTACTTGACTCTTGTAATGAATGGGCCACCATTGAATGTATGGGTCACCATTTTGGATTTCCCCTGTAATGTACAGCTGTAGCTATAGAGGGAATAGAATTCAAAGTAACATAACGCTTCTACTTCTAAAAATTAACGATATTTATAATTCCCTCCAAACTTAGCCTATGGTTACGACCTACGATAGAGGATTCGAACATTTTGTTGAGTACCTATTTATTTATTTAATTCTTTATTGTACACAATAAAAAGGAATAACAGTTTAGAGATAATACAAAACAACAAAGTACAAATGGCGGTCTTATCGCTCTAAGGCAATTTCTACCAGACAACCATGGGATGGATATATGAGCAGGAAATAATACGGGGCAGACACATTCGTAATATTTTACGTACGATATTAGAATATTTGAACTTATTTTTGGATCATATAGTAACCCCTGATACGGAAAAGAGAATATAAATAAATAAATAAATATAAATAACACCCAACAGTCACATACATAGTCCTGACCCCACACTAAGATCGAGTCTTGTGTCGTGGGTATCAGGAACTACGAGAGACTTTTCGGTCTCACAAACACCCAGACCCGGAAGAAATATTTGTGGGCCGCACAAACATTTCTCTCGGTGCGGGGATCGAACCCGCGGCCTCTCGTTTCACAGGCGGCGTCTAACCAACTGCGCTACGGAGGCTGTCAAAAGTAAAAAATATGTACTAGATTATTTACATGGTCCAGACTTTCCCAACGACCTACGGAGTTTCAGTGTTCAGTGTCATTCAAATGTTTTCCACTGACGATCTTAGCTGACAAGACTGAAGATTATGTTAGTGTGAGGGCGGGATAGTCTTTTACTACGCACAAACCAGAGGAAATAATAAGCAAAACTTCTCAGGCCTTTAAATTAAATATATACATGCATTGAAAAGGTGGACGTACTTGGAATAAACTGTTTAGTGCTTGAATAACTACTTGCTTTAATAGTTCACTCCAGTTTTGACGAAACATGTTTTACTTGCTCAAATTAAACGTTTCTGATCAGCTTGCTGCTAATTTAATATTGCTAAATTTGTATATAATATTCAGACATACTATAATAGGTTTAGAGAAAACGAAATACCTAAAGTTTGCAAAAAAAAAACCGGTGGTAGTTCTCTCATATCTAAGAGGTCGCCTGGGTAGGTCCCACTGCAAAGTCTTTTTCTTTCGCCAGACACCAGTGTAAATGCACTATTGTGGTTCGGATTGAAGGATATTGTAGCCAGAGTAACTACTGGGAATATTGAGAAATAACATCTTATGTATCAGGATGGCGAGCGCAGTGGAATGCCAAGCTATGCTTTATAATTCAAGATGTTGTTTGATTTTGCTACTATTCATGTGCATCGTATCGCTTATCATCAGGCGAACGGCATGCCCGTCTCGCCACTCATCATAATTAAAAAAAAATCGGTATATAAAGTTCGGTTACCCGCACTAGACCAGAGTGGTAGGCCTAACCCCTCTCAATCGTATTCTCGATTGTTGCGGAGACCCGTGCAGTGGGACGTATATAAGCTGATACAGAATACAGATGACGAGAAAAAATTCTCGAACAACATGATATAACGGGACGTATAGAGCGATCAAAACAAGAAGTAATTACGCATGCTGACTTGTTGGAAAGCGCGACTAACTGTGTCAAGTGTAGCAATGTCTTAGGAAAAACGAGCAAACCGCTACGATACTGCTCCGCGGTAATCCCAACACTTCTGCATCGGGCAGATATTACCCAACATAAATTGCAAAATTAAATTAAACAAGAAATGAATAAACAAGTCTCATTACAGTGCATTGATTATGAAGTTTTTGTTGCATATACGACCCAGCTAAAGTTCCAGGAAGTGACTGTATGGAGGTCCATGTTGAGTAGTATAATGTCTGTGGTTCGAGAGCGTAAGAAAAAGGGTTGAATATTATAGCAATTCAGACGTCCAATTCCCATGACAAGATAGGATAAAAGACATAATTAGCTTGATGATTTAATTAGGAACGGACTAGAATCCGGAAACAGGTCCTACAAATGATAGTGCGTGATTTTCGATTACATATAACATCGAGCGCTCCATAAACGGAATTAAATAAGACGGGCATATCAGATTAGACAGGCTGCGAGACCCGTAGGCACTAGAATTGAGCAAAAATTGTCACACTATTGATGCACGTTGGAAAATATTAGTTGACAACCTTGGCCATTTCAACAGCATTTAAAGTTGGGATGACAACAGCCAGAGATAGAGAGAAGTGGAAGAAGGTAAGGAAGACCTTTGTTCAGCATGTTATTAGCAGTTTTATTATTTATATTGATACCAAATTCATTATTTTACCTTTTCCTAACAATACTGTGCACAACATTGTAATGGCAATCCGGAAGGCGCAAACTATCAAACACATACTGTACATCGCTATACAAACTTATATTACACACAATTTGTGTTTCGAAATAAAACGCTGCGTTTATTTTATTTGTAATTTGATACTGCAAAGTTATACATACTCAGTTCATAATGCTTAGTTCTCTTACTTTCTCTTTAGACACAGGAAGTCCACTGGGCACTGCTGAACATGAGCGTTTCCGAGATGTTCACATCGACCTGTATCTAGCAACTTTCTGGAACCATAACCTTTACGCTGAGTTAAATGTATTTCAGCCCGTGCAAAATGTCGAATGTGTACAAAGCTGATCCTAAAACTCGAAATGCTTGAGTATTAAAATGAATATTCCTGAATGTGTACAATAAAGAAAGTTTATTGAACCTTATTTTAAAACATACATAAAACCACATACATAACTTTAATTTAGCCTATGTTCCTTGAGGGTATGCAGAGATAGGACCAATGTTGAGACCCATAAACATCAGCTTCCTTTATTGTCTTATTAAGAAGAATTCCTAATTTTTATACGACCCCATTTAAAAACAATAAACAAACCTCAGCAGCAACGCCCGCAATACACCCCCGTGTGTACACTTGATGACGGTAGATTAAAGTGGCTGTCGGTGACGTAAGATACAACTAAAACGAAAACACGTCGTTTCGCAAACGCCGCTCGGGCTTCGTCTCAAACCTTATGTAACTCTTCTGGCAGTTCCGCGTAGTACCGATTAATCCATATTAACATTATACTATCGCGATGACATAAATAAATAAATAAATACATCCAACGGTCACATACATAGTCCTGACCCCACACTAACATCGAGTCTTGTGTCGTGGGTATCAGGAACTACGAAAGACTTTTCGACCTCACAAACACCCAGACCCGAAACAAATATCTGTGGTTCACACAAATATTTGTTTCGGTGCGGGGATCGACCCTGCGACCTCTCGTTTCACAGCCGGCGTCTAAGCCACTGCGTCACGGAGGCTGTCATTTTACTGGAAACTGGCGATATTGATATCAGGAAGCCTGCTTATCACCACTCCCAACCGAACTTCCGATTGTATAGGAGGCCCGTACTGGCAATGAAACGTAATATATACCGGGCTAGATTTAGTATTCCTCGTATATTCCCTTAATACTCGATTCCATATGGTAATATTAAATAACTTGTCAGTTTGGTTATATTACACCGTTCAAGAAGCCTTGATTTTATTCTGGATCCCTGGCATTTAATGGATATAAATGAAACCGAGTGTCAAAACTCGGCAGTAGGCAAACAAGTATTATTTTTCTACCTGACTTGGGTTCATCACAACTAGTTTATTAACTTTGTTGCATAATTACGTAGACCTTAACAATAAAATCTTGTCTAGTACCTATTTAAAAATCCAGAAAAATAACAACTTCCAATCGAAACATAACATATAATAAATTTATGATTAATTAAAAAATCACATAATTAATTATCCCTAACGAAAGCGGACGATAGAATTCTGGACCCAAACATTGGATCAAAAATATCCCAACCTATAGCGAATTAAATAATGAGTCTGCAAACCGTACATCCTCGACAAGCTAATATTGATGATTGAATGATTAAGTGTAATGAAGTATACGACGAAAGGATGAGCGCGGTCGGTCGAGGAACAATAAAGGTAACCTTGTTAGCCGCAAATTGTCCTTAAACGATTCCTACGGTATTTGGAATCGACTGGAAGTCAACAGTCCCAGCCATATTTTTTTAACGTTGAGACGAGGGTCGCTTGCTTGCATGATGGTTGACGTCGCCCATGTAATATTAGACTAAAGTACACTTTAGACTGCCCTTTTAGGCTGCCTTTTTGGTATGCCCTCTCTTATGACCATCCTACGGTAGTCGGTATGAAATTGCCTTGAGCGATACGACCGCCATTTGTACTCTTATGTTAAATATTAGTTTAGTTTAGGATTTATTTCGTGTACAAAAAAATTATAAATATAAATAAATGTATCTGTATCTGTATCAGCTGATATACGTCCCACTGCTGGGCACGGGCACAATCCAGAGTACGATTGAGAGTGGTAAAGTAATAATATAAGATTAAACGAAACAAATTCTACAGTTTGTGCCAGCATCAATTCATTATCTTTGCTTTGCTCTTAATAAACCATGAAAGTTATAAAAAAATTATAATTACTTAGTCTGCGTTCAATCAAGCGGTAAATATTTCTTTTTTTAATAAATGATGATCTGCAATGAAAGTATAATGATCAATCAATCATCCATGTCATGTAAACTATTTTCAATTTCACGCCGTAGAATGAATCGAATAAAATTAAAATGAGAGCAAAAAATATTTCAGCATGCATACTTAAGTGTGGCTGGCTATTGCAGACGACAAGTCAGCATGGCAGTTTTCTAGTGGTGTATTAAATATCGATAGGTTATATCGTTATTTTTTTGCTACTCAATAAAATAAACGTGAAAATAATAAAGAAAATTATAGTATAAACAAGATGAAAAAATATATTTCTCCGTTCAATGACATAATTTTCTATCACTTTTCACGCTTGTTCTCGTGCTGCGCCTGACGTCATACCTAACTGTCATGACAACTTGTCGCCTACAGTACATACAAAGATGTCGAATCGGTTAAAAAAATAGAAGAAAATTATTTTCACGCTATAATTTTGCGGGGCGGGTATTTACTGGTATTATCTCCCTACAAAAATTAATTTAAATGCATCAGTCTTATGTAATATTTTCAATTCTATCTTTTATTAGGTGTTGTCACATCGGTACCAAGATGCTTTTTCTTTTGCTTTAAATCTAATGAAATGATTTACGAGACTAATAAATTCTATGATTTAACAGTTAATATTCTCTCTATAGACACTTTTTAATATTTACATCGGTCTACCAAGGTCGAACTATTTACATCCAGATTATTATCAACTACTTCTAGTACTAGATCAAGTGGAATCCAAACGCAACCGCTAGGGCACCACGACCTGTCGCGGCTAATCTTGACAGATAGCTATGATTGCACAGATTACGTATTGTAAATCATAATATCTACCTACCCAACTGCCTAAAGGAATTGGTCTTAATGAATCCTGAACTTGTTCGTGACTCAAAAGATAAGACATTAGCAGATGATATTCATCTTATAACTTTGGTGTAGTCGACTAAAAATTAAAACTACCATTTATTTATTTTATTCTATTTTGTACAAAAAACCGCATTTAAATCTTAAACTAACCGAATATTTAACACAAACAAATGGTGGTCGTATCGCTCTCTTACCAACTATCCTGGAATGGACATATTAAGAGAAGGAAAAAAGACAGAAATTATTTCATATTACACAAATTTCGTTCGTAATTGTAACCTATAATTTTGTTTAGATAAAATACAAATTCTTGTTGATACTGCATAAGCAATAATGTTGTACTATTTTTTACCCAGAGTTTCGACTCAGTGGCTTTTTAACAACCAAATAACACATTTTAGATTGTGAACAAGTACTCATTGTTCACAATCTAAAATAAACTGCATTCTCAAAATAATCTTCTCAAAAAGTAATTAAAACCATTAACACAAGTCAAGTCACAAGTATTAAGTTTATTACACTCATTAGTTCCTTCGCTGGTACTCGGCTTATGAGACTCACTTTCACTTCCTCGTATTGTTCCGGCGTGGCTTTAAAGCTTTGCTTATCTATACTTGTTTAACTTATACTTCATGTGCTTTATCTTAAGGGATTTATGTTCATATATCTTTGCCTTTCTTTTGTCTAATAGTTGAAGAATGCATTTTTCGTTGTCGAATCTCTTTAAGTTTAAAAGTACCCTGAAGCGACGAGAATGCATGACGACGTTAATGAAAGTGGATGAAGCGAAATTAGTATGTCAGGATCGAGCAAAGTGGCGGTCTATAGTCTTTGCCTACCCCTATGGGATACAGGCGTGACGATTATGTATGTATGAATCTCTTTAGATTTTTAAAAGTTGATGTAGGAGGGAAGTGTTTGAAATTTTAATGTTTTAAGACAATTTTATATTATTGCAATGGAATTAGGACTTCAGGTTTATATATGTGAAATCACTCTGAAAGTTTACATCCGTTATTGATTTCAGCGTAGTGGAATAATGTTCATGTAACCATGTTCATAAAACAAATAAAATGTACACCTGTTTTGTTATTGGATGGGAATAAAGTTTATAATTAAAGTTGTATGAAATCGTCAAGTACAAATGACTGTAAAATACCTCTAACGCCAAATATATTTAAATTATAGAAATAATCATTACATAAAATTAATTCTTATCCGTTATTTATTAATTGTACCCGATAAAAATCCATACACTTAATCCCAGTTTAAGTTCTCGTGTGTTATACGTCTCAGAAATTACATGGAACATTGCACTAACATCGATACCAAAAGAAATAATAAAGACTGCACAAGTACGGCATGTCTGGCTGCAAGGGCTAAACCTTGTTTTATTTGTGGTTACAGCTGACCTTACTATCGCTAGCTGGACCGTCAAAATATTCCGCAACCAGCAATATATCCAAAAATATACATCTAATATCACGGACACCTTACCGAGCAAACTGCAAAAGATAGATGCCTTCCTTTCATTTTATTTTACGTAATTCTTTATTAGTATGTATATTATGACATTTGTCTATGCATATCTGAAGAGAATGTACGCAATGGCTTACGGGTTGATCGGTTTATTTATTTTTATTATACATGCTTATTATGTATTGGTTGATGTGATATTAGTTCTAGTAAATGTTGGCAACAAAGAAAAAAGGCAATTGTTGTCACAGAAGAGTTGAATATGGTAAATTCAATGCCGTTAACGGTCCCACCCAATAGAGTATGGATTGCTATATCTTGTCATTCGATACAACCATTCCAGCCTATGTAACTGCCTTTTCTAGTTTACTGCGGTAAATATAGGCAACAAAGAAAAGGCTTTCGTTGTCACACAAAAGTTGCACGGGGTAAATACAATGCCGTCCAAATAGACTATCGATAAAGACTATCGATGGTTTATTAGTATGAACATGAGTATACACACACAAGTATGCAAGGTGTTAAGACGTGTGTTCGATGGCTACGTATTGTCATTCGATACAACCACGCCAGCCTGTGTATAAATACTTTTTCACGGTACCGTGGAAATACTTAAGATTATTGGAACTGAATTCTACCAAGATATCCCCTGTCTGTCGTAGAACGCGACTAAACGAGGCCTTTGGGAACACCCTCACTGAAAGGCTAATCAGGGCGCGAACGCGCTCGTTCATACTAAGACGGACGCACTATGAGGCTCCGAACCGGATGAGGTGGCTCTTGAATAGTATCGGGTGATTCTCGCTAGCAGGGTCCATAGTCACTCTGGTATGCGCGAAGAGGGCCATCGAAGGATTTTGGTCAGTACGCCGGTTCATGAGGTTTTAGTGTTAGGGATCCAGCTCGGCATTAAAACCCGCGCACCAAGCTGGAAGGCCGGTGACTCTGACATACCCTTCCTGCTTCTACCCTAGGATTTGTAGGAAGAGACCAATAACAATCTTCGAAAATAAAAGGATGTGCGACGGAGGGAGCACGTCGGCCGGCAACAGCTTTACACAGGCACAGGCAAAATAACAATCGATAAAAATCTTGGTTCGGGCCATTCCATACAATGTCAACATGATCGTACACTAACTACCTACAGTAGCATAATAAATAAAAATAAATAATATTAACAACTTGTTCATTTCAGTATTCATTCCGTGACAAATAAATTTATTTTCGTGGCAATTAAAGACTTTCTTTACCTCAATTCTGAACTGCAACTCAAGATCGCGTGTAAGTATTTGTGAAAATTATATACATCGGAAATTGGGCATATAAATAAATTGTTTCCCAAAAAATCATAAATTTATCATCATCATTATACGAGTATACTTGTGTAATATATATCAAATCAAACGAAGATGGTCTTAGTGATCTTCAATATATTTTAATCTTATTTAAAATACGTCTTTGCCGCATGCGTCATCTTCTTCCTTGTCTTCCAGACTGTTCTCTTCTATTCCGTCATTCCGTACTTCAACGTTTTAATCATTCATCCACTAACTCTTTCCATCTTAAGTACTTTTATTAGTCATCACTTTCACACTACCCTATCAGTCATTCGTCTTAAGTTTCATTCTACTCATCTTTCTTCATAACATTCAAATCATACATAGGTACTTTGTATGTATCTGAATTATGATATGAATGAATACAAAAATAAAACTACTAAAGTTGAAAAATGCATAATAAAAAAAGTGTCAAAAATTGTTATAAACTGTCTTCTCGCCACATCTATATGATCTAAAAGAATCTAAAGCCCTATTACAAGTGACGAATTTCGCGCCTCGAAGATACGATTATCGTAAGGAGATAAAAAAATTGCATCGTATAAAAGTTTGTCAGAACCTTGGTCAGAACACGATAATCTATGGCGGTCATGCGATAATGGCATACGATTCTCGCCGCGAGACACTCTTCCGTGTAAATGGCGCTTTATATCAGTGGGGTGATTACTCACTACGGAGCTAACTGTTGCATTAATTATAATTCTTTTTTGGACCTGCAGAACAGAAATGATCAAACAAGGTTGCATCGCCGATCCGTTGGAATTAACTGTTTGATTAAGCCTTGGATTTAATAAATATGGTAAGAACACTGGTGGTAGATCTCTCATATTTAAGAGGCCGCAAGGGCAGGCACCACTGCAATGTCTATTTCTCCTGCCGATTTTACTTATTTCAAGCCCCGCATTATTTATTTAATTTCAAAATCAAGCACTATTTAATTATTACTTATTTCAGTAGTAGTTTAGTTTACAGTATTTTAACCAAAACACTTACATTCTAATTAATAAGCAATGGAACATGTGTTTCGGTTTGAAGAACATTGTAGCCAAAGTAACTACTGGTCATATTGAGAGTTAACATCTTATGTCTCAGGATGGCGAGCGCAGTGGAATGCTAAGTATTGCTTTGTTATTCTCGGTGTTTTTTGTTCATGCTACTGTGCATGTGCGGTAATCTCGCGTAACAGCAGGCGAAAGGAATGGTCGTCTCGCCAATCATAGCAATTAAAAAAAAAACATATGTGAATTTAGGACGAAGACTGTTGTCATCGTGTTAAACATTTAGTAAAATTGTATCATTTTACGTTATAATATACACACACTTAAAAACACGGTCACCTGACTATATTTTGAAACACGTGTCACATAACACTCAACCTTGAAATAAAAAGGTCACGTTTCGAATTTACTTACATAATTGATTGGAGGCAACGTATGACGTCATGATAGGGTCAGGTTATGTAAGGAAGGGCCGGTCAGTGGACCGACCAGTGGCCAATGTTTGGAAATGTTGGTCACTAGTTGTATGTATGTTAGTAGGTTCGCCGCGTGCGCAACGCGGAGGGGGCTTCACAATGGTTGTTAGATAACCACTGACCTCTGTTGCAGCTGTTTTGAGCGTATCGTGTTGAAGAAAGTAATTTATTTTTACTAAATTCTATTATTGATTTGGTGAGCACTGAGCATAGCATCAATTCACAATTGATGAGGGTGTTTAGAAATATGATTGAAATATAAAAGATTTAGTGGTGTCGTTGCGGAAGAAAAGTCGAAGTCTGTATGATCTGCGAGTTTTATACAGCTTGTAGGTGTTGCAAGATCCAAAAGATTCTCGTACGGAAGTTTCTCACATCCACTACACAAGATTATAAAATTAGGACTTTTATCTTAATTAGGGGTTAGGTCTATGTGATTTATGTATTTATGAACTCTTTATTGTTCACCACAACTATAACACGATTAAAAATCAAACGGTAAAAACATGGGGAAAAACAATCGGAAAAATCGGGAAAAACAATCAGCGGTCTTAATGCTATCGGCGATTTCTTCCAGTCAACTTTTACAAATATTTAGCGTCCAAAAGCGAAAACTATTTAATGTCGAAGTCGAACTAGCATTATTGAAACATGTTTAGACACTAATATAAATCAACGTAAAAACATCTTTAAATGTTTTCTTTTTTATACCGTAGAAGTGAAAATCGGGTATACAGGTCATATGATGGAAAGTAGCCACCGAAGTATATGAATAATTCATATAGATAAATAAATTCACAGCTATAGAGATAAAGAGATGGGCAGACATGACTTTGGCGCTAACTTCGACTCGCCGCTCTTATTTCCTTCGTAAAAATAGTGTCGCCCTATTCAAGACTAGCTAAAACGGGGCTCTACCATTTTTACTCATAGGTACCTTATTTCTAACATATTTCAAATAAATAGTAACATACAGATCTTGATATAGACAGATCAATTCACGGCTATATCTCTAGAATGATAGGCAAACATGATTAGTATTCTCTTCATGTTGATATTGTTATTCACTTGGTTACTTTGTCTGTATGTTTTTTTTTTATCTCAGTGTTGATTAATTTTAATTGTAAGTTGCTGCAATCTGATTCGTAACAGTGAAAATCTATAATTGGCTGTTTGTTAACTTAAAAGAAATGTATGTTTTATTTGTGGCTGTTGATTTTCTAAAAAAATAAAATAACTCCGGCGCCATATAGAATTCCCGAGTCTTATTTCCTTCCTAAATATTACAAGAGGCAAGACTATCGACTAGCATGAAGACGTTCGAAGTAAATGCCATAACTAAATATAAAATATATCAGCGATAGTTAAATTAATCAATTTGAACGCTAAAGTTCAAATTAAGAAACATGGCCTTCAGCGTGCTCTAAAAATTTCATAACATACTATCACTTTCATATATGCACATTCAGAAGTCAAATCTTTGCTTTATAGAGGTATTAGCCTTAAATGATACATACGTAAGCATCGTGACTGTATTTCATATGGGTAGGACCAGATTATGATTCATAATGCTATTTCCTAACAAACACTGCGGTTCAAAATTAATCGATGTGTTTACGTATTTTCCTCGGAAAAAGATACGTCTTACGAACGCTGTCAAGATGACCTGAATGCTTTCGAGCCCATGTGGCCGGATATTTCTTTAGATCGTGAATTATAGAGACCTTTGCCCAGTAGTGGGTTAAAATAGATAAAATAGGCTACATCTGACCAGACACACTCGCAGCGAAGTTTATTACTAGTATTATATTATGTATATTAGAAGATAAGTTTTAAAATTAATATAAGAGCAATACTAAGCAATATAACAATTATTACAATAGACATAATGTACTGGTCTCCAAGATACAGGCTCTGCCTAGTTTGGGGCCCCCTGCTAAACTGTAGCTGTTATAATTTGTGTAAGCACAAACATGATTGTCACCCTATGCATTAAAAATGTAACCTTTGTAATTTTGTGCCAAATAAAAGTTTTTTTTTAAATTATTATTATAGTGCTACCTATATACCTACCTTTTCCGAATCCAAAGATGAGGCTGATGATGAGGCATGTACAAGTTACTTTATGAGAGGACCTAACTTTTTATGAATAATGATAAAAGATATAAGTAGGACAAGATGAAAACTTTTACTGGTTTTATTGGTGATGGGTCTCTCATATGTGAGTGGCCGCCTAGGTAGGTACCACTGCAATGTCCATTTCTCTCGCGAAACAGCAGTGTAAATGCACTGCTGTGTTTCGGTTTGCAGGATACAGTAGCCAAAGTAACTACTGGACATATTGAGACTTAAAATGTTGGTCTTAGGATGGGGAGCGCAGTGGAATGCCAAGTATTGCTTTGTAATTAAAGGTGTTGTTTAGTTTTACTACTGTTGCATGAGCAGTCGTATCGCTTACCATCAATAGAATAAGTAAGTGAAATAACTCTTTGTATTTTTAAAATGCCGTAGTGTTATGACATTAATCCAGAACACAAAAAGCGTCAGAAAAATTACTCGCTTATAGTTTCATCTGTCACTTATGATATTGTCTTTCGGTTTCATGTGTCGTATGATGATGGCAGTTGGTAACTGCTGTTATTATCCTCTTAAAGTTACACTAGCCATGCTGACTTTAGGTCATCGCCCCTTTTGTTAGAATTCTCAGAAACTTCTAGTTGGTTTTGTAAAACTGATTCTTTTAATACTTGCCATTAACCTGTTATGAGCGTTGATGACAATAGATCTTTCATCTTTAGAATTAATTTTGATCTTGTCTTAGCTGAATAAGGAATGTTAAGTATACTTTAACATTTTAATATTGTTATTATTATTTCAATGAATGGCGAGACAAGCATGCCATTCGCCTATATATAAACAGTTCATATTAGCTCAATCTTTTCATACTTTATTACTAAGTGAATTTTCACTGCTGTAATTGAAATTGGCATAAAATGTTCAGCGTGAAAAAAGCATGTCGTCGATTACACTGTGTTTTGAAGTGTATTATGGCTTTATGCCTATAAACTATAATATAACAATAGTGACTAACGTTAACCACTAAAAGTGAGAAACTTATGTTAATGTTATGTAAATTTATTAAAAAATACAGTAAACAATAATAATATAACTAGAAACTGTGTTTATTTATCATCCGTGTTATAGCGGCCATGATTCGACTACATTGACTACATTGACAGCCTCCGTGGCGTAGTTGGTTAGACGCCGCCTGTGAAATGAGAGGCCGCGGGTTTGATCCCCGCACCGAGAGAAATGTTTGTACGGCCCACAAATATTTCTTCCGGGTCTGGGTGTTTGGGAGACCGAAAAATTTCTCGTAGTTCCTGATACCCACGACACAAGACTCGATCTTAGTGGGGGTCAGGACTATGTATGTGACTGTTGGATGTATTTATTTATTATTATTATTATTTATTTTGGATTTAAGAGAGTTATATAGTAGTAGAACTAAAAAACTTCTCTCTCAATCATCTCTTAAATAAATGTGGAGGGTAATTCCAACCGGATGAAACCGCGGGTAAAAATTAGTACAAAACGAAACATACAAACATAAATAAACTCACGCCTTTCCCCGAGAAGGGGTAAGCAGAGGCTATTGCTAGAGACCCAGCTCGGCCGCAATATCCGCGTTTGTACCGGGCTGGAAGGCCAGAGACACTGACTCACCCTTTCCTTTCCGCCGGTTTATTAAAAGAGGAGCTTAATAGCTTTTCCGCTTGAATAAAAAAAGGACACCCACCTTATGCCATACATGTTCCGTCCCATGATGTGATAAGGAGCAAGCCTATCGCCATATCGGGCAGAAACCGAAATCCGTAATTGAAAACTCATTTACACCTGCTTACAAATATTATCGATGTAAATCGATTTAACTGAAAACTGTTAATATTAGTCGGTATCGATTAAAATGTGGATGTGTCGTGTCACTAGCTTTTACTTTTATTAATTGCTTCGTTCAAGGCTGTGTCAAATTACATAAACGAATTGTTATTCACGGTGCGCACACGAACGTTCATTATGTGTGTCACATTTCGTTAGAATCTATTTGAACGTAAATCATCGTCTTTACGCCGAATTTTAAATTAATATTCAATGTAATCAGCATATACTGTATTAACGTAATTACCATTTAAAAAAAGATTGCAACTAGAATGTCGATTAGTCTCGTAAAATCGATTTTCAAAACGATCGCATCCAAATCGTACAATCGATTCTTGGCACTTTTGTAGCGCTCTTGCAACTTCTGACCTTTTTGTTTTAATCGAACCTTTAGTAAATCAAATTTTTATATTTGAATATCGTAATATTGTGAGAATGGAACCGTCAAGGCCCAATAATCATATTGCCTGTTCTGTTTAATTATACGCAACGTTATACATACATGTGCTATTAGTTATGTCAAATTGATTTACTTTATGAATATTATATTGCAAAAAATAGTTACAAAATATTGTGTTAACTCTTTATTTTTAATTTATGGTAAATGTAACTATATTAATAATATATACGCTAATTGTAAACTATACAAATGAATGGTACGTGATGTGACAACATGAGATTTATGTGACATCCTATTCGTCGAAAAAAGAACAAGTGTCACGATTTAGTCACACAAATATTATTCAAAAGAACATGTAGAACAAATCCGGCATGCTAAAATTAAAAGACGTATTGACAGGTCAATAAATACATCGTAGAACGTTGAAGAATTTCATATGTAAAGTCTGGTAAAAGTTAAGGTCCACGCAATGAGATAATAAGGTGATTTACTTATATAGTAAAAGTAATGACATTCATAAAATCCTTGAGAAGGTTCTTTTTTAAATATATAATATAATTATATTTTACGTAAGAACAGAAAGGCAAAACAAAATATGTTGGATTTTCCATTTGGGAAATTCAGTTACTGAAATATGAATATTTAAAGCAGAGGCAGGTAGATCATTGAAATTGGATTGGATTTGATCGCGGATAAGATTCATAAATATTATAATATTTTTTTTCAATATTTAATATTCACTTAAATCTAAGAAACCATTATGTAGGTAGGTCGCCCAAAAGCTAAATCTACCAAAAAATAAAACTGAATATAAGTTATCCATTTTTTTAAAATTTAAGACTTAACATATAAAATGTATTCTTTAACCGAAAGAAATTTCACTATGATGCCATTCTCCTTTTTAAATACTATCAAACTTTTCAATTTTATCATTTAAGCACTAGGCAGGTAAAAAGTAAGTTCAGTTTCCGCTCCATGTAACAAAAATCTTCTAATTCATATTTCTACCTTCATCTAATCGGTATCAAAAACTAAGTAACAACTGCCAGAATTATCCTCATTACCTCTTTAATGTGCTGAACAAGCCTGACCCACTTTCTGAAAACATTAAGTAGCCACGAAACAGACTTGTCTCAGATTTCCGACGTCCATTCATTAGCTTCATTGGTCTTGAGAAATGGGTCGTTTAAATTAGCCATTTTTGAGCCATAAATATCGGCTTCCTTTTCGTAATCGCTTTGATTTTGTTCCCAATTGTGGTGTGTCATTGGTTTCTTCGTTTTCGTCCTGATGACACAATCCAGCAGGAAACTTCACTTTAATTTTTCAAGGTTAATTTGTATGGACATGTTAAAATTTGTTTCTTTTTGTATTTGCAGTATGACACGATTTATCTGAAGCACTTAGTCTGTTAACTTACTTGAAGCGCAAACACCTTAGGTGATATTTCTGGAGTTTATTAAGAACCAAATGATTTCTAAATTATTTATATGACGATTATTATTTTTCCACTAAGCTGTTGAAATTTTACATCGATCAGAGCATTTTCGTTTATCTTTTATGGTATGTTATATTTGTAGCTTCAGTACTATAATTAGTCTATAGAAGTTCATTTGTCAGCATTATCGTCATCATCTATTGGAATCGACCTGCATGTGAATCGTTCGAGCTTATTTACGGATATTCTACAAATGAACACCACGGGTGACTTTCTGCCGTTCTCTATATCCTATAAATCTTTAACAAGACGTTGAAATAGCTACGATTACTATGTCGATACAATTATACGTTTCATTAAACAAAGATAGAGAATTTTATTTATTTTACCTAGCTACATATAAATAAATGCACAATATCTGTACATCGCTCATCTCATCTTTGATAACTGAAATATAAAAGGCATCTAAATATCACTGGTAAGTCTCTCATATGTGAGAGGCCATCTGGGTGGGTACCACCGCAGTGTCTATTTCTCCCGTCAAACAGCAGTGTAAATGCACTGTTGTGTTTCTCATTGATTGAAGGGAAGGGATGATCGGATTGAAGGGCATTGTAGCCAGAGTAACTACTGGACATATTGGGACTTAACGTCTTATGACTCAGGATGGCGAGCGCAGTGCAATGCCAAACATTGCTTTATAATTCAAGGTGTATTTTGGTTTTGCTACTGTTTTTGAGCGGTCGTATCGCTTACCATCAGGCGAACGGCATGCTCGTCTCACTATTCATGGCGATAAATAAATAATATAATGAAATCTCTTCTTAAAGATAGATATATTAGTGAGAACAGCTGTAAAATTAACAAAAGCAATAGTTATACTGAAAATGATTGTAAAACAACGTCTGTACGACAGTCACCAAAAATATAATTATTATTGATTTGTATTCATTCAAAGTGATCGCTTTTACTATGATAGTTTCTAGACAGTGTAATTTTACTGCTGCTATTACTACGCGGTGCAAGTTATGAAACAATGGGTACATATTCCGATAGACGGGTGTTTTGTGAATGTGGGATTCGCTTTTAAGATAATTAGAGAGATAAGTTGAAAACAGTGTCATCTTTTTAATTTTTTGTTCGGGATATTATCTCCATACATAATCATCACGCCTGTATTCCATATGGGTAGGCAGACACTATAGATATTATCTAATGTGATTTTATATAATTCGCACTTAATCAAATTAGGGTTTGTCAAAATTCTAAGGTAATGTTGCACTGTTGCAACACTTGTTGTTGCACTGTTGTGTTTCGGGTTGAAGGGCATTGTAGCCAGAGTAACTACTGGACATATTGAGACTTATGTCTCAGGATGGCGAGCGCAGTGGAATGCCAAGCATTGCTTTGTGGTTCAAGGTGTTGTTTGGTTTTGCTACTGTTCATGAGCGGTCGTATCGCTTACCATCAGGCGAACGGCATGCTCGTCTCGCCATTCATAGCAATTAAAAAACAAAGAAAAAATATACCCCGGAGATGATCATAGTTTAACTGTTGACAGTTTAGCTCTTTAAGAAAGTATTGTATCAGATAAATATTTAAATGGGATTGTTTTTTTTTTTTTTTTTGTAGAGATTTTCCCTCCCAAACCCTGTCAGCCTCAACCCCTGTCAGCCAAGATCGACAGTAACACACAAAAAATTGGCACCGAGCTCCACTCGGCGAGTTTCTTTGGCACACTAGCTTATTATTAGAGACATTTTGTTTCTGGAATGTTCGTATAAATATTCTATATTGGGCATTCATTTTTTCGTATCTTGGATGAAGCATTGAAGCTGTCTATAAACTTTTACTCCTTGGTAAGTGCTGTATATTCGATATGTTACCATCAACATACATAATATATAAACTCACGCCTTTTTCCCAAAAGGAGTAGGCAGGGGTTCTTCTCGTATGAACCAGGACACACAAGTTTCGCCTTGTGTGGGTCGTCCCACAATGTGATAGGAGGTGAGTCTATCGACATACCGAGGAGAAATTCCTGACTCGAACCGCCGACCCGGGATTCGAACCCGAGACCTCTGCTTTGCAATCATACTGTAGTACAACTGTGCCACAAGACAGTCCAGTACCAATACCAGAAACAGTGCGTAAGTTATAACTTCATTAGCCATAGCGAGTGATCTAACAACTATATGAAATAGAAATATTTATTAACGCATATTAATAACCAGTGATATAACTAGAAGAAATGTAACACCACTTTCCTTCTATTCGATATAAACTTTATGACTTAATACATAAAGATTACGTAAAGAGAGGTGTCGGAGGCGGCGAGACACACAATTATTCGATATGAAATATGCCAATTATTGTTGGTAATATAATAGATATTATGTAATTTACTTTGTTATGAATAGACTCGACCGCTGTTACTGCTATCTTACACAAATCTGACGTTTTGCTTTTGCGAATCGCTCACCGACTAAGATTGCCGATTAAATTTTCCCTTCTCGTTTATTTTCTCTCCCTGCCCACTTTCTAATTCATTTATAAAGTGAGAGATTGTGTTAGGATTCATAAATATAGTTTTTAAAGTAATTGTAAGTAAATATAAGGTAAAAATAAGTTTCTAGACTGCAAAAACAGCATTGTATAACAAATACATAACACAATAGTTATTACATATTATATTTTAAAAAACTAAGAATTATTGTTAGATTAGCAACGACTTCATTCGCTTTAATTTTAGAGTATGACGAAGCTCTCGCAAATACGAAATAATATTTGCCTCTTCATTGATGATCTATTGGCGTAAAAGATGAATGGGAGACTAATACCTTGTGCTGGTTTATGGGAGTCTCGCACAAAGTAATACTAATAAAATAAAGGTAGGTAGGGAAATTTGTTGATAATCCGTGTATTTGTGCAAGGTGTGTGCACCAATGAAACCGAATTAAGTAGAAGCAATTACTCAATACTACGTTAAATAGCGTTACCCCTCTAAATGGCATTACTCTTCTCAATCGTGTAGAGGAGGTCCGTGACGTGGAGTGCGTTTTATTTCCTTGACATAGATACTGATTGTGGTGGCTCCCACAAAACTGAACTAAGTAAGAGCCATAACATTTTACCCTGTAGGGTAAGCTCAATACTACATTCTGCTTAAAATCCCACAAAATCTTACCATCGTGCCTGACTCTTTAAACTTGAACTTAGTCAGATCGTGCAACAATAGTTTACTCGCCTTTATTTAATGAATGCCACATAATTCCCTCGTTCTACATACTTACAACGCAATGTATCATTCCGATGTTTTAATTTATTATTTTAATCCTTGACTAAGTTAATTGTAACTACAATGCACGTGATAATTCAGTGCTGTTTTAATAGAGTTTATACCAAAGTGGGAGGGCTATCTTTCATTAGTCGACATTATTATTCTAGCATGATTGTATCGTGATATACTGGTTTTAGGTCTCTCATACATATGTGAGAGGCCGCCTGGGTAGGTACCACCGCAATTTCTATTTCTCCCGTCAAACAGGAGTGTAAAAGCACTGTTGTGTTTCGGATTGAAGGATATTATAGCCAGAGTAACTACTGGACATATTGAGACTTCTTATGTCTCAGGATGGCGAGCGCTGTGAAATGCCAAGCATTGCTTTGTAACTACCCCTTCTGTGAAAAAAGTATTTTTTTTTATTATGTCCCGGCATAATGACGGCATTGCACCTGATGGTAAGCGCAGATGCCGCCCAGGCAGAGTATCCATTGGCATCGGACGGCAGTCCCATGCCAATGGAAACAATTGTGCCGGCCTGCTAAGGTGCCTCTTCACACCACGGCGGAAGGACCCAGGATTGTAGGAAGGAGGGAACACGTGAGATGGCAAACAATTCCACAGCCTGACGGTGCGGCACAAAAAAGAATAGAACCGTTTGGTTCGCGCCGGGTATATGTAACAATTTACTGTAATATTATTTGTGACACAACACACTAAATAAAAGTGACTGGTTGTAAATCCATCTTGGGTTTGGCAACTGCTGACCGTTCTAATGAAAGGGCGCCAGCGTAAATCAGTTAAGTAATTTTTTGTATTTTATATATTGCTTCACTATGGATATTACGCAATTTACCAGACGTACCACCACATAGTGCAGTGTAGTCTACACTGCGTTTTAGGATTACAACCCAGCACTATAATTTGAATTTGGCGTTTATAAAAGCCATAATGTACCAGTACAGCGCGTCGGACTATCGATGATACTAATCTAGATTATCCGTTTAAAACAATAGGCGTAGAGCTTTTTTACCGCAGTGGAAATATCTTCGCTTATAACACAACTGTGTTTTACAAGACTCGTATCTATACATATCATTTTGTAATCGATCGATGTCTGAAGTAAAATGTAGTATTCCCATGGGATGAGCAAAATGCCCATGCATTCCACAGCATTCATGGACAAATCATTTGCAGTCCAAGCTGTCCGACTGTGGAACTCACTTCCAATCGAAATAAGACGGGCACGAACACTGTCGTCTTTTAAAAAAATGATTAAAGACCATTTCCTTTCTCAACTGGAGCATAGCTGAGGAATATGTTGTCCATTCGCCTCTTTGGTAAATATTAGGATAGGTATATATTTATATATATGGTAAATTGTATGTATGTGTATTTTAATATATCTTGTTGGTATGTATTTGTATATATGTATGTATATATTACATATATTACTATTTTATATACCTTAGACTGCCCGCTTATTTTTCCTATTTTCAATATCCATCCAAAGGTTGCCTGGAAGAAATTACCTAGTGTGATAAGGCCGCCTCTTGTACTATTATTATTGTGTTGTTTCTTTACTGTATTTTTATTTTGTGCAATAAAGGATTAAATAAATAAATAAATGAGCAAGGAATTCAAATATACTTGTAACTTTTCAATCTTGAAAGGGATGAGATGGGACAGGATCATATGTCTTGAGTGAGAATGATAGGGCGGGATATAACGAGACGGGACAGGACGGGTCGGAAAAAGCAGTAAAGAGTACGGCATTGAGATTGAATATATAAATAAAAAAGCACGGAAAATAATATTATATTGCTGATGTGGATTGGACTTAAAAATATCTGCATCCGGGCGGAGCCGGGCCCGCCTCTAGTATAAACTAAATATTAAAATAATGATAACTACACTACAACTTAGTAACTGTAATTTCACCTTTATATGTTTAATTATGTAATTATAAATAAAACTTATGTAATTGTCAGTATCTTACGCAGGTATGTAGGAAATCTTGCCTACTGCTATTTTTTATATTACCGCTAATTGAAAAGACTCTGACATAATAGCTATTATTACGTGAATAGGCTTACAACGGCCATATTAATTTGTGGTGATTGTGCCTTGTCAACTTAATAAAAAAAATATAAATAACTTGTCAGTAAGTAAGTCTCCTTAGTGTGAGTTTCTCTTTTATTTTCTTTATGTATACCAGCTGTTTTTTTTTGTACTTTAAAAACATCTATTGAACTGGCGATATCTCAGAATCAAAAATATGTTTTTATTAGCTCTAAATATCTGGTTACAAGTAAGAAAAATAGCCATGCCTATAATTATATAGGAGGTACCGATATTTTATCAAGGATTTATTACAAAATACCATGTTGGTAATTTTTTATGTACATTCACAATTACATACAAGTTTCTAGTACTAAGAGTCACTGAAATACAAACATACAGACATGGCAGAAAAAAGTATCTTTATTGAATACTGAATTCCAATAGTATCAAATAATTGATGACTGTAAGTAACCATTGAAGGAAATATAAACATACTAAGCATTTAAATAAGTATCAGGCCATATATGTACATCCCAATGCAGGGCACAGGCCTCCTCTACAATCCAGCGTACAATTGAGAGTGGTCATTATTAGTTAGGCCATTTAGTCCACCAGGACTAAATGGCCTAACCACTCTCAATAAAATTTCTCAATCAGCATCAAAGCAGCGTGGTCGCTGCTTTGATGCTGCACGCTTTGGATCCGCGACCACCGAGAGCATATTCGCAGACGCGTCTGATCTATTTAATACCAGGGGGTTTACTCTATGAAACGATACGAATTTCGAACGTTCGGATAGGCGGCCTCGTAGTAAGATATAAGTTTTACACTTCTGAAAACCAATACTATTCGCTATGATACTTAAAATTTTCTCTGAAGTCGAAGATAGAGGATTCGAACATTTTGTGGAGTATTTAGACACATTAATGAAGTTTTACATACGGCGTCTAAACATTCTAACTTCGTATCAAATTATAGAATAACCCCAGGCCACCACGTTCTTAAGCATTTAAATATGCGGATGAATTTGGAATAAATAAAATTCTCCTTTGACCTACGTGCACGTATTAACGTATCTATCCTTGACACGTGGGTTAAACCAAATTTTACCCATTACTTGTATCTAAATGTACTTAGTAATTAGCTGGTCAAAGTCCAAACGACACGTCATCACTGATTTATCTTTGCTACAATTAAAGGTGCAGGGCGAAATAATTGTAAATTAGGTTTAAAGAAAATTTTTATAATAACATAAATATTTCCGATTGTATATCTGCGTATAACCTTCTTTAATCCGCAATATAGCTCTGTATAGGGCTTACCATGTAAAAATAGTTTTTAAAATTTAGAAATCTACGACCTTATTTTATCATCGCGTCGAAAGGCGAGAGAAAACGTCTCTTGTTAGCCATTCTACCTAGACGACAATTAACATCAGAAACAGTCCAATCATATAATCGAGCAAGGATAAAAGCAGTACTAACTTGTTAAAAGTTAATTCACCTACATCTAGTCTGTATCAGCCCATATACGTTTCACGTACTGCATGTTACTGCATATACGTTTCCTTTATAATTGAGAGTACAATTAAGAGGAGTTAGGCCACATAGTCCACCACGTTTTCCTAGTGTGCGTCGGCGGACTTTACACAACATAGGAATTCTTACAAATTCGCTATGGTATGCAAGGTTTCGTCACGATATTTTCCTTCACCATAAAGTGATTAACTATCAATACACACATGACTCCGAAAAGTTAGAGGTTTGCATTTCGTTTATTCTCATTGTTCTCCTACGTAGTCCTGACTAGCGGATGAGTAAGTGCAAACGTACTAACACGATTCAGTACATGTGCACTTAAATTCAAGCATGCGTGAGTGTATTCGTCCGTTGTTACATATTTGAGGCACATTATCGTATTTATTTGCTTATAACTCTTGTCTATATCCTTTAGGTAAATATTTATTCTTATACGTAAATATTTATATAAAAAATTAGGCGGGTCAAAGTTTAGTTATTGTTTACTAGAAATTCGGTAAACTATAGTGCTCAATGAGAGTCAGTGAACCACAGACTATTCTGGGTAACTGGGATAGTACATATAGTCATTGTTGTTTCAATAATTTACTTACACTTAACAATGACAAAAAACAAGATTGAAATATCCTCAGAACATTTTCCTTTACCTTCTAGGCATCCTAAAGCTTGCAGCCTACTTAAAATGTCCAGAGGCGTTCCTAGAGGAAAAGATATGGGGGTCGTGACCCCCTATGCAAACGGCGCATATCTAATAGTTCAACTCGCAAAAAAATACTCGCAAAATATAGTAATAACTTTATGCTTAAATTATAAAGTAACAATTCCAGTACAAAACACCAACTTGCAATAGCAGGAAATTCATTTATATTTATAACTCGTGTTGAAAAAGGTGTGTAAGATTTACTTAAAATAGCTTAATTTGACCCCCTCCGCCTTCTCCGTAAAATCTTTGACCTCAACCGTACCTGGAAATAAGTCACAGCATACCAATACCAATTAGAAATACAAATAATAATTGTTGAGCTCTCCTCAGTGACACTGTTTTGTTTGGAAAAGGAGTTATTGTGTATGTGGCTTTGTTTGTTGGTACGTTGACCGATGACCAATCCGTTATCGGACTGTTTGCATTCACAAATATGTGTTACTTGTGCTATGGCACTTGGGTTGTTTTTAAGCATAATAATAATATCAAGCCCAGATGGCCAGGAAAAACTTTGGTTTTTACTTCAGTGAATGCCTGGTTGGTACCATAACGTATTGGCGTAAGACACGAATGTGGCGCGATTAATGTAAGGTCATACCTTAAACTTTTTCAAAATTTAGCTAGCTTTAGCTTAGTCAAAGTAAATATTATGAGAATACTGGACTCTCTGAGAATTATCCTCAAGGATTTCAATCTGTAGTATTCCTATTCTTGAAGTTAATTATATGACGATAAAGGTAACCTATGAAAAAATGTTTTACAAGATCAATACAAAATATTCCAGGATCCTACATAAGCATGCGATAACCGTAAGTGGATGAAGCATTTCATCTTTCATAACCTAAAACGCCAATCAGCCTACCAAGCCAAATTATAAATAAACTTACGTAAACAAAAACACGTAGGGGTAACAACGACGTAGATTACTCTACCACAATATCCTTTCACAATAAAGAGTAAAACCGCCTGCGCAATGTACATTAAGTACATAATAGTGTTATTTTTATACCCACACGTGTTAGACCGGCATTATGACCGCGTCGAGGGGGGCCCAGGACAAATTGGGAATGTCCGCTCCCTCTGCTCTAATCAAATTGGGCACTACGTAGTGAACTCAACTTTCAAATGTACTTATAATGTGTTACGTTTAAAATACGCTGACATATTGTTAATTGAATGGTAAAGTGGACTGAGTGAAGCGAAGTGTTTTAATTTATTTCCAACTCTTATTAATTTAAAATTCTGATTGATTTCGTTTCGGGTTTAAGACAAGTTAGACTAGTTAGATCTTTAATGCTCGGTGTCATTACAATGCGTGCCACTGTTGATCTTGACTTACAGGAATTACAGTGGTGGTGGGTGTGAGGCCCGGACAGTCTCCAGTCTCCAAACGCGAAGTGGAGAGACGACCTACGAAAGTTGTAAGAAATCACTGCAGCTTCCAACATGTAGCTATATTCTTTTTTTGGATAGTAATGTTCAGCAGTAACCGCTGAAGAGAGAAAGAAAAGTTTGAAAGCCCCAATGGCGGAGTTGGTGGAGACACCAGCTGTAAATCTCTGCAATTAGGTCCACAATCAGAGACTAAAGTTTGTATGGCTCTATTAATTTGTTATGGAGTAAAGTTTCTATATATAGGTATATGTTTTATAAAGAAGTATATGTTTTTAGCAGGAAGGCGAACCCTGGCACCGGTTGTCATAACGCCAGGTAGAACTAGAAGATATATAATATGTTTTGAGTATGCATATTTACGAGACTGAAAGATCTCTCACAGTTCCTACTATCTACAACACCTTGGCTTTTATCTTAGTTTGTTGTCAGAACTACGTGTGTGACTGAGTGTATTTATTTATTCACAAGGCTTTATTATCATTTGCGAGTCCGGTTTTGTTTGTTACATAAATTAAAAATGACTTTCCGTTAATTATATTTTACCCAAATATTTCACTCATTACACAGATCGAGCGTGCAGTACCTATTAATTATATGATTCTGTATGTGAATCTATAAATAATAGCTTTACTTTCTTCAAACAACTGAGTAAGATCCTCGGGTTTTATGGTATTGTTAGGCAACGGTTAGTACTAAACAATTTAGTAGCTGGCTTGTTTACTGATTAAATATTAAAAATAGTCAGTGCAATTACATCCAGATCCAAAATAACCACGTCCTAGCAAGTTATTACTATTTTTACATATTATTACATGAATATATAGCAGGTAAAATGTATACAGTTGAGAAACAGATTCGAAGAAAATGATGTCTTGTGACGCAACGCTGTTTACGCACGAACGCAAATTCGGGCCACGGCTCGATCGAATGCATCTACGAAAGTCTAACAAACATTCGCACAACATATTCCACGTGTTAACAGACGTAGAAGTTTTTTTTTTCGGCTTTTACTCATGATCCAGGCTTGCACCAGAACTCCCAAGCGTCCATCTTCGCTACTTAGCCAGATTTTTGACGTACTCATTTATAAAACTATTTGTGTTCGTAGCTTGCCTGAATCATGGCAAGGTTTTTGACAACTTTATTACTTTCTCCACACTATGTTAGACCTAAGTAATTTTATTGAAAATGCATTAGGTATAGAGTTAATAATAATGTTGTCAATAGCATGGGCAGCTCAATTCAGGGTCTTTTAAATAATGAGTATTACATAGATAACATATTGTCATAGAACATAGTAGTTAAACGATTTAAACACTTTTATTATTCAAGGCACCATAGAGCCTATCCCATTTATATCCAATTGCCTAAGTTCCTTCTAAAAATGTTTATTGTTACAAGTGATAGTGCCACGCTGTTATCAGACATGATTCAGCATGAATGGACAAGCTCAACCACTGCCACGTAAAGCGACAGCTTTCCTATTGCGTTAATGACTGAAATTCCGAATGCCCAATACATTTTCATCTTCCCATCCATTTTCGTTCCCGCTCTTCAACCGATTTGATAGACCAGCAACACATCCGTGAATCAAGATTAAAGCGTTGTGGATTTTCATGGACGGCAATGATCACTTACTATCAGGGACCTGTTTGCTCGTTTACCGGAAATTTCCAAAAAGAAACGTTTTGTTGACCCTATTATAGTGATCGTAGTGAAGACCACAATAAATCATCCAACACTCTTTCGATTAAAGTGTCAGTAGACTATTGAACGATCCGGTCAAGGATATACAGTCATGTCGGTAAAGGGGACAATTAGAGTTCTGATTGGGCCCTCAGAAAGGGTACACAATCTTTATAGTAATGGCCTTTATATCGCTATCTGAGTAAAGTGCTTTGTGGTTTTCGACAAGTTATATTGCGTCGTTTCTTATATCGTAAGGAAGTGAATAATTTATTACAAGTATACATTTAAAAATCGAATAAATCATTTTCATCATCATCGAATTTATACGATAAAGGCTAAAATCTGAATTAGAATAAAGTGTGGATAATCAATAATCCAAAAAGTTATTTTACGAAAATTATTCAATATTTTGGATGTTTAACTGTCCGTTTACTTTACAGAACGTATTCGACAACAGTTGTAAGTCTTTTTTAGCGCCTACGAGTAAAATATCAAATTTAACATTGAAACATCCACGTCAATCAATAGTGAGTACTTGTACATGAGTTTATAGCAGTTCGTGTATGTGGCTCATGCACGCGGCTTGCACGATGCGTGTACTACGACACGTGTAACTTGCAAACGCAATTATATACTCTAATTCACAGCATTTATTTATATTTTACTGGTGGTAAGTCTCTCATATGTGAAGCCTATGTAAGTTAAGACAGGACTATAGCAAAAAGTTTTAAAATTTCAATAAGATTTTTATGCTTATAATATATGGATAATTTGTAAAAAGTGTATCGACTAACTGACCTCCCGACAACTTATCAATGTTAGAATTATTTTATACCAAAATATTATCAATATAGGCGATCTCAAGTACAAACTGTTAAAATTGACATAAGGAAGAGTGATCCGTGATCAACGTAAGGTCACGTTTTAAGAAACTCTCGATTAATTGCATGGAATATATTCCGTTGACTATTAATACAGATTTTAATAGCATTGAATGCCTGATGGTTTACTTATTTTCGCTGTCTACAAAAACTACACACAAATCTATCGAAGCTCACGGGTTAACTAAACTACTATTGAAATAAAACTATTATTTATGGATTTTATCGCGGATTAGGTTTAAATTTTATTTTTTTTAACTTCCCGACATTTCGTTTACTTTGCAGGTTTCGTGGTCGCGGGGCGGATCCGCCGACATAGTTTTATTTTAATGTGTAACATTCGTGTAAATCTAAGAAATTTTATACATACATACATACATAAACTCACGCCTTTTTCCCAGAAGGGGTAGGCCTGGACCACATTTCGCCTTGTATGTTCCGTCCCACGATGTGATAGGTGGCGAGCCTATCGCCATATCAGGCACAAATTCCTGACTCCGGGCTGATATAATGAATAGAAAAATCCAATATCACTTTGCCCGACTCGAGATTCGAACCCGAGACCTCAGCTTTGCAAGCGTACCTTACCTTAGTACAACTACGCCACCGAGGCAGTCTTAAGAAATCTTTATATAAACTAATATTATTGTTAAGATAAAATATTTGGTTGTTTGTTTGCATTTAAAAGGCCCTGAAACCAACGGACCGATGTGAAATTATTTTGCTATGAGAATTCTACATTATCTCTGATCAACATAGGAGATAGAATATTTCTAGAAATGTTTTATCTCCTATGTTCTCTCATGAGTCAAGGGATAATACATAATATAGTTACAGGGGTCCTCTATATCGATAGTTATATATTGTTATATCCTGTATATATTGACTTAGGTGACATTATACACAAAAAAAAAAACTTTTGTCAAAAATCTTGAATTTAGTTTTCACGATTTTGGGCCATCCCTATTAGATACGTGTGTTTTTACCGCTTAATTTGAACTTCGACTCGTTTCGGAAACTTAGCTGAGCGTTAAAAAAACTTGGTCAAAGCAAAGTACATATTTTAAAACTACGATTTTTAACAAAACTACTAAGCAGTTTTTTTCAGACTTGATATAATTTTACCTGGAGTGGTGAGAAACATGGGGTTTATATTAAATACTATACATCAGTACCATCCTGTATAACTCATAGTCCAAAACGCTGGTATACCGCTTGTTGTGTCTCTGGCCACTACAGCCACTAAAAAATATGATTTGACATTGTGACTTTTGACTTGTCATTCTAATTAAAGTATTACACAAGAAATGTACAATTTTATTTACAAATATTAATATACAATACCGCTGTTCCATCTTCTATTTTTAAATACTATAAATATAAAAATCTTCGTGTATACTACATACCATTGTCTTTCAATGTACGATTAATCTGTTCGTGCATACAAAACAGTAAACGATCTTGTATCTCGCTATCGTGTTTATGCATAAGAGCGCATGTTTCCCCGAGAAAGGCGGCCGCGTCACTGACAGAAATAACATGTTTCGCACCAGGATTTTCCTCCAAGACTTTCACTGAACGAAGGTGCGAGTAGCCACATATTGCAGACTTGCGTTTAATGATCTTGATGTAATTAACTTTATATTGTTTTTCTGTCCTTTTAGTGTTTCAAGATTGTGGCGCAAATATTTGTTTACTTCGCAAATGTTTGTCAAATTTAATAACTGATCGATAGTTTATTGCAAAATGGTATCAAATACTGGCGAAATTAATAATCAAGTATGATTGATTGGTCAAAGGCATAGCTGTTAGTTTTGTGAATCTGTTGAAATCGGGTCCGCTTTAAGTATGTATAAATTGAATTAGCAAACGTATCAATGAACTAGATATACTACAAATGAATATTCTTAGTCGTTATGGTATACTCTCGTATCTTAATAGAAATGAGGGTTACCTACCAATAGTTATGGGAAGTTACCATTGCCAAATATGTTTATATTGTCCCTGCAGTGGGACGTATATGGGCTGATACAGATTATCATTTTTATTGTCTTCCTTTAAATTGCTCATGCCTTTCTAAATAGTATTTAATTTTATATTATTAAAGTGTTATTGTTTGTATTTCTGTATGTTTGCTTTGCAGTTTGTTACTGGTTCATATTTGAATTTATATGTTTAAAATTATTAGTGTTAAGAATAGTACTAAGCGCATTGAATGTAAACGTGTTGACATATTAAGCTGTAATGTTCGCATTGTACATTTTATAAATAAATAAATAAAGTTGTGTATTATCTGCATGGCAAATAGATAATAACATAAATTATGTGCAAAAACAAAACTGCATCATTTTGTATTGTTCTCGATTTGCTAACAGACACATACCGTAGAAACCACAATGTTTGAGAACATCTACCAAACGTTAGCGTTTGTTATTACATTACAATAAGTACGGCTGATTACTCGCTTTCACCTCTTTACCGTAAGTATAGTAACTCACATCTGAAATAATACCGTCAGAGTGACCTGTGCGGTATAACCCATTAACTTATGGGTTGCCAAAGTTTAATAACATAATTATAAAGACCCGAATCCAAAAACAATACTGTCTTTTGACTATACCACTCTCCGAGTTTTTATTTAATATCATAAGAGTAATATGTCTGCTGTTAAATTAATGTCCATCTTGGCTATATTTAAGTCTTTACCTAATGAATGATACATAAAAACTAACAACTGTATTTTTTAATGCGTAAATCCGCTAATCGAGCCTGCCGGTCACCTGATGGTATACCCATAAATATATCATGGATCATGGATGTGCTACCGACCCATCAATTCGTTAGGGGAGCGGGCAAGAGAAATATCAGAAAGAGGATAGGGGTATTGGGCGCCGCAATCACACTCACTGAACGAAACGCGACACCAAAGCTATCGCTTCACGTCTATTTGTAATATAGTGGTACCGCCCCGAACGAGTCTGCCCGTTCATGCTGAGTCATGAATGACAAAAGCGTGGCTCTACCACTTACTATTTAGATACTATCCCTTACTTGTATATAGCCTCGCCTATGCGACCCCACTGTCATCATTTTTAAACCTTATATAAGCCCGGGCCCGGGCCGCACAACTCAGTCTCGTTTCTATCGTTGTTAACAGTTACGCTACCATTTTTGTATTTTTTTTTACTGTGTTTAATTTAGTTTTTTTTTTTAATAGCCTTACCTTACCACCCCGAACGAGTCTGACCATTATTTTTTTTATTGCAATGAATAGCGAGATGAGCATGCCATTCGCCTGATGGTAAGCGATACGACCGCTCATAAACATTAGCAAAACCAAAAAAACACCTTGAATTAGCATTGCTTGTATTCCACTGCGCTCGCCATTCTGAGACATAAGATCTTAAGCCTCAATATGTCCTGCCTGCCTCAGTAGTTACTCTGGCTACAATGTCCTTCAATCCGAAACCCAACAGTGCATTTACACTGCTGTTTGACGGGAGAAATAGACACTGCGGTGGTACCCACCCAGATGGCTTCTCACATATACCAGTATATCACCAGTAAAGTAGTCATGCTAAATTATAACTGACAACCGCATGGCTCTACCAGTTTTAAAACATATGCATGTAATAAAACAAAAACGGCCTTGTTTCATATCACGATTGAAAATATTAAAAGTATCTCGTGATTAAGTTTATTTATAGGATTGCCAATTATAGTGTCGCCTTTACGAATTTTCTAGAAAAAATCCGGCTATGAAGGTTGGCCTTTAACACTTAGGCTTTCATTTTCCTCATGACTAGTGAAAATCAATTATAATATTTAAAAATATAACGAATTATCAATTAAATGAAAGAAATATTTGAAATTAACAAATTATTAGATACTTAAAAATATAAATTGTATTTACTAAAACTTATTTGGAAACAAAATTTACGTTTGCCAAAATTATGTATTATGTTTTACTTTACGCTAATCACCAAACATAAAAAATATTGATATTGTTATATCCTGAGATAATTTTGGATTCGTCATTACTGGCAACCATACTGGGTAGCCAGTAACGAATAGCGCCTAATGTTCGAAGAAGTTTTCGTAATAACATTACATAAACAAACGTAAATGGACTTCATTCGGCACAATGACAATGATTTCGCTTATTTCGTCACGCTACCTACCCTCATACGATGTCTGATGTGAACACTTTAGTTTATTTGCTTCCCGTGGCATTACCAGGGCTGATGACATGCTGCTTACGTCTATAAATCATACATAAACTACTAACTATACATAATATGTAGGTACTGACATCTAAAAATCATACATAAACTACAAACCAAACTCCCCCCATTTTCCCAGAAGAGGAAGGCAGAGTTATTACCATGACACCCACGTTTCGCCGTATATTCCTTCTCACGATGTAATATGTCGGGAAGTAAAAAAACTCAAATTCCTGACTACGGGCTGGTAATGAATGGAAAAATCCAATATCCCCTTGCCCAATCCGAGATTCGAACCCGAGACCTCAGCGTTGTAATCGTACCGTAGTACTAGCGCCTCATAGAGGCAGTATAAAATTAATTACGGAAAAAGATGTTCTTTTTCCAGAACCTCGATAATTCAGAAATTATTTTCGAACACACGTGATGTCTAGATTGTCTGCCTGTAATACCATCGTAAACAATAGTACCAAATTCTACCTAATAGCCAAGCAAGTGTGTCGCGTTTCGGGTTCAGCCTGTATATAAACGTTTTCAAGCAAATCTACATAATTTTGTGTCCTCTATTCTCTCTCTTTTATGTGAACTAAACGGCACTTGTCAACAAGATCATTGTAGTCACATTGTCCCATTGTACAAAAAAAGGAACAATACAGCATCCCGATAAATGTCTTCTCGTCCTTAATTCCGAGAAATGCAATTGACTAGCTCCTTTCATTAGCCATCTCCGGTGCCAAGCGAGCGCACCATAAAACAATGTACATCAAATCATCCCAAATTATTATTTCCTTTTAAATTGTGTGCATTATCTACGACTAGTACAAAGACTTTAATTTCTTTTTTTTTCTAGTGTTTTTACTTTTTCGTAAGGATTTTTATTTGTGTCACCTCTTTTGTCTATTAATAGCGTACATGGGTAGCAGGCTGATAGGTCGATTTTTACTTCAGGCAGTTCACGTTGATTGAATTTTTCGATATCTATACAAATAATAAATTTGTAACCGATCGATGTCTGTATATGGAATATAAATGACAAAAAACTATTATGAGAGGACTATTACCGTTATAGAACTTAAAACAATGATTTTTAGAATGATTGTCTGTTCGTCTTTGCGGTTGTACGCGATGAACTCAGAAACTTAATTTGTCTTAATGGATTTCGAAGAAATTTGGTCTGGAAATAACTTACACCCAGGATTAATACTTAGGCTACTTTTATCCCGAAAAATGTAGTGTTCTTGTGGGATGAGGAAGGAATTCCACTACATTTGTTCATGGGATGTGATGAGACTGGATTAAATGCCTTAAATATTATACTATAAATGTAATTCATCAACTTTAATAATGATAAATCTTCCCAATAAATCAGATAATAAAAAACTAGTAAATATAAAATCAACTCCTATGTTTAATGTTTATGTTTCTACGAGAAATAAGTATTTATCAAGGCAGTAGATGAGTGGCACTGAGCGAGCCCGGAAACAGGTCATAAGCGGGATAACTAAATAATCGAGACGTCGATGATGCTACCAAGATTCCTACGAACCATAGACTTAATAACGTTGAGACACGAATTTATAATATAAAGTGTTCGCTAACAGACTTTTAAAACACAATAGGTTCCAATTATGTAGTTATAATGTATTTTAATCAAAACTATCACTAATTAGCTCAAAAAAATTAAACTTAATTTACTAATAAATATTCAATTAACTGCAAGATGGTATAATTAAATCATTAGATCTTTATTGATAAATTAAATAAACGCAGTTTTATTATTTAAGGTTTATTGCATTGTTACATAAGTGGATGTATACCTATAATCAACATTCTGTCGATATAATACAAAGTTTATTATGTCATGATAATACCTATCACGTATATACGTAGATAGTTCTCGCTTTTTTTCATACTGACTATGTGCCATTTTTAACATTGTGTTTCATAAAAAAATGTTTATATTATAAAGAGGAAAACAAAACAAAATCATCACTTGAAATTCTCTACTTTTATCAATATAAATAATGTTTTATTATAGGACTAAAAATGTCTAAATAAATTCCATTTTCTAATTTTTGTGTGTCTATGGACAGGACAAGCACAAGTTTATGGCCACGCCAACTCCACTCGGAATTAAGATAATGGTATAATAGAATCCAAACCAAAGCGTAAGACCGGGTTGGCTGCAATCACCATTTTCAACGTTACATATAGTATGTGGAATAGAAGATTTGCAGCATATTTTAAGTATATTATAGTATTTTATATGCTGTGTTTGTGTGTTTATTTTAATTTATAAACTGTTCTTGGAATAATATATGTTATAGTTAAGTTCTTAATTTTCTTTATGTTATGTTTCTGTGTCTAATCGCGTCCATGCCGCCAATAACAGAAAATAACAAAATTAAACAAAGAGCAACAACATTATCTTTCAATTTTAAAGATCGTTGCCTAATGTTGACTATTTTTCAAAAGTTAGGTAACATTACTTAATATTAAATGCCACGGCAACATGTACCAAGTAACATTTGGAAACGTTACTCAACAAAAAGTATCTGCGGTGTGGATGCACCATTACGTTGTTGGTATTCGTTTTAGCTTAAAAACATGAATATTGGTATCAAACGGAAGTAAAATATAGCTGCTAATTACAAGCGATCGATGAACCGATCATAATAAGCACAGAAAATATATTACGCTCATTACTATTTTAATATAGAAACTTTCAGCGTTGATTTTTTAAATTGCATTTATAATCTTGCGTTTCATTGATTTTCTAACGCCGCTAACAGTGCAGATTATTTCTATCTATAATAAAACCTATTCGGCCTAATTCATAGACAGTTTATAAATTTATTTGAGTTTTCGAATATTTTGTCTTCTTTGCTCAAACTGAATTAAGTCGTTCAAAAGTTTGACAAAACATTCGATAAACAAAATAGATTTAGTAACTGTTTATGAATAAGGCCGAAGATGTATAGCATCAGCTCAATTGCCAAAAACTATTATATATGTTCTATTCTAGAACCAAGAGTCTGATTAAGAGGGCTTAGAGCTTAGACCGTTGGCCTATTGCTTTGCCGGCTTCACAAATATCTGTAAAAATAAAATAAAGATCCAATGTGCTCATACCCCAAAATGACTGGATGATATTCTTAGCATGTAATTGGGCACCCATCTTTAATCCTGATTGCGACCGTGGGCGCGCGACCCAGCGCACCAAATGTTACTAATTCACCTATTATGTTGCCTACATCGGGACATAACTCCTGAGCCAAGGTTACTAGCCAGATCCTTGTCTCCAGGCAATTCCGCCAAGTGGTAAGGTCAAGTTTTATTAAAATTCGCAATAACTGTTACTTTGGCCATTTGAGAAACGCACGAGATTATTATATTAACCGTTATTTCCTGCAATTTTGCAAACTACCCAAATCCTTAGACCCTCTGTGTTAATTTTAAATAAAGAATGCTTTTTTGAAATAAGAACACTCGCAGTTTAAATTATACCGTTACGTAAAAAGGTTTTATTATGTTTTTATGTGTACCTATGACACTATTTTTTTTAATGCTGCCTTGGGTCTGCATAACATACGTACATTTATGAGATGTACTCTATTTTTTTTAATTGTCTAGTTAAAGCGGCTGTATAGCAACTGATGGCAACTGGAACGCAATCCTGATCGATTTATCGATCTCCAACAGACAAGTAACTCAATTATTTTTTTATTTTACCTCACTCACTGTCTTAAAGTACACATTTTTTAATTCCATTCATTTTTGTGACGTACATGAATTTACATTCACTCCAGTATTTTTATATAACCCTCGTCACAGTCCAACTTTTTAATTGAACTAAATTATCTTTATTTACCTTAAGCTATAAGGTAGGTGAATGGAAACTAAATTACAACTTGTTAAATACAAGTATATATCGATAAGAAACAACTTCGAAATACATATAATAAGTAGTTGAGTTGTCAATTATTTACAAATATAATTTATTTATGAATAAGTATCTAATGTGTGGCATTGGCTTTATCATGTTTTTGTAATATCTGTAAATGTAAAAAAATATTTACTGGTGATAGGATAATCCTCATAGTTCGGATGGTGACTACCTTATACGATGGTGAAAGACCCGCAATAGCGACTCCTGTAATTTAACATTTCTGGTTCAGTTTGTGTATATCTCGTTTAATTCAGACTGGTATTATAATTGCAGCGACGCGACGGCCTAAGATAACAACCTCTCTTCAGCGAATTATTGTCTACTTAGATTGCACTGGACTTGCCATCAAGCACATTGAAGTCACTTTGACAAGCCAGTAAAAAGTAAAATAAGAAACAATTTCTAACATACCCCCCAAAAGCCCCTCATAATTCTGGCATAGGTCATCGCGGCGAGAAAGGAAAAATAAATTATATCTACAAATCGCGAATTTTATATGCAAGTAAAATCCGATGGATAAAAATTTAAAACGCTTTCTTTCAAGGCTGATTTTTTATCATTATGTATGGTGGAAATCTTTTGGTATGAATATAATAATATTAGGATAATTTGGCGGATAAATTCATACATAGACTTTTGGTAAGGTAGGCAGAGTACGAATTTGTAAACCCAGATTAAACCGCCTGTAGTTCTGATCATATTTTACTGAATTGACTATGATATATTGTTTTATAAACTGTCGCGACTCAGACATCGATTCTGAGACATCGCAGTTTGTTACATGTACAACACAAACTAGGAATTAAATTCGCGATCAATATTCATTTGACAATGAAATAAATTACTTAATTTAAAAGTACTTTTCTCTTCCAATTTGGCAAAAACCATTTAAAAAAAACTCGATCACAACTAGATTTCTTCACTTAAACACGATTTTTATACAAGTGCAATTATTTCAACTAACACCTGTTTACCTTGTTCGTAACCACGTTACGTAGAACCACTGAATATTGAGATCGATTCGGGTCAACTAAGGCAAATAAAACATTACGCAATATATTCAGGGAGATTACGTTCCATTTAAAGAATGTCGAAATAGGGGACCGAACCACCCACGCTGAATCCAGAGGAAGCGAAACACAAAAGCCGGTGTCGGGTTTCCATTACCACAAACTTTCAACACGTGTAGCACTGATGGTCCTTCAATACTATCTTTATACACCTCATTGATACTTATTATTGCCGATAATGTTTAATGTCCCTGGCACCCCGTTAAACAGAGCAGGTAATGCATCACTCACATTATGACAAAATTCATAGAATTCCATCGACAACGACGACAAAAACTATATGACAAAGTTCATTCTCCTATTCCGTCTCATAAAGGATTAGGTTAGGGCCCTCGCAGCGGGAAGCGGTAAGTGGAGGTGGTCCTTATCTCGGAGTTTCAACAGCACAGTCAAGTCGAGCGTAGTGGGGTGGCCACTGGCCTAACACTTGGCGCTCTACCGCGACTGCCGCACGCCGCTCAGCGCACGCGCAACCGCTCTCGAACTTTCAAACGATTCGATTTTTAAATTTGTAATTAAAATGTATTCGAATTCAGTGAGGTGAAAAATAAAAAACTGTTCAGTGTGCAACCAAGTGTTTTTAGCCAGTGTACGGAACGCATTATTTTGTGAAGGATTTTTTGTCACTGTGAAAGAGCAACCCTCTAGGAATTCAAGGTAATTTTCGTTTTATTTTTTATTCAACTTTTTTATGTTCGTCAATCGGTTGCATAAACGGTGTCGAGGCGACCTATTGCAAAGGTGCAGTTTCGTTTTGCGGCCACCCATTTACAACACACGGTACGTCTACGTCCGGCAGGGACACACTTTCTCGCTGCTGTTTTTACAAACATTTATCTTGACTCAGATATCTAATAATTAAGTGCGTACGCGTATAGCTGATTTAACAACTTAATTAATAAGAAATTGACGTTTCCTCTCTACATCGATCTAGGAGCTAGTTATGTGTTTTTAAATAAAACGGTGCCAGTAAGATCTGATTTATCGAAATATGGAATGTAAGCGTGTTAATAAAATTGAGAAATACGTTTACCATTGTAATAAGCGTGTAATATTGGAGATTATTTACGGGTATTGTTAAGGCGCTTATTACCCACTACGCCTTGACCAACTCGATATTAACATTTAATTTGGTGAAAATATGTTTGAGCTCAAAAAATACCATTTAAATCGTTGATTTCATATTAAATCGGAGTCAGTTGCATAAGGCACTGTTTAAAACTTGCAAAACTATTTTACATAACCGTACTTGCGGACAGGTCATCTACTCATTTTTGTTACAGATACAAAACTTCCTTGATTATGAAAAAGAATATAAATTCCAATTAATTATTATGCTAGTTACAATTTTTTAACAGGTGGGTTTAGGGAATTCAATATAGATTCGGGACGTACATAGATGTTGGGATATATTCAAATTGACAAATCATAATAATGATATCAAATCGAAAGGGAGAAATATTTGATACAAAAATATTGAAAAAAAAAACCTTATACAGTTAGTCTAGAAGATATCTTATCACTTGAATATTTCAGAAGATGCAATTTAATTAAATTACTTTTTTTAACTAATGTCAAAAAATTGTTTACTTTCCTCGTTAATTGAAATAATTTTAATTTTGGACTTTTTAAACATCATAAAATGTAGCGTTGTGTTCCGTAGGATTTGCGGAATCGATGTCCGGTTTGAATAAATTAGATTTTATTTATTTTATAGATGGCCAACACAATATTTTGCCTTGTTCATTTGCTGAAATATACTATATTCTGAATTAACATGTACATATACTAAATTATTGGTGATCAAAAATATAGTTTCGGTCAATTAATATCAGCAATGATTGACCCTGACGACTGATATAAAAAATAATTAAATTACCACACTCACGTCTTAAGGTTAACTAGTAGAGAATGTATCAAGTTTATTTATATCACCTACATCAAAAATCCCTGTATAAAGAACTATATTACGAGCAAAAACATTACAATAACACTTCGGTAGCGCACAGTTGTACTACGGTAGGATTACAAATTACAACGGTGAGATATCGGGTTCGAATACCGAGTCGGGCAATGATATTGGATTTTTGTATTGATTAATATCAGCCCGGAGTTAGAAAAACCTGATTTGGCGATAGGCTCGCCACCTATCAAATTTTGGGACAGAACACACAAAGGCAAAACGTGGTCGACCTGGTAGCACCTCTGCCTACCCTTCTGGGAAACGGCGTGAGTTTATATATGTACATACGATCGAGTGTAGGATTATCGAGTTCACACAGATATTTTGCTTCCTGTTGCGTATCTGTGTCGGTTACGTGCACGCATTTTTTGCGTAAACTACTGGGAATACTGGAATTGAAGTCTTGTGAACACATTTATTCGAAGAACATCGATTGATAAACAATAAACTTAACTTATGCTATCCAAACTCTTTTAAAATAAGTATATATATATTGTTTAATTATAAGGTTCTTAAGCCGACGAAATTCATGAAAAGATTGAAGAAAGTGGATGAAAAGAAATGACTTAAGATCTTGATAGAGCAATGAACAACAATAAAGTGATGCTGCCTCTGTGTGCCCCTGTAAGCAGGTGGGGGCAATATATTTTGTGAACTGAATTTTACTAAGTGCTAGGACCGATTTACCTGCATTCCAAGTTATAACATTGCTGGAAAATGAAAAAATAATTGTATTTTAACAACTGGCTATACGGCGATAGGTTTACCGTCTTTCACATTGTGGGACGGAGCACACACGAAACGTGAGCATCCTAGCAAAACCTCTGCCTATCCCTTCTATGTAAAAGGCGTAATTTAATATATATGTATGTAGTATAAAAACGATGTCAATTTATTTTTAAAATTGTATGAATAGATGTAGCTTATCTTAGTACTCGTATAATTATAATATGTCAGCATATACATTACGCGCTATCATCTGTATGTTTCATTACCTTATTATTATTATTTTAATGACTTTTTTATTTTCTTCTTTACCCTTAATTACGATATTATACACATGCTTCCTGTACTATTTAATTGTACCCATATAATAAGTAAAATAAAAAAAAATCATCCAAACTTTTATTTGTGACTTATTCAGGTCGTTGAATAAATAAATTTTGAACGCAAATAAATTATATTGTAATGACTGGCAATTTATGCACACTATGCCGTCATTATGGTGCCGTTAAATAATTTAGAAATTGTATTCAAATACCAATGTAATATATACAGAGTATAGTGGATATAATATAAATAGTATTTGTAACTATCCCGCCCACTCAAAGTATTGACGCAGACCACCGAAGCCATGTGAGTGTTTTAATTATAAATCAGAAACTGCAAAATTGCACTTAGAATAAATAGACGAAGTAAAACATTACTCTAACAGCCGCTGCCAATAAACAATTCCAATACAAAATTTGCCGTTTGAGATTGACAGCTCAATCTTTTTTCTGTTACTATATGCTAGTAATCAATCTCAGTAGTGAAAAAACTATGACAACATGGTAAATGACAAATCGAAAAGTAGAAAACAATCCAGATTGACTTCAATCTAATTTTTTCGATTGATTATTGGCATCGGCCGTAAGTAAAGCTTCAAAATGGTCACTACTTGAATTTTGTATACATTGTGTAGTTTTATGTAATACGTGAACGGACAAAGCAACCAACCTAAAGTAATTCCGAACAAAAAATCTTAAAACTTTTCATTTGTTTCATGCGTCTCCAAAATCTTTTTTTTGTTCTTTTATTTTATTTATACAGTCTACAGTGTTATTAAAATATAAGTTGTGAAGAAATTAGATCATACGGTAGCTACGATGGCTAGTACTGTAATTGCGATGCAAACAATATTCATTTGTTTATTTATAGATAGCGGCCAATGTTTGTTATTACAATGACCACACAGTGTATGCAATAAACAAATACAATGAGATATTACTATAGAATGTAACAATAAAATCTTACGTGCTATTGAATAATGTAACTATGAAACATACGATTGTAAAGGGGATGTTAAGATTGATTTTAAAATACATACATAAACTCACGCCTTTTCCCAGAAGGGGTAGGCAGAGGTGTCAGGACACCCACATTTCGCCTTGTATGTTCCGTCCCACAATTTGATAGGTGGCGAGCCTATCGCCATATCGGGCACCGATTCTTGATTCTGGGCTAATACTGAATAGAAAAATCCAATATCACTTTGCCCAATCCGGGATTCGAACCCGAGACCTGAGCTTTGTAACCATACCGTAGTACAACTACGCCACCGAGGCAGTCACTACGCCACCGAGGTATTCATTTTAAAATACATCTCTTATTTTACAGCCTCTGCCAACTAACGAAGTATATTATGCCCAGTATTTTCTGTATCAGCCCATAAACGTCCCTCTGCAGGGCACGGGCCTCCTCTACAATCGAGAATACGATTGAGAGGGTTTAACCCTATAATTCACCACGTTGGTCTTGTACGGTTGGCGGACTTTACATATCATAGAGATACATAAGATAAAAGAATTTAAATATTAGGCGAGTAAATATTTTTTGCGTAAATTACAATGAAACGTGGTGCGCGAAGGTTAATATACTTAAATAGACCAAAAGTAGAAAAGAAAGATGTTTCATTACATTTAAGACTTTGAATATTAAGTTTAAGAAAAGGTCCAATGTAGCGACATGGTCGTATTTGACTAAGCTACTTAAAAAATGAAAAAAATGTTCATAAATAAATAAATCACATCTAAAAAGCAACTTCTTGAAAACAGTTGAACTATAACCAATTTTTAAGAGTTAATTAACGTATATTGGATACGTAAAAAAAATACTTGTTTAATACAGCCTTGTTCGCCGGGTGAATTAAATTTCGTATAAACATTTCTCTTCGTATAGTTACAATGCTCTGTATTCCCACAATCTCTACATTGTTACACATCAATACATAGTTTAGCTCATTAGTTAGATCATCGCGGAAAGTAGGCAATGCATTATGGGAACCGATAAAAAGTTATCAATGCAGTTCGTCGTCGCTTTTTTATTATTCCAATGGTGAGACGAGCGTCGAGCATGCCATTCGCCTGATAATAAGCAATACAACTGCTCATGGACAGTAGCAAAGCTTGGTATTCTACTACGGTCACCATCCTGCGACATAAGGTATTAAATCTAAATTTTCCAGTGCTTACTCTGGCTACAATTTCCGTCAAACCGGAACACAATCTTAATAATTTACTTACGGTAAAATTGTCATAAACATATTTATCAAGAACGTGACAAAATTAAATTTTTATTAAGTAAAATTAAATATGTAGATTCGAGTGATAAACTATAGGAAATGTGGCGAGGACTTCATCTGTTTTAGTTAGCACTAAATATTAATGTAACCATGAAATGAAGTAGGAAGATACATATGTGTAAGACAACTCCTCCATGATTACGAAATATTTTTTTCAAATGACTAATATGAACCGCTTTAAAAATTCTAATTTCGATAGATCCGGCGACTGACACAAATATGCCAATATATTGTTTTTTTTTTTTGTAACTTTTGCTACAAAACAAAACTACTCATTTTCCGATTTAAATCCATCAGAATTTTGCCTGGAAGAAATTACCTAGTGTAATTAGGCCGCCTTTTGTACTGTTATTATAATGTCATTTATTTACTTTAATTGTTTCCTTATGCTATAAAAAAAAACATTAAATAAATTTATAAAACAAAACATATATTGAAGACTTAAATTGAATTTTAATTCAGGTATAATTTACAGTACTAGTGATGCATCAACAATAAACTCGTAGTAGTAAAATATAGTAATAATAATTATGTATATAATTTGCATAAATAACAGATTTTATCAACACCGATCATAATTATGACAAATGACGGAAATCGGTCAAGATTGACATTTCCTATTGACTACGACCGGCGACTACAACATATTTTAACAATGTGCGAAGATGAAGTAAATATTGTGTGCACAATGATTCTAAAATAATAGTGTTAAATGTGTTTAAAATTACAATATTTAAATCTAAAAGAAATCGAATTATTTGTTACACTATAGCAATGTATATAATTATTGTTCTTAAATTATAATATAACAAGGCTATTATACGTAGCTGCCTCAAAAAGATTAAAATACTTTTCCCCTATTTTACGGACAATATTTCAATATTCTCCATATTTTAATATAACAATTATCGTATTACAAAGTCAATAGAGATTTTAAATATTTTCGAAACAACAAAAAATAAATTGCTTGGAAAAAAGACCCAGATTACGTTTTTATTATTTATAACGCACGAAGCTACTAATGAGACAAACTATACTAATATTATAAAGCTGCAGAGTTTGTTTGTTTGTTTGAACGCGCTAATCTCTGGAACTACTGGTCCGATTTGAATGATTCTTTCAGTGTTGGGTAGCTCATTTATCGAGGAAGGCTATAGGTTATATATCATCACGCTATGACATATAGGAGGAAAGCAATAGTGATATTTCTAGCAAATACGAGGAAATTTTGTTCGTTTTTCGTGGTCCGATTGGTAAATATTCTAAACTGATAGTCAGAATTAAACATTTTGACCACCATTTTAAAACGTGTATGCACCCGGGCGGATCTGGACCCGACCGCTAGTTAGAAAATAAAATTAAACTATACCAAAATATTGCACACAAATGAGTCATACTTCATTACCTAATTGCTTAATATTGCATACCATATCCAAGTGTCATTTCTCTATATAATCAATGCTACTTAACCTATAATTCCAAGATCACCTAATGACCTTACTATTAATCTTCAAAATTATACTTGGTCAAGGGTTTTAACATGAATTATTTATTTAATGAATGACAATAAATTGTATTCACAAAAAAGCCTCATTTGTGTTTAATTCAAGCACGTATAATTTATTCACGCACGTGTTTTACATAATTCTTATTACGAATTAAGTATTAATCCATTATAACGTAAATCTGCATATTGTTACCGAAAAACTAATATTTATTTCGGGTCTGGGTGATTGGGAGACCAAAAAGTCTCTCATACTTCCTGATGCCTACGACACAAGACTTGATCTTAGTATGGGGTCAGGACTATGTATGTGACTGTAGGATGTTTATTATTTATTTGTATTAATCTCAGTGCAAATAACAAACCTTTCCTCTTAACTGATCTTTAAGGTATGATTACGGTAATAATAATAATAGAGGGTATTACAATGATAATAATAGGTAAGCGAGGTATTGTAGATACGAATTGTGACGAATAACGAAACTTGCGAACAATGACATCTTCGCAAGAGAGCAGGTAGAGCGGAAAGTCTGGCGTCATACAGGGTGCTTCACAATATCACTCGTAGTTTTTGACACAAATATCTTTGAAAGTGTTTTAACATGATACGTAGCGTTATAGTGATAAAAACGTATTCAAACATTATACTTTATCAAAATTAATGGAAATGGTTTATTTTGTTAATATAAAGAGCTTAAAACATCAAAGTAAAGCTATTATACAACACATAAGATATAATTTACTAGTTTTTCTATCGGACCGCCTCTTGCACATGGCAAGGCCAGAGCTACATGATTTTCAAGCATATTTTTGTAAACTTAGGCTTAAAAATCAGGCGTGCCGTGCCTTCAACCTTTCGAGAACTATACATCGACAGCAATTTTATTTCAAATCTGGAATCTATATTTAAGAGAAACAGTACTGGTGCAACTTTCACTATTCTAAAACTATAGTCACACACAAATATTTAACTTGCGAAAAGAATCATATAGTCATAGTCAGTTGATAAACATATTTTCTTTTTCCAATATTTAGTCTCTTTCGTATGACTTTTGAACGCAGTTTGAGGGACGAAGACGCAATTTTATATCTGGTGATCAGAATACAAGGTGTTTTCTATAAAAAGAATTCAATTTGTTAAGGTGACATTTCAATTGAGAGTCATCAGTATTTTTATTACGGCGCGATCTAAATCATTTCATTGTATCATACAATAGTGAGTACATAAAGGACCATCTGCAGGTATAATTTTTTTATTGTATCGCAATAAAATGTACATAAGAAATTCACCTTGATTATAGGCACTACGACGTATCTTGTGTGACGTTTGATCATTGTTGATCTCTTTTTAATACTTATATCCTTTATAGTATGGCAACTGGTGGTAGGTCTCTCATATTGGAGAGGTCACCTGGGTGGGATTGTACCCACCAGGTGGCAATATCAATAAATGAGTCATGTTAATACTATTAGATAACGAATATAAATGCCTGTTGTTTATAATACGCTTTTGTAATATTTGTAATTTTCTTTCTCTCTCCTTTCTCATGTCTCCATCAAAAGGTTGCCTGTAAGAGATTGCCTAGTGCAATAAGGCCACCCATTGTAATTACTCTAAATATAGCTATAAACTGTTTTTGTTTTTCTTTTGGTGTGTAAATGTATGTACAATAAATAGATAAATAAATATGAAAACATATCTCAACAATGCGTTGAATATATGTTTTTAAAATTTCATTGAAGTTCCAAATTCCACCACACACCAATAGAGAGATAATAAACATAACAAAAGTCATGAGTGGCAAGTTAGGTCATAAGCAAATAAATAATGTTGATCCGGGTCAACATGAAACAAAAGGCGAAAACCTTCCTTTGTTTTACTAAAACTATAAACGTAATAATAAAGTAAGTGAATAAAGAACCCTTCAGAGCACCGACCTTGCTCCTCCATACGTCTAACTCGCGGAGTTTCACCCACTGACCTCTGCAAATTAATTCGAAAATAACATGAACAAACTCAATTATAATTATTGTACAATGCTAAACGATGATTGAGAACGTGAAAGTGATTGAGGAAAAAGTGTCCTCTTTTTATGCATTTGGGTTAAACGATGCAATTATTTGGGTTTGTCCTTTTTGATACGGAATTTTATAACTGGTTTTAAAACCATCGTGTCTTCCTCAGATTATTTGTGGTGTATTTTCCTTGATTTTTTGGTTTTATGGATCAGTAAATTTTGTATGTAACTTTAATGAGCGATAAGGCGTTATTTGAAATTTGGTTTATATGCCACGAGACTCGTTTATCGATTCGACGAACAATATTACAGCATTAATTTATTAATAACTCATAATTATACAATGATTTACTGATATTATCTCTAAGTAATGTAATTTAAGATATATTTTTTTTGTTACGGTTATTACAAATGAATTAGTGGCTGCAATTTAAACGCGTAATTATATTACCTATCAACAGTTTTCAACGAGAATAATTTTATGTCCTTCATCACAGTCCAAAGTAAATTTATAACAAACGAATTTACTTTAATCGCAATTTTTATTTTTGAAACGGCAGCTATTTGTTGTTATACGAGAAATAAAACTATATACAAATCCTAGGAATTTCGTAGAAGATACCATACATATTTACATAGAAAATAGTGCTATAACAAAGACATAACAAAACTGTGTCATTTTCATATTATATTATCACTAGGGCCCAGCCCGGCCCTGCCTGGGTGCAGATACACTTTTATCATCAGAGATAATTCAGTCTAAAGGCGAAATATTTTTTCATGTCGGTCCAATAGTTTCAGAGCCTATTCAATGCGAACAAACAACCAAATCTTTCCTTTTTATAATGTTAGTTCACATTTCAAGTTGAACTGCAAAAAATAAAGTTTTATTTTTCAATATTTTATATTGCATAAATCTTAACGCCATCATGTTCGTAAGACCTATAACAAGATGCTGTATTAGGCCTGCATGTCATCGACCGGCTTTCACTATAACTTGGTCGAAGCAGGCCACATCCCCACTTTTTCTACCTTGCAACCGATCAAACAAAACTGCTCCAGGGGAATCCCTTTCATAAAAACCCACCCCAGTTATCCGTATACCTGCTACACAAAGGAATTTCGTAAAAAGTAGGAATGCGCGTGGATTCTTGTAAATGCAACTTGATCTTAAGAGTTTTTTGCTTATGACAGCGTTTTGCGTCTAAAGATAAAGATCTAGTGGGAATAAATTCCATAATTTTACTTTTTGGATCGATTTATTGATTATATTATGGAATATATTTAATAATTTTAAAAGTGAACAAATGAATGGATTTCTTGATTTACATAAACTTTTATGGAGTTAAAATGTTAATGATGGATATTTTAAATTAAATAACATATTAAAATTTGACAGATGTGTATTAATGGTGCAGTTAATGAAAAATACGTATATAAAACGAAAGGCACCATATCACTGCACCGAGACAAATTCTCATTTCATACATACATACACTCACGCCTTTTCTCCAAAAGGGGTAGGCAGAGGTGCAAACACTCACTTTTCGCCCTGTCTTTTCCCACGATGTGATAGAGGCGAGCCTATTCCCATTTATGCTCGTTTCATTTACAAACATTTTTGTCGGTTATATATATTTCTGAGATCAAAAAGTCTCTCTTTGGAAACCCAACATATTCGATAATTTTAATAATCTATGTGTGCGACTATTAGGTAATGTAATATGCTACAATTCGCCACCTGTTATAACTTACGGTTGTCCATGCAACAATACAGTGGTCACTAAATTATATTGTGTTTTCTATTCTGACCACTAACTTTACTTTATATGACAGTGAAAGCGACTTTCCTCCACTTTCTGTGAAGAAAATTCAAGTATTTAGATTCTTTGTACATAGCTTTGCTGAATACATTGCCGATCTTTGTATATTAGATTTAGATTCAGCTTATATTAAGCGCTTTCCATTTTTAATATGTGTGGTTTACAATAAACAATTTATAAACAAATGAAATAATAAACGGATGTGTTGAGTTATTGATGTAATAAGAGTACGTTTAAGATAAGTGTTTACATTATGTGCTTGAGTCAGGCGATCAAATTACAACCGAATTCTTTTGAGCTGATTGACATGCAATGATTCCTTTGTTCTAATCCAAATAACCGCCGAAATACAACAATAATTAAGAAAACAATAGATAAAGTGGTAATTTACATATTAACTTTAGGCTCGACTAGATGGTACAAAATCATTTTTAAAAGTACTTTTTTTATAGAACTTGGTTCTGGGAAAACGAACTCAGGAGTCCAGGTCCCATGGTTCACAGCTTAATAGTCGTTATTAAATAAGGCGATAGATAAAGTAATTAAACAGTATCGAAAGTTGTCAAAGTCGATATTTGGGTCCACCTATCTATTTACCATCGCACGTTATCTTAACAATCCGAATCGAAGTTCGAATGTTTGAACCTTCTACGTCCCAAGTAAGTTATAGTAAAAGTTTTCCACTGCAAAAATAAATACTATTCTTTGACATTTATCATTTACTCCGAACTTAGTCTATGATAACGACTTACGATAGAGGATCCGAACATTTTGTGGAGTACTTAGGCACATGCATACAGTTTAACGTTCGAAATTCAAATATCATTTCAAATCATAAAATAACTCCTCTGAGGTTTTTTTTTTGGCCCGTCACCGCCACAAACCCAACAGACAAAATTACAATTCACAACAAAACATAAAACTTCCCCGTATTGTTTAGTTTTATAGCGTACATTACGGTCACCTTAATTGTTAATGTCCAGTGGAATTAATGGAACAATACACATCAGCAACCGCGGCACGTATCATTGCGATAATCATGACGTTAAGAACTCACCTGCCACCAATATATTTCGAAAACTTTATCAAGGTCGGCGTGCGATTGGTTTAGTATATTTTAATTATTTAGCAGTGTAAATGCATTGATGTTTTCCGGTTTAAAAGAAATTGTAGCTACAGTAACTAACATATTGAGCATTAGCATCTTATGTATCAGGATCACGAGTGCAATAGAACGCCAAGTATTGTTTTGTAATTCATGATGTTGTTTGGTTTTGCTGCTGTCCATGAGCGCTTACCATCGGGCGAATAGAATGCGTATTCAGCTATTAATAAAACAAAAAAAAATACTAACTTTTGATAGCGTCAGTAGCGTAGTTGGAAAAACGCTGGCTCTGAAACGTGAGGCCGCGGTTCCGATCCTCGCACCGAGGCAAATATTTGTATGATCTACAAGTATTTGCATCTAGTATCCGTGTTTGTAAGACCGAAAAATCTCTCGTAGTTTTTGACTCGTGAGGGTATGAGTCACGGCATAATGCTTGATCTTATTGTGGGGTCAAGATTATTTATGTGACTGTTAGTATATTATTATTGTTTTTCCATAAGGATAGAGCCTAAGATAATGCAGTACATCTGATGGTTAGGTTAGTCCAGTCAACATAAAGAAACCATCGTCACGAGAGCTGTCTCTCGTCGGTCGGCAAGATTGGCTTAATCCGGATTGTACGGAAAATATTTAAATATTGTATTGAAAGTGGCACACTTACGTGGGTCAACGAATGTGTCAGCCGGATTGTATCCAAATTATCAGGACCTAAATTGCACTGTTGGTAACGAACCAGACGCGGCTGCCTACAAAGAAGATGAATCATTTTGTTGGGGCAATTAAAGGCTAAAGTGGTACATGTTATTTAGTATTTCACTTGATCTTAGTCGTATTTATTGGAAATAAACGGTATCCAGTTTCAAAAGTAGATCAAGTGGACTGTAATTGAATGTTTTGAATTTTTGACCCGTTTTAAGTTATCCTATTCCGTAGATACTAAAATTTGATAGTCAAACACAGCGGACAAGAATATATACGAAATTTGTGGCTTCCATTGACTTTATGTAACAATGATATCTATTATGGCCCCAGGTTCGATCCCCGGTCTGTGTATGGTCCACAAATTATTATACGATCTCAATGTTGTAGAACCGCTGAGTCATCAAACTCAATTTTAATATAGTAGGTACTCCAAAACCTAGGATCCGAGCTTGAAACTTATTGAAACCACGCACCTTGTTCTTGTTACCAAAAAGAATCATTACACAGTTGCGTCTGTGCTTGTTATAAAGCTCTCAAAATGTTCTGTTACGTGATTTGACCAAATTGTTGCAATAACCCAATTTAGTGACCACTTTCGTCTCGATGTATTCGCTTACATATTATTTTGTCCACTCAACATTCTAAGTACAAAGCCATAAATTTATTTATAGGGGATAATAATAATCAACAATTTTTGGTCGTCGGTGTCATGTTTATTGTTTGGCTCTAGCTATCCTCCGCGATGTTTCCCGCCTTTTTTCATTGAATGAGGTATTTTAGGTATTTTATACGTATTAAAGATTAGTTTATTTCTTTCTCTTTATTACAATTTTTAAGTCAGTTTAATTTGTGGCAATTGCTTAAATTTTGGGATGTAATAAACCCAACGTACTGGTAAAGGAACTACTGCTGCCACTATATCCTTATGGGAATACAGGCTTTCAGTTATGGATATATGCAAAAATATGATAAGGAAAAATCCTAGTTGTGCATGCCTAGACAAAAAAACGCATGATCCACCGCAAAGAGTCACCTGGTTATTAATGAGACTATCAGCTTAAAAATATGCATATTGAAGTATGGTTATATATTCTGACGTGTAATAAATCGCATTACGTATATTTTAATACGATTTTATAGTTGTTAATCTTATTTCTAAATAACAAGCTGAGAAATCATCCAAAATAAAAATAAACTATTATGTAAGCGCTCGTTTCATCACGATCAAAATATTAGCACTATTCATCTTTAATAATAAGATATTTGTATCAGAGAAAGCTAAACTGGACCAAAATGGAAAAGAGAATGTAATACATGCATAATCTTTGTAATTATGTATAAGCAATCAATTCGGATTGTACACATACGGCAGATACCAATAATCAATCGAAAAAATTAGATTGAAGTCAATCTGGATTGTTTTCTACTTTTCGATTGGTCTCTTACCATGTTGCAATAGTTTTTTGAACTACTGAGATTGATTATTGGCAATATGGTATCAGAAAAAAGATTGAGCTGTCAGTCTTAAACGGCAAATTTTGGATTGGGATTGTTTATTGGCAGCGGCTGAAAGAGCGCGCGCACCACTTACGTCGGAACAGTTAACGCGCTTACCACCCTGTCTATTTTTATGTAAATTTTATGATTTGTATCCAAAACTTGTATCCATCTGAATATCCTCGATAGGATTTTTTTATTAATGTTTTGGAATACTAGTAGGTCTAAAGTCTAATATAACTGGAAAACGCACCTTCATGACGACACCTAGTCACCTAGTGAGATTTCCGTAAACTTTATGCTACCGAAGGCGAGCGGCAAAATAAGCATACCATTACAATATGGCGACGCATGGTGATCGTCCATTGACATTTATTTGCGGAAGAATAGTAGGAAGTAATTTATTAAAACTAAGGTGTATAAATTACAACAGTAATATGCAAGTAGGTCTACGAACTATGAAGGACGACTGCTTTCGATTTTTAAATCACTTCTCTTACGTCACGTCGCGTATGACGTTAGGCATTCGTTTTTTTCTCTTAAACACTTTTAATTCAAAGCAATACGTAAGATATGTTGGGGCAACACCGTAATAAAAGCATGGATGGGGTAGAAACGTATACTTCTATATTTAAGACCTCTTATGCTGTACTAGTATGGTGTTACCCCAATGCATCTTACAGCATTATCATCTTAAAATTATAAGACAAAAGGAGTATATTGAATTGCATATAAAGTATGCGCTAAATTATTTTTTAAGTTATTAGTTGCAATACTGGCCGTGTCAAATGTTTTAAAAGTAAATTGATTTCAAATAAAGAATGTTCATTTGTATCAATACCAAATTCAAAGTTAACCACACAGATACATAACATTACGTGTTAATTTGTTTACATTTGGACACAGTCAGATGGGTATTTTAAAATTATTACACTGCTCTGGACTCTCTTTTTTTATGAAACTAATTAGAGGCATTGTTTTTATACTGTCATGGAATCAGTATATGGTCTTCAAAATCAATAATATGATATTGTATCAAATAATTTAATTATGACAATCAATATAAAATAATTTAGACTAAACACGGAATATATAACACATATACTCCAATAAGGAACACACAACCTTAATCACTGCATTTACTCAATATTTGTAAAACAAATATATGTACATTAAATGGGCAAGAAATGCGGAAACGTAAAGGTTAAAACCTGTGTATTTAAAACAAGCTTTTATTCATAAACATCGCGAGTTTTTCCGAGAAGGGGTAGGCAGAGGTACTACCATGACATCCACGTGTCGCTTTGTGTATTCCGTCCCACTATGTGAGCCTATCGCCATCTCTATAAACCCATATATGTCCCACTGCAGGGCTCGGGCCTTTTCTCAAATCCAGAATACGATTGAGACGGGTTAGGCCATATAGTCCACCACGCTGGCCTAACACGGGTTGACGGACGATGACGGTCTATCGCCTTATCGGGCACAAATTCGTGACTCCGGGCTAATAGTGAATAGAAAAATCTTATATCACTTACTCGACCCGGGATTCGAACCCGAGACCTCAGTGTTGTAATAGTACCCTAGTACATTTTCGCCTACGAGGCAGACAAACAAGTTTTCTAGAATATATTTCCACAACCTTCAAAACCGTCTGGAGCTAATAGTGACGGCGGCCTTTACGGGTCATCCACATGTCTAGGGGTCATTTGTTATGCATAGGATATGACAAATTGATCGCGCTGTGGCTCTTGTTAGCCCGATAGCTTGTTTGTTTTATATTGTATAAAAAAATAAATAATATCTTAGCAAATAGCTGTATCAGCCCATATACGTCCCACTGCAGGGCACGGGCCTACTCTACAATCGACAGTACGATTGAGACGGGTTAGGCCATATAGTCCACCACGCTGGCCTAGTGCGGGTTGTAGGACTTACATACCATAGAAATTCTTATAAATCGCTATGGTATGCAGGTTTCCTCACGATGTTTTCTTTCACCGTTTTTAGTGCGTGGTGATTGACTATCAATACACACATGACTCCGAAAAGTCAGAAGTGTGCCCTGGGATTTTAACCCACGACCACCGTGAACATGTCGGCAGCCGCATCTGGTCCGTTTACCAACAGGCCACCACGCACTAGCAAATAGCAAATATCACAAATATGTGTACCTATTAAGAAAGGTGTCGAAAAACAAAGGAATTCAGTAATAGAAATTCTATGATTTAAAGATTTAAAAACTGTTTTATAATTTTGAGGTATATTTCCAAGGACTAAATTATAAAAAAACTAGCGACCCGGTCGCAAATACACTCGTTTGAAAATATTATATCGTCTATGTTTATATGATAATGTAGGATTCTAATGGTGACAGGTTTTTTTTAAATTAGTTCACGAGTTCCAGAGCCTATGCAAAACAAACAATCAAATACTTCCTCTTTATAATATTAGTATAGAAGTATACATAAATAATTTAAATTAATTTATTAAAATATATATGACATTAAAAGGAATTAGTTAATAATAATACTACGATTTAAAGTTATAATATCGAGGAATAATTCCAAGGACTTAAGTCATTTTTATACATGTATATTTTTATGTTTTTTTTTATTTTCATATCCTTTATACAAGATTAACATGATATATTTTATCGTGTTTTATTCTTGGCGATTTGGTGTGCCTAAAACAACTTTGTTTTCTGTATATTAATAAGGTAATTTTTCGCTGTGGACTAATGATACCTATACGACATTCAAAATTCCGTGATATTGTAATAATTGGTTCATTCACATAATCTTGTCATTGGCGCGTGGTACGCATGTTATTAAGTTTCGAAAAACTCATTGAAGCATTGACGGAAGTCACTCTAATTGCTATCACAATCGACGATTGACCAATGAGACCATATATTGCCAATTAATATATCATTTTATTCCTTTAGTATTCTTCTTTCATAACATTTTCTTCTAGTTTTCAGATATTAATACGTATGCTCTATCAAACAAATATTTATATACCCAACAGTCACAATACATGATACATGTCCTGCCCCTACACTAAACTGTTTACCAAAATAAATACTTGGCAATCGCAAAAAATACAGACTAACTAACTGCGTCATGTATCTGTCATATTTTTCTAGCATCATCAATTCTAGTGCCATATTTTCCACAGCTTTCACGGCCGTAAGACCTACGAAAATCTGCAATTTCACATATTCCATCGATTGTACTCACAACAAAAGAGTTCTATACCCAAAAACAATATTTTCGGCCAGTTTCCCTGTAATCATGTGCAATATGGATGTTTGTGATGATTTTCCGCTCGCTTACATCGTCACATCTCCGTCGAGATCGAAGCGATATGCCGTTCCATTCAATGGCAGATCTAATTTAGATAGCCGCGACGGCCTGCCGCACAATACCTTTTCGCTCTATGGCGTGATATATAACCATAAAAAGATAAAAATATTTTATATCTAATGAAATTGAATTTTATTGGTTCGGTTTAGCCTTATTTTTGTATGTAGTTCTTATTAAATCAAATGAAGTATTGCTTATTAATAGGCTTACAGTAGAAAGGCGACACTATTTGAGAGCAACGCCAACGAAAACTAAAAGTTCACATAAACTTCATGACCAATTTGGGATTGAAAAAACAAAGCAAAAAAACTGCCACTTTCTTGCTAAATCAAATAATTGCGAAATAGAAAATATTAAACTTACTGATAAAACTTTAAATAACTAGTGTATAATCCTAAACCTTTTAGAAAGTAGCTTAATTTTCTTTTCAAAGCCAACCGACCGCATCAAAAAACACGCAATAACAATACAATCGTAGTTCGAGCTATATTACTCGCTCAGTGGAAGCGACTGGAAACCTACGCCAACGTGATGGGTTAATGGACATCCAGTTAAAAGCACTGGAACGCTCCGGAAAACGGCGATTACAGGCACGACTGTCTTTTGTTATTACTTCTTGCACGTGACTGTGGGGGTGTATTTTTTTTATTGCAATAAATAGCGAAACAAGTATGGTAAGCGATACAACCGCTCATGGATGGTAGCAAAACCAAACAACACTATTTATTATCCTGGGACATAATATGTTGAATCTCAATATGTCCAGTGTATTTTGACTATATTATCTCCAAACTGGACCACAATATTGCATTTACACTGTTTTGGCGGGAGAAATAGACATTGCAGTGGTACCATGAATAAAATAAATAAAAATATATATAATAAATCATACTTCTTTTACATCAATGATATTGTGTGTCGTTCCGTTACGGTAATATGATTTGGAATGGAAATTGGCGTAGCTAACTCTAGTACATATTTTCTATATTATCCAGCTTATCGCGGAAATAATATTGGAAAATGCGGCTTCCTATTCTAAAGTGGATTTGATCCACCGCCTACCATATTTTCTGGAGGTTTAACGCCATTAGGCCAAATCCTTCCATGTAAAATGAAAAACATTTGCGAAATTCGCGGGTATGACAGAATGATATATTAAAATACTTTGTTACAACATTATAGATGTCGCTTTAGTTAATTTTAATAAAGCCTACTAGCAGATTACCTACTAATTTAAATATACCGAAGCATAATTACGCAAGCGCCGCTTGTAACTTTAATAAATAATAAATCACTCATAAGGTTATAAACTCGATATCAAAGTATTATAGCTACCATTCTAAATTATGCATATCGAATTAAAACCAAGGATTAACTTGTGTGGTCCCATGGTCATTTATTTGGTACTAAAAAAAAATTGGTTCCGTATATCGTGGAATATTGCCTTTAATACATTATGCCTTCACGGTCTAGTAGTTGCGCACTCAGGGTATGTACTGTGAGGTACTGGGTTCGATCCAAAATATCTGTAGTTACTGTATCTGTATCAGCCCATATACGTCCCACTGCAGGGCACGGACCTCCTCTACAATCGAGGATCTCTACAATTAAGGTTAGGCTATGTGGTCCACCACACTGGCCTTGTGTGGGTTGGCGGACAGTTACTAATTAGATTCTGTAATTACTAATTAAATTATAACTCATAGTTTTCACGCTAATCCATTATGTAATCCAATTTAAATTATATTATATTTTCGTAGAAATCACATATTTTACTGGTGGTAGGTCTCTCATATGTGAGAGGCCATCTGGGTGGGTACCACCGCAGTGTCTATTTCTCCCGTCAAACAGCAGTGTAAACGCACTGTTGTGTTTCGGGTTGAAGGGCATTGTAGCCAGAGTAACTACTGGACATATTGAGACTTAACATCTTATGTCTCAGGATGGCGAGCGCAGTGGAGTGCCAAGCATTGCTTTGTAATTCAAGGTGTTGTTTGGTTTTGCTACTGTTCATGAGCGGTCGTATCGCTTACCATCAGGCGAACGGCATGCTCGTCTCGCCATTCACGGCAATAAAAAAAAAAAAATCATAAAATATTTGTTGCCTGAATATTATCATGAATTAATACTTATAAAACAAGGGCTCTAATTAGTTTGGTCACAGTTTCCCATTAAAATGCATAAGTATATTTAGTAACAACAGCAAACTAAATAATTTGTAGTTATCACACATTTCAATACGGTCTGCCGTTTCATTTGTGGTATTGGAATATTAGTTCTACATAATTATATAATAAGCATGAATTTAACCAATCTAACATATAGCGTATAAGTCATACTAATAATTATGGGGTTTACACTACTATCCGACACGAATGATTCGAATGTTCGTACGTCCGTAAAACTGAACGAAAATTCGTACTTGGTAACCAGAGACTTCGGAGTGATATATTGATTTTCAGAGGTGAAAAGCTTATAACTTTAATATTCGATCTTTGTGTCGGCGAATAAAATAACTTCCCCTGATCTCACAGTAATTTATAATTTATATTTAGTATGTATATTTATGTCTATGTTTATCTAAAGAAATATTTATATATGTATGTATATTAAATGTATTATATAACTATGTATTATATATCATGTATATATTCACTATAAATAATTTGTTTACCTATTCCTTATAAGAGCATGTTTTTAGTTTTCTTTAAATTCTATACTGCCCTCTCTTCTTTTCCATTTCTTCTATCCATCCAAAGGTTGTCTGTAAGAAATCGCCTATAGCGATAAGACCGCCAACTGTACTCTTTAATTTTATATGTAAAATATTGTATACTTTGTCATTTTTTGTGTGCAGTAAAGAATGAATAAGATGCTTGCCTTCTACATACAAACATAAACTCACGCATTTTTTCCAAACAGGGTAGGCAAAAGTGCTTCCGGGGCACTCACGTTTCACCATTATGGCTTCCGTCTCTCGATGTGAGAAGGAGCAAGCCTATCCCTATATCAGGCACAAATTCGTTACTCTGGGCTGGTAATGGATAGAAAAATCAAATACCACTTTACTCGACCCAGGATTCGAACCTGACACCTCAGCGTTGTAATCGTACCGTAGTACCAGTACAACTGCGTCACCATGTGATAATTAAGCAAACAACCTCTAAATATATAACTTTCTTAATATCCGACTTCGGTAACTTATTACAATGATTATAGTATTCTAAACACCCGGTCTAGATTATACGGCCTTCTACACTTCCTTTCTAAATCTTTAATGTTGTACTAGTATTTATTGCCGATCTTTATCCCATTACTACGAGTTTATTTTATTAAAACTCATCCTTGCGTGGCATCCGGAATATATGTGAGGGTACTATTAACAATACGTACTGTTTCTACTAAAACACGATCAACCTTTTGTGCATCGAATGCATATCAGGGGAATTATTTTTATCTTTCAAAACCATTAGTCGGTTGCCCAACCAGACAATTGAACCCAGGACCTCAAGATTCACTGGCCATGTACACTATCGATATACCAATTAGCCAATAATTATTGATTGACGCCAATAAATAAAACCGTAAAACAATATTTCATATAAGTTAAGGCCAACTGTAGTGAGCGGTACCCATATTAACATACATTTTAAAATTACGGTAATTATTAAAATTAATTTTGCATGCACGAATTTGTTACATCTGAGTTACAAATGTTCCCATATGTTTATACAGATACAACTAAATTTATTTTGCAATTAACATCGTTGCTTATGAATTAAAGCCTCGTAATGAGTAGTTCGTAATTCGAAATTATTAAGTTATTAAATTCGAAATTATTATTAAATTATTAAGTTCGACGTCCAAAACAAGTTATAAATTCTTCACTTTTAAAAATCAATACTATTTATTCCCTATGACTATACTATTCACTCCAAACTTATTCTATGGTTACGACATACGATAGAGGAGTTATACATTTTATTGGGGCCTAGGCACATTTACAGTTTTACATACGACGTCCGAACATTCGAACTTCGTTTCAGCTCACAGAGTAACCCCCTAGATATTGCGCGCTTTACCGGTAATACTTTTAAGGAAAATATCGTTTTTACGAGATCTCAGCATGTATTTTAAATTTAAAACCTAACCGTTCCAAACCACCGTGGTGGACAAGATTTACACTATTCCTCATCTTTGAATCGGCTAAAACTTAGCAGTGTGAAATATATGAAATAAATATAATACATATAAGTAAATGTATAAAAAAATAATAGGTAACCCATTTCGATACAGTTCCAATTTAAGTTTAATAATCTCTATAATCCTTGAATGGTATATTAAAAAATAAAAAGAACTCTTAAGACCTTCTAAAACTCAACTATACGCTTCCACAAGTGAGCGATTAGCGACAAATGTGGTTACATCAGCGTGGTTGCACCATACCCGTCGCGGTGGAACTGCAACCACTGGTTACACCCCACACTACCTTTCCTAGCATTTGAATTAACTGACCAACGCCACCGTAACTAATTCACTTGACGCGCGATGGTGAAATGCTACCACGTTGCCAACTTACTCAAGTGTCATAGACATTTTGGTGGCAAAAAGTATGAAGTGAATCACTACATAGTATAAAACAAAGTCGCTTTCTCTGTCCCTAAGTCCCTTTGTATGCTTAAATCTTTAAAACTACGCAACGGATTTTTTTAATAGATAGAGTGATTCAAGAGGAAGGTTTATATGTATAATATGTACATATTATTGTAAAAAAATCTATATGCACCCGGGCGAAGCTGGGCCGGACCGCTAGTAAACCATATTTTAAAAACTATTTTTTTCCACGTAATAAAATATATATATATATATATATATATATATATATTATGTGATGAAGTTAGCAGGATGTCACGGAATGTCGATAATAATAAAAAGCATTTTAAGCCAATCCTTGTTTGGACAAGGGCATTACGAAGAAGGATTAATGGATATTGCAAAGCAATATTTTAGTGTTGTAAGTTTGTTTACAACAGCAGCGATTGTCTGTTAGACATGTTTAAAATAAATCGTATTTAAATTAGCCCTGAGTGTGTAGAATATTAATGCGAGGCTTCTGCTAAGGTCGCTGTGTTATCAAGTGGCATTCCCGAAATTCGTTGTTAACTACACAGGGTATACCGAGACTGGGACCGAAAACGAAGGCAAGTAGTAGTTTTAGTATCTACATATCATCTAAAATACGCAAGAAAAAAACACCGATTGTTTCTTACAATTTGTATATGATTGTTGTGTTTGGGTGGTAAATACGGAGTTATTACTAAAATTATATTTGAAACTCTTGCGTACTATTACATCTTTAAAAATAAATGGGTGTACATTATTATTTTAGGAAAAACTACTTAAAAATAATATGGCGATAGTTAAAAAATACTACAACATCGTATTTCGAAACTTTTGCTTGTATTGTGTTTAAAATGACTGAAACTATCGCCTGGCTTTGTTTTGAATATACCCTGTATTATAATGCATATCATATATTAATTACACTGTGATATATATACCTATATGTTTATTTAACTTGATATACATACATTTTCCTATATGATGAATTCACTAACTTCAAGAATTTCGAGTTAAGGTACTGGGTATATAAATTAGGATACTTCTCCAAAATTTTAAGTACAAGTAAAGTTTCAAGAGATCCGGCAAAATGATTCAGCCGTGAAAAGTTGACGAACAAGTTTTAATTTAAACTTGTTATTATTTATGACGTGTATATTTATAAGATAAGGTCACTACTTTTAAAGTATTGCGTAGATTGCATTCGAGTTCATAATTAATTTTAAAATTAATTATTTTGCCAGCCAGCCAACCTATGGTTGTATTGAATATAAGACCGGATCGGACCATAGCACGTGGACATTGTGAAAACTGTCTAGATACGCATCGCATTTATAACTCGATAATCCAATCTTAAGCACATATACTCACGCTTTTTTTTAATGACCCCTCATTACGCAGAGCTACTACCAAGAAACCCCCAATTCACCTTGTATGTTCCGTACAACTATGTAATATAGAAACTGTCACCATATGGGGCATCATTCGGTAATCGAACCTGACACCTCAAGTTTGTAATCGTACTGTACAACTTCGACACATAGGCAGACTTGATCCAAAAATAACCGATATTATTATGTACACCATCGTAATTTCTTATTGTCGCAGTGGGCATCACAGTTCCGATTTTTGTAATTAAGAAAGTATCATAAAGATTTTTTTATTATCATGATTTTTTAACTTTCAGGTTTATAGTAGTCACTTAGTATAGCATGGCAATATTATAAAAATAATATGTCATACAAATAGAATACCAAATCACATGAAATCACATACATATATCACATTTACGACCTTATTCATAGTTTATTAACCTATTTTAATTATATACTGTTTTGTCTTCTTCGCTCAAACTGAATTCAAAAGTCGTTCGAAAGGGACAAAAATTCGATAGCTAAAATGGGTAAAATGGGTATAAACTTAACTCTTTTCCTCCTCCTTACACTCTTGGTTAGACGCTGGCTATGGCGAGAGGGTTTGAATTCCGCACCGAAACAAATATTAGTGTGAACCACAGGAATTTGTTTCGGGTCTGGGTGTTTATGAGACCGAAAAGTCTCTCGTAGTTTCTGATACCCACGACACAAGACTCGATCTTAGTGTGGGGTCAGGACTATGTATGTGACTGTTAAGTAGATGTATTTATTATTTATTAATTTATTACACTCTAAGATGTTTATAAAGCATAGATGCGTTGTCCGAGCTTTATAATGGCAAGACGTTTGGAGGTAATTGCCTCACGTGCAATCAGTCACGCTTCAACCAGTGGCGCGGATACACGTTTCTCTGACTATTTGTATTTTCAAAACCAATTGCGGAAAAATAGATTAGACTGATTTAAAATAACGTACAAATTATTCTGAAACTGTGAAACAAATTAAATATTTTATTTAGTGCGCAAGTACATAAATTTATTTTTTTATGAAATAAAATTATTAAATTCGCTCTCATGGCGACGTTTGACAACTCTCGCCACGTCATCCCGTACTTGATGCTTGGTGCTACGTCACACGCGCTTTAGCCAATAACAGTGCGGCACTTATTGTTACGTAACTAGCGATGTCTATTCATCGCGTTTCATCGCATCGCGCCATTTTTTTGTGCCATTATGTTAGTGTATGACGCGTCTATTTGTAAAACGTCATTGATTACACTGACTAAGAGTAAGGCGGTTGCACCTTAACGCAGGTAGGGTATTTTCCAGTTGGTAGACAAACAACGTGACCGGTGACACAGACATATTACTGCTCTCACCAATATACTCGAACCTTCGAAAATTACATAAAAACCTTGACAGACAGAAACTAAAATTAAATGTAATAAACAACATTCATACAATAATGATATTATGAATACGAAAGTGCGTTTGATTGAATTGTCCTTCGTTCACGCAGCGATATTATGTTTACTATATTTCGGAACTTGATTATTCTATTTATATTGTTATTTACTACGATATGCTGCACTAGTCACCGCGAGACATTCCCCGATAATTACTAGTTCCAATGTTCCTTCAAACCAGGACACAACAAACAATCAAGTTAAATTGATGATCAACTAAGATGATTCTTGCCTAAAAGGGACCTACCGCCTTATAAAACTGTAGGCTCAGATGCACAAGCTATCTTCGACTTTGAAAATATCATCGCCATACATTTTGCTGGTGGTAGGTCTCTCATGTGTAAGATGCCTCCTGAGTAGGTACCGCCGCAATCGTTATTTCCGGCCAAACAGTAGTGTAAACGCACTATTGTGTTCGTATTTGTAGGACATTGTAGCAACAATAACTGGTCACATTAAGACTTAACATCTTATGTATGACAGCCTCCGTGGCGCAGTTGGTTAGACGCCGCCTGTGAAACGAGAGGCCGCGGGTTCGATCCCCGCACCGAGAGAAATGCTTGTGTGGCCCACAAATATTTCTTCCGGGTCTGGGTGTTTGTGAGACCGAAAAGTCTCTCGTAGTTCCTGATACCCACGACACAAGACTCGATCTTAGTGTGGGGTCAGGACTATGTATGTGACTGTTGGGTGTTATTTATTTATTTATTTATTATTTATGTCCCAGGATGGCGAGCGCATGCCAGATGCCAGATGGAATACCAGACATTGCTTTGTAATTTGTGGCGTGGTTTCGTTTTGCCACTGTTTATGAGCAGTGGTATTGCTTACTATCAGGCGAATGGAATGCTCGTCTCGCCATACATAGCAATAAAACATGAGACATATTTGACTTTGCTAAAAGAGTTATGGGCAAAGTTAGTTTGTGCAATTTGGCTTGTGTTCATTCTTAAGTATCATGATGTTTTTCTCACTTAAACGGCTTATGAATTGGAAAGTGACGTAGGCGTTCCTTATCGCGGAAAAATACCCAATGCCAATAGAAGTATGTTATTTTAAATTGTCCACGTAAAAATGAGAGTTAAACGTAGTACGAAATGATGTTAAAAATATTCAAAATTGCGTACGTGGTGTAATAAAATATAAACCTTGTAAGTTCTGACGAACTTGTACTGTCACTTTCGAGGCTGTATATCTGGGCGTGAAATGACCTGCTTGTGAGGTGTATAAGTTCTGTGGTAAAGGTATCAAGTATCGTTTTGAAGATGATACCAGATCGGTTGATCACATATTAAATTAAAATATCTTCTAAAATTACTAATACAATTGGGTTGTTGTTAGTTAGTTCGTTTTTTCTTTACTATACGATGAAACACGGTTTTTGTAAATGCAAGAGCCAGAGTGCAAGTCAAACCTAGTTTCAAATATAAGTAACTACAAAAATTTTCAATTATTATAGCACAGGGAATTGGATATATTTCCTGTGCCCAATTAATAATACCTAATGTCTATAATGACCAATTACCGTCTATTAAGGAGGAATTATAATTTACAGACTAAACAAGTAATCTTACTAAAAATGTTAAAGTACCACAACAAAACTTATCTAATTCATATCGCAAAATACGTCGCAAATATCACAAAAGTAAAGTACACCCATATTTCACAATTGATACGAGAAAAAAGGACGGAAACCGACTTTGCAGCTAACGGAAACACTTAGGATTGATGTTCCGTAATCACAAAGTTATCGCAATGACTGTTGCAATATGCCGGCACACATAGCTACAGCCGTTGTGCCAGCAAGTCTTGAATGAAAATAAATAAAAAATATGGGTGTTAAGTAGTTCGCGTTAAGATGTTAAGTAAATTCATTATGTAAGAAGACGAATTAAGGTTCCCTTCCTCTCCTTGCATAAGCAGATAATACAAATAATTAAAATTGTTATTAGATCGTAAAAGTTAGCATTTCTGTAAATAACGAAATATCAACTGAAACATAGAATAACTTAACCAGAATTGATAACATTCATTGCGGTAAGGCTAAATCTTCTACGATCACAAATCTTTACATCTATTCAGTTTGTGATATTTTCAGTTTTAATATCAATAATCCTGACTGCGAATGAAATAAACAGTGAAATTTCCTATGTGAAATATTAAGTAATGGACGTAATTAATCAAAAGTAGCAATCACAGTATACACACTACACAGCAACTAAAGAAGATTTTTGTAGCAATATACGGCGTTTTAGAAAGTGACAACAGCTATGCGCTGAAGTCTAATAAATGGTCTGCGCTGTTCTGTGGGCGCAATACCAGCACGCAAGCCGATGCTGTCACAATTAAAAATAATTGGAATTACGCAGCGAAAACATACACTCAACGCATGTCAACTATTAACAAACATAAACAATGGCAGTTTGAAAGCAAGTTCTGGGTGCTATTAAAACTAAAAAGCTATGCTATTGTTGTGCAGTTTTTTTTATTGATCTATTCGCTCCCTCCATTCCTATTTCTCTTCAGATAGAGGAAGTCTATAGCTGAACATAGGCATCCCCCATGGATATAAGATTGTATCGCCGAAAATATTCATGAGCATACATAATTCTAAGTTTTCTAGTACTTGAATTGCATTGGAATTACGGATGCACACAACTTATACCCCGGAAAGATAACTAGAGCTAGATACAATTCTTGCTAACTATGTATAGTTCGTATATGTATAGTCTCGAAGGCAGGTTTGATGACTTCCAGCCTCCCGAACAAGCCGTTTTCCGAAAAGGCTTTAGTACCATAGACCATATTCATACGCTACGGCAGGTTATACAAAAAACCGAGGAGTATAACTTGCCGCTTTGTTTAGCGTTTGTGGACTATGAGAAAGCCTTTGATTCGATCGAGACCTGGGCTGTGCTACAGTCTCTTCAGCGGTGCCACATAGACTATCGGTACATCGAAGTGTTGAGGTGTATATACAACAACGCCACCATGTCGGTCCGAGTACAGGATCAGAGCACGAAGGCTATTCCACTACAGAGAGGCGTGAGACAGGGAGATGTCATATCTCCGAAACTGTTCACTGCCGCGCTGGAAAATGCCTTCAAGCTCTTGCAGTGGAAAGGATTCGGCATCAACATCAACGGCGAGTATATCACTCACCTTCGGTTTGCCGACGATATTGTAGTCTTGGCAGAATCGCTGGAAGACCTTAGCACTATGCTCGAAGACCTTAATCGAGTTTCCCAACAGGTGGGTCTTAAAATTAACATGGATAAAACGAAGATCATGTCGAATATCCATGTTGTGCCCACCCCCATTGGAGTTGGGGGCTCGACTCTCGAAGTTGTAGACGAATATGTCTATTTAGGACAAGTGGTCCGGTTAGGCAGGTCCAACTTCGAGAGAGAGGTCAATCGGCGAATCCAACTCGGTTGGGCAGCGTTCGGGAAACTTCGCGACGTCTTCTCGTCCAAAATACCTCAGTGCCTAAAATCGAAAGTCTTCGATAGTTGTGTGTTACCAGTGATGACATACGGCACCGAGACGTGGCCTCTCACTGTGGGCCTCATTAAAAGGCTCAAAGTCACTCAACGAGCCATGGAGCGGGCTATGCTCGGTGTTTCCCTACGAGATCGAATCAGGAATGAGGAGATCCGTAGGAGAACCAAGGTTACCGACATAGCCCATAGGATTGGCAAGTTGAAGTGGCAGTGGGCCGGGCACATAGCTCGTAGAACCGATGGCCGTTGGGGCCGAAAGGTTCTCGAGTGGAGGCCACGTACAGGCAAGCGAAGTGTCGGACGCCCGCCTACAAGGTGGACGGACGATCTGACTAAGGTCGCAGGAAGTCGCTGGATGCAGGCCGCTTCCAACAGGTCATTGTGGAGATCATTGGGGGAGGCCTATGTTCAGCAGTGGACTTCCTGTGGCTGATATGATGATGATGATGATGATGTATAGTTCGTCGAACATATTCTCTACGGAAGATTTGATCGGGGCGCCCTCTCACGCCAAATTTACCGAAAGTTAATTGCCCTTATCGATTTAATCAAATTCAAGATTATTTCATGCTGCCACTAAAATAAGGCGCCTTTTATTTGCCAGACATTTTTTTAATTTTTAACTTGAAACTGAGTGATTGGCCCAGTCATACATAAAAGAAAGAAGCCGTTACTTCTTTATTAATGTTGATGAATCATTAAAATACTTACAGCCCGTTATATTTGCAGTCATCAAAATATTATATCTGACATTTTATGCCATCTCGGAAAACACATATTTGCATTCATGCAACATGATTTTTTTAATCATCGAAATTTTAATTGGAATTTTAATTTTAAATTAATTTCTTTTTGTCAAGTACACTATACTTACTATACTATGTACTGTGAATGAAATGACAAGAACATGTATGGATTTTTGTATTTAAAGGACCAAATAACAATTTTGTACTAAATAAAAATAATAATAAGTAAATACACTCAACAGCAGTCCTGACTCCTAATTAAGATCGAGTCTTGTGTCGTGGGTATCAGAAACTACGAGAGACTTTTCGTCTCACAAACACCCGGACCCGAAACAAATACCTGTCGATCACACAAATATTTGTTTCAATGGCGGGATGGAACACGTATTGGCAATGACAAATTGGTTGGTTCTGTAAATGTCAGAGGCAGCAATATTTTAAATCAAAGGCAATAATAAATATCTCTACAATCTTTTACCTACGTAAAAATATGGTAACAGTATGTTCTACGCACATTGAAGGCGAAAACACGAAAATATATCCATGTCAGAAAATAAACAACAGTAACTCAACTAGTTCGCATTCAACGTCGGCTTTACATCACCGGCAAAATTATAATAATTCTACATTCACATGCCTCTCAAGCACTCCGGATTTACCTCCTTGGCCTACTCCTCCTGCCAGATTCACTTGGCCCGAATAAGTCACTCGTCTTTTTCACGCGAAATAAAAATTTACATATTCACATTTACTTCCGCTGACACAACCGACCTCTAAGGGTACAAACAGCAAATACTTCTAAAAGTCACATAAATTAATGGATTTAGGACACTTGTGCAGTCAGTTAGTTAATTGCGATTCACATGAGCTTGAACATGTAATGGATTCTAATAAAACGATGGAAAATATCAAAGACGTGCTGGAGGAAAATGTTGGTAATTTATTGTAACATCTGTGTAATGAGCCACGCATAAAGGTCACATTAAAAAGGGCTAACATGCATAACAATAGAGATATTAGAGTTGCGGAAGAGCATAAGGAAAGCCCATTGAGTCTAGAAGCCTCGGGACAACCTCGCATGTTCCATTTGCCTCAAGTTGCGACCGGCCTTGAAGGCGACCTCGTTTCGACTCTTCGAAGCCTACCAGTCATGTCACGATCCAACTTTGTAGCGATTACGTTTAGAATAAACTGTATACAACGTTGCACAGCTGTCTCCTGGTATGAATCAATGACAAAATTCCTACGAACGCGGCAGGTATATGAAACGGCGATAGACATTTCGTCACACTCGGGCAATATGATACTTTCACTGTCTTCAATTCCGTCACTTAGTAGTTAGTGATATAACGTAGCATTTGATTTTTTTTTTAATGCACCTGGTGGATCGACTATATGAGCGATGTTGTTTATTTGCAAAAGGAACAAAATTTTAAAATCTACGCCAATTGCGTGATTTACGGTAATAAAAATCATATTCTGAAAAATATGAACGCTAAAGCGATTGACCTTCTGTGTAACTATCACTTTTATGTTATAATTGTAACGTTAAGTTGTATCGCAATGTTGTACTTCTCAACAACCACTGTTCGCGCCCTTGTGCACGCAAAGAAAATCCTTTATTATATTCTTATTATAACAAATTCCGGATACAGATGATCGTAGCGTATATACATAAACTGTATTTAGTAAACACGTTAATTTCGTGAATGTATCTAGGCTAGGATGTAGTAGACATCAATGAGTGACGTAGATTGACAGACTCAGTCGCGAAATGAGCGAATACCCAACTGTGATACGAAAGGCCGAGTGCTAGGGGGTTACTCTATTTTCCGACGCGAAGTTCGAATGTTCGAACGTTCAACGTCCACATATGTGATAATAGTTTTCCACTTTTAAAATTCAGCACTATTCTCTATGAAACTTATACACTCCGAATTTAGTCTAAGGTCGACATACGAGTGTTCGAACATTTTGTAAAGTATTTAGGCATATTGGTACAGTTTTACTAGCGATGTACGAACATTCGTCGTCGTGTCGGAGTATAAAGTAACACCCTGAATTCAGCCTTTAACCAAAACAAATATTAGTGTGATCATACAAACTAATATTCTGGGTAACATAGGACTGAATAGACTTGCACATCCCGATAACCATTACATAAAATATTTATAAAAATCGAATCCATATCATTTACGAGTATATATTAATTTAGTAATTGATGCCCTTATTTATAGACAGTTCAAAAACCTATTTTAACTATCGAATGATTTGTCATCTTCATCATTATCATCTCAGCCACAGGAAGTTCACTGCTGAACATGGGAGGCCTATGTTGCCTATGCCAAGGATCTCCACATCAACCTGTTGGAAGCGGCCTACACCCAGCGACTTCCTGCAACCTTAGCCAGGTCATCCATCCATCTTGTAGGCAGGCGGCCGACATGTTTCGTCTTCTTCGCTCAAAGTGAACTCAAGTCGTTCGAAAGGGACAAACCATTCAGAAACTAAAATAGGTTTAAAAAGTTTCTATGAATAAGCCCATTAGTATATCTAACTGCAAACTTAGAATTAGAATGCGCCAATTTAAGAAGACCTTCAATACACTTGTAATTGAAAACATAAGGAAGCTAATTTATACAAACAAATGTCTAACAAATTAATTTTGAACTTTTGTGACATGACAGCCTCCGTGGCGCCGGCGGTTAGAAGACCCCGCCTGTGAAATGCGAGGTCGCGGGTTCGATCCCCGCACCGAGAGAAATGTTTGTGCAGTCCACAAATATTTATTTAGGGTCTGGGCGTTTGTAAGACCGAAATATCTTTCATAGTTCCTGATACCCACGACACAAGACTCGATCTTAGTGTGGGGTCTGGACTATGTATGTGGCTTTTTTTTATTTTTTATTTTTTTATTGCTATGAATGGCGAGACGAGCATGCCGTTCGCCTGATGGTAAGCGATACGACCGCTCATGAACAGTAGCAAAACCAAACAACACCTTGAATTACAAAGCAATACTTGGCATTCCACTGCGCTCGCCATCCTGAGACATAAGATGTTAAGTCTCAATATGTCCAGTTGTTACTCTGGCTACAATGCCCTTCAACCCGAAACACAACAGTGCGTTTACACTGCTGTTTGACGGGAGAAATAGACACTGCGGTGGTACCCACCCATATGGCCTCTCACATATCAGAGACCTACCACCAGTGAAGGCTGTGGAAGGAAGTGTGGCTGTTGGGTGTTATTTATTTGTTTATTTATTTTGTAGACACTGTAACATTTCCCTGCGTACAATTATTGCGACCTTCATGTATCACTTAATTTGGACTAGTGTTTCGTAAGTCGCGCATTTGCTACGAAGGCCTGTGTAAGGTTGCTTTATTACTTATATCTATTTACGAAAGATATTAAAGTCATTTACATATAATATTGCAATAGTCGACAAAGCAGATAGATACTGAGACTAGTATTAAAATAAGACCTCTTCCAGTAGGTCACTAAGACTATCTTTAGGATGCCTATTTCCAGTAATTTGCTTTTTAAGATGTTGATAATGAAGATTTGACCCAGCCTCAACGGACACGTATATTATTTAATTCACTTTTACATTGCATTTCACTTGACATAATTCAACAACTGTATAACTACTTTAGACCCTGACATTTGACCCGTGTAAATGTATTTTTATATTAAACATGTTCCATCGAAAACCTATTAAACACGTTTTAAAATATTACCAAACCATCAATCATGTTAATATACACGTCCAATTTGAAAATTACGGTATTTATCATTAATACTTTAACAAAACTGAACAAATAATTCTAATTTTGCCTACTATTTCAATCTATGAAATTTTTTACTTTTTTTTTCAGAAATATTAACTCAAATTCAGACTGAGTTCACACTGGGATTTACAATGATTTCAAATCCCAAGGTACAGAGCATATTGATAATATCAAACATCACGCAGTATAGGAAAACATTGAGTGGAAAGCTGCAAACCACAGGAATTTGTAAAAATGTAGAGTCCGCCAACCCGCACTAGGCCAATGTATTGGACTATATGGCCTAACCCCGTCCAATCGTACTCTCTATTCTAAATAAGCCACGTGCCCCACAGTGGCACATATATGGGCTGATACAGATTAATAACAACCCTAAGTAATCCAGGCAAAATATAGTCTCAACCACATCATGAATTGGGCGATTCTATAAGAGTGCTATCATCTCAGGGAATAATAATATGAATTTGCTATGACTGAAAATTTAAAAACTAAAATTTGTGACCTAAGGGCATGATAAGGATTTGCCAATGCACATTAAGATTCCATTTGAGCGCAATTTTGTCGACTGACAAATAGTCATTTCTTAACATTTTATACTTCCTGTTACTAGTACGGCACTTGCTAAAACCTGCAATATAGTCCTAACACACCTATTCTAGAATAAAAATAAACAACGCAACATAATCAATAGCACTTAGGAACAATGCGTAAACTGTCAAGTATAATAACCTCTCCGCTTGCATTATTTACGCAATTACCGTTCCAAGGGCCACCGTGTCATCTGCGATAATGCTGCCTCGTTCCAAAATAATACGAATATAATGACCATTCTTTTGTTGTGTTCTTAATATGTATTTAGCTTTTAATTACCGGCACGCGATGTTAGCCAACCCGCTAAACATGTAGCTATGCAGTGTCACAACTCAACCGTCACTTGTTACTCGCCAATGTTTGTTACAAATGTTGGTACCTTTTAAATATTGGCTTGATAGACCCTGTACTTGTATAAGTACACAAACCTATTAAATATCAAACCACTGTTTACTTTGGACTTACCTCTTCTGTATCTGTATTAGCCCTTATACGTCCCCCTTCAGGGCACGGGCCTCCTCTACAATCGGGATTACGATTGAGAGTGGTTAGGCCATATAGTCTACCACGCTGGCCTAATGTAGGATGGTGGACTTGTGTACCATATGTTTTTTTTTATAAATCACGATGTTTTCCTACACTGTTATAGTGCGTGGTGATCGACTATCAATACACACATGACTCCGAAACTCCATTACTGGTGTGCCCTGGCATTCTAACCCGCGACCACCGTGAACATGTTGGCAGGCGCATCTGGTCCGTTTAGCAACAGGCACCACACACTTTACCCCTTACATACACCCGTATCAACTCAAATAGGTTCCACTGCAGGGCACAGGCCTCGTTTACTTGATTAAAAGGGGTAAGGCCGTATAGTCCACCACGCTGTCCTAGTTCGAATTGACGCACATTTACCCATAATATATTTTCGGGATAAAAATAACATACGTTCTGTCCCACTTATAAATTATGTCAAAGCAAAAACCATCTTCTTCAAAGGTAGATAACCAATACTCTTTCTCAGTTAACTAACTTATCTTAACAGCCTCCGAGGTGCAGTTGGTTAGACGCTGTGCCGGCTGTATCGAAAGAGCGCGGGTTCGATCCCCGCACTGAGACAAATGTTTGTGCGGCCAACAAATATACAAATATGTGGCGGAATGAAAAACCACATGTATGTACAAAATATAATATTTACAAATTAATAGCAATGTGAATTTACAATAAACATAAAAAAATATTTTACAAGAATATTCAAGAACTGACGTATGTCATTCTTATATACAAAATTCGCTGGCCGTTTTGCGGCGAGCATTTCACGACTCCTTGGTCCACATCACTGTATGTCTCGGGTCTGGGCGTTAGTGAGACCGAAAAGTCTCTCGGCGTTTCTGACACCGACGAACCAAGCATTAATTGATCTTAATTTGGGGTCAGGACTATGTATGTGACTGTAATGCGTATTTTTTATTTTAATATATGTATATCTACTAAAAATATCCATAAAATTCAACGTCTCAATTAACGCGTACTGATTTCTAATTGCAGATAGCCAAACGCATTAGCACTGTAACTAATTACGAATCAACACGGATACCGCTGTTTATTGAGATTACTCGGCAAACAGTTTGCTTGTCCTACATGCATGTTATCTTAGAACAAAAGGCCAGTTTAATTATATTTACAAAGGAGTATGAGATATTTAAGGACTTTTCTATATCCTTGCTATACATACTTTTTATTGTTAAGAGTTCAAAGTTCTTCGTATTCTTATTACGAGTGCATTTGTTTGTTTCAATTTGGTGAAGTTTAATTAGGTACTCCCACGTCCCGACCTCTTTAGAGGCTTGACAATGTCAATATGACAGCCTTAACAATAATAAAATTATGGTATATTAAAAAAAATTACATTTTGCTGTTGACAGGTGGACGTGCCAGTAGATAAGTAACCAAATATAATAATAAGACATAACATATTGTATCTCAGGACGGCGAGCGCAGAAGAATGACAATTGCTTTGTAATTCGTGGTGTATTTTAGTTACTGTCCATACGCGGTTGTATCGCTTACCATAAGGCGAACGACATGCTTATCTAGCCATTCATATAAACACTTAGTTTAGAAACACCAAATAACTTTCAAATTTACTAGCAATTTCATAACAAAATAATAATACTTGAGTAATAGCTAATCATAAACTAATGTAACGAACTATTTACCTCATAAAACAAGACTAACACTATAAATCAATATTTGCGAAAAAATCACATTTAAATTCAAGTCAGTAACAACCCTATTAAACTCTACTTACAAATCGTGTTTGGTATTTGTCATTGCGTATGTAAACAGTCGTTCTAAACAAGTACTTGCGCCGCATACATATGTGCATTTTCCGAATACAAGCCATGTATCAAGCCTAAAAGGCTGAATGATTCATTCTCACATGTTGACAGGGAAGGTAACAGCGACCGCCGATCTATCTAGACTTAATGTGAATAATTATCCTTAAGGCGAAAATTATTGTGTACTAGTTGCACCCGCGACTTCGTCCGCGTGGAATTTAACAAAATATGTTTTTTCTAAAATAAAAGTTTTTTTCTAAAATAAATGTACTAAGTTACTCCTTATTATATCAGCTACCTGACAATAAAAGTCCCGTCAAATTCGGTCCAGCCATTTCAGAGATTAGCCGGAACAAACCGACAGACAAAAAAATCTAAGGTCATTTTCGCTATAGGTATCGTGTATATAGCGATATGTAGTTGGACATATTTTTTTTTCACTTTACAAACATAGACTTCAATTTTATTTATATGTACAGATTATTATTGGTAGCGTCAGTGGCGCAGATGGTTAGACGCCGGCTGTGAAACATGAGGCCCCGGTTTCGATCCTCGCACGGAGATAAATGTTTGTTTGATCCATCCATCCAGGTTTTCGTTTCGGGTCTGAGTGTTTGCGAGGCCGAAAAGTCTCGTAGTTTCTGATACTCATGACACAAGACTCGGTCTTAGTGTGATGTCAGGACTATATATGTGATTGTTGGGTATATGTATGTAATACGTAATATAGCAAATTATTTAATAATTTTAATGTTTGTTATTTTTTATTTGTGTGCTTTGTCATTGTTTCTCTGGCGTTTGCTGTGCTTCATGTCGTAGCTTACTTAACATACCTTAAAAAACCTTCAAATAAATTACTACAGCACTTACTATTATCAACATGATTTACATAGAAGTGAAACTAGTGACACACACTGCCCGCTGAGCTTATTTCCGTACGAAGATGTGTTGCATGCTTATGGTCATAAGAGGTATAAAATAAAACCTTTACACGTAATAAAAATAAATATAAAATGGTCATTAAACTTTATAAGTCTTGCCTTGGTTACAGCAAGTGAAACAACTCCAACAAGGTGACAGCACCATTACAAAAAATCGACATGAAAATTAACTAAGCCGTTACTCTTTCATATTTCGATTTTGATAGTGAGTAATGAAAATGTATTAGATTTATACAATGTTGTATATCATGTTTTTTTGTTTACGTCCTGGTTCGCAAGCCTCTTTTTAACAGAGAAGAACAGGCAAGATAATGTTTAGTGACCTAATCAGGGTTTCTTTTCTCCACTCTTCCCACGTTTCATGCTTTATCATAAAAACGAGTGAGTGATCGCCTTTCATCAGGTTCGAAACAATTAATACGCAATGAGAGTCACGCACTATTTACAAAGAGAAATGTTATAAGTAATATGATATAGGTAAGAAATCTCTAACGCACCTTCTGATTTTCATCTCAGATTAACTTTACTTTTCATTTCAACGCCTAGTGAAAATTTACACGAAAAATATACGTTCTTGACCTTTCAGTCGTTTGATTTTGTTTCATTCAGTTGTACAAAATCCGATATCACCTTCGTTAAACATATTGTCCCTACATTTTCTAAGATTACATTTTCTATAAATATTATCCATATGATTAATAAAATAAAATGAAATAATACTTGTTTTATGTACTTTTACAAGATCGAAGTCGCGTTACCAACTCATCTAAGGAGCCTTATTTACTGACAAAAAATATTATTACTATCTTAAAAATGTCGACAAGTCTGCTGAATTCTTGGTACATCGGGTATCCGTACCCATGACCTTTACGAGGGATAAATTAAACATCCTATAAATCCACAAACTCGCACATTACAAGGTCATCAAAAACATTAAAAAATAATTATCAAATGAACGACAAATCAAACTTTTCAAACTTGCGATATTTAAAAGTTTTTAAACTTTTTATCACAATTGGGCAAGACTGTAAGAAATTGAACGTAGTTGTGAAATTCGTCGCCGAATCAAGTTTATATTTACCGAATCATGTCCAGTGACCTGTGTCAAGGCTACACAATAAAGCAAAATAGCAATTAATAACACCTTTGTTTTATAAACTTAACGCGTTTAAACTGAAATCATAAATCCATCTGCGCTAGGTCAAGGCGTGTCACCGAAATTGCCGTAAAGGTTATAAATGGTCATTATTTTGTTACACCGTCAATGACAAAATAATTTCACGAAATAATGATATTGCCTAAATAATTTGCTTCACTTTTCTTCACATACACTTCACTTATGCTAATGCTTCGCGATTCTATTACTCGCGCACGATTGTATTTAATTTCACCACATAGATTAATATGGATTAAATGGAGTGCGTTATACAAAATTTCATATTTGCCATATTCAAAATTATATGAGTTAATTAAATTAGAGTAATTTATTAGTATGTTTAATTAACTTTGTTATAAAAACTATTCAAAAAATTAATATAATTAAACTCTACGGTTTGTGCAAAGCTGGTTTCAAAACATTAAACAAGCATAAAGAAAATCAACAGTTAAGCTGATCAAGTTTGTCAATTACTTAATTGGGGATATCCTACCATTCTTAGAAATCTAATTCAGACGATCTATGCAACGTCCACATGTCTACCTCGATATCAAATATGTTACGACAACTAATTGTAATATTTAGGATCTATTTCACAAATCTACGATAAAAAACAATTAGTGATGGTAAGTTAGCAAACATTTGATGGTAATTGAATTACGACATCGACGAAATTTCAACTGTTTTATTAAATATGTAAAATTTCATATTTGAGTCGATCTTTCAAGGTCCATAAAGACTCTGAAAAAATAAATCTATACCTACTGCAACAATTTCTGCTAGAATGGTTTTAATTTGGATATAATGTATTACAATTGGTATTCAGCTTATACCACAAGGATTATTATTGAGATTAAACATCGCCAGAATACTGATACTAGTTTCCTCTTCTTGGTGTCCTTTGAGATTAAATCGCCTCTGGAGAATTAACCGGAACATTGAAATTATACACTAATAGCATTGACTTTTCCAACTATTTTTTATCAGTTCGTATTTTTTTAATCCTACTTTACGAAGATATTTATTGAAATAAATTGAAATAAAATTATTATTTACGGATTTTATCGCGGATTTGGTTTAATTAAACGATTTCGATTACTTTACAGCTTTCGTGGTCACGGGGTGGACTGAGGTATTAATAATCGAAACGTCGGGAACTCAAAAAAAAATAAAAATTAAACCAAATCCGCGATAAAATCCGTAAATAATAATTTTATTTCAATGTGTAACATTCGCGTAAATCTAAGAAACCATTATGAAGTTATTTATGTTATTCCAGTAATTATTTCAGCTGAATATTGTCTATTTAGGCTGTAATTTCGCTCCAAGTCATATGGAAATAAGAATTCCTTATCTTCTGAAGTTCGCTGCTATCTTCATTCTCACGTCTTTTACATTAGCAGAAGTGACATCAGCAACTTTCAGAACAACTTCATTTCAAATCTAAATTAGAATAATCTGTTTCTGGTCTAGAAATTGTGAAACGAAGTCTCTTGCAGTTTTTTGCAATTACCTTTAGCACTCAGGTATTATGATAGTCTGTGCTGCGAGTTGCAATGCTGTGAGTCGTTTTTACAGCTATATAAATGAATTTAAATGTCATATACGTAGATGACCTAGGTGCATTGAGGAGCGATCGACCGTCCACGATGATGACGTAAAAAGCCGTTGACCGGTCGTGTTTACTTTCACAGCCGTGTGCAATGGACTTAAATGCGATTGCTCGTAAGGTGCTCCGACCCACATTACATTGATAGCATTATCGTAGGCTTTTGTGGTTAAGCCGGATTAGTTTGTTTACCTCTCTATCTTCTTTATTTCGTCTTTTAAGCTTTAATAAAGAGTTAAAAATGTTGTTATTTTAGTTTCATTCGTTTACGTGCTTTTATAGTATTGTAAAATCGAAAAAATAGCAATCAGGACGTGCTGGTATTCACGAATTAAGAAACGTGTTGTGAAGTTCTGATTCCGTAAACATAGTATATTAAAATTTATAGGCCTCGAGCATGGTAGTTTTTTTTGTCAAATTTACTCCCACACGATATATCTTTATTTCGAATATTTATAGACCTCGTGCATAATCTTTTTATTGTGAATTTATTATTACTCTATCAGATGTATCGTGATACATCTTTATTTCTCCAATAATGAATAAATATTTATTTTTGGGTGAAATAACACAATCCATATCAAATTTTTAAACATCTTAATTCTTTAATCGTCTTCCAATAACACCATTGTAACACGCTCTAAACTGTCTGAATGGACTAAAAGGTCAACGACCTAACACCTCCTTATGTAATGTATTACGTTAAATTACAAACAAGGATTATGTAAAGCGGGCTTTGTTTGCCCTTTGAACAAACTTTTGGCCAAAACGCAAGTGTTATTACGTAGAAACTCCAAAGTTTGATTTGAAGATTAAAGTATAACTTAGTACTTATACATTTCTTGATTGTGTTCTTTGAATGCAAACAAAACAGAACTTTGTTCTACAATATTCAAAATTATAAAACAAAATTACACCTATACGTTTTCATTTATGGTTTCTATACATGGAAACAGAAGAGCAAATACCGGCTGAATAACTTTAGGTGAAGTAAGTTGCGTCACATTTCGATATTCAACTGTTTTGCGGACAATCGTCATATTTCGACGTTTTACAGACAAACTAACTACAAATAAATGTCAAGTTACTCTGCACCTAATTCCATCTCTGAGAATCACATACCTGCAAATGATATTTTTAGGTGCATCTAAGTGTTTTCGCATTCTTATCTGACACACATGTCTACGCTAAAGAGAGCTCATCACGTTTTTATAAACCTTATAGGAATTAGGTGGATGTAAGTGAAAGGTGGCCACGCACAGCCGGTCAAGGAGGTCCACGCTTGATGTTCTACATGCAAGTGTCAAAGATTGCATACTTTTATACATTTTTATAATTGCAAGTCATCAAACTCACGTACGATATAATCAATACAATTTGAAATGTATGCTTATGACATCAATTCTAAAATTTGTTGCGTGTTACTACTGAATAAAGTTTTTCGGAAACTTTAAGAGTGGCTATATATTCAGGCAACAGACATGTTGATAGTCGAATAAAATGCGCCCATCACCTGAACCTAATCTACTTAGATGACACTCATACTTCGCATAAAACTACCCCCAACTGCTACACTGACATTTATCTATAACGTCGTATGTTTAAAGTTGAACATATAAATTAAGTTTCAAGGTAAAAATAAATGTTATATTATTTTAAAAAAACATTTATGCTTTCGCCACAAATCGACCAGGACGGCGACGCGACGTAAGCGCTGCGACGGCGGGTCGTTTTGAATTGTATGGTTAGATAAGCAACACGTCGCGTCATACAGAGATGTCAGGCTGAGTGCGACGGGACGGGACTGCTCTGTGTGACATGTTCTATAGCATGGAGTCTGTACTAACAGTTACGTTTCGTCTCCAAACGCGTCGCGTCGCCGTCCCGTCGTCGTCTCGTCCCGTCTGCTGTGTGGCGAAAGCATTATAAACGATCGAACGAACGAAGCATCATAAAGCTATTTAACACGCTTTTGTTTAGAAATGCATTTGATGTTTGGCAAATTTCTTTAAAATGTGCACCTTTATGGTGCTTTACTACAAATTATAAATATGTTTCAAATAAATATGACCCATTTACCAGTAAATAAGCTTTTAAACAACCGCATCATCTATTTTTATTCACGTTTTACTCACATCGTTTCTGTGCACGTTCACTAACGCTATCAGAATTATTAATTATCTATTAATAATTCATGGAAATTGTTATGCAACTCTGACTTCGTAAATGGTAATTATGCTTTAAACAAAGGTCGCTATTAATAATCTTTAACTATTCATAATTGCGATTTAGTAAATATTTGATATTTATTTATACTTTACTAATGTTATATACGTAGCCTTGACAGCCTCCGTAGTACAGTTGGTTAGACGCCGGCTGTGAAATGAGAGGCCGCGGGTTCCATCTCCGCACCGAACCAAATATTTGTGTGAAACACAGGTATTTGTTTCGGGTTTGGGTGTTTGTGAGACCGAAAAGTCTCTCGTAGTTCCTGATACCCAGGACACAAAACTCGATCTCAGCGTGGACTATGTATACATAGAAAAATTGTGTACAATTAAAGAGGCAGTCTGAAGTGTTTCCCTAGCTCTTTTTTTTATTGGAAGAGAAAGAGAACAAGGTGCGAGGCATAAGTGCAATGTTGTCAAAACAGAATATCAACAGCCGAAAGACATTGTTCGTAAGCGGGACATGACACACTTGCGGAGTCACTGTGGCAGGTTTTACACCTTGCATACGATAGTCGGTATCTGTCGAGATTTTTCGATTCATATAAGGAATATTGGTGGCCAATTGGATAATTTAAAAATAAATTAGGTAATCCTCATCTTGTATGAGTAGGCCATCATGTAATATAGCAATAACAGATTGATAAAAAAGAACATCATGGATTGATTGATTTGAATATTATTTAAAACTGGCTGGTAGGTCTCTTATATTTGAGAGCCTGGGTAGGAAACACTGCTATGTTGATTTCTCCCGCCAAACAGTGTGCACGCGCTGTTGTGTTTCGGATTGAAGGACATTGTACCCAGAATAACTACTGGACATATATACTTAAAACCTTATGTCTCAGGATGGTGAGCGCAGTTATATACCAAGCATTGCTTTGTAATTCAAGGTATTTTCAGGTTTTGCTACTGTGTATGAGCCGTCGTATCGTTTACCATCAGGCGAAAGGCATGGAATACGATCTCATTCATTGCAATAAAAAAAAACTTTAAATGTCGTTTGACTATCAAATTGAACACCTCTTCATAACTTCAACAATAAATAATCTAAAAATAAATTATGATTATCGAATGAACATCACACGAAATAGATTACGGCTAAGTTTCGCAATAAGCGTGATTAAAGAAAGCTGGCGGCCGCGAGACGGCCTCAGTTCACCAGATATTACACGCTTTTTGCGATAAGTAACGGTCACTTAATTTTTTTCTTTTTCAATAGCGTTAAAGTGGTATTGTTTATTTTGGCAAACTGTTTAAATTACGGATTCTTTGCTATTTTAAGATAATCCGCAAGAAAGAAAGAATCGAACGACCGAAAAATCGGAAGAAGTTATAGTTTTAATGAAGAAGATGTTGATTTTATCCTTTTTGTGTATTATTTACAGAGCGATGGCATTTACAAATGTAATATAAATATACCCTTAGACAATTATAAAACTTCACGGATAATTATTTCAAATCGTGTAGGAACTCAAAATCTAATGCTGAGGAAACAAAAAATATTTTGGAATTTAAAATATTGAGTAATACGTCAACAAAATTGATTACATTTATAGAGATTGTTCTTTGATTTGCCTTTATTATTTCGTAAGGCTTCTTTATTCGCTCATTGATATCCATGTTAACCGGACCCTACAGCTCAAAATATGACAACCAACTAGACAAGTCTTAAAAATTGCTTTAGCTAACTGAATTAATTTCTCCGCCACCCGCATAGTTGCTCCGTCATTATAGGCAAAGCTGGTCGAGTTGCATTCGGATATCTTAATTACATATTCTAACTAACTTATAGTGGCCTGTTGGTAAACGTACCAACATATCTGCCAATATATTCATGGTGGTCTCGGGTTTAAATCCCAGGGCTCACCTGGCCTAACCACGCAATCGTGCTCATTATTGTACAGGAGGCTCGTGCCCTTCAGTGGGACCTATATAGTATATGGGCTGACACAGATATTCTAACTTAACACCCACCCCAATTCCTGCAAATGGGTCATAAACAGAACACCCAAAAAAAGTGTGCAATATAAAAAACTCCATGAAAAAGTACTTAAGGCATTACTATCTTTAATAAAAAATGTAGCCGTTGAGATATTTTACCAGTTTACATTAAAAATGCTAAGTCTTTGTTCATTTTCTAGAAGAAAAATAAATAAATGTATCGATTATGTCCCCTTCCGTGGACTGTTTCCAGTCGAGGTTCATAAGTTTAGATAGATATTAAAAATAATTAAAAATGAATTCTTTAACATATCTATCGTTAATTTTGTTACTCATATTCTTTAGTTATTAAAAAAACTGCACTGTAAAAATAAGCATCATAGTTAAATACGAATTATTGCAATAAACATGATGTTATCAGTTACTGCGACCCCTTCCGTGGACTAACAAAAATATTCATTCGATACTAAATAATTAAAACGTACCATGATTTTATTTATTTGTAATGGCAACATTGTGTAACTGTCAGTTAAAACGTCAACTTTAAAGTAATGCATGTGCTCTGTGTTGAAAAAATATATTTTTTTGATAATTTAAGTGATTATTTGTAATTTACGTCAAAGATCGCTGCAACTTTTCTGTTACGTCAATATTTCGGTAAGTACAATCATTAAAAATACTTGGTGAAATCTTTCTTTTGAGATATCGGTGGCCATTGTTAAAAAGTGTATATATTGTCATTTAACCTTAAAATTTCGTGCTTTGCATTGCTTCCTATAACTTGATTTCTCTTCCGTGGACAAACTTCTCTGTGGACATTATGTCCACGGAAGGGTAAATGTCCACAGAAGTGACTCTTATATGCTGCTTTACCTGTATGATCGAAATCTTTTAGTAAATAATTGGCCGACAGAATATTGTGCATGGCGCTCAGTGATTGAGGGAATTTATTTTTATAATCCGCTTTTTAATTTTTGTATTACCACTAAAGTAATCAATCAAACCCTATTAACACAAGCTACGTTGTTTTGCTTTACTGCGATCTTTTATACGATATACAAGGGGGTAGACAAGCAGTAAGGACTGTAGTTCACAACGTGTGTGATTGTGAATATTGCTACGCCCTACTTGTTTTATTACCATAATGGTGGCAGCGGTGTGTATACATGAACATTTGCTTATTCCAGATAGAAATGCCTCGACCGTACAGATCTCAGCTACAGCTAAGTGAAGAAGATAAAAAGAAAAGACGTCGTGAACAAAAAAGGAATAGTATGCGCCTTGCACGTAAAAAATTGAGCGAAACTGCCAAGGAAGAAATTCGTAAGAAGGACAGAGAAAGATACCACAAGAAGAAACAAATAGGTGGAATTAAAACGATTGATCAGTATACTCCAAGAAAACAGCGCCAAATAAGAAAAATGTGGCGTGAAAAATCAAAAAGACGCCGTGAGTTATTAAAAATGCGAAAAGCCACCACTGCTTTTCTAGAAGATGATACTCCGCCGACGAGCCCTTCTTCATCATTTTCACGCGTGGAAGTTGGAAAGGCAATAGCTGCACGTAACAAGAGAAAAATTAATTCAGAAAATAAAGCTTTGAAGATAAAAGTATTAGAAATGCAAAGAAAAATTAAGAAATATAGAATGCGTATAAAAAGACTGAAAGAAAAAAAAAATAAAGTTTTAAAAAGGTCAAATTCTAACAAAAAAATCTTCCAGATAGATAATGTAAGAAAAGCTGTGCATGATTTTTTAGTTCAAGATGAACATAGCAGGTTGACCGCTGGCAAAAACGAAACTATTACCAGAAAAAAGAGCAAAAAACAGATTCGTTTATTGAATGACACACTTTTAAATTTGCATAGAGTTTTTCAAAATCAAACTGGTATTAAAATTTCGTATCAGACCTTTCGAAGATACCGTCCGTTTTGGGTTTTGTTCCCGAAAGTATCTTCAAGAAATACATGCCTGTGTGTATTACATGAAAATAGTGATTATATAGTCCGATCACTCCAAAAAGCACGCATTATTCTTTATGGATCTGCTTCCGATGCAAGTAAAGCAATTTGCTGTAACAATACGCTTAATCGATGTTGTTTAGAGCGAACGTGTAAAGACTGTCAAAACAAGAAAATTACATTTAATGATTTCAATGAAAGCGACTTTATCACCTACGATAGGTGGGTTATTAAAAATGTTGACGTCATTATTAAAGGGAAGGAGAAGAAATGCAAGAAATGTGTGAAAGAGACGGTAAAAACCACAAAGAAATCACTTGTACGATTATTTAATTGTAACTTACCACTGTATATGCAACACATGGCTAATTTGATTCATCAGGTTAGGTCCATACAAACCCTTAAGCAACAATTATCTCCTACAGATGGTTTGTTACATATAGATTTCTCGGAAAACTATAATTGTAAATACAGTGCTGAAGTACAATCTGCTCACTTTGGTGGCTCTAAGCTTCAGTTGTCCCTTCACACATGCGTATATTACAGCATTAATTTACAGTCTTTAGACAGTGGTTTTGAGACGACATCCATGTGTACTGTCTCAGAAAACTTGCGACATGACCCTGTCATGATATGTGCTCATCTTAGACCTGTTCTTCATAGGATTAAAGAAATAAGTCCCAACTTAAAAGATTTGCATATACTGAGTGACGGTCCAACCACCCAATATAGAAATAAGTTTATGTTTTATTTAATTGCAAATTTTTTAGGCAAAGAACTGAGTAATGTTGACAATATTACATGGCATTACAGCGAAAAAGGTCACGGTAAAGGAGCCCCAGATGGCGTAGGTGGTTGTGTCAAGAGACTGTGTGATAATTCGGTAGCAATGGGTAGAGACGTATCTAATTATAATTCTCTTATGACTTGTTTAAAGGAAAATTGCAGAGGAATAGAGATTTACGGAATTGGTGATCCTAATATTCTAGAAATTCAAGAAATCATTGATCAAAGTTCTATTACAACTTTTAAAGGGACATTGAAGATACATCAAGTTGCTTGGAGTCGAAGTCAGCCAAACATTTTACACGCTCGGCGATTAAGTTGTTTATCCTGTCAAGCACAAGCAGTTTGCCCTCATTTTGAAATCGGGCAGATAACTTTTCCACACGAGGGAGCTGTATCAAATTCATCTTCAAACTCTGTGTCTGTAAATTCTTTGTCTCCTGGAAGCCCACCCACAGATGAGGCAGATACAGAGTCTTTTAGGTCTGATTATATAACACCAGAAGAAGGAATTTTTCAAAGTTGTTCTCTTCACCCCAAAAAAAGAACGAATCAGGAAACTGATTCTGATGAGTCAGAAATTTTTCCTTTACATGTGAAAAAAAAAATAACTATTCCTTTATTCCCGGACAGTGACGATGAGGATTCTACTTTTTGATTAAATATGTTCGTACATATTGCTTTATAGCTGATTTCTACTTTTTTTCAAACGTCCACAGAGGAGAAATCACTTCCCTGGACAATTATTTTATTATTTTTTTTTGTTGTCAATTGTTGTTTAACAAGTTGTCTCTTTTGATAAAACCATTTAAGTACACCGCAATTATTATTATGTTCAAGTTTACAACGTTTTGGAATCACCGATATTGAATAAGGCCTTTACTTTATCTTTTCTGTTGATTACATAGTCTTTTCGGTGGACAAAAAAAAAAGAAAATTTGGCTAATTATCTAGGAAATAAGGTTTTGATCTCTGATTTTAATTAAAATATGATTATTTTATTACATTTCATAATAAACATTGAATATTTACATAAAAAGAGTATTTTTTTTATTTTCAAGTTTTGATTTGCCCATTTGTTTATCACCCAAATGCGATCTTATTCTCCATACATTATACAAGTTTCGAAAATTGCCAACTGCACTAATTTGTCATTGCAATCCGCATTTTAATAATCATAATGAGTGCTTTACAACCTTTGATTAACAAAAGGTATACGTTAAGTAAGTCGTCAAGAAAAAACACTGCATTAGGAAACATTTACGATTTGTTTACATTGCGACCTTTTTGCATGTTTTCCTCTATTTTGACACACAAAGCAGGTGAGGCGTGTCCGAGCAACGCTCATTCTTACAAGTTGCTTACTAACGTATGTAGGTCATAACTTGAGTCATCTGTCTACGGAACTTGGCTAAAAAACGAGGTATTACTACTATTTTTGGTAACTTTTAAACAGAATACACTTGCTCTCCTCAAAACTACAATTCTGCAGGTATTGTGTAGGAGGAACTGCTTTATACTATCTAATAGGAATTACTTGATTATATTCCACACTTGTTATACATAAATGCATACATTAACATTTCGTATAAATTCAAATTACCTAAATTCAATAATATTAAATTCACATTCATATTTCACTCTGTAACAAACTAAACGAATGGACCCTTAACAATCCTAACTTAGTTTCGCGATTTATTTAATAACAAAGTTCCGAACAGACACATCTCCCCATCGTAACATACTATAGTTAATGCCAAACCATAATCCTCATGAAACTAGAAGAATAATGAACATCTGTGCAAGAACCGCAAGTAATCATAGTTATTACACCCCAACAGTTTAACCCGGCATAATTTACCGTAATCTTTGTTACGAGCTGTTTTATTACACAACCGTTGTATATATTTTTAACCTTGTTTAGAAATATTCAGACTTCATTTTATAGAGGATAAAGACAAAGGTAAATAGGGTATTTGACTCCATTGTTTGTATTATATTTATCGAAGGTTATTCTTAAACAAAATCTAACTTACAAAAAATTTTGTAAATCCCTTCAGAATTATACAAGTTCAAAACATTTTAAATCTCGAAGTAGGAGTAAAATAATAGAGACGCAAAACAAAACTAGTGACGTCAAAAGGCTTAACATGCATTACAGGGAGTGCGTGTGTAAGAGACGCCAAAATTTCACCCCACTCCCACTCTTTTTAAAATACTATAATACGAGTAATATTTGCGTCATGTTACAAGCTACTTGAATACTGTTTATATATATGTTTTATTTTAATGGTAATTGTATTTATACGCATAATAATGCCAAAAATCAATCAGACTCAAATAACCTATTTATCAAATTATGCAACGGCTCTGAGTCAAATACTAGATAGATTACAAGTCTTCGGTAGATACCACAGGGTAGGTTCTACTGGCAGCTAAACAATAGTGTGTAAGCTTTGTTGTGATCTGGTTTAAAATAAGTGCTCGTTGCTTTTCTCAAGTGAAGTGCTCATCAGTGCATTGAACTACGCATTTTATTTTTCATAATTCTATCAGTGCGTTACTTTCTGTATCTACCAAATAAATAGAATTATAAGAGTGAATTATTACCAATGCAAGTCGGTATTTGTACACAATGTAATAAAATACCCTGAAGATTTCGATAATTGTTTTAAATAATATCTCATTGAACATGTAAATGTAAATGTTAATCACATTTTCGTAAAGCAGCAAAGTTAAATAAATACAAGGAAAAATTTAACATGAAACAATAATGCCGTTCAAAGAAACGAAACTAAAATACTATGAGTACCTAAACACTAATGAGTAATGACTAAGCGAAGGTAAATGACCTGTAAACACTGACGAATATTGTTCAGAGTTCTCCAACGCATCTGTTGCATGCACATCCTCATAATTAATATTTAATAAGCAGGAAACACGTCCCTATATATTAGCAATAGTGATAATGATCTTAAAAATGATTTTGGAGTGGAACATTTTGTTTAAACGCCTTGATCCTGGATTACATGGTAGCTCTTTTGAAACCTAATTTTTATAATTTTAAAATTGTTTTTGCTACAGAATTCTATATTTTTATAAAGTTTGGAACTCAAGAAATTAACTGAACTGAACTTTACGTTGAAGTTGCTTGAATACTTGCTATAGTTAATATTTGTTTGAATAGGTTCATATATTTCACTGCAAAATTAAAGTATGGATACTTTGATATTTTCTTAGTATCCCATTTTAATAATCAATTATTTAGATGATTCTGCCAAAAAACAGTACAGAGAGAAGGCAACGAGTCTTTAATGGCGATATTTTACGCATTTATTTTAAGTTTACAACTTATATACCCATGGACTAGAAATTTATACCTACGAGTATATTTAGTAGCAAATATTTTGTATACAAACACATAACCATTTGTATGTTTATCATAAAATTATATAAGTTTAGTAAAACATAAACGGAAGAAAAACGAATGAGATCCAAAATGAATGTGTCCTTGCATAACTTGATACATCCGGATCTAAAGATTACGAAACAAATTAAATAACACAATTACCACTTTTAATTAATATTCCTAACTGTCAATTATTTTTAATATGATTACATTTTTTTCTTTTTTTGTTAATTTTGTACGCGACGCGATTTGGTCTCAGCATAACGCGTATTTTAGTATTAAAATTACTATCAAGATACTATCTATTATCAAATTCTTTGCAAATGTAGCTGCCAGGTTTTTAAAACACTGTAATGCCAAAGATAAAGGTACAAATAAACCTATAATTAACATCACGTGACCTGACACGTGACATCCAAATAAAATAAATAAATTCACCCATCAGTCACATACATAGTCCTGACCCCACACTAAAATCGAGTCTTGTGTCGTGGGTATCAGGAACTATAAGAGACTTTTCGGTCTTACAAGCACCCAGACCCGAAACAAATGCTTGTGGTACACACAAACATTTGTCTCGGCGCGGATCGAACCCGCGGCCTCTCGTTTCACAGCCGGCTTCTAACCAACTGCGCCACGGAGGCTGTCAAAAAACGAAGAATGTGGTCCGTACAAATAATTGTCTAGAAAAATCATTTTATTCGCATATTCTTCAATCTGATTAATGAAAGGAAAACATTTCAAAACACGTAGGATTTCGACAGAACCGATAACATGCCTATGGTTTAACTAACCATGAAACTGTAATTAAGTTTCTTTGTTATTCATACCTGGCAAACCTTTCTAGGTACAAACGATGCTGTTACGTAAACATATAACTATTTAAACAGAACTTTCGATCAGTACACATCCATGTACTTGTAGCGTTATGTAACTGTAACAAAATTGTGATTACAGTAAATTACTGATGTAATCGTGCACATATTAGGTTTATACGTAAAAAAGACCATTAAAGATTTACATGAATAGGTACATAAACTCACACCTTTTTCCTATAAGAGGTGGGCAGAGGTGCGACCAGAACACCCACATTTCGCTTTAATGTGTGTTTCATCCCACGACGTAATATAGGGGCCAAGCCTTTTGCCATATTAGGCATATAAATGTACCTTAAAAATTATGAAAGAGCCTTAATATACAAGCTTTACCGCCCACTCTTCTTTCGTCTCTCCCCACCTTTTTGGGGTAATCCGGCACCAAAATAATAAAAAATACCGATGTTTAATAGTCATTTCTGTTTGTTCCAGATGGGTTGCCGATTAACCATAGTGGACGATGTTCTAAACAGATCCTTTTACAAACTCGGTCTGGTTGTCGGGAGGCAGCCGGGATACTTCATCATAATACCCGTCCTGCTTACACTGCTCATGATCACTGGATATCAGAGGATTCACTACGAAATGGATCCAGAATACCTGTTCTCGCCTGTCAGTGGACAGGGTAAATTAGAAAGGAGGATTGTGGAAGAACATTTTAAGGTCAACTACAGCCATAGGTTTAATGTTGGAAGGATAACAAGGGCCGGTAAGTCGTAATTACATAAATATTTGAAACTATGTCAATACAATTCAGAACCCTATCTTAACATTGCGACCTAACCTAAATATTTCCGGGTCCCAGTTATAGGCGAATAATAGGGTTTAAACGAGGCCAAGAGTTATGAATAAAACTACGTAACTCTTATCCGACTGGGACTTAATATAACAACCTATGTATTAAAAGACCAATTTAACAATTCCATAAATTCTGGTTTCATGGATTACTTATCTTATTATACTGTGTAATATAAGCTTCGACTATTGAATAATGTCTACAATTAACAACTTTATTTTCTGTATAACCCTTGAGTTTTTTAACCTTATTTTAAGGAAATAAATAACTAACGTAAAATATTTAACAGGGAGGTTCGGACGAGTGATAATTGTCGCTAAAGACAACAATACGAATATGCTACGGACGGAGATTTGGAAGGAGCTGAGACAGTTGGACGAACTGGTACAGAACGTGACGGTCACTCTGCCGTCAGGAGAAACGTTTACCTACAGGGAGGAGTGCGCTCGCTGGGAGGGGCAATGCTTCGTCAACGACATATTGAACTTGGATAAGATTATTGGCGAGGTAATTGTGATGATTTTTATTGTCCTTTTATATTCGTCTGCTTCTTTGTCATACTAATGAGTAATTTTTGCACCGATGTCTTAACCAGTAGAACTTATCAATCTTATTAGTAGAGTATTTTATGTAAGGGCAAATAGATGCATAATAATGGTAGTATTTTCAGATTATTCGGCTTATTGAATCATGAATTAGATGCTGTGACCTTGACACGACGCGGATTTTATAGATTGTCATGGACATTTTATAAATCGTCTAAATCGTCTTTTGTAACTCATAAGGTCGCTCGAGCAGGATTCTCCGACGACCCATTTTAATATTAGAAGCCCCATATGAGATTACACTCCATGGCAATACAATTTATTTAAAAAAATCTAGGGACTTTATCGGAGATAATAGAACAATAAGTATACATAAACAACTTCGGTGGACTAAAATGGATAATATTCGTCCTACTTAAAACCAGACGTGTAAATGTGGCATTAACATTTTAAAGTACTAAGCTACTTTCATCCTCTTTAAACTTTCTCTTTGCAAAACAATTCATTTTATTATAATAATATTCAGTAGGGTGTTTAAACAGAATAACACAAAAAGTTAACTACAAATTTTGCGTAAGTTAATTTAAGAATAATCATAAAATAAAACTTAAAGATAAACGTATAGAATAACTAATTTTTAATCTTGCCAAATTAAATTGCTTCTTACAGTTCACTACAAAAATCTTTAGATATACGATTAAAGTCCAAAGCAGGCTTCCTGGGTCCGAGAATGATAGTAAAATAGAAATTTAAAAAATCAGCGGCAATAAGTTTTGATATTAATTTCGACAATGTGATGAAGTGGCACCAACAAATAGAAACCAAATGTACAATTTGTCATACCAAGGCATGGACCTGACTCATTACAATTAATAGGAAGACGATATTATGAACAATGGATAGTTTATTACTCATAATTACTTGAACAGTAACATAGACCGCAGACCACACATTGAATATCCTTTAAACAAAGGGTTTGTTGATATGATTAACTGATCAAATGCATTTCCTCGTAAACTTTTCCTTGTTTTTTTAAACATATACGTACGATGAAGTGGTCTTTCCCTTTGCACCCATATTACGTCATATTTTCCTATCATATTAAGCGTGATATTAACCTAAAGCTAGAAAAATCAATGCAGTTGTTGTAGAAGCAGCCGCTATTCACATTCAGTGTCAAAATGAGCTTAAAGAGTCGATTAAAGCAACAAAATGATAATCCAATAAACAGCAATAACATAAAAAAACTTACCGATACCCCTCGCGAAGCTGGATAGTAGATGCTGGAGAAAACCATAGCGTATCATAATTCAAAGCACCCATAACCACTTGCACACGAACTACTTTATTATATAAGAACACTTGCACCAAATTATCCACGAAACGACCGAAATTAAACGGGAAATCAAGCGCAGCATCACGACTCACGCCACGCGCTCAAAACGGCAAACTATAAAACTACCCTCCACTGAATTATATTTGCGTTGTGTACTTCCAATTTTTTTTTAAATATTAGGTATTGATGCTGTGCGGCTTTAAGTCATTGAAACAACATTGTGATAATGATATATTAATCACCTATTTAAGTTTACATTTTTCTAATGTACCATACAATACCAAACCATACGTAGATATTTTTAGACCAAAAGGTGCAATACTTGTAACTTTAAATATTTTACACAATATTCGTTAACACCTATGAAAATGGTCATGTTGTTGAATCCCTTTACGAAATTCGATATGGACTGTATACGTATTGTTCTAATGTTTGATTATCCACGGTTAGCCACGTGGCGATAGTCGTTAATATTCTAACCAGCTTTATTTGTTGTATGCCTCCGTAAGATCTTGTCTTCATAAGGATTCGCTTTATTATTATGTTAATGTGATGAGCGTACATGTTTATGTGGCTGTAGAATTTGCACCATATAGTCTCTACCGCAATTTAACCTTCTGGGCAGACGGAAATATGAATGTTGTTCCTTATTAGAATCTATGTTCTTGTCGATTTTATGAATCCTTACATCGGAACTACAAGAATAATTTAAGACTAGGTAATAAATTATAGTCAATCATGCGGTATTACATTGTTTCATTCTTTCATTATTGATAAATATTTAGATTTCAAACTGGGATCTTTTGGAACATGCATTTTCTAATTTTATTAATAAAGCATCTAGTAATATTTAATCGTTTCTTACTTGCAGGTGGAGCGTGGTGAATTAAATTTAACGTTCCCGATAATGTTCAACCCTGTGACATGGGAGGCACATGCTTTTCCGGTCTACTTCGGAGGATCAAAAGTAGTTGATGATATTATCATATCGGTACCCGCTGTCCAACTAGTGTGGTTTGTAAGAACCGATACAGCAATACAGCAGCAACGGTAAATACCACACGTTCAAAGTATAAAAAATTACGTCACAATATTACTTCCAGGAGCATTTGAGCTGCACTATCTTAGACTTAAACGGGGATATCCGTATCAATAAATTATTAAATACTTACATACCTGTAATAACAATATATGCAACACTAGGAAAATTTGATTTTAACAATGATTATGATAATATGTAAGGAAACAAAAACGTTACTATGTTGAAGATTACGTTCTATTTCGCTTAAGCTTTTATTTGTTGTATCTAAATAGCAATCTACTTTGTTGAAGTATACAACAGTATAACTTAGATAATAGACATCGATCTTGACACGGTTAGAGAAATCGTTTCGAATACTAAGCGCTGCGTAATAACGGACAAGAATACGAATAGAAAAGCTGAGGTTTAACAAACTACTCATTGTATAGTAATGGTCAATGTTCTTATGAATTATGGGTTTTCTGAAGTTCCTATTGGCCACATTGCATGTGTACACAATTTATTTAAATATATTAATTTACATTTCAGGGGCGCGGCATGGGAGGACGCATTTTTAGACGCTGTTGGAGTTGCAGAAGATACCGGCCGATTCAAGCACATATCAGTAGCACGTTTTGCGTCCAGAACTCTGGATCATGAACTGGAAAAAAATACACGAACTGTCATTCCCTTCTTCAGCTCTACTTTTATTCTAATGGGAATATTCTCTATAGTCACTTGCATGATGGGCGACTGGGTACGGTCGAAGCCGTGGTTAGGTTTGCTCGGCAATATATCGGCAGTAATGGCTACAGCAGCAGCATTTGGCTGTGCTATTTATTTGGGCATCTCCTTTATTGGCATTAACTTGGCTGCTCCCTTCTTGATGATTGGTAAGCCTGAACACAAATTATACGTATTCGTCTGGATCATAACTTAAAAGTTATTGCAACAAGTTACTAAACTTATTCCTCTAAAATTCAACTTTATTTGATCTATAAATTGTCCTGCTTATCCACACTAATGATTTCATCAAATTGATTATAGAAAAAATCGAATCTATTGCATTAATCACACCGTTTTATTTTGCAATTTTCAGGTATCGGAATCGATGATACATTCGTAATGTTGGCGGCTTGGCGGCGTGCCTCACCGAAGCTGCCTGTTCCGGAACGAATGGCAATTATGCTGTCTGAAGCGGCAGTGTCTATTACAATCACATCAGTCACCGATATGCTCTCATTCTTCATTGGAATATTCTCTCCCTTTCCTTCAGTTCAGATTTTCTGCATGTATTCTGGTAAGTAGCTTTCCATTTTCTCTTACGTATGTTAATAATATATTACGGTACGATTACAAAGCTTAGGTCTCGGGTTCGAATCCCGAGTCGGGTAAAGTGATATTGGAGTTTTTTATTCTACATTATTAACCCGGAGTTGGAAATTTGTGCGAGATATTACAATAGACTTACCAATCACATATGAGGCGGAACATACAAGGCGAATTGTGGGTGTCCTAGTAGCACCTCTACCCCTTCTGTGAAGAAGGCGTATATGTATGTACGTGGTAATATTTTTTATTGAGCTGAATAGCTAGACGAGCATGCCATTCAGATCATAAGCGATACAACCGCTTTTGGACAGTAACAAAACCATGAATTATAAAGCATAGCTGGACATTACCCTGTGCTCGCCATCCTAAGATATAAGATGTTTAGTGTCATTGTGCCCCGTAATTACTCTGACTACAAACTAAAAGTGCATTGACGCTGCTGTTTTCTGTTTAGCGGGAGAAATAGACATTGCAGTGGTCCCTACCCAGGCGACTTCTCACATTATTATGATTTATGAGAGCAACAACTACAAGTAAAAATATTAAAGACCAATAATACGCAATATTTCGTTTACAGGTTTAGCTGTCTGTTTCACTTTTGTTTGGCACCTCACGTTCTTCGCTGGCTGTGTAGCGGTATCAGGTTATCGTGAAAAGCAAAACCGGCATACAATTACGTGGATGAAAGTATTACCAGAATCCAGAGCAAGGAAAGGTAAAACAAATATTTTTATATTTATTAGTACTTATATCTTTGAGTTTGACAATATCTAATAGTATTAATTGAAGCGACACCGGATATTAACCTCCTAGCGCCCAAGTGCCTTTGAAATACCCATAGCCGAGTTCATCATAAACGCCCAAACGTTTTCGGGCCATGGCTTTGATTACCACCCAAAGACTTCTCTAAAATACATATTAAAAAAGTATTACCGTTTAGTATTTGTTTGAAAAGATAGGTAAATAAGACTACCACAACATAGTACTGAAAGTCTCACTTCAAATGGATAAAACTAAAGTGAAAAATTCAACTTAGGCTGTAACGGGTTTTACAATTATGTTCTTCAAAAAGGACATTTGGGCCATAATAAGTACGAGCTCCAAAAATCTCTGGGCGCTAGGAGGTTAAATGAGAACAATTATAATTCGAGACACCCGTATTGATACATAGCCACTCGATCTCTATACTGAATGTACGATGTAAGTGTCGGAATATGGACAGGACTTAACATATTTTTCATTTCAGAAGAAAAATCATGGCTGTACCGCATATTCTGTAGCGGTGGTATAGATGCGGCTGACCCAGACAATCCTATCGACAACAAGGAGCATTGCATAATGGCGTTCTTCCGCACCACCATGGCTGATTTACTCAACAACGGAGCTGTCAAAGCAGTGGTTATAATCATATTCCTGCTGTACTTGGCTGGAGCTGGCTACGGAGTGACCAATTTGAAAGAAGGATTAGAACGAAGGAAGTTATCAAAAGTTGATTCGTACTCTGTCGAGTTCTTCGATCGTGAAGATCTATATTACAGAGAATTTCCTTATAGAATACAAGTGAGCATATAATCCAAAATTCTGTGAAATAATTGATGGCGTAGAAAGCGCATTATTAATCTCTTTTCCATTTTAGGTGGTAATAAGCGGAGAGTATAATTATTCGGATCCAAAAATTCAAGATGAGGTAGAATTGCTCACAAAAAGACTGGAAAATACATCGTATATATCGAACTCGTTGTATACTGAGTCATGGCTGCGAACGTTCGTCGACTACGTATCTGCAAACAACGACTACTTGAATATTACTATTGATAACGAAGTTGATTTCATCCGAAACCTCAAAGAGGTGAGGCAACTTATTGCACAAATCAGATAGTATCTACATTAAGTAACCGATTACAAAAATGATTGTATTAAAACTTGATTTCAGTTGTGGCTGTTTCCTGCGAATCCATTCTCCTTAGACGTCAAATTCAATGAGGCCGGTGACAAGATTGTTGCATCAAGGTTTCTGATTCAGGCAATCAATATAAGTGGAACCAATCATGAAAAAGAAATGGTTAAAGTTTTGAGAGACGTCGTAGCCGAATCGCCTTTGAATGCATCCGTCTTCCATCCTTACTTCGTGTTTTTCGATCAGGTATTTGATTTTATTTGAATAACGTCAAATAGTAGATGGACAGATTTTTGACTGAAAAAGAAGTATTTTATAATATCCCAACCCTAAAATATTTAAACTGCAAAAAAGAATTAATACAGATTTTAAGCTCTAAATATAATTTTCGAAAGACAACATGTACAATTTATGACAGTGTATTTACGTATTTGTAAAGTTGAATTCTATAAATTAGTGATGTGTTTGTTACAGTTCGAGCTCGTGAGGCCCACGTCCCTGCAGAATTTATGCTATGGTGCATTGATGATGATGATCACGTCCTTTATATTCATTCCTAATATCCTCTGCTCGCTATGGGTGGCTTTCAGCATTATATCAATTGAAATAGGCGTGGTCGGCTACATGGCACTGTGGGACATAAATCTTGATTCCATATCTATGATCAACCTTATCATGTGCATTGGATTTTCCGTGGACTTCACAGCACATATATGTTACGCATATATGGCATCGAAGGCCAAAAGTCCCAATGAAAGAGTCAGCGAGTGTCTGTACTCTTTGGGTTTGCCAATCGTGCAAGGATCTTTCAGCACAATTCTTGGCGTTGTTGCTCTACTTCTGGCCGACAGTTATATTTTCTCAGTATTCTTCAAAATGGTGTTCATGGTCATATTTTTCGGAGCTATGCATGGATTATTCCTCCTACCTGTTCTACTGTCACTATTCGGACCAGGGTCCTGCTCCAGAAAGCAAGATGACATAAAAATGTCGAAACTCGATAAATGCTTCCCAAGTCCATACTGCATACCACATCCACAGTTGATGTTAAATGACCAAATATACAATGGAAAGAATTTAAGTCCCAACGGCGTTTACAAAATCTACGGCGATGATAAAGACCTGGGCATTGGAACATCTGGCGAAGACACTAGCGAAAGCAGTTCTAATCAGTCACAGCGGCGGCAAATTGGCGAAGACGATTGCGGACGCAAGAAATACGATGATGGATGGAAAAGATCAAACTATTGCCAAAGTTCCAGTCAGTTCCAACCTTCCGGAGAATTAGATCCTTATGGACACGATATTGATAGAAACTGGCAACGGCAGCGCTACGAAGACAATCGTCGTGTTTTCGAAAATTACCGAAAACCTTCCAATGCAGCAAGAGCACGTGATGATGAATGGGTAACAGCAAATCGAAAGACGAGCGACTCGGGTCCACATCGCGAAGGAACATACAAAGTGATGCGAGCGCACTCACACCACAATCTCCATAGGCCTCGTGCCCCACGGCGGTCTAATTCACACCACAACCTTGACCATTTAGATTACGTAGCTGAAATGAGATTTCCCTGACGTTGACCAATTAACCTCTCTAAATTATTAAGTAAAATCAAGTGCTCAATTGTGGACCAAAGTATTATACCTTTATAATGAATTGACTACGAAGAACCGTAACTCGTCAGTTTGTGTGTCACGTTAGAACTAATAGTGCTTTCCCGACAGCCTTCTGCCAAAATCAAACACATGGCGAATTCAGCAGGGTGATTGGTAGTTATTACTTGATAAGCGGATTGAGTAATGATTATAGATCTAGGCGCTAAATGTAAATTATTAGCAAGTGTGTATCAGAAGAAAAATAAACTATTGAAGATTTTGGTACAAGGTTGGATCTAGAGAGGTTATTATTTTTGTAATAAGTATAAGTTTAAAAGAACCAAAATACATTAGCTCTATTTATGATGCAATGACAATGCCCATAAATGAGTACTAAGATAGAAGAATTGTGAATGTTGGCATGAATGCCAAATATATAATTTTCAAGTAATGAATAATTCCAGTGTGAACGGATGAAATATATGATTCAAATACGATATATTAGTATTATCATAGGACTTTGTGGGAATAAGTAACATGACAATTAATTTTGAAAATAATTTATTACAACTTATCCAGTTCCTACAAATAAATCTATAAACTAAAACTAACCACATTAATTCAGTCATTCGTTCCGTAGATTCATTTTCTTTTGGGGAAATTCGAGAATCGACTTTCTTTGATTTTCATAAAGTTATGTGATAGAAAATCGGGTTGGGCCAAATGGTTTTTTACTATTACGTGTACATATGTGTTACTAATTAAGTTTACGTCCTTACGTTTTTTTTTTTACCTAAGTTCGCGTATACCTGTCTAAACTATTTAAAATACTATCGACAGTTCTATTTTAGGGAGTTAAGGCATGTATTTAAAATAAAGTTGTATTGGAAACAAAAAAAATGCTTGCTTTGCAAATTTTCAAAAATAACCCGCAAGTTTTAACAAATTGGTAAAATGGTGTAAGCAGGGCGGGCCACTAGTTTTATTACTTAAAGCTTTAACGTTACCTGTGTCTAGTTGTTTCGCTGTAAATATTAGGTGTGATATTACTTCTTGATGCCATGTATATTGTCATCTACAGTCTCTTGTCTACAAAAACCTACAATTAAACACCTATTTTATAACAGTAAATAAAAATTATTTCATACTACACAATGATCTTGTCGCATTTGCGTTCAAGCAACAATGTTTTCGTATGAATGAATAAATGATTCTAAATACTGACCACTACATGTGGACTTTATCATGACTGAATATTGTAAATATTGATGTTTTGTATTGAATAAAATTAGTTTTAATAATAACTGAGTGTTTATATTTCGCATGGAAACCTTCAACATCACATTAATTTTATTTTTAAGTGTAACATCTTATACAATAATTTGGCAATCAAAATCAGTATAAAAACTAATATATTACAAATACCTCACATATCAGGCACCTTTTCAAATGTTGAATTTTGATTGAGCAACGCTGACGGCACACGCAGTGTTTTATATATACCTATCGTAAACAGAACTTATAATCCATATTGTATACTAACATATTAAGCCACTTAGTTGTTGCTTTACCCAATCAACATTACAACATTATGATTATAAATATAATAAGTGTAAATAAATCTACACGAATTGTGTATAGTCTATGCCGGTTTATCATACATTTTCTTCAATAGATCACTGCAGAACAACATTAAATCTTTCGATTCAAACTTGTCACATAAATAATCTCGTAAAAATGCTAATTGTTTGTTACTATTTTGCTCATTTGCTTCTTGTAGGCTCTCATGATTGAGTAACCTTTCCAAAACAATCTTTGATTTATTTTGATCAATATTTGACATGAGTGTGTTAGTTACAGCCTCAAATGACATCTTCTTTGCAATTTGTTGAACCGAGTTTTCTTCTAGTTGTTCAGAAAGTTGACACACAAAATCTGGTTTCTGAAAATGAAAAACATATTTTATTTACAATCTACCCAAATAGTTCTTTGTCGTTTGTTTGCGAAAAGGTAATGTTATTAAAATGCTAAGACCAAAGCATCTCCACATTTTATGGGTTAGTGTTTTTATAGTACCCCATTTTTGTACATTTAAATTTTAATCATCATCATCATTTAATCATCATTTCAATTTAAATTATGATGATTTAAATTTTAGTATAATAGAAAAGTCTGTGTCATTAAAATATAAGTACAAATGTTATACAAGTTCTAAACATTATTATTATACAACAAGTATTATTTGGTGGGGACTAGTAGCATAAGTATATTCTTTGTGAATTGGATACACACAAGAACATTGGTATAACATGATATCTAATTCTAAGCTGCTTCTAAGCTAATTCGGGTTTGATCTCGTGTCACATAGTGTTAAAATAATCTGCAAATTATGCAACTGGCCTTGTCAATACTATCATTAATTTAATAAATAAATACATCCAATCATCATATCCTTGGTACTGACCCCACACTAAGATCGAGTGTCATAAACACACCAAAACCCAAAACGGATACATTTGGTCATACAAATATTAATTTCAGTGCGGGGATCGAAAACGCGACCGCCATATTTGGTGTGGAGGTAGCTGACACTCTGGATTAACACTTAGGCTACTTTTTATTCGGAAAAATGAATTGTTCCAGTGGGATGAGGAAGGTTTTTCTTGAAGGAAATATATTTGTTGTTTGTTTGTCTTAGGTTTTCTCCTTTTGAGGTGAGAGATGGGAGGTGATATACATAGGTTCAGGTTCAAAAAGGTGAATAATGTCAAGGTAGGATCTATCGATTTTTAAGTATATAAAACATATTGTACAGTTAATCACTGAGACGAAATTCGGGCAAAAGCTAGTTAATTAATACACGTTTAAATGAATCTACTTACCTCTGCCAAACAAGTCTGTATAATTTCCGCGGTTGTTCTGCTACCAGATTCGTCGGTTTGGGCAGAAACACTTGATGTAGATGCTTCGTCAGTCTGTGTAGATACTATTGTCAAAGCTACATCAAACGTTTGCATTTCTGCATCAGTAGATACTATCTCATTAGTCTGGATGGCAATCTCAAAACTCTTCAATTCTTGTGGAGGTGTCACTACACCCACATCTATTGCGCCATCATCAATAATCTCTATTACTTCTTTGCATTTCATATTAGCAGCATAATCCGATAGTACTTTCTTAACAACCTTTATTTTAGGCGCTTTTATACACAGTCTATTCACTTCAAGCTCTGTCATCTTCGCTAAATCACCAATAGTTTCAATTTTACCCTCTAGCTCTTTTATAAGTAACTCCTTCATTGCTGGCGACGAGAGTTCGGAAGCAATGTTTCCTATTACGTCTTTACAATCCAATAATTCTGGGCATATTGGATCAATGTTGTTAAGTTCACTAGTTGTCACAATCTCAGCAGATGGTGTTTGATCCAATGGAGTCATTTGGGTATCATCAGTCAGCGATAAATCTACATCTGTAAAGCTTTCGACAGTTTTAGTCAGAACAGATTCTAAGCTAAATAGATTATCCAGCCTCTTTGGTGATTTTAAATTGTTTTGCATACGTGCTTGCCTTTCTTGTCGTTTTTGTGCAGAATTTTGAGGAGATCTGACGCCACAGGGCTCAATATATTTCTGTACAGTTACCGTTGTAGATACTGGAGGATCATGAAAGCTAACACGTTTTCTCTAAAAAAAGAAGATATTTACGCTATAATTTCAACAAAAATAATAAAACAAATAATCTATTGTTTTCAATACTGACCTTATTTGCCGGGGATATTGTACCTTCGTCAGTAATCTCGGCGAGTTTTCTTTTTAATATTGGACCTGAAGGACTAGAGTTGACAGAAGGCAATGGTTTCTTTAATTTTAAGAAGTTCTCGCTATCTTCATTGTCTAAGACATTGTCAGACGTATCGCCTACAGAATTATATAAAATTCTTAAATTTCGTCGTGCTGGAGTGTTGGATGGGGTGTTCTTTCTTCCTTCGTCAACTTCCTGCCTATCTGAGATCATTAAAGGATTTAATTTGTCAGGAACACAAAGGCCCAACATTTGAGCGGCACGTCCTCCACTTCGAACCTGAGGTCTATTTTTCTTAAGAGACAATGATGAACTTGGGCTTGTGTTGGTAACTGTAATTTCAGATCTAGGCGGAGATTGGTCCCTTTTATCCGGCGATATTTTATCTTCAGTAAAGAATTCTGGAGAGCCTTTTTCGAATGGTTCTCCATTGCTCTGAACAGGGGACGTTAATTTTATGACAACATAATCATTGCTTCTATCTGGTGATGGAGACTTTTTCTCACGTTCTGGACTGACTGTTTTTATTGGTGATATTTCAATTGTGTTGTTTAAGAAATCCTGTTTCCTCTGGGCGTCATCTTTAAAAGGAGAAGAAACGTCACTTGGTTTGTCTATATTCGCCAATGATGTATCATTCATTGTATCTAAATTAGGCACGGAATTATCTGTTACATGCAAGCGCATATCGTTAGTGCTATTTTGTTCATCTTCTTGTTTTTCAGCGGTTTCTTCCGAAATATGCGTAGCGTTTTCGTCTATTTTAGCATATAAAACAGTAGTTTCATTTGGTTGTGTATCAGCATCAGCTAATTCTTGAGTTTGAGTACTCACTACATTTTCATCACTACTCACAGAGACTACTGGCTGTTCATCATCTATGATCATAATAACATCTTCACATGTGTCTTGGACAACTATTGTTTGCGTATCCATATTTTCGGTACAATCAAACTCGTTTTTATCATCCAAAGCAGTTTTATTTCGAGGTAATTCGGTATCATCTTTATTTTCTTGGTGCATTAAAGAATCTGACGAAACATATGTACAATCTGCATTGCTTGTGATATGTAGGTTTTCTGAGGATATTATTTCACCCCCAATTTCTTGAGTCTCCATAACATTCGTGACATTCATCTGCTTAGTTTCCTCGTGTTTTTCGCATTTATCAGTTATCTGTTTACTGATTACAGTTTCTTCCTCTCCAAGACCAATATTTTCTGCTCTAGAATCAGATACTTTATTTAATGTATCCTCACAAACTAAATTCTGAGTAGATATATTACTTTTTTCATTTGATACATTCACTTTTAACTTTTCTAAACTAACTACAGGTAATCTTTTAGGTGTCTTTTTCATAACACTTATAGTCGTGATTGTAGAATCTTGTGAGCTTTCTATAATATCTTCAGAACAAGATTCTTCAGATACAGGCAAGGTTTCTGGAGAGCTAACAATTTTATCATCTGTTTTATGTACTCCATCGGGACTTGTTTTCTTTAATTCTGATTTATCTTTTTTATCTGCTGTTAGTGGGGTTTTTGGATCTGATTTAGATTTGTTAAATTTGTCTGACAATTTTTTTTGCCTTAGACAATTTACCGGGCTTGAGAGATTTTTTCGGGTCTTTCTCTTTTCAGATGTGGATGGTGTATTAAGGAATGGATGCCCTTGTACCATATCAATTGCCAGTTCCTTTTCAATTCTTGATTTTTTTACACTGCTTTTTCTCAGTGAAGGGGTTTGTTGCCCATTTTCTACAGGTTTAATTTTCGGTGAGTCAATTTCTTTACACTCATTGGCAGCAATAGTTGTGGAGCTTTCTTTATCTGGCTCCATTTTTTCTTTATTGTTGTCTCCATTATTAACTTTATCCTTACCTTCACTCACAGGTTCCTCTACTTTAAGCATATTATTGTCTGCAACGCCTATATTTTCTTCAACGCTTTGAGACATAATTTTGTCATCTATTCTTGTTTCATTACATATGGGTTCTTCTAATGCTGTTACAGTTTCAATTACTTTTGCATCATCTAAATTTTCTTGGCAATTAGCAATATTATCTTCAGTTAGCATAGATGTATTTTCTTTATCACCAGAGTTCTCAAATATTTCAACATTGTCCTTTGGATGATTGATTTCCATATTTTCGTCAGTTGTGGAATCAGATTGTGAATGACATCTCTTTTTTGCAATAAATAGTTCAGTATCGTCGAATTTTCTAGGCTTTCTTTTGACACGTGCTGGTCTATCACAAAGCAATGAAGATGGTGCAGAGTTAACTACATTCCCACAATCCTTAGGTTTTGAGAGCGGCGTTTTTACGATACCCTCTACTTCTGCGTTGCTTATATTTTTACTACTACCTGGTGTTGTGGATTTTTCAATCAAATTTCTTACATTCTTAAAGACACGATCCTTGAGTGCCATTCGAGGCGTCTTTTTATTTTTTGGAGTCAGCGTTACCAATTGTTTAGGACTCTCTTTAGGTGCTGTACTTGCATCACAATGTTCATCAACTTTATCATTAATTTCTTTTGTATCTTTTTCAGAAAGAATATTTTCCATAATTTTGGGAACTACATCAGCACTGTTTAATTTCTTTAGTATGTCTGATGTGTTAGTTCCATCATTTGTCGATCGACTGTTCGATTTGCTAGAAGTAGAATTATCTTGTGAATCAGTTTTCCACACCGTCATTTTGAATTCATCTTGAGACTGCGATAAATCCTGATATAACGCTGGTATGTCTTCCCTCTTCCTTTGTAACTTTTCCTTTTGATTTTCAGTGAGTTTTCTGGGATTAAATTTCCAATTAGATTTTACAACAACAAATTCTTCACCATTTTCTACAACAGTATTAACTATACTAGTTTCTTTTTTCTTACTTCTTTTTGGAACATCTTTCACATTTGGCGTCGTAAATTTATTTTTATTTAAATCTGTATCACTTGCTACATTGTCTAATGTTAGATCAATAGAATCCTGAACCACATTAATATTCTCTTTCTCTTTAATTGTTTTTTTATTCAATATTGATTGAATAACATCTTTTACCAATAACTGATCTCCAAAAGGCACATAATCTTGTTTTAAAGTATCAACAACTATGTAATAAAATTTTGAATATGATTCAACATCAAATATCAATTCAACTGACTTCAATAACATTCTAAATAAATTAATGATATTGCTTATCTGAAAAAAAGAAGAGATACATAAGTATTTGTACATTAGTATGGAAACATAGATATAAACAACATCACAGATATGTATACTTACATCAGACTGTTTATTCAGCACAGGAACAATTAACTTTAATATAATTTTAACAGACATTAATGTAATTTCTGTAAATTTTTCATTGACAGTACCCTTAACATTGTTTAGCATAACAACAAGGGTGCCGATTAACAATGGAAATATTTCTTCTATACTTTCATAATTATCAACTCTGTTAAGTAAAATTCGTAACAATTCTGCTTCTTTTTCATATTCACTACCTATAAATAACATTCCAGTGGAGTTAGTGGATCTCTATTTTATTGAGACATATATTTTATCAGCTTAATTCATAGACAGTGTTAAAACCGATTTTAGCTACTGAATGTTTTGTCCTTACTTGAATAAAGTTTGAGCAAAGAATACAAAAAAACCTTTGTTAACTAAAATAGGTTTTAAAACTGTCTATGAATAAGGTAATTCATGTTTTAAGGTGGATGCATACTTACTGTGTTGAATGGAAAGTCCATTTTTTAATATTGCTATTGTTGCACACAATGTGAAGTAAATGCTTGAGTGTATAACTATATTACATGATAGCAACAAATTAGAAATATCTTTATCAATATCAGTCTTGCTTAGCTTCAAAAAGTTCGTATCATAAACTTTGTACCAAGTTTTCGCAGCATATTTTACCTGAAAGTGCAATATAATTAAATTTTACCCTAGAAATTAACATCTTAATGATAGCTGTGGTTTGATGTTTTGTGGCTGTGGTTTGATTTTTTTATATAGAATATTTTTTAAATTGTTATTAATTAGTGTAATTGGTGTCAACCGTACTAATTTAATAAAATAAATAAATAAATGGCAAAGACAGAATTGTATTTTTATGATCCTGTTTGTTTCCATTACTTTTAACTTAACAACAATTTTTTTTGGTAAAGGTATTGATTGAGCGAGTTGTAAAAGAGACGAATGACAAGATATGGGACGTGCAAGCAGGATTTAGGAAGGGTATGGGATGCACGGATCAGGTATTTTCTCTACGAAGTGTTGCTGAGAAGACCTTAGCTAAAGGTCGAAAAGTCTTCTGCGCCTTCGTAGATTTAGAAAAGGCCTATGATAGAGTGATGAGGAATGAGTTATGGGCAGCACTGTCCAAGTTTGGGTTGAGCAGCAACCTAATTCGAGCACTACAGTCTCTATATAAGAATTCTAGTGCTTGTGTTAGGATAAACGGAGCATACACTGATTGGTTTCGCATCAATAAGGGTGTGAGACAGGGATGTGTAGCGTCCCCGTGGCTGTTCAACCTTTTCATGGACGGTTGCCTAAAAGATTTGAAAGATAGTGAATATGGGATAAGAATGAATGAGTTGTCACTAAAATGTCTCCTCTATGCTGATGATCAGGTTATTCTTGCATCATCAGAGGAGGAGCTACAAAATATGGTGACAATTATGCATGAAGCGTTTGAGAGAAAAGGAATGAAAATAAATGTGAGTAAGACGAAAGTTATGGTATTTGAAAGGGAAGAAAATATGACAAAGTGCGATATTATGATAGGTAATGAGCAAGTAGAACAAGTGAATGAATTCGTATATTTGGGCTGTGTTTTCACAAGTGATGGAAAGCATGATAGCGATATTGAAAGAAGAGTGAATGCAGGAAATCGAGTGAATGGTGCGCTACACTCCTTTATGGGTAGTCGGAAGGTCTCCAAAAAGGCACGACTGGCTGTCCATGGAGGAGTGTTACTTCCAACGCTTATGTATGGTAGTGAAAGTTGGGTATGGCAAAAGAAGCATGAAAGTAAAATTAGGGCAGTAGAGATGAGATCATTAAGGGGAATGTGTGGTGTAAGCTTGTGTGACAGAGTGCGAAATAGCGTGGTGATGAAAACTTGTGGAGTGAAAGAGGATGTAGTGACGAGAATTGAGAAAGGAATGTTACGATGGTTTGGTCATGTAGAGAGGATGGATGAAAGGAGAATTACGAAACAAGTACATAATGCGAGTGTGGATGGAAGAGTCGGTAGGGGTCGACCTCACCGAACATACACCACCCAAATCGGTGATACCCTCAAAAAGGGTCAGGTCAAAAGTACCCTGAACCGACGAGAATGCATGAAGACGTTGATGAAAGTGGATGAAGCGAAAGTAGTATGTCAGGATATATAGGTCTATAGTCTCTGCCTACCCCTATGGGATACAGGCGTGACGATTATGTATGTATGTATGTATTTTTTTGCTATATTTATTTTTAAGTAAAGATTATTTTTTAATAACAATATAATCAGATTAACTATTATTGTGACACCTGCACGTGATTTCAATAAATATCATCATATCTCCATTACTTTGTATATTAATGCAATTTTTAAACCCATAACTTACATCAGCAAACATGTTTGTGGACTTCAATGGCCATAATAGTAAGTGGCACAGATCCTTCGGACATATCTCATCATTGGCATCATGCAATAACTCTCCCAAAGTTGTCCATAACCTTAAAGCGGCATCATTTGATGGCAAACTATATAGCATCTTTTTTATTGTTTTGCATTTTGGAGATTCAAATACAATAAAGTTGGATAAAGGCTTTAATTTTTCTATTGTTTCTTGCATTGTATATCTGCAATAAAAAAATATCATAAGCAACTTTATATAAATGATTGAAATCTCAAAATTAGTTACCAAACATACCTTTCATACACATTTTTTAATAATGGATTTGAGACAACTGAAATAATGACATTCAAAGGTCCATATTCTTCATCATCTTTAGGCTTAAGGAGTGGTGTCAATTTCAGCTCCTCTTGGAATAAGGAAGTTACAGTAAGATCCAAAACCATCTCATCATACACATTTTCATTTGCACTGTCCTGTTTAAAATCAAAAATATTTCTCAAATTGATTTTACACACAAGGATTACAGTACATTTCATACAAATATATTTACCTGTAATGCACTTTGTAATATAAACAAAAGTTCATTTAATATGCCTCTCTTGACATTACTATCTGGTAATTTAGCAATAGTTAACAGAAATGAATTCCATAAACACATAACATGTTGCTTTTTGCCTTTTTCCAATGAGTAATTTAAGGCAGTTTTCATTGAATGCACCCAATCTTTCCAATAGTCTATTAAATATTTTGTATTGAGTAGCCTATCTTTCAGTCTAGGCAAGTCCGTACAGCCTTCGCAGTTCACATGTCCTACAATCTCAACAAATGCTTGAATGCCCCGACTTTTCAAGTAAGCAGACAACTGTCCAGGTATAAAGCTTGTTTTACCAGATGAGTTATGTTTACCAAAACAAAAGTGAAGAAAAGAAACCATTACTACATCAATGAATTTATCCAATTTAGTTTGAAATTTTGTTATTAAAAGCCACCACGCCTCGAATTTCGCCATAGCAGTTTCCTCAACTTTTGCATTATTAAGTCTTAAAGGTATCACCAACAACTTTAATCTCTTCATGATGCAATTTTCATTGGTTTCTCTACTGAAACTCTCTATGAGAACACTCCAGCACTGAAATGCTTTACATCTGTTTGTTGCATCCATTTTGAAAGCCATTTCAACGACAGGCAGCATGGAATTAATGGGAGTTCCAACACTACTGGCATTTGTTATTTGGTTCTTGAGTAATTTTATGAATACAATCCACAGTCTATACCAGACAGGATTTCCATTCTCCAAAAGTATTTTCATTGCTTGAGGATACCTGCAAGAAAAACAATTTTACATGTTCAACAATAACATAATAAACTTATGTTAATCCTGGTAAAAGAAAATATAATTTGCGAAATATTTAACACATGATACAAGTTTTGAAGTAACAAACATTTAAAAGACATAGATTTTAGAAAATACTCAGGTACTTTAAAGTTGTCCAAAAATAATGCATTCTTGGTTCTTCTCTCAATCAAAATATATTATTTCAGTTGGTTTTGCGCCACCCGTGAAACGTGGGGCTGCAGTTTCACTTCCAACAGAGACAAGTACTTATTTGTGACAATATTTTGTAGTTTCTGATACACACAGCACAATATTAGATCCTAAAGTTGGGTCAAGACTTTGTATATTGTGTATATATGTTGTGACTGTTGGGTGTGTGTGTATAATGGTTTAAGAACACTTACTTATTAGGATTGCAAATGGACACTAAAACAGATACCCATTCAGGACTGTCTGTATAGTTCATTGTGACAATTACATCTGCTAAGAGTTCCAATACACTTATAGGTTTCAGATTATTTGAAGTTCCATTGTTAGTGTATGTGAAAATCACTGTAGGTATAATCTTTGAGAACCAAACACACATTCCCTCTTTGACAAACTCTCTTTTTTCTTCCAATGACAATATCATCAGCAACTTGTACAAAACATCATATGTCTGAAAAGCAAAAATTATGTGTAAAACATGTAATCAACTAAGAATTATTTATTTCAGTTCAATACACTTTGTACAAATATATCAAATATGTAACAAAAATTGCGTTGTGGCTCTGCAGATGTCAGAATTAATTGGGAACAGTAAATAAATAAAAATCACCACTAGGTTAACATGTCATTGTGTCTATGCGCACCAAAGAAAGTTAACAAAATAAAACATATTTTGTATGATAAAAATTAATTCCGAAGTCTATAAGTGGTGTGCATTCCCTCTGTGTAAAACTTTACATTCCACATTTCTAAAGAAATCTTCCAACATCAATAAGTCAATCCTGGGCTAATTACAGCTGATTGCTTTAACAAAGCACAGTTCCATCATTACAGAGTCAAGAAATCACACTTGAAATAAAAAATAATCCTCATAAAATTAAATTCAAATGTGTGACCACAATGAAAGCATAAGCAACACAGCCAAGGATTGACCCAGTAATGTTTACGTCAGGTTTACATAGGCGTGACGTCATGCATTGTGAGTAGCATTTCTGTGAAAATGGCCGATTGCTATATTTTGTACTTTTATTTTATTGAAAATCTTGTTAATCTCCAATTTTAGATTAAAACTAAAGCATCATTTTCAACCCTTTTAGTATGTATTTCCCCCAACATCATAAAATCTTTGATATTTTGATACTGTTGCCACGCCTGTTCAATTATAAGACATAATATGAAAATAAAAATGATTTTTGAAATAAATTAACTTAATAACAGATTGTTGTGCATAAAAATAATGAACTATAAGACTTACCAATACTCTAAACTCAAGTTGTGGCTTTGTCTGTCCAGGTATGCTAAACATATCATTCAGCACTTCGCTGTGGGTCATGGCTACATTCACAAGGGTCTTTTCAGGAAACAGTAGAAGTGTCTCAACACACATTGTTTTTAATGTTGTTACATTGTTCAAAGAAGACAAGGTAACTATCATATCTATGATGGCTAATGCAGATGGTACCAAAACTGGTATTTTCACATATTCTCCAGCCTAAAATGTTATGAGTTGTATAATTATACATATTTGAATTTCTAGGTTTAATCGTCACACCAAATCCAGTAATGGAATTTTAGTAGAGTATGATAGTTACTTGGAGTTACAAAAATGAAGAAGTATCACAAGTGTAGTGTTTTAAATTTACATTAGTTTGTAAAGGGACTCATACAATGGACAATCAAAGTGTATTAGGATTAAGGGAATAAGTGAAAGAACAGTAGACAGAGCAAGTATCATTGCAATGATTAGACCTTAATATTTTACTAGTAATTACTATTATCAGCTGTAGAAAATCCACTGATAAAGATAGATCTCCACCCTGATGACTTCTAAATTTAATTGAACCTCTTAATTGATATATTAAAATATAATTTGGTATATTCTGATGGTAATATCCCCTAATCCATAGGCAGAGGCAAGTAGACAATACTAGTTCCATCTACTACTTTCAAAATTTATTTATCACAAACTTTATTGGATCCCTATAAATAAGAGACGAAACATGCATATTTTACCTTAATTTTCTTCAAGATAATAGATATCACATTGATAATAATAGATGTGTATTTTACATCCTCCTTCATGTCATGAACACAAACTTTTAATATTCTCTCAATAGATGGAGTATCAGCAACATCTTTTTCCAGACAATTTTGTACTATCTGATAGTTCTGAGCTCTTGTCCTTTTGTTTTCCAAAATACTGTTCTCTAGTTGGTCTATCACCTCCTCTAAGGCAATACTGGTATTTTCCTTTGACATTTCTGTAAAAAAGATAGTCCAAAGTAGTTAAAGATAGAAAAGTAGTATAATGTAATCAACGTAATATTTTAGTACATAAGGGAATCAAAATGTTTATTTGATCACAAGCTATCACAAATTACATAATGAAAACAAAATCTGTTAATTTTATTATAATAACTTGTGTTTGCAGTAAATAAACAAAGTAATGTCAAACTAAATTTACAATAGGTACCTACAAACTTCAAAATAAAATCTTTATTTAACAAGACAAACGAAATTAACAGTGTAGTATATTCACAACTTCCAATGCACCGTTACGAGTCGTGGGGACCGAAAACGTAAAACAAAGACAGCAAGATTCGATTTCAAAACATGTTTTAACTTGTATGCATCTTCTCTACTGCAATCCTTACGTAGAACGACCACATGCGACTAATTTATAATACAATCAGACTTGTTCTTGTACATACTAACAGAAATATGTAAGTATCGAAAAGTAGCAGCGAACACGCACGCTATGTCAGCTTCGGTCTTGACAATAATTTACAAGACTAATTACTTTAATAATCTGCAATGTGACAAATATATACAAAAACGTACTTATAAAAACACTGGTGAAGCTGTAACACTAATTAAAATCACGTATTTGAGCGTATTATTAAAATAACGAAATAATACATTTTTTGACGTTCAACACATTTCTGGCGCGAACAACGACAATTAAAAAGTTGCCAGCATAGAGATAATAAAATAATAAACACTACGTTGGTTGCCAGTTTAAAAAGATGACAGTAAAAAGTTTATATTGCATTATGCAGCATTGCTTTTATTAAAATAAACAAAAAAATATTAAATGCATTAAAACGTATATAATAAAATTTTGCCTGTATTAGATTAGTCAGTATTTGTGTATTTTTCATAAATTATACGTTTACGAATGTTTAATATTAATCTTTCCTGAATTACACTTAAATTTTTATGTATATTTTGTAATACGTATATTTTATTTTGTATTTAAATTCGAGAAACGCTTACGTTCCAAAAGTATTTAAATCCAAGAAACGTATTTCAACAAAAAAATATAAATTTCATCAGCTGCATTAAAAATAACAAGACTATGAAAAAGTACTCACACAATATACACACGATATTATTTATAAAACTGAATTTATTTTATTTAAAACTATTTCATCCAGAAAATGTTTTTTATTCCTCATTAGTTGTTTAGGACGCGAAAACAATAAACAGAAGTGATCATGTGACTTAGAAATCAGAGGTGGTCAACTTTTTTACAATAGGCATGATGAATTATTTTAAAATAATGTTCTATAATATGGATACACATTTATTATATATGAAATAATCTATATTTCAAGAATTAACAAAGGTTTAACACAGTTTTAAGCCATTTTTCTAATCATCTTTCAATAGTGCACAGAAAAAGCTAGTAGGTGTCATGGCATCCGTTATAACGTCACCACTAGGTAAACATGTAATTGTGTCTATGCGCAGCGAAGAAAGGTAACGAAACAAAACATATTTCGTTTGATAAAAATGAATTCTAAAGTCTATATGTGGTTCCGGTAAAGTTCACATTCCACATTTCTAAAGAAATTGGTAATGTTTACGGCAGGTGTACATAGGCGTGACGTCATGCGTCGTGACTAGCGTTTCCGTCAAAATGGCTGATTGCTATATTTTGTACTTTTATTTTATTGAAAATCTTGTTAATCTCCAATTCTGGATTAAAACTAAAACATTGTTTTATACCCCTCTAATATGTAATTCCCCCTAACATCATAAAATATTTGATATTTTGATACTGTCGTCACGCCTATTGTACACAAACAACCATAAACTAACAATTAAAAAGTAATAACTATTCACACTAGCAATGGCATAAATTAAACGAAAACAAGTAATTTATTTCGCACGAACATCGAAACCAATATAATCATTGATCGAAACAACAGGAAACTGTCAAAGGCCTGCGATTATCTGGCTAAACGGGAGTAGCCACAAGTCACAGAAAGTTTCAGGTATCTAACATTTGTACAAGAACGCATTCACGCATTCAGACGCCAAAAGATACTTTAACCCCCAAATACTGGATAGCTACTCAGCCACCGGACTCATTTGATATGTCGTTATTTTGAGGTTCCGTTAAATTTCGAAACGATATACTGGATAGCCATTTAGCTCATAAATCGGTCTACTCAGCAAACATCCAGTTAAATTTCCACAGATTAACGAAAAGTTTGTTTTCAGTTACAATTTTTATTGTATAAATATAAACGTTTCATTTGACGCAATATTCTTCATACATGATTTCTCAAAATTGGAAATTTAACCCTTTATATTTAATCTGAGGAATCATTGACACGTTTTTACTTATGTTACGATTATGTTTAAAGCTATATTAAATATTGCTAAGTTACTATTTAAAAAAATTTTTTGATAAAATCATGTGGGCGAAAAAACTTATGTCCCTATATCCGAAGCGAGTTGATTAAAAATATTATGATGTTTGTTTTTTTTTATTTATTGTTTACAATTGCACTCGGTTTGAAAGTTAGTTTTTGGAATATCTTTTTTAATAAATATGTATATAAAATACCAAACAACGGCTGCACAACCAGCTAAGTACCAAACGGAGAAAACTCCGTAAATAAATACGATATGAGAAAGCTGTGCTGGATATTATAAACAGGTAAGTATACACGTATTCCTCTAAGTTTTAACGTATTTATATGATCATTAACTATTTAATATATAATATAAATCGAATATTCGCACATTTTAAATCATCATCATCATCTACAGCCTGTAGGATCCCACTGCTGGGTACCTATAGGCCTCTCATATTATACCTCCTATATATTATCTCCTCCTCATATAATAGTATTATGAAATAAATTTGGAAAATAAAGTATCGTACAATGTATATAACTATAAATAATCCATTGTTTCAGGAGCTGGAGTGGAGTACTTATATATTCAATGTGTATATAATAAGACCTTTCAAGAAATATGGCTCATATATATAGTGCCATGTACATCATCTATAGACCAAAAAGTAAGCTCAACAAATATATATAAAAAATAAAGAGATATATAAAATTATGGTATACTTTGACTTAAAAACTTTTGCAGGTAATGCTATAGAAATCATACATATAGCAAATCATTTGGACAATACACACCCCTTTGAAATGAGTATCTAATATGAAAATATACAAAAAATAATGAGACAAATTGTGTCAAGGAAGAAAAATTTGCATCAGAAAACAGTGTTTTAAATCAAAGTTGAAGAATGTTATGAATTTTAATTAATATGTATGCATAAAATAAATTATCTATTTCACCTATTTTCATAGTTAAAAAATGTAATATTATATTTCTATTGTACATTTTTAATAGCGCATTCAATAATTTAGTTTTAAATTAATGCTAAAATAATTGTTATTTTTTGTGTTGTAAAGGAATATAGATATAAATGTAAGACAGATCTAAAGAAATGTAGATAATTAAAAAATTATTATATGTACTAATGATGTTATTAAAATAAATATACTACAATAAAACATAACTCATTTTTATTTGTATTCATTCTATGGTAATTCAATAAAATGCACTGTACAGTGTAAAATATGTATTTTATGATATTATTCCTTGTTACAACATTTTCATTGGTTATACTATGTGGAGCTGGTGGAAATGATTCAAAAAGATCAATCTCCAATATATGATCATTTTGGAAACATGCTATATTATGTAACAGCACATGCCTCTATAATAGTAAGCAAATTTTCAAAAACTTATAGCCCAACTTGGAGACAAGGAGATCTTTGTTTTAAAACCAAAGACCCTCTCCACTGGGTTTCTTGTTTTAATATGGTATTGATTGTAAGCTTCTTCAGCCTTCCCTTTCCAGACATGCACTTGAAGGAGAATCATTGAAAATTGTGCTATCATGCATCGAGCCTGCCCATCGGCCTATAATGTTTCTTATCCTCCAGTTAGGGTCGCAGACTGCTTGCACTTTTATAGACAAATGGCCTTTTCTGTTTCTGCTTGTGCTCCTCCTAAAAACAAGATAGTTAAAATTAGAGCTTATATCAAACTACAGATTATTTTATATACATTGAAAACATATATATTTATAAAATTGAATTCTTTATAGGAAACTATTATTGTGGTTGAACATTGTTCCAGTATATACTGAATAGCTACAATCAGTACAAATCATAGAATGATTATTTTAAAAAAATAACAATTTATTTAGCCCTACAACTATTCAGAGAGCTTGGTTATATGGGGTACCAGTGGGCTGAGGAAGAGCCAATTACCTGCTAAATGTTTTGATTCCAAGAAGCATACATATATAAATTATTGTGTAGAAATAATTTAGAGTGTGCCTATATATTGTGCATACTATATTATTCTATTCTATGATTAATAATACATTATGTACAGTATAAAGGGACACTCTAAATGATTACTACACAATATAAAACACACCAGGCATTTTAGAAGTACATTTAGTTAAAATAAGATAAGAAAACATATATTTGTGTACATGTAAAAGCTAAATAGTTATGTATACATCATTATAAATAGAAATTACCTGGGGATTTGATCCTTATATGTGTGAAATTTATAACTCCAATCACTCCTGCGATCGCATAGAAATCATTCGCAATATGACATTGTTGTTGTTAGTTAGGAATTTTCATGCCACGATTTTGTAGTTTAACCGACTCTGCTGCAACTTTATGATGTACAGTTGGCTGTTCCACGTGAAATACGTCTCCAATCACCTTCTGGTAACTGCCTGTCGCAGAATATCATAGGTAATGCAAGTAACAGTTGGTCGCAAGTTTTTATCAATCGACTTCTGTGTGTAGTGGGGTCTAATGTCTCCAAGCAAGGTTACACAGATGCAGAACAGTTTCTTTCTTCAGGCGGAACCTCACTTTGTTTGAATTTTTTCTTCTTTGTATTTGTCGAAAGCATTGAATTTTTCTTGATTGACTCGCCTTGACGAAGCTATATCGTCATCAGACAGCGGTGAAAACGTCGCGAGACACATTTTAGTAAATAATATGTAGAATTCACAAGTTAAGAGTGGTCACAGGCGGACTTAAGACGACGGCCGCTTAAAACTAGAAATTAGACTGTTTGACAGCTGTCAAACTCTTAAGTTGCTTTCGAGTATACGAATCGGACGACTAATGCCGCGTTAAATATCTAATTCTTATGTGGTTTAATCGTAGTTATGTTTGATTGAAATCAGTTTAAGAGGGCATTTGAGCTAGTTAACCGGAGTTAAAAGTTAATTGGCTTTCCAGTATTTGGGCATAAGGTCGACAGATTACACTAATCTATACTAATATTGCATGCATAGGCAGCGGTGTTCACTTACCATCAGGTGAACCGCGTGCTCGTTTGCCCCCTATAACATAAAAAAAAAATATTATAAAGCTGCAGAGTTTGTTTGTTTGTTTGAACGCGCTAATCTCTGGAACTACGGGTCCGATTTAAATTATTCTTTCAATGTTGGGTAGTCCATTTATCGAGGAAGGCTATAGGCTATATATCATCACGCTATGACCTATAGGAGGAAAGCAGTAGTGATATTTCTAGCAAATACGAGGAAATTTTGTTCGTTTTTCGTGGTCCGATTGGTCGATATTCTAAACTGATAGTCAGAATTAAACATTTTGACCGCCATTTTAAAACGTGTATGGACCCGAGCGGAGCCGGGCCCGACCGCTAGTGTAAAAATAAAGTTAATAAAATGTTTTGTTCGTATAAATAAACCAACTTAAAATTAATTGAAACAGATAGGTACATTTCTTTAAGCGTTCTTCTTCGTCCAGACCAATAAGAAAGTCTTCGTGCAAGACCAAAAGAGAGGTGTTAACTCAGACTAAATAAGTATTTAGTCTGAGAGTGTTAAATAATACTCATAAAACATTAGCATTTTTTAAAGTACAACATAATATTTCGAAACGAGAAAAGGTAATTTAAATACCTTTTTATGGTTTACAACTTACATTGTTTTGGCGTCCTAAGCAAATGAGGTAGGTTTCGTTATCGATGAATCGGGATAAATAGACCCATAAATTGTAACAATTAGTAACTCTAAATGCCTATCTACCTACATAATTGTGTTTTGCGAGCAGAATAATAAACGTTGGTAGGTCATCAACTTGCCAAACACTTTCACAAGTTACTAATCAGGGTAGTCAAATATTAAATCATATTGTGTTGAATAAATATTTAAAACGGAGTTAATGTGAAGTAAGTAGATATCTAGCTAGTTATTTCGCATCAGTTTTGTCGTAATAGGGGTACATAATCTTAGAATCACAAAATACACATGCGTCGTTCGTTTTCATGGTTTTTGGAAAAAGTTGTCAAGAGTGCTTGATCAAGAGGAAAGGTAAGGAACTGTTTTGTTTAAGCATACCCATAAAGCGTATAGCTTTGACATATTTTCATTTTTAAGTAGGATTTAAGTTAATAAAAAAGTTGTTGGTCAACGCGATTGCGAAACGACAGCCCGGGGGTCCAATCCAATCCAATCGGGCCGCAATAAAGCAATTAAAGCCCAGAAATGTTTGTTTCGAGTATTGTTTGGGTGTCAAAAAATATTTTATAGTTTAAAAGATTTTGTATCTTACTGTGTAAGGTCAGACTTTGTTTATCTAAGAGAGACTTACCTACTTAATTTGAATATTAGGTTTTTTAATTATTTCGAAATATTATTGTTTTAAAAATATGTTATTTGATTTGTGGTATAACAGTAGTGTTCCAACCGAAATGTGGACTTTACTCTAGCAGATTTTGTAAATAGATTCAGGGAATTTAAATAAGCAAGACTTGCCCAACGAACAAGACAAAATAAAGGGGCGCCTGCGGTGCCTCTCTGGTCCGGCGCCCCTGGGCGGTCGCCCGTGCGCGCCCTTCCCTAACGCCGGTACTGACTATAGTTATGAGTAACTGTTGGAATTGGCCCTCGCGACCTGGAAAAAGCACCAAGTACTACGGCCCTATAAATATCTGCCGTGTCCCGTTCGGAGACTCAGTAGATTCCTTCTCCCTGTTTCTTTACTTTTCCTCTCTCATTTTGTGACGACATTAATCACATAATTTACCTGAACCTAATAATTATTTAAAAAAACTTGTTAGGGGAATCGAACCTGCGCCATTTAGGTATATCACAGCCGAGCGCCGGAATCTGTAGCCACTACGCATCCAGGTCGGGAATTACATTTCGTAAGTTTTCCTGTTTGAGAAATGTCAACATAGTATTGGAATTTATATTTGGCATGACAATAGACTTGCGCTTTTTTTTACAATTCAAGACGAAAAGTTGCTGAAATGTTAATACTACAGCCTACAGGTTACTAGTGGCACAGCACCCTATAAGGACTATCAAAATCCAAAAATATCAGTAGGTGAATCGTCGTTAAAACACTAAAAGTCACACAAACTGTAACCCTTATAGTAAATCTTAGCATTCGGTGTTCTTTCGGCACACACTGGCGCCCTAGGGTCGTCACCCTACTCTAACGGCGGCCCTGGTGGCACCTCTGCCTACTTCCTCGGGTATATAGGCGTACGAGTGTAAGCATGTGTGTGCTCTATGAAGCTTTAAGTAATAGATAAATATTAAATCAAAAGCACCGCAGGTTTGTGCTTTGAGAAATCCACTTACCGAAAAGACAAATAAAATGGTTCTTTTACATTCCATCATTCACATTACGCTCATTTAGGAGCGACGACAGAGACATACTTACAAAAAAATGTCATATGATGTATAAAAATCAGTCCGCTTTCAAAGTTCGCGTGTGAACCTTGGTTCGCGAACATTTCTAATGCTTGTTGCATCTTCTTGAGCGACCGTAGCGGCGGCGCGGCGCGGCGCGGCGCTGCGCACGCCAATCCGCCGCTCCACCGACCTGCGGGCTGCGCTCAAACCTGCGCTGTTTGCACTCGAGTGTCGCGGAGTGCGCCCGCGCGTGTCTCATAACTCTCCCGCCGATTGCATCGCTCGTATCTACTGTCGAATGTCCACGCGATCCGTGCTCAGCATAACAAACAGTACTACCAAGCAAAGCATATAAAACACTCACTACACCATATCTGGAAGGGACGTACGTGTGGTGACCGCTCTGTGACTCGTTAGTTAGTGCTTCAGTGCAAAAAATATAATATTTGTGTACAATCTGGAAATAATGCCGAGACACGCCAGTAGCCCGTACTGGGCGGCTGTGGACTTCGACAGTGAAGATGAGGATGAACCGTCTCCGCCGCCTAAAAATCGAATTTATTCAGATGTTTGGGACAACGAAGATGATGAAAACTTCAATTCCTTCGCCGGCGAGCCAGTCAGTGCTAGTTTTTACTACGTGCCCACGAAAAACTATGACTCTGGAGAGGAACCGCCGTTGCCGCCACCGAGGAGAAACAGGCTGTCCGAAGATGTCTCACGCGATTCAATGTATGGAAGAAAATTTTCCAGGGCTTTGATGCCTGAATACCAAGAACCACCCATATACGGCGAGAAACCGATGAGTAAGTCACATTAAGATTATCTTTGCTTAATTACATTTGTAAACATTATCAAGATACCATTACAACGGTATTCTGATACAATTTTTAATGCGATATTAATGCGTAGAACAATTATTTCGGAAGTCTATTCATACAATCTTAGATATAGATAATCTTCATTACGGTAAATTTAGAAAATATATAATATTTGAAACTGAGCGTTACTTACTATTACCTAATGTCTTAATTATGTGCCTTCAACTCTGTCGTCCTTGTCTCAGTACAAAGCAAGGAAGATGAAAAAACGTAATGACTCGAATCCTTTAATTAAACAATCAACAATAGATTATTGGTCTTCGTCTCAAATTGCTGAGTAGACGCACGAATATGCAATCAAAATGTGTTAAATTAAAGTGCCCAAGGTAACATAATAAATATAGCTATTAATTTTCTACTGATTCTGAAACTGTTATGCCCAAATTTTGTAGAAACTCAATCATTTTTACTGTAGGTATATACATAATATATCCAAAATTATTTCAAAGCGATAATTAGTCTCTAAAGCTATATTATCCAAATTATTTACTCGTATAGTTTTGAAAATTCTTGGTTAACTGTTATAAAAAATGTATTTGTATTATAAATTTAGTGAGAGAGTGTGAGAACAACAATGATTTTAAAAAAACATAAACATATATTTCCGAATTCACGGTACATATCAGTAGTGGCTGTATTTTACATTTAGTAAAATGCTGCGCTTGTTAACATTTTATAAAACTAACAGAGCGAAAACTAGTAATTGGTTCACTATGATTTCTTAACGCTTTTCAGGGGGGCGTCGCAGGTCCATGTATACAGAAGAACCGATATATGTTTCACACCCAATGCAATGTGAACCCATATATGGAGCAGTGATGCCACCACCAGGATACATATCACCAATGCCGCCACCACATCCAAGGTCCCGCATGTCATTAACTCATCAACCAGACTACGTGATGGCAAATTATGGATATGCAACACAGAGACGACAATCTAGGTAATATCTTTTTCGTATCAAAATTGTATTTCCTATTAACTATTACCATTATGGACTGAGTTGATAGAAGAAATGTCATAAATCGTTATCGGCAGTGCATTCGTCCGTCCTCATTAGTTCTCCGTACTGCTTAAGTTGTTTGTTACAAGAAATGTCATCAAAGTTTTACACTCGGCATAGTTTAATAAGAGCGTCATACACGCTAACATTCGTTCCACCAATCCGGAAACTATCATATCTTTACTTTTTTCCAACCATACTTAATTCATCGTTCGCATTCATATTTCTAACGTCGGAAACGGATATTACCATGTTCGCTTTAATGAAAATTCACATTCTAGTCAATTCAATGATAAAATAATATATTTTGTTAATAATAATTGGATTTAGTTATTTTTTATTATGGTCCATTTTGACAAAAAATATGTCTTTCTATATTCTACCATCTAGAACCGGGTGATAAATTGACGTTGTTGCCCAGTAGGGTAATGATACTAACAGGTGGCCAAAGAAACAACTTTGTTTGGATGTAGAACATACTCACTCATACTTATTTGTCTTATGTAATGGCATTAGATTGTAAAAGGAGAAAGATAAAATCTTTACTCACGACACAGATGATACACGCTTTAATTAGTTACAAAGCATGAGCAACTAACAACCTTAATAAACACTAATATACTAATGATAACTTATAATCACCTTCTCTATGCAGAAAACGCATTATAGTGCAATAAATAAATTATGAGAAATTTGTCAAATGGGCACTCACGCTATAATTTAAAATGTCTCAATACATACGGTGCTTTATGTTAAAACACCACGGCATGCCTTCGACTATTGTAAATCAAGTTAGCAGTGCGCACATTAAAAATTACTAACCATTCACGGCCAGAACTTACTCAATACTCTAACTTCACATAAAATGGCAGTTTATTGTGATAACGACGTTTGTAATATAGTAAACAGCAACGTTACGCGCCTTGATCACGACACCTGAATCGGCCGAGGCTGCGGCACAACAAAACACGAAGATGTTTTCACGCTAATGAGTTGAATAATAATAGACATCATGCACGGAAAACATCTCGGCCTGCGATTTCTACACTTGTCGCGGTGTGATGGTACGCGCTCGCTATAATTATAATGGAAAAATGCTTGCACTCTCGTGATAGTGAAACTGGTTGACATACAAGAACTCCGCACTTAGCCTTAGAAACTTCACACACAGCCTATTCAAATGATACTTAAAGATTAACGCGCTCCATTACGTTATTAAATCAATGTTTATGTTCAACAATAAAGCAGTTTACAAGAATTGAATAGTCCCCTTTGGAACGTAAATTCTCATTAGTGAAGCAAAACCACAAGCTGTGCTTCGATTGAAAAGTAAGCAGGGCAAAAAGCCTCACATTCAACATAGAGCGTTAAACAATATTTGTTATTTTGTATAATAAGCCTTATACACACAATAACGTGTGAATGTGCACTAGTTTTTTGCTTCCTACAAATGAAAGTTGCATTGCACCTGTGAGAATATTACATGGTTGGCGTTTGTTATAAAAACTCGTTCCTAACATTGACCCTGCGTGACCAAACCATAGAAACCTGCGATCGTTCCTTATACTTGGAAATACAAATGATAAACTCCTTTTTAATGTTATAGTACCTATATGCATGTTATTTTAGGTGTTGGTCAGCTGCTTAATTTAATGTTTCGTATTATATACAGCAACGGACTTCATATAGTTCAACACGATGATAATGGTGAAATATAATTAATTTGGTGCGTGAAATGAGCAAACCTCAATTTAGAATAATATTATTATCTAGCACATGGTAATAACTTGTATTTTAAAAAGTGTGCCATCATGTCTTTAAAATAACGTCTAAGTTTATCGTACCCCAAATGCAAAACGTTATTTACTCTTACAATAATGAACTTTATGATAATAATGTTGTATCACGAAAATGTTAAGATGTAAAGATTACACAATCGTGCCAACATATTAGGGTATGCACCGGAAATATGTTTAATAACAGGCATAAGAGCAATTACATCGGTAGCACACATCACTTTCTAGTCACAGATTACGTGAACGCGACTTTGCTAAGTAAAGTCAGCGGATCGCCATAAATCGCAAGTCATGATTAAATTAGGACTGTTTTGGGGCAAACTTTGCTAAGGGCTAATTATTGTATTTTACAATAGGTGCGACCTGTGCCATAGTTATTGTGAATAGTACCATCATAGTAATAGCTAATGCAGTTTTAAAAGTGATGCTTGATGGAACTCCAGCCGTACCAAATTTGATGTAGACAAATAGCCTCTGGCAATTCCATTATTCAGTTCTTTACTGTACGCAGTAAAAAATAATAACAGTTTATTGAGACCATAGATTGAGACAATACGAAACAACAAAGTACAAGTGACGGTCTTATCGCTCTAAGGCAATTTATGCCAGACAACCATGGGATAGATATATGAGCAGGAGAAAGAAAGGGTAGTGTAGAATATAGGCAATGAAAGCTCGGAGTCATAACTAATATTATAAATACAAATAAATACACAGAAACATAATTATTTTTGTTAACACTAACTCTTTCAATACTACAATCATTACTCAAATAAAACTGAAATCTTTAAATACTATATCCAGGTCAATAGTCGTCACACTGTGAGACTACAGCAGACTAGCTTACTAGTGTATAGGAGTATATTAGCAACATACTACGAGTATATAGTATAAAACACCAACCTACTATGTATAGGAGTATATTCCCCGTTGTTTTCTTGTAATGTAGGCGATTTATCATCCGTTGCGACAACAATTTCGTTTCGCTCTCGAATCACAAATATGTAACAAGCGGGGTCAAAAGTGAATCTCGAATATGTATATCAACTATACGACATCGTAAGCAATCACAAACTAGGTTTTTATGAAATTGTGTCTGCATTATTTATTTTTTTATAAATGTTGCTCAAAAAATACAAACAAAACGTTTTTGACGAGACTTAATTAGGTATCTAGTTAATTTTAACATCACAAAATATTATCTATTTATTATATGATAATATATAATTACTTTAAGATATGAATATAGTCAACATCAAGATGTAATTAATACAAGCCTGGATGTATTAATCTAAACACACAAACTCACGCATTTTTCCCAGAAGGGGTAGAGGCAGGGGTGTCAAGACACCCACATTTCACTTTGTATGCGGGCACAAATTCCTGAATCCAGTCTGATAATTAATAGAAAAATTCAATATTACTTTGCCCGACCCGGGACCACAGCTTTGTAACCGTATCGTAGTACAACTATGACACCGAGGCAGTTGAATAATCTAAAGGCACTAATAATTTAAAAACTTGATGGATACGGCTAGAATTTAACATAATATGAATAAAATATTTTAAACAGAGATAGAGCAGAAATATACGTGAAACACCGTGTAACAGGTTTCATTTTTTTAATTTTAAAGGTTGATGGATGCATATGAGAGCCTCTCACCTGAATACGAAGACTGGGCCCGACCGTTTCCGAAGGCAGCTCCTGAGAATTTCCACCTATCAAGATATGGACATCTTCAAATCGACTATTCCTTTAGTTGGAACTCGCTCGATAGACTTATACGGTACCAATAGTTAATACTATAATTACGGAATGTGATTTTTACTATGATTAAAATTTTAAACTGTGAATATTTTCGAAAGTTGCTCTATTAACCAAAGTATTTTAATATTAAAGTTTCTTTTAATAAGGCTATTTTTATATTAAATGTACTATTATATTTTTCTTGCTAAGAGTCTAATGAATACATCTTTTTAATTAGTCTAGGTGCTAAATGTTTATTACATATATTTCTTATGTTCTGGAGCTATGAAATATAATAATAGCCAAAGATGTTACAATAAAATTTTATTTTTAAAATTGTTGTCTTTTTCATCACTTCACGTGGCCTAGACTTTTATGTATTTTATAGTATTTGATTGAATGAAACATCGTGTTTATTTGTACTGTATGTTCACGGTACTTTTACGCCTCTTACTTTATGAAGCAAACAAGGTTGAATAGATAAATATTTATACCATGTTGTACATACTATTTTTACTGAGACTTGTGTAACATATTACCTATTGCCGAAAAATAGATCGTATACTTACTATCTACATGATTTCAACGACCATCTAATAAGGAATAACTCACCATCTGTGATCTGTTCATAACCCAGAAGGATTTAAAATTTGTCAAATCTTTAAAATATTTGCTGCTCATTTTGAACATAATATCGCAGCGTTGTTTGAGTAAATACTTCAAATTAAATAAGTAATATGAAGTAGTAAATGTTTCACATTAACTGATCGATAAGCACTTCAGACCTTCAAATACTATTGTAGTTAGTGTATCTATCACCCTTCGGTTACACCCATTAGTTACATTTTTGAGTAAATCAGTAGATCCCTTAACACTATTTCAATTACAATGCGAGCTATCATGAAGTACATAATATAATGCAGTCAATAATATAGAATCGATTGCTCAACAATGGCGAGTTTTAAAAACTAATGGATCTAAACACAATATTAAACTTTCTAAAACCACCGTTTTAAAAACATAGCTTCCAGACAATATATTCAAAGAGAAAACAATATGAAACTAAAGTGGCTGATCAAGCTCAAACATCGCTTTCAAGTTGACGAGATGACATTACATAATAACCGTTATTTCAATTTATTATCCTGTGTTGCGGTTAACTTTCATCATATTGGTAGTGAATTTAAATCCCATCTTAGCTTGAGATAAGTATATACTTTCCCAATGCGGATACAAATTGAAATTTGAATAGAAAAAAGTTAGCAGCATTAGTATCTACGATTCTACAATATCATAATGTATTTGTTATTTTTGGGACAGTAAATTGACCGTAATGCCATCTGATGACGTAATTCAATTTTTATTTATACTTACTTAGTTTTCTAGTATTGAAAATTCCCTCTGTATGTGAAGGGTATCCTGATATTCGATTGCATAAATGTTGATGACGAATTGGTATGCAGGACACTCCTACACAAATACTACGAATGTTTGTACATCTCAAATAATTTATTCCTTGCGGTGCGTCAAGTAAAGTAGTTTCCTTTTCAGTTCGGATGCCAAGATGCGTGCACCTGGGTTTTTGTGATGCAAACAGTTGCTTAAAATGGTATTGAAACCTACAGCTACTAAGGGCTACTGGTAATTACTTTGTTAATCTAGCCTCGGAGTAGGCGCCATACGTGACGTATTTAAGAATGTATCCTCTCAACGTGGAATCCTAAATGTTGCAATTGATGAATATTTAATCTAATTCGTCGCATTTATTTAACAACGAAGACATTCTAACCGGTTATTTTAATATAGTGAAAATCGCGGTCTTCAAAACAACTCGTTTATACAACATGCTCTATTTTAATGTCACATGTGATAATATTAATTACGATTTTCATAACATGTTACATCATACAATTTCATTAGTATGTGTTTATCGTGGTTTTTTTTTTATAATTAATTGAAGGGCAATGTATATAATTTATTCTAACCGTTATACTATTGCAACGCAGTGTTCAGTTGGATAGTCTAATAAAGGAACTGTCAGTCACCGCATGGCCAAAAGTTTCAGATGGCACAATTCATAAATTCGTGCGTATAATTACAAAGCAGATTCTTTAACCGAATAATGTGCGGTTAATAAAGCAATTCACGTTCCAAGTACGTACATCTATTAAACGGTCATATGTGGGTCATGATGTAACTTATGAATAGGCATGTAATAATTTTCATAATCGCATTTTTATTCGTACTTACACTCCAGATAAAGGCCACTGAAGAAAATCGTGAAGAGAATTAGATTTTTCTTTAAGTCGTAGATCTACAATACCATCGCATCGTGCGAGTTATACAACGCATTACATTATTAAACAGAAACATATTGCATAATTTGATGCAACGTACGAAACAGACAAATTCCTTATTAGGATATGCTATTCATAATATAATAAATAAAAAATATATAGACAAAAATATTCGGTCAAATTTTCAATTTATTATCAAGCGAATGCAAAAATCAACCTAGAAACTATGAATTAAATAAAAAAAATTACATGTTTAAATAATCTTTTTCACTGTAAAGTTTCCTTTTCTTTGTAATATGGAAAGATCCTTTTTTCTCATTCGCTTTCGGCGGATTAGAATTCCCTCCGTAATACATCACTTGCAACGTGCTCGCCCTGGGTGCCTTATTCTGGGTAGACGCAGGCGTAGGTTTAGGTTTCACAGCTTCCATTGTATCCATTTCGACAAAATTTGAGGTCGAATATGGTTCCCTCTCAACAGAATACGGGCGTTCAACTTGACTTTCATACTGGGACGGATAAGTGCTATGCGCCAAGTAGTGTTTGAACTGAGTCTGTTTGAGTTTCTCCTCCATCTCTTCGATACGCTGCAAAATGCACCATTTTACGCGAGTGAAAGTTTGTTTGTGATGTATAATTAAAGTTGTTGATTTGCTAAGATACGTGTAATTTTACGTTGAAACTCATGCACATTATCCGTATTTATTCAGCATTAAGATAAGTATTAAGAGTTCCGCTAGTGTTTTCTAACAAATCATGTTGAATTTAATTATATGTATGTATGTGTTACTTCAAGCTCCGGTGGTACCATAGTTGAGAATGAACCAAAAGTCAATTTTGATTCCCAAAGCGGACAATTTTTTATATATCCGAATTTCAAGTCCCCATGCTATTGATTAACACCTTCCATATCGCTTTTTGCGTCATACTATTAGTCAAATAAATCATTATCACTTTGTATCAATGTTCAACCTTTTAGGGATGCAAGCGTAACGGTATGTAAAGTGGGTACCGACAGTATTGCAATGTAGGTAGATGTGTAACGTTAAAAATTTCGCGTCGTCCGTCCTAATAAGTAAGTGTAAGTACCACGCTCTACAAAACATCGCAGTAGGTAACACGGAAGCCGAATCGATTTGGGCGTGTGATGAACACACAATGATTAATTAATTTGAAGGTGATATACCTCACTATAGCTATATCTGTAGTACAACCTACGTTACAATAATCGAAGGCTCTCTAGTCTCTACCAAATGCGTAAAGTGATTGTTTATATTTCCTTTCATAGAAATTATGTTAATAAACACTCATTTATGACATCGTAAACCTTAAAAAACATAGTTAAGTGATATAATTAACATATTTACGACACAACACTGTAATAAATGCGTCATATTTGAATAGAAAATAAATTACGTAATCACAAAAATGTTTATTGGTTATGATGGCAGTAGATTTAGGTATATCTAATATCTACTAACTAATTAAAGAAAGTTTTCTACGCGTCCATTATTCAAAGTATAAATGGGACTTTTTATTGCAATTAAGAGTAAGATGTGCATGCCGTTCGCCTGATGGTAAGCGATACTACCGCTCATAAACTGTAGCAAAACCAAACAACACCTTAAATTACAAAGCAATACTTGGCATGCCACTGTGCTCGCCATCCTGAGACGTAAGATGTAGTCTCAATATATCCAGTAGTTACTCTGGCTACAATATCCTTCACAGAAACACAACAGTCCCTTTACACTGCTGTTTAGCGGGAGAAAAATACATTGGGGTGGTACCTACCCAAGCGGCCCCTCACTTTTAAGAGATATAGGTACCACCAGTAATAATATCATTTTAACTGACACATCTAATACTTTTTTTAACGAGAGGAAAGCGCTTCAACGCCAATTGTCCGCACCGCGGCAATGTTGCAACGGGACTGGGTGTTTACTGATCTAAGATATTTTTGTCAGCATACTGACTAAAACGTCTCGGTGGCCTTAAAGTGCATTACGGACGATGGGTGATGTGGATGGATGAATAGAGCCAATTTATTCACCGTGCCGCCCGGCGCGCTCTTTCCCGCGTTCCTCATATTGGGAAGACGCAGATGCCCCCCCTACTTTCCCTACTTTGTAAGCCCACGGTGAGATGAGCGTCCGCGACAGTCAAGAGGTCACGCGTTTATCCGCCCATTTCAGAGTCGCACCTAGCAAGAACGCACAGTCCCCGCTGTATGCTCATCAACCTCGATGACCCCTATTAGTCGGCTTTTACGACAGACAGGGGATACAGTGGTGGAGTTCTGATGTCCCTTGAACACTAGGCGGTCTGACATGCTTACATGGTACATACATTAAAAAATTGCAGTATTTTTGTTAAATCTGCCTACAATAGTTGCTTAAATATAAGTTTAGGAAAATAAGTGCTTTTTGTTTCAGTTTGTATCCTTACTTTAACGATCAAAGTCAACATAAATCTGGATGGTAGTACCTTTATCATGGTAAATTTATACTCACACGTCGGTAAGCGTCAATATTAGCATCACTTCTTGCTGTTTCCCTGGACAACTGTTCCTGTAACTGAGCGAGCTGAAACTCATTGCGTTGGATTTTTTCCTCGTACTCTAACACTATCACGTTTATCTGCATTAACAAAGAGCATTGTATGAAATAATTTGTACTTGACATGTTTTTCACATGCTACATCGTTTGTTCTCTAAGGCTCTGTGGCAGCTGTTGTTAGGGTCCTTTTTGAGTTAATCACATTACTTTACCGATATATAGCGTTACTATCTTAGTAGATACGAATACATTTAAACCAACTTTGTTCCTGAAACTTACAAGGCACACATTCCAGGCATGCTTGTATCATAGTTAGTGATAAAGTATTCGTAGAAGACAAAAAGTAGAAGAAAGGTACGTAAAGGAAAAAAACCGTTATACTTAATAGTGACTCCAGCAAACTGCAAATGTATCGCTTTTAAATTCAGCTTAAGGATATTCAGATTTGACTACGCCATTGGGGGATGAAGGTAAAACCAATATAATAACCAAACAAAAATCGCTGGAACACAGCAGTAGAAAATACTGGATAGATATGTACGGTTGGTATGTAAGATATTTATTTACCACTAACGAAGCTACTTATTTACCTGTTTGTGAAAACAAAATAACTGTAATAGCTCAGAAATCATCAACGATTTCGTGCAAAACGACTACAGTTTAAATGTGTTGCATTGTGTGGGGCAATTAGTGTTCCGCAATTAACTGCGTTGGCATTCATGAATGAATATATGTATGTAAGATGTATGACATCTCCTTTACTAAAGAAATCAAAGTCAATTCTCACTACAAAGCAGAGAAATCTCTAATTTCGAACGTTTCTACGCTTTTTTAGCATCATTTTCCTTTCATCTATAAACCTTTTTACTTCTCTTTAAAACAAATCGTTTAAAGACATCAAAATAGTGGCTACAATGGCATCGACAAAGAAAGACGATAAAACAAATTGAATTTGCGCAGTAACTCATGCATTTGATTAAACAAAAATGTTCACTTTTAGGTCACTGAAGCCTTCGCAGATACAATATGTTTACTTAATATGAATCACATTTAAGTGCGAAACAAACTCTAGTTACACCGCAAAGCAACTTTAATTATAATTTTATTTTAAGATAATAAATAATTACTTTTTCTTTCTGTTCTGCTTCCACTTCTTTCAGTTTCGTTCTTAACTCTTCGATCACACAAGTGAATTGAGCTATTTGGGTGTCTGATTCGTACTGCAACTGCTTAACTTCAAATAAAATAAATTAAATTATTATCTGTACTTTTGACTGATCATTCCATTTTTTACTAACTAAATGCAAAACCCTCAAACTGTTTCCTAAAGTTTGTCGTCTGCACAACATATTTAATTTTTAGTCCGCATATAAGTTATGAATAGTAGTGTTAGTGAAGAAGCAGAAGTTTCACCAACCATACTTCTCCTGATATTTCATCTATTTCCAATAATTTTATACCGTTTTTATGGGCTTCAAAATGAACTAAGAAATTCACAGATTTTGTAAACGTAATAGTGATTCATTCCCGCATTTGTCGAATATCCTTACTAATATCAAAAACTCGATAATTTGTAAGTATGGATCTGTATCAGTCCATATAATACATCCCACTGCAGGACACGGGCCTCCTCTACAGTCAAGAGCACGATTGGGAGTGGTTAAGCCATGCACTCCACCAAGCTGGCCTACTGCGGGCTGGCGGACTTTACATACGATAGAAAGTCATGCAAATCGCTATGGTATGCAGGTTTCCTCACGATGTTTTCCTTCACCGTTATAGTGCGTGGAGATTGACTATCAATACACACATAGCTCGAAAAGTCAGAGGTGTGCCCTGGAATTTGAACCCGTGACCACCGAGAACATGTTGGCAATCGTGTCTGGTCCGTTTACCAACAGGCTACCACGCCCCATAAACACACACTGTAAGGATGGATATAGGGGTAGCTGATACCCTGCATTAACATACAGGCGAGGTAAGCAATATTGTCAACGGCGCATCGGTCACATTCTACCAAAAACTATAATTTGAAACCTACAAATACAAACCTTTTGATTCATTATGTGATTTCAGTTCTTCAATAGCCACTTCATGGCTATTTCGTAACTCAATGAGGATTTTTTTATGTTTTTCTAAGTCACTTTCTCTATCCTATGTAACATAACGTTAGCATAATATAGTTACAGCAGATTTAACGACTATTGCTCATAAATTTAGCACGCTTAAGCACAACGTTTTCCGCTATCATTGAGAAAATAACACGGAACATGAAGTTGGAAATAACAACAGTTTGACGGAAACTATAATGCGATTACTCATTCAAGTCTTCTTAGCTTATAGGCGGAAAATCACTATCAAAATAAATAAAAACTACAAGGTAAGTGCATATTTGGTTCAAAATATTGTTCATATACTTTTTCCATTGATGAAATTATATTGTCCCGTGATGTAATTTCGTCTTTTAACTTTTTCATATCTTTTTTAAGATACACCAATTGCGAAACAGTTTCTTGCAAGTTTCCAATCATTTCTCTCGACGTAAGTAAATGGTAACGATGTGATTTTTCTAATTCTTGGACTTCTTTGAGATAAACTTCTAGTTTTGTATTTAATTCTCGCATTTTTTTACATTCTTCTCTTTCATTTATGAATTCCTTGGGATATAACAAATTTGCACTTAAATCGATGTTAAATTACCATGTGTTTTTAGAAAAACTTTAATAAAAATTAAAAAATCTGCCTCGGTGGCGTAGTTGTACTACGGTGCGCTTGCAAAGCTGGGGTCTCGGGTTCGAATCCCGGGTTGGGCAAAGTGATATTGGATTTTTCTATTCATTATCAGCCCAGAGTAAGGAATTTGTGCCCGATATGGCGATAGGCTCGCCACCTATCACGTTGTGGGACGGAACATACAAGGCGAAATGTGGGTGCCCTGGCACCTCTGCCTACCCCATCTGGGAAAAAGGCGTGAGTCTATGTATGTATGTATGTATGTAAAAATTAAAAAACTTACTATTTTACACTTCGATAAACACTTAATAATATTTTCCAAACGGTTGTCAGAAAATGGTAGTTTTTCTTGATGTGCATCCATGATAGAACAAGAAAAACTTAAAGTTATTATTTTTAGGTTGACCTGACCACTTTTTAAAGCGCAAAAATATTATATCAATTATTTCAGTAACTATTACCATTTCAAATTATCCCGCCATTTTCTTATTGTTTTTTTTTTATTATCTGAACAAGGTTTTCCCATGGTTTTCCCACTGATATTAATTTGTTTGGAAACTTAATATTTATACTAAACCATAATCCAATAGATAATTAAGTAAAATAAAAGCATAAGTGCTGTTTTATTTATATTTTTATTAATTTGCATATTATAATTTATTTATTAAAGTTTATTAAAAATTAGAAACTTTAAAAGATTTTCTATCTGTGCAATGACAGAAGAATGACATTTGTCAGAAGGCCGCTTCTGTCAAATTACGAAACCTAGATTGTCATAAACATGTGGGTTGGCTTTTGTACATTTTATTTAAAGTTGTGCATATATTAGAAACATTTATTCACTCTGTGAAGGATATTACAAATATTCCAAGTAACCCCGTTGCAGTGATATCTTCGATTACGTCATATTAACACAGAAAACATGGCAGCCGCCTACGGAATACATCTGGGTAATAGTTCGGCGTGTCTTGCATCCTTCGCCAACGGAGCAGCTTCTGTAATAGCCAACGATTCTGGAGATCGCGTTACCCCAGCTGTTGTAGCGCTCAATGGTACTGAATGGGAAATTGGCCTTCCCGCCAAGTCTGGCCAACCAACATCTAAATCGATAATCAAACACAATAAAAGGCTTATGAACTGTGATTTTAACGAGGAAGATGTGTCTTACGTTGAAACTTCGTCCTCCTGCCGAATTCGAAACGAGGAGAAACTGGTATACGAATTCGAGACTAGTGAGACAACTCTTTATTCCCAACCAGATAGCATAGCTACAAAGATTTATGCTAAATTGTTCACAATAGCCAGCCATTCCATGTCCAATGAGAGTGACTTGAAGTTAGTTTTGGCTGCACCACTACACTGGTCCAATGATAGTAGAGAGAGACTAGTCAAGTGCGCTGAATTGGCTGGCTTTGATGTCTTACAAGTAATAAGTGAACCTGCTGCAGCATTACTTGCTTACAATATTGAAGAGAGCCTTGAAGATATAAATGTCTTAGTGTACAGGCTCGGTGGTTCTACTTGTGCCGCATCAATTGTTAAAGTTTCAGGAGGGTTCATGACAGTTGAGAAAAACATATACAGATCAGATTTAGGGGGTCAGTGCCTGACAAAAGATTTGGCTGATTATATTGCTCAAGAATTTAGGCAGAAATGGAAATTAGACCCTCAAGAAAGTAGAAGAGCAATGGCTAAACTGTTGCATCATGCGGATAATTGCAAGCATGTTTTGTCTACCCTAAATTCCGCACATGTGTTTATTGAATCATTACTGGACGGAGTTGACTGGAGTCAGAATGTGTCCCGAGCAAGATTTGAGAATTTAATATCATCAAAAATTTCTTCCTACATTGAGCCTGCTCAAAAATTAATAGAAAACTTTGATGAGAAGATTCACAAAATTGTAGTGTGTGGAGGTAGTATGAAGATACCCAAACTGCAGCAGGCAATTGCTAATTTATTGCCTGAAGCTGAGGTTCTTTCAGGAATTAACCCAGATGAAGTAATTGCAATGGGTTGTGCTCGGGAGGCAGGATTGCTATTAGATGTGCCAGAATTTGCCATGAATGATTTGAATACAGAAGTTGAATTTCTGGGCAAAGATATCTATTTAAAATACTTGGATCAAACAGTACAGCTCTTTAAAGAAGGCTCACCCGCCTTCTCCCAAAATGTTCAAACTGTGCAGGCTGGAGATGAAGTTAAGAATATATCTTTCAGCTTACACGAAAACCCTGATAGTGAAGAGTTTGCTACTGAAAACTTCAATGTTGAGAAATTAAACAAACCATTCACATTAAAAGCTACATTACAACCATCTAACATAGAATTACAAGTTGAATGAAAACAAAGTTCAAGAAAATTATATGAACTAACAATAACAGAATATATTAACATCATTTTGGTAAATTAAATAATGTTTCCATAAAATGTTTTTCAATTATTTGAATGACCATTGGAAATAAAAGTATTTAACACAAAGTTTGTTTTTAATTTAAATCTGCATTCATACTATCACTCACATCTTTATTATCATGTTTTTTTTGTTATTATGTTAAATAAGATATAGCAATACTGATGGTAGGTCTCTCATATGTGAGGCCACCTGGGCGGTACCACTGCAGTGTCTATTTCTCCCGTCAAACAGCAGTGTAAATGCACTGTTGTGTTTCGGATTGAAGGGCATTGTAGCCAGAGTAACTACTGGACATATTGAGACTTAACATCTTATGTCTCAGGATAGCGAGCGCAGTGGAATGCCAAGCATTGCTTTGTAATTCAAGGTGTTGTTTGGTTTTGCTACTGTTTATGAGCGGTCGTATCGCTTACCATCAGGCGAACGGCATGCTCGTCTCGCTATTCAAGGCAATAAAAAAAAAAAAGATTTTTTTCAAGTGTATGTAATCGTTTGGTGGCCTGAAGGTACAGGAAGATGTGTCTGCCACAATAATCATGGTAGTTGTGGGTTTATGTCGTAGGGCACACAGGAATTATACAATTTTTGGGAGTCACATCTAAATTAAAACTCAATCTTGAGTAAAAAAAACCTGCATATCATAGCAATTTGTAAGAATTAATATAGTACGTAAAGCCCGCTAACCCCCACTAAGCCAGGGCGGCGTGGTGAATTATTTAGCCTAACATCTCCATGAACTCTTGATTAAAGAGGAGGCCTGAGCCCAGCCGCGGCATGGCAATGGGACGTATATTAGGCTGTTATTTTTATTCACCATTTCCAAGTCCATAAAAATTATATATCGTGAACTGTACGGACCATAATTCCATTGCTTTTTAAAAGTTTGTAAAAAAAATACAAGATGTCATTTTGGAATGTTGACTTTTGTTTGTCATTTGTCAATAATGCTAAATTCTAAGTAAAATATTATTTAGTTAAAAATAAATAAAAACACGTATAAAATTATAAGCAGGGGAAGGACTACTTGTGAAAATGAACGGTTTTATATTAGGCATATTTATTATTTTGCTTAGTTACAATGAGGCTACTTTCAAAACAAATGATGTTCGAAATCATTTGGGTTCTCGCACCCCATATAGATTTAGAGGCAATAGAAATGATTCTAGGATAAAATTTCCAAGTAAGTGCATATTTTGACACAGTTTATGAAGATTCATTATGTATCCCTCCGCTAAATTCGACGACGTGTAATTTTGTTGTGCAATTTTCTCTTTATTAGGATTTATTATTTAAGCTGAGATTTTTAGTTCCATTTTGTTTATTGCAAAAGTCAATGACATTGCTATAAAAAATCTTGGGTATAAGTCCGATAAACGAGAAAATTAAAAACATTTACGGCACTTCGCTCGCCGATTCATTACCGGCCTTTTAAAATGGAGAGGAAATAGCCTGGAGTTCGGAAAGGTTGTTGGGATACTGGCAATCTTACTTAACAAAAGTATCACTACATCATAACCACTCTTTCATTCATTTTAGATTTTATACAAATTACATTTATTTTCAGATTGTAAAGATGCCAAGGTATGGATGATAATTCGACATGGTACCAGACAATCTGGCACTAAAGACATGATGAAAATTAATTCCACACTCAGAGACTTGAAGTATGAAATAGTAATACAACATAAGATTGGAAAAGGTGATATCAGTTTATAATCTTTTTGTAAAATTTTGGCTATGGTACCAAAACATTACAGGATTATCTCAATATGAAAAATTATCTCAATACAGTTTAAAGAACATTGTAGTTAGAGTAACTAATGGACATAATGAGACTTAACATCTTATGTCTTAGGATGGTGAGCACAGCAGAATGCCAAGCATTGCTTTGTAATTACTAATTCATGGTGTGTTTTTGGTTTTACTACTGTCCATGAGCTGTTGTATCACTTACTATCAGGTGAATGGCATGCTTGTCTTGTCATTCATAGCAATAAAAAAATCTTATGTCTTGGTTATGTTATCTAGGTGTTATTTACATATCCCACACACATTATGTCTAAAAAGAGACATGTGTGTAAATCAAATAATTTAAATTACCATATTCAAATCATTACAGTAGATATTAATATCAGGAAACCTACATTTTCATTATTCTGCAACTCAAATTAGATATTATATTTTTTATAGCAATCGTTTATTTTTTAAAGCAGGTGAGTTAACTGAAGAACAAATTCGAAATTTTGAGCATTGGTCTGCAAACATAAGTTTAGATGAAGAAAGGCATTTAACTCTGGAAGGTCAGGATGAGATGGTTCTCCTTGCAGAAAGAATGCAAAATAGGTTTCCACATGCAATTAAGCGCAAATACAGCAATACATCCTTTTTGGTGGGTAACTATATTTTGACATTTTTTTATGGAATCTTATCTGTATCAGTTCATATATGTATGTCCCACTGTAGCGCACAGGCTCCTCTATAATAATTAATAGTTTGATTAAGAGGGTAGATAGGCCATATTGTCTCCCATGATGGTCTAATGCAGGTTGGCAGACTTTCCGTAGTAATTCATACATCTCTCTATGGAAGTTTCCAGTTTTCCAAACTATGTTTTCCTTCACCATTATAGTTTATGGTGATTGGCTATCAATACACATGATTGAAAAGTCAGATGTATGCCCTGAGACTGGACCCGTGACCAGTGTTAATGTTGTAGCAGCCCTTTCTGGAATTAATCTACTCTTTTGGAATGAATATATGTTATGTATTTAACAAAATATTTTGCTTTTATCAGAAAATTTTTGAATTATTTATGATTTAAAATCAATAAGGCTGTTTTTTTATATTTTTTGGCAGGATAGTTTATAAGCCGTTACTGTGCCATCATAATCTTATCTGCTACATTGACATTTAGTATCATTAATCTGTTAGTAAATTGATTATCATCATTTTATTGAATTAGCTACTAATCGTGACATATTTAAATATTTTTCAGTTTCGTTATACAGCAACACAAAGGGCACAGCAGAGTGCTAGGTACTTTGCCAATGGATTATTTGACAAAAAAGACTCTCAGGATGTGATATTTTCTCCAGCAGCCAAAGTTGATCCAGTATTAAGAGTAAATATTCATTTTTAATTTCCTTTTTATGTTTCAGTATTTTCTATTTATAAATTACAATTCTAAAACTAGATTTTAATATATTGGTAGTAATTATAATCAATTGGTGATATAAAAATATATATAATTGATTAATGGTATGAAATTATTTATCAAGTTAAATAATCAAGTTAAATTTATGTTACTCTGTCACTTCTCGGCTTCACCTACAATGAGTTGCAATTTTTCAGTTTTACAAACACTGTGACAAGTGGCAAAAGCAAGTTAAGAGAAATCAAAACACATACAAGGAAATGAAATTGTTTGGTGTTAGTGACGAAATGAATAATACCTTGTCGCGGGTGTCTAGACGGTTGGGTCTCAATCGCGTGCTAACCTTAGGTTCGTAACTCATAGTTAGCTTGCTTTGCTATTTGCTACATTATGTAGACAATACAACTGCTTTGTGTCTTCAGAATTTTTGGGAGACATGTATTGCCCAACATAAAGTATTGCACTTTTAGTCACTTTTTTGGGATATTTACGAAAATGTAGAAATAAACATACTACGTATTAAGTATTTTTGATAGTTAATTTAGATGCGTCTTTCCTTTCAAACATTATTCGAAAAGAATATATATATATATATATATATATTTTATTGCGTTACGAAATGGAGATACAAATGTGGCCACCCAAAACATAAAGAGTTAAGTATGCACTGCACTACAATTCACATAGCATTGATTGCCATAATAATTGCCAAATATGTTATAATAAAAGATGTAGGATTGATTTGTGTTGCCTCGGTGGCGCAGTTGTATTACGGTATGATTCTGAGGTCTCGGTTTCGAACCTCGGGTCGGGCAAAACGATATTGAATTTTTCTTATGATTATCTACCCCCACCCCCATTGGAGTTGGGGGCTCGACTCTCGAAGTTGTAGACGAATATGTCTATTTAGGACAAGTGGTCCGGTTAGGCAGGTCCAACTTCGAGAGAGAGGCCAATCGGCGAATCCAACTCGGTTGGGCAGCGTTCGGGAAACTTCGCGACGTCTTCTCGTCCAAAATACCTCAGTGCCTAAAATCGAAAGTCTTCGATAGTTGTGTGTTACCAGTGATGACATACGGCACCGAGACGTGGCCTCTCACTGTGGGCCTCATTAAAAGGCTCAAAGTCACTCAACGAGCCATGGAGCGGGCTATGCTCGGTGTTTCCCTACGAGATCGAATCAGGAATGAGGAGATCCGTAGGAGAACCAAGGTTACCGACATAGCCCATAGGATTGGCAAGTTGAAGTGGCAGTGGGCCGGGCACATAGCTCGTAGAACCGATGGCCGTTGGGGCCGAAAGGTTCTCGAGTGGAGGCCACGTACAGGCAAGCGAAGTGTCGGACGCCCGCCTACAAGGCGGACGGACGATCTGACTAAGGTCGCAGGAAGTCGCTGGATGCAGGCCGCTTCCAACAGGTCATTGTGGAGATCATTGGGGGAGGCCTATGTTCAGCAGTGGACTTCCTGTGGCTGATATGATGATGATGATGATTATCTAACAGCTCGAGGTCAGGAATTTGTGCCCGATATAGCGATAGGCTCGCCACCTAACACATGGTATGGAATACACAAAGCGAAACGTGGGTGTCCTGGTAGCACCTCTGCCTACCCCTTCTGGGGTACTAGAGTAGTGAGTTTATGTATGTATGTATGCAAAATTATATAAAACAGACTGTGTACTATATAAAAATGACTAACTACGCACATGCTGATTTCAGTTACACTTTAATTAATCATTTTGATCACTTTTACAATATTTTCAGTATTCATTGGTTTGTTTGCCAGGCTATTCTATTATTATACGTTATATACATTTCTTGCAGATGACGTGAATATCATGTACAAAGCTTGTGGCTACGAAACAGCATGGAATAAGCATTATTCATCTCCATGGTGTTCTGCTTTTAATATTGAAAATGCTGAGGTTTGTACCATCCTATCATTGAAAAATACATTGCCTATGTCGCCAAAATAATTATACATGTGGCGGAGTTTATGGAATAGGGATGTAATATGGCTCATAACAAAGACGGAAGCCATTGAATAAAATTTATTCTAAACCAATCATGAAATTGGAAACAATCATGTTTGATATAAATGTTTAAAATTTTCCGCATTATATATTGCTTAATATATTAAAATATGCGTATTCCCACCTTAAATGCCCGGTAATGCGTCTCCATGCCCTATGGTGTTGCAGATGTATATGGGCGGCAGTGATCACTTACCATTAGGTGAACCGTATGCTCGTTTGCCCCCTATAACAAAAAAAAAAAAAACGATGGATAGAATCAAAGTTTTAATGAAGAATATTATATCAGACTTTCTCATTTTATTTTCCATTTATATCATTCCAATAATACTCGTCAGTGAAGATGCAAAATGATGTCATGTCGAAAAGAGTCCTAGATTAAATTTTATTTATTTATGCACTTTATTGTTGATCTTAACTCAGCAATAAAGTATCAAGATCATCATCAGATTAATATGATTCATTCGAGCTATAGCACATCTTATATATTTAATAGCTATCGAGTTCCTGTGGTTAATTGTGTATTATCTAACCCATATATATGTCTTAGTACTTGCTAAGAATATAATGCTTGGCAATACCTGTATAATTTGTAGGGTACAATCCAGACTGCGACCGAAAACTAAACCGGGCGGTAGTTTTAGTGACTACAGACACGATGAAAGTAAAAATTCACATATACATTATCACGTGTTGGGCTGGTAAATCCATAGTTTTTGCTAAAATAATATTTAAAGCCCTTGCGTACCATAGCATCTTTAATAATAAAAGGGTATCTGTTATTATATTAAGAAAATCGATGTACCTACTTACTACCCAAATACGACGATAGGAAAAAAAAAAACAAAACTTCGTCGTTTTTATTGTAACATTTTTGTAGCATTGTGTCTGAAGTCATTAAAACTACCACCTGGCATCGTTTTCGATCGCAGTCTGGATATGACCTGTATAATGCTTTACATTAAAAAATTACTAAGTAATATACAGAAGCACATATAAACTAAAGATTCATAACATTTTTCAGGTTTTGGAATACTATCAAGATCTGAAACACTACTGGTTAGATGGTTACGGTCATGATTTAACTTATCGTCAAGCATGTGTTTCAATAAAGAACATGTTCGATACATTTAGGTTAGTATTATAGATTATGATTTTAAAATTAATGATTATAATTAAAATCAGGAACTATGAGAGACTTCTCGGTCTCACAAACACCCCACCTCAGGATATACGACTCGATCTTAGTGTGGGGTCAGGACTATGGATGTGACTGGATGCTGTGATATGGATGCTGGGTGTATTTATTTATTTATTAAAAAAAATTTTTTTACAGTAATGCAACGGCACCAAACGCGACGTTTTTATTCGCCCATTCCGGAACAATATTGAAGATCATCACACATTTAGGCTTGTATAAGCCCAAGGAACCGTTGAGAGGGAATGCTTTAATTAAGGACAGGCTGTGGCGGACATCTGTTATTGACACCTTTGCTGCCAATATTGCTTTTGTGTTGTATAGGTAAGATTTAGTATTTGTCTTATTATGTTGTATAGAGTTTAAGCCTCGCCCTAAACAAAGTTAAAAGGTATTTTTGGTGGGTACATACACTAAACCGTTAAAATATTCATAAATATTATGTTTATTTGCTGTTTGGTCCCCCAAAACCTTTGCATTCCATAGATAAGCGCAGGTCTCAATTCAAAAAATAATTGAAATTGATTATATGACATCATGATTTCATTTTGGAATGTTATCCCGACACATTTTTTACCATATCTTAAAGCAGCTAATTCAACACATTGTTTAGTATTTTATCATTAAAGTTTCTTTTATAAAACCGTGAATGTATTTAATTATAGTTATTTTCTAAGTGTGTATTATGATTTTCAGATGTAAAGATGGAGACAACGTGTTGACCTTGCACCAAGAACGAATCGTGAAATTACCGATTTGTGAGAAGGAACTTTGTCCTTTGAAAGTGCTGAGGAAGAAACTACACAACTCGATTAATAAATGCAACTTCACTGACATGTGCACACTTGCTAAAACTGAACTGTGATTTAATGTGCAATATTATGCTTCGATCAAATATATACTAGATACAGGGTCCGGAACAAAATCACACGCCAAAAGTCGCCCAGGTTGCTTATACTTTTGCATTTGAATTTCGAACTATGAGATGTAGCAAAAAGTCGCAATAAGCGCACACGCTTATTAGTGCTCTTATTTATCTTGCCGTTATTTAGGCTGTTTGTTATAATCTATTATATATTTGATCGCAGGCAATATGTATTAGAATTGTTGCGTATCTATAATCACGGCAAAAGGATCTTCAATGATCAGAATAGGTATAATGCGTTTCAAATAAGAATAGGAACATCAATGACCTCTAGCTGTCTAATATCGCACGAAAAGTATGGATAGCAACAAAAAAATATTTACGCATCATTTTTTTTTTCACATAGTCCTATTCCTAAACATAAATTAGCTAAATAAATTGAAACAATTACAATATGTTATATGGAAAAATAAACAAGAATGTTTAGTCATAAATAGTTTAAAAAAATACAAATTTTTCATTTTTTATTTATTTCATGAGAAATCATTTGGCAGAAAGTAACTATAGGACGACATTAATCATTCATTAATTTTTTTACGAAATATTAAAAATATTATTTTTATTCAACAAAAATATAATTTTAAGAAATCTTGTTTTGCTCACCCTACCGAAATTGTGCCATTTGACAGCTACTATGAACCAATATGGCGCTAGGTCAGTCCTATTCTTATTTGAATCCCATTATAAATGGTAATTTTTTAGACCGCCTTCCTTGCGTTGCGTGAAAGAGTGCGTGTTTGATCCCTGCATCGAAGAAAATATTCGTGACCTGCGAATATTTGTTTGTTTGGATGTATTTATATGTTATATGTACAATAACCTCCGTGGCGCAGTTGGCCAGGCGACGGCTGTGAAACGAAAGGCCGCGGGTTCAATTCCCACTCCGAGACTGAAATGATAGTTGATTGAGAGAAATGATTGTGAGGCCCACAAGTATTTTTCTAGGGTCTGGGTGTTTGTGACACCGAGAAGTCGCTCGTAGCTTCTGATACCCACAATACAATACTCGATCTTAGTGTGGGGTCAGGACTATTTATGTGACTGTTGGGTGTATTTATTTATGCAACGAGCCTGAGGGTGCAATGCACTTGGCGTGTTTTTATATAGTTATGCATAATTTGCTTATATACTCATGCATAATACGCTGAGCTTTACCTATATATAATGTTTATTTCGATGTTCACACATGCGCTACACATGTATTTAAAATTGTCAGATAATTTTGTTAACAAGAACCGTAGGTAGTTTTTTTTACCGACTTCAAAAAAGAAGGAAGTCCTCAATTCTACTGTATTATTTTTTATGTATGTTACTTCATAACTCAGTACTGGATGACCCGATATCGATTATTCTTATTTTTATTCAAAGCTGGTGTTTGACAGTTTTTGACTTGCATTTTATTTACTGAAAATGTTCGCATGAAGTCCGTAGCTGTGATTTTAGATAAGTAACAATTGCCAATGTGTTTAATTGAAATTACGTTTTTGTAATGTGTAATCAATGTACCGCTAGTATTATACTTTATAGGTAGCAAATAATTGCTTTATGCACAATTATTTATTGCAAAATCTATGAAGCTTTTGCACTGGCAACACCAAATCTGGTGTTGCCAGGCTATGAAACATATTCTGTCAGATTAATTTACTTTACTTATTTTTTTATGTAACCGTAATAAGTACAAAACAATTGCAGTTTATTAAGCATAATTATTTATTTTTCTACTTATACCGACCGAAGACTGCAATTTTCAAACCAAAAAATAATACGAATAGTATTCAATAGATGTCGTTATTTCAAGATGGCGCAGACTGTAACAGGTTTGCAAAATCCAGTTTTTCTCCTCACATACCCCTATAAAAATCTTTTCCTTCTAAGTATTGTGACAGAAAAACTATTTGTCAATTAATAAAAATAACGAATGAAGGTTTTAGGTAATAATGCCGCTCATTGGATGGCTTAATCCTAAATTACAAAATTTATGAGCTTATCATGTATGTCGAAATTAAACGTTTATCTATAAAATGTTCATTTAAAGTTCAAAAGCACAGCATGATAATAAATTAATGTTTCATGGCAAACATACAGATATAGGTATTTTTTTATAAAGGTTTATAGAGGATGATAGCTTCTGTATTAGCCCATATACGTCCCGCTGCGGGGCACCGGCTTCGTCTACAATGGAGAGTACGTTTGAGAGGAGTTAGGCCATATAGTTCACCACGCTGGCCTAGTGCGGATTAGGAGATTACGGTTGTAGGCAGATATTTTGAATATTATTACACTGAATTTATCTCATAATAGGAATAATTTTAACACATCGCATATAGTACAACTTACTTTACAATTAACGTATAATACAATAATTCTTGAATATTAATTGTAAAACTTCATTTGAAATGACGAGTGTAAACAAAAAATAATTATGGTTTCTTAGATTTACGCGAATTTTACACATTGAAATAAAACAATTTTTTACGGATTTTATCACTGGGTCCACGAAACCTGTAAAGTAATGGACACATAGGGAAGTTAAAAAATGTAAAATTAAACCAAATCCGCGATAAAATCAGTATAAATAATTTTTATTTAAAAAAATAAATTAATTGAAAGCAACTATTATTATTGTCTCGCCTATTAATTATTGTAAATTAACACCGAAATGGACAGTATAGACTATAGACTTGCAAAATACCTCGAATGTATCTTAATTAAAGCAAAATATTAAAGGATTACATTTGTATCAGCCCATATACGTCCCACTGCAGGGCAGGGGCCTCCTCCACAATCGAGGCTTAAAAAATACTAAACCAAGACATACCATGCACAACGCAAATAAAATCGGCAATTTATATTCGTCGTGAAGTAAGGCCACTGTTTAGAACGTAAACTTTTCTTGGCGCGTGAATATCATTTAATAACCTCAAAATTAATATAAATATGTATGTTCACTTTGATTTATGTAATATAAATTATATTTTTATTACAATGTTTCGTTTTATAATAATATTTTTGTTATTTTATTAGTCCTACAAATAAATATGCACGTATTGACGTCACTGCACAGAATTGTATTCAAAATTACGTTGTAATAAATAATTGAAATGTTTGGCAATCAAATGATATTCCTAAAATAAATATTTTAATAATGCACTTGTAACAGTTATTATCGGTTTTTGATTTGTTAGTTATTTTCATTTTGAAGTAAGTTCGTAATCCTCCGTGGCGCAGTTCGTTAGACGCCGGCTGTGGGACGTGAGGTCGCGGGTTCGATCCCCGCACTGAGACAAATATTTGTCTGGTTTGTAAGACCGAAAAGTATCTCATAGTTCCTGATACCCACGACACAAGACTAGATCTCAGTGTGGGTTCAGGTTTATGTATGTGACTGTTGGGTGTATTTTAATTTATTTATTTAATATAATTCAAAATGGTATTTGAAATGATATAATTATTCAATCTATACCAAGGGTGGATCCAGCTTTTACGCCAGGGGGGGGGGGGGTCATATAGTACGATTTCAATACTCGAATTCGTATTAATGATTTTTTAAATGATGTTACAGCAGTTATTTGTGAACACACACACACACTTTTTTACTTTATTTATCGATATACAAAGAATCAATTGTGATTATAAATTTTATCAACAATATAATAAATAGATTATGTCAATCTGGAGCCAGCCCAGGGGTCATGACCCCCGGGACCTCCCCCCTGGATCCGCTCTTGATCTATACCCTTTACTATATCCAGAGTCTGGATTCCAGACTAATATATAAACCTGAAGATCTAAGATGTAATGAAAACTATGCATCTATTCTTATTATTGTGGCGTGAACTTTTATTTAGGGATGTAATAAGTTGAGCTGTTGCCTTTAACACGATACGTTACATTTTAAATCTTGCAACGGGCTTGTGGGATTTAAAATTTCTTATTACAATAATAATTCGATTTTCGGAGCCAAAAATATTTAATTTATATCTTTAATATTGCATAATTTTGAGTCTGCTTGATACAGTAATTAATTTATTTTGTTTGTATTAATGTTGTTGGTCATGACGAATAACTGACAGTGTAAATGTAGTAAAACATGTTTAATATACAAAAATAAATGTATTAACTTATAACAGTGGTTTCATTACTTTCACTAAAGAGTAATTTATGAGAATAACAAAGATATGATTTAAATATTTGTTAACTGTCTATCCACCATTCTATAGCAGACAAAAATATAAGTTTTTTTTTGCAGTTTGCAATTTTCACACTTTTTTTATTGCAATGAATTGCGAGACATGAATAATGAACATGCCATTCGCCTGATGGTAAGCGATATGACAGCTCATAGACGGTAGTGAAACCAAACAAGACTGTGAATTAAAAATGAATGCTAGGCATTCCGTGCCCGCCATTTTGAGACACAGATGTCTCAATATGTCCAGTAGTTATATACTCTGGCTGCAATGTCCATCAAACTGGAATACAACAGTGCATTTACACTGCTGTATGGCGGGAGAAATGGACATTGCGATGGTATCTACCCAGGCGACCTCCCCACACATGAGATAGCTACCGCCTGTATTGTTGTATGATTTTCTTGTTTTTCTTTTTCATATTGATTCAATAAGAGCTGTGTCTACAATGCCGAATACTGATACTGCGCTAAAATAGCTGACACATACAACTCTAAGATTACATATTTACAGTCGACACCTTAATATCGACTAGTGAAAAAAATTCTTTTCTCGACATAATTCCCATTCTAGAGAAGATAGTAGTGCGATTCACGTAACTTTTTGACGCGCCGATCAAGTTGCGGTGCGGTTTCAATTAAGTTTACGCTTTGGTACAAAATTGTATTCTTGTAAGTGTTTAGCTGCGCGTGAGCTGCGCGTCTACTGTACGTCAGATGTATGAAATTTGTTTGAGATTGGCATATACGCGCAGCAGTAGAATACGCTAAAACGTTTGCGTGACGCGAACTTGACGCGAGCGTATTTGACAGCGGTTGTCAAAATTACGTGAATACGAAAAGGGCTGTTTTGATCGAAACTTAACCGCAACTGCACTGCAGCTGAACATATTTTAATACGTGAATCGCCCTACTATGCTCAATAGAGTTGTCTGTTATTTACACAAGTAAATAAAGTTATAAGTTCAGAAAAAATCATATTTCATTTTAAATTATTCTTTCTTTTCACTGGGCTTCTACAAATAGTGATGTTAATTAGCCTATAAATTATATGAAAAATAAAGTTTTTTAATGCAAAATCTTTTATTTTGTATATTCCGGCTGTTAGTTTCTAATCTTAGCGCTATCAAACAAATAAACTCTTGAACTTTATTTTGTTGGTGTACATATTTTAAATATTTTTAACATTAATATTTGTTAAGATTATTTTGTTTATTCGTTATGGAGCTATTTTAAGTCCAACAAACAATTCGGGTTTTGTTTATCTAGCCCAAAATTACAGGTTATTATTATTTAGCCGACACAACCCGGCGTCTTTTATGGAAAGAGTAATAGGCGTGACGACAGTATCAAAATATCAAATATTTTATGATGTTAGGGCGAAGTGTTAGGGGGAAATACATATTATAAGGGTTTAAAACGATGTTTTAGTTTTAATCCAGAATTGGAGATTAACAAGATTTTCAATAAAATAAAAGTACAAAATATAGCAATCGGCCATTTTGACAGAAACGCTAGTCACGACGCATGAAGTCACGCCCATGTAAACCTGCCGTAAACATTACCAATTTCTTTAGAAATGTGGAATGTGAACTTTACGAAACCCACTTATAGACTTTAGAATTCATTTTTATCAAACGAAATATGTTTTGTTTCGTTAACTTTCTTCGCTACGCATAGACACAATAACATGTTTACCTAGTGGTGACGTTATAACGGACGCCATGACACCGACTGGCTTTTTCTGTGCACTATTGAAATATTATTAGAAAAATGGCTTAAAACTGTGTTAAACCTTTGTTAATACTTGAAATATAGATTATATAGTATATAATAACTGTGTATGCATAAAATATGATTTTAAAATAATTCGTCACGCCTATTCTGGCAACAAGTACCCGCACGTGTTGCCCGCCGACATGTAGCGGCATGTCGGCGACGCAAGCACGCAGCTCAGTAGCCTGGTGACACGCAATGATATAAAAAAGGTTACTCTTGTGGAGCCGCCGACTGAGTTTTCCGACTTGCAATAAGTTCGGCATAATTGTATTTGCATGGGACTACCGCCTGATCTGATGCCATTCGATACTCTACCTGGACGGCATTTGCGGTTGCGGCATGTGCAGTGCAGTCATTAGGCCGGGTCATTATATGTATATAAAAAAGAGTGAAGACGCCAATTAGTCCACTGACAAAAAGTTGCCGATATAGGTTGGCGGTTGTGTGACTTTGGTGTGTAGTGCGCATAATAGCAAACAATTAACAAACGACACGCTCGTCAGACGATTCAAGTAATAAGAAAGTTTATAACTGAGGCCAATTTAGAACAGGTTCAATTTAGCGAGATTGAACTTGGCAGCAACTCGATACTGAAGTTCAATCAAAGTTAGCTTGCTGTAGTCGAGAGATTCTGACAGTCTTTATTCTCAATTTGATTTTATCTTCGATGAACCAACAGACAACTTATCTATAACAGATGTTTAATTAATTTAGTGAAATATCTAATTACTTTCTCAATTTTGTTGTATCTATACACACATATACTTTAGCAAAGATCCTTTTATTAACCAAGGTTGTGTACCAAAAAGGTGTTTTCGAGAATAGATTTCGTAAGCATGTTATACTTTTTTAACCGTACTTCAAAGAAGGAGGAGGTTCCGGAGGTTCCAAATCGTCGGAATCTTTTTTTTTAAACGGAATCAAAAGGTATTGTATTTGCAACTCCAAGGGCTAAAAGATAATAAATAAAAACGTAGATATTTTTAAAATATATGTAATATATGCTGTTTTTATAAGTACTCAGTCTGGATAGCGTTATCATTTCATTTTATACACTCACAATAAACAACTTAAAGATAAAATTTAAAAACACATACACAATTTTCTCGCTCAACTCAACCCTTAAAAAATCCAATAAACGTTATTAACAATGTTATGAGGATCGGATACGAGCCGCATTCGGTCTCAGTGACCCGTCCTGCGCCGCGCTTAACGACACCCAACCCTCCATAAAGCACGACAGACCACAACAGGTTTGCAACGGTTATAAAAGGATACTTTGTACCCGCCTCGCAGAATCTTTCTAATAAACGTCATGTAGCTCGGAAAATGAGCGCTTCGAATTATGTTCTTGTTTTATTTTATACGAATAAGACGCACTCATTTAATATCCTATTTCGAGGAATAACTTTTCCATGAATCGTTATAAATACAGAAAATACGATGTAAATGAATAAGCCACTGGGTTTGTGGTCTTTACCTACCATATTATAATATATATACATTGTTGCAATAAATAGCGAGACGAGCATGCCATTCGCCTGATAGTAAGCGATACGACCGCTCATAAACAATAGCAAACCAAACAACGCCTTGAATTACAAAGCAATGCTTTGCATTCCACTGCGCTCGCCTTCCTGAGACATAAGATGTTAAGTCTCAATATGTCCAGTAGTTACTCTGGCTACAATGCCCTACAATCCAAAACACAAGAGTGCATTTACACTGCTGCTTGTTTATAAACTTAAGTTGACATATATTATATTTTCCTCCAATTTTTTTTTATTGTGATGAATAGCGAGACGAGCATGCCGTTCGCCTGGTAAGCGATACGACCGCTCATGAACAGTAGCAAAACCAAACAACACCTTGAAGTACAAAGCAATGCTTGGCATTCCACTGCGCTCGCCATCCTGAGACATAAGATGTTAAGTCTCAATATGTCCAGTAGTTACTCTGGCTACAATGCCCTTCAATCCGAAACACAACAGTGCATTTACACTGCTGCTTATTTATAAACTTAAGTTTACAGATATATTATTTTCTTACAAATCACCATGATATGCAGGTTTCCTAACGATATTTTCCTTCACCGTTATAGTGCGTGGTGATTAACTATCAGATCATACATGGCTCCAAAAATTCAGAGGTATGTCGTGGGTTTTGAATTCGTGTATGTGAACATGTTGGCAGCTGAGTCCTTTCTGTTACAACAGGCCATCATGCATTTCATAGGGTACCATATTATGTACCGACATATAATCTTGCTGTACTCAATACAAATTACGAGTATATTATATGTTAAAAAACCATTTATGTGAAATAGCCTACCTATGCCCTGAGGTTGTATATTTTTCCAGAGTCGGGTGACATGGTAATACACCGAGCGTAGGCGGCACGAAGATTTATAAAGACGTAACTTTAATAACACCGCAGTGTATTCAGGTCAGGAGCGAAATTTAAAATGTTTTGTTTTCCTTCATAAAACTTGACGTGAACGATATTATTTTATGGGTCGTTAAAGTAATACGCAATAGGGATTTGAGTCATAACTTATATTGTAAAGTGATTATTTTCGACCGTAAGGTTTATTAAATTTCGTACTAATGTAATAATTTATGGAGGACGATTTTCAGCAAAGCATCAGTCATGTCTTGGAATGTTATGTTCGGTTTTAAATTCTGACACACTTTTAATCCTTAATTTAGATACCGTGAAACATGCCAACTTTGCCCACATTTTTTGAATAATTTCAATTTACGCATAATTTTTCTATGGAGACGATAGTATTTTCTGGTAGTATATGTTTTTCATAGATCAAGAGCGTGTACTGATATATCAAATTTTATTATTCTTCAACATTTGATTCATTATTTGTCTGTTTTTGAGGCCGGGCAAAACTATTTGCACTATTGCCAACATTACCCATGTTGTTTTTTGGCGTACATATGACCTTTAGCCAGATTATTTTAAAATCCAATGCAAGAATTTTGGCAAAAATGACATCTAATTGAAAAATTAAAGCAGTGTAATGAAAGATTCCTGACTAAAGTGGCTGGGCAAAGTTACCCAGACCTTTTCTCTCTTTTTCATACAAACCGCATTTTGCCTTCCAAAAGTGCTAGGGTTGACATATCACAGTAAAATTACCAAGACATTTGTTTTTTATAACGAAAATATTTTAGGTAGGTAATAAACAGAAAAAAAACAGATCATTGTTCAGTAATTATTTTATTACCAAAATCATCATTTATTGCACAAATAATTGAGATCCACGAAGCGTATATATAATAATATGTTAATCAATATGAGTAACATAATTTCTTTGAAAATAAAATAAATAATAAGAAATGACACCCACATACAGAGTTCGGACCCCATACTAAGATCGAGTCTTGTGTCGTGGGTATCAGGAACTACGAGAGCCGAAAGAAATATTTGTGGGCCGCACAAACATTTCTCTCGGTGTGGGGATCGATCCCGCGGCCTCTTAGTTTAACAGGCGGCGTCTAACTGACTGCGCCACGGAGGCTGTCTTAAAAGTTAGGAAATTAACATCCACGCATATAAACTGCACTGCGTAACTGCTGAGTAAATTACGATATCTCTACAGATATTAGAATAAATCAGAATGGGCACAAGTATAATACTTACTCGCCAATAGTTAAACTAATCGTTTTAATATTTAAAATAGATAAATTTTACTTTTCTAAATTTCTGCCAGACTAACTAAAAATACAAAATTAAAATATAATTCTTCAAATCTAAGACATAATAATATGATAACACACTAATTAGAACGAACTAGTCAGTTTCTGACTCTCAATTTTAATTCTTAAAGTTAATAATTTCAGAGATCAACGGTTGTAAATCAACTACTCAATACTAACACAAAATATCACAACTGAAACATAAAAAATTGGCAATTCTTTGGAAACGTAGGTAATTAAAAGTAAAAAATAATATAAAGGTAGTTTAAAAGATAATACAGTAGAGTTTTTATTACTAATTACTAGGCATTCATTGAATATTGAAATTACTAAAATCAACATTAAAAACAATTCGACCGCGTCGAATAATTTGTGGCTTAGGTAATATTGTTATTATATCTTGCAAATGTTGCATAGTGCAAATATCATCTACTAATGGATACGTAAAATTAGTTCCCATTTCACATTTGGACTCCTTTACCTTTCGGACAAACTTTACCGTTGGTATTTTGTCGTTTATTGCTATAACATTACCAACAAAATGTTTCAAAGACTTTTTTGTAGTAAACTGGGCAATAATCCAGTCATCTTTTTCTAATTTAGCTTGATTTTCTGTTAAATATTCAATGTCATGCAGTCCAAAAGAGCTATCTATAGGCTCATTATTTTCCTTTTCTTCTTCTTGTTGCCGCAAACATTCAGCAATGTAATAATCATCCACCGTTGCGTAATCGGAATCGTCTGACTCAACTGTAATAACTTGATTATCAGTATATATCGAACTAGAATCACTATCAGATATTTCCTGTCTACTTTTCGCCGAAGTACGTCCTCGGGTTGATTTTCTTCCTTTTAAATCTTTCGAAACTTTACCTTTTTTACTAGTTTTCTTTACTTTAGTAGAACGTACAGTCTTTACTTTTTTCATATAATTAGTTTTCTTGACTTGTAGACAATCAGGTAAATCACTATTAGATATGGCAGCAAATGGCATATTTTCAATCTTATTAGAAGCTTCCTTCAAAACACTAACATTTGATGTCCCTGCTTTAATGATAACATCAGAGAGTATCGTTATTTTATTCTTTTTCACAGGACTGCTAGTGGACGTTTTTAAATATGAGAGATCTCCAAAAGTTCTGTGTATTTTTTCGGTACTTACTGATTGGCCCAAGCAGGAGTTAATCGTAGTGACACAAAGTTTGCTGAGACCTTCAGGAGAATAAAGGTCTTGAAACTGAGATATATCAAAAGACTCTTCCAAATCGAAATAATTCTCATGTTCAGCGTTGTGCTTATTTAAAAGATCAGTATTAGCTACAAAAATACCCGTTGCTTCATCTAATAATAAGGATTCTTTTATTATTCTTGGCTCTTTTGCCACTCCAGATGATTTTCTTTTTGCTTTGCTTTTATTAACGTCAATATTTAAATCAGCAACCGTTACAGATCTACCTGGCTCACAATTAATTCTTTTGTTTCTTCTAACTGGCATCGGCTTTGGGGCTCGAGTTTCCTTTAAATAGTCAAATAATGCCTGGTCAATTCCATATGATAATATTTCTTCTTGTATTTCAGGCAGCTTTCTCAGTACTTCTTGTGGATTAAACGGAACTACTCCTGTTGCTCTAAATCCACTTTTTATGTTCTTTGTTTCCTTCATCTGAATTGCTTCAATTAATTCACCAAGCAATTTTGGAAAATGTTTTTTGTTCAAAGATGTTTGGTTTGGGTTACGGAGCTTATACTGGTATAAAATTTTACGCCAGGCTTTCTTTAGTGGACCAAAAAATGCCACGTCTAACGGCTGTGTAAGGTGGGTTGACCTTGGCGGAATAAAAACAAATTTGATGTCATTTTGCTGGCATAACTCTACAACTTTAACACTTAAGTGACTAGTCAAGTTGTCGCAAATGACGACCTTAGTACCTGCAATATTTTGAGCCCATGGGATGATTATAGTTTCGAAATAATTTTCAAACATAGCATTGTCAAACCACCCAGACTTTGTGCAGTTATATCTGGTATTTGGTGGTCCTCCACTGACCCATTCCGAGTATAAATTTGTTGCTTTGTAAACAACATATAAGGGAAGACATTTACCACTTGCTATAGCTGTAAACATTATAGATATATTTCCTTTAGTAGAATTAGTTATTCTCTCCGGATACTTAACACCTCTCCGAAAGATGCATTTCGATGAGCCAGGATCGTCCGACAGATTGGTCTCATCAAAGTTTGCTATGTTTTCTGGCGGTATGTTGTTCAAAGTTGTGCTTAAATTTTCGAAGTATTCAGCAATTTCTTGAGGTGCCTTTTCAGCTCTAGCCTTCGAAATATTTTGAGTTGTACGAAGAGTCAATTCATGAGCATGTCTTGCCAAAAAACCCTGAACCCATGCTACACCTGGTATCTGATCCTTGAACTTTTGATCTCGGGAATTCTTTTTTAAATATTCGTGCACTAAAAGCTGCAGATCCATTTTAGTAAGTGGGGAGCCAAAATCACTAGACGCTTGCAGAACTTTGACAATTTTGAGTTCTTCTGCAGCTGTCAAAATGGTAGGATGTCCTACTGACTTGAAGTGTTTGTTTTTTATTTTATTTACTATGGTCCTTCTTGGAATACCAAACTGGCGTTCAGCATCCCTAGACGAAATTTGCCCTGATTCAACAAACTCACACGCCAGCTTTAACATATCGTCACTATAGTTTCTGTACGTTCTCGATCCAATAAGACGTCTTGATTTTCGCTTTGTCGTGCGAGACTTATGCTTATTTTTCTGAAAAAAAAAACCATACACAAAATATTAGTAGTATAAGTAAAAAAATTAAAAGTATCAAATTATACGGTTTTGAATACGTAGGTAATTCTTGGGGACCAACTCTGAAATCGTGAAAACAGCTGTCCCCTTCATTTCGATGACAGGGTCCAAACTACACGCAATTGATATGGACAAATTATATGGATTTCAATAAAAAATTCAATAGAGTTACGTGACCTAGAGCGAATAGATTTTTTCACGATTTCCGAGTTGGTTTTATAGTGAAAGTTATTCATAATAATGAGTAAAACAACGTTTAATATAAACAAAAACATAATGTTCATGCTTGAATTGGAACAAATTTTTGTTTCCCTAAGCTCGAAGACGTTTAGTGAAAGTTAGTAGGATGCGGATAGCGAACATATAAAATCTTTGAATTACTTGAATTTTTCGAATTTAAGCTTGTACATTATAAGAAGTATTATCTGATATTCCATAAAGTTTAGGTTAATATAAGTTTTGCTTAATTTCTTTTATTTACTTACTTAAAATTACCAAATTATCCCGAAATAATATTCTACTACAACTAAAAATCCAAGTATGATAAGTGTCAACCCTAAGCTTTTTTTAATGGCGGGCAAAGTTGTAAATAGTAGATCGCTGCAGTAATGGGTAACTTTGCCCATCGTCATAATTTTAGCTAAAAACGACCTTCAACGATGATAATAGCATTAAAATACTCTTGAAGTCCTTTTTATACCATATTATAAATGAAACTTACCTGTGTTTTCCCCATCTTGCACAATTACCACTTGAATTTGCACCAAAATCTGCCCGCGAAATCACACACCGTATTCTACGAGCTCCAACAACTTACTGATTGAAGTTAGGGACCACAGACCAACTAGAAACAGACGGTTAACTCGCCTATAGATTCTTTAGCCATAGCCGCTCAGTCATTTGATCACGAAAGTCGGTTGACAGATTATCAAGATTATTATTTTTAAATATGATATGTAATACAGGCAAAGGTAGATTGTATTCAGCCTTGTTGCGAGCGCTGCGCGCGGCTGCACAGGGTATTTTTTTTCATCGTTTTTATTATTTCGCCAAGTCTCTATAAATCACATTAAAGTGATCCAAAGAAACTTAGCAAAATAATAAAGTAAATGTAACTTTTAGATGAAAGATGGATAGATTGTGAATAAAACACTTAAAAATATTTATTAAACGATTTATTTTTTAATGGTTTTTTTTATACTTAAATAATAAATATTTTTGCTGAAATTTTGATAACATCGTAATTTTCATTACTCTAGAAATGTCAGTACTCTTTACAACGAATAATTAAATAAAATATATTTTTACATATTATTCCAGATTTCACTGTTATCAGCATTAGCTGTTAAACAGCATCACTGCTCCTTCAGATAGGTACTTGTGCCTAATTTTATGAACAATCTCAAATTCTCAAATACTGATCCAATTGTGAATGCCAAGACTTCCATCTCTCGTTAACTTGTCTTGGCATTCACAACCATTTATGTAACTAGTTACTTTCTTTACTACCCATCCAACAGCATAGGCCCGCAAGTTTTCGTACCTTCTCAATGGGCCTGCTCTAGTATATTCCCAATATCACATATTTTCTTTTGATGATTTGACTATCCAACAATTCTATTTTCGAATAATTAGTTAAAATTATGTCTGGGTTTGTCTAATCATCTTACCAATTGAAACTATTATTATGAATTTTGATTAATCTTGTAACTAATAAAGATTTGAAGGTTCAACTGGGGGTGTGGCAGTTAGGATCATTGTATCTATAATTATACTAACTTGTCTGATTTTCTTTTCAATAGGGTCTGAATTAAAATATTGTGTCTCATTATATTAATTTGATTTGATTTGGAGCCAAACTACATTAAAAAAGAAGAAGAAGATTTGATTTTAAACACTTCCACACCCTCATAAACCATTTTAACCGAGTAATAGTTGTTTTTTATAGAGGGTACTGACTTTTCTCTTGTTTTTATTGCTTCTGGCCAAAATGTGTGATTCTCAGGATTTTCTGTTACTGCCTTGTTAGTAGTTTTTATTAAAAAAAAGGCCACTATTGCAGTAGTCTTATTTGTCATCGAGCTGACTGAGCTTTCATCGGTACATGTTGCTGGAATGAAAAATATCAATAATTACAAAAAGATATAGTTTGAGTTTGACTTACTAATAGGGTAGTTGATTCTATATCATTTGGTAACAAGTTGCAAAATGCATAATCATAAACATGAGAAATCAAAAATTTGTTTTAATTCCTACAATTTTTATATCTGCTTTATATGATACAAAACAAAAGCTCAAAGTAATCTTCATCAAATTCATGAACAGAAACCAAGTCTTTTAATGCAGGGTGCATTAAGTTAACATGAACTATCAATTAAAACAGACTGATTGTATGATTTTTCAATACTTACAAAAATTTGTTGTGTAAAGGAGAGCAGCAGATATAGTTCTGCTGAAAACTCTGACACAGCTTTTGACCTGAAAATAAATTGAGATATTGACAATCGTGACTTGCAGATACAATTAGAACTAAAACATACACATCACTTTAAAATGTTCTTGCTTTGAGTTTAAAATGATTACTATTTACTATAATATTTTATAAAATAATTTTCATTAAGTGCGTGGTGGCCTGTTAGTAAATGGACCAAATGTGGCTGCCAACATGTTGAAGGTGGTTGCGGGTCCATATCCCAGGGCACACCTCTGACTTTTCGGAGTCATGTGTGTATTGATAGGCAATCATCACACACTAAAAACGGTGAATGAAAACATCGTGAGGAAACCTGTATACCATAGCGATTTGTAAGAATTTCTATGGTATGTAAGTCCGCCAACCCGCACTAGGCCAGCGTGGTGGACTATATAGCCTAACCACTCTCAATCACACTCTCAATTATAGAGTAGGCCCGTGCCCTACAGTGGGATGGGCTGTTACAGATACAATTTTCACAAAACTGATGATTAAAAGGACATTAATTAGTTAATTTCCTTAGATTCCATTTTCATTTTAAAATAAATTATTATAATACTTTGATGAATATTCAATTATCAAATACCTTAATCTTTGTTACTGTTTCAAGTATGACATACTGGTCATTTAATTTATGTAACTCATTTTGGTACGCAGGCAGTCAGTCACCAGTCAGTTTCATAGACATCAATTATATCTTGCTAATGAGGTATGTGTCTATACAAGACTATATTTTTGGCTATATATTTAAATTCGCCCCACCAATATTATCGGTTCCATCTGCAAAAAAAGAAACAGTATACTTAGTTACCATTATCATCCAATATGACAACATAAGCGTATAAAGTACTTTGTTTGAGTAACCAACCTGGGTTTTGATTTCGCAAAATATAATTATTTGTTGTCTCTAATTCCAAATTTTTAAAAGCTTATCGGAATTATGTGTCTTGGTCGCATATTAATGCCGTAAGGCTGTCTTGATATAGCTTTTATTTCTGGTACAGATGTAGCCTCTTGGGAAAAGTAAAATCATATTTTCTGCTGCCACTTTATGAACAGCTTCTCTCAACATGAATATTCACATTTTTTCCAGCACCTTCACAAATCCTTGAATACAATCTTTGTATTTAACAAAGATTAGAACTATACGCAGTACTTGAAATCCCAGTAACACAGTAAACAACAAACGTAAACAACTTGACAACTTGTAATGGCGGCCAAAATGGCGGCGCAGACGCCGAAAGAGCGATAGGCGACCGAGGGGCATGCAGGGTTTGCGCGAGGGGTGCAAGCTGGATGCAACTGTCAGCTTTGGTTGGCGATCAAATTGTGCCACAGATTATGTAACGGAAAAATATTTAATACAGAGGTTATACAGGCATGTTAGGGACGCACACAACGGGCAGTGTTGTCAGTCATAAAACTTATTTTCTACTACAATCTATCAATGTTGCCACAGTATCAAGGTTTTTTTGCAACTTAAAAAATTGCTTATAAATATATCTTCGGGCAATGTTACCCTTAGTGGCAATGTTGGCGTATTTCACGGTAGTTCATCTGTTTTCAATGGGCATTACGGTACGGATGCACTAGCTGGACAAGAGGCTAATGTCATTTTTTATTATTGTATTTATCGAAAGTTTACGTAATGCTTAATCATAAAGCGGAAGGATTTAAAATCCGTATATATTGTATTAGGCAAGTTACAATGATATAAAACTTGGTGGTAGAAGTGGAAAAGGATGCAACATGCAGGACGTGACGTCATCTACCATAAGGTGCACCACACTATTAAAAATCTTAACATCTCAGTCATTTTATAAGCAATTTTGATAGTGTTTCCAAATTCATTTTTTTATAAGCGATACTTTTTTGGAACCATTACATACTGTTCAAAATAAAACCCTGGACACAACCCCATTATGGTACAGTTATCGTAAGGAAAATCGCTTTTCCGTTGCATGTCGTTAGATAAACCTTACCTATCTTTTCGTTTCCTAGAGTATTTATAAATAGGGAGCGCTGTCATACATTTGCGTCTTCAAAAAAGTACCTACAGATTTTTGTTCGTAAAAGTAGCACTGCTATATTACATACATACATAAAATTACGCCTTTTTCCCAGTAGGGTTAGGCAGAGGTGCTACCAGTACATCCAGATTGCGCCTTGCTGTGCTGTACTGCTATATTATTAGTGTTAAAATAATTCGTGCATGTTGGACAACCTGTCAAAAGTCAATAAGAGAGCAGAAAAAGGTGGGACCGTACAACCATTATTACCAACTATATTATAAATATTCTAAGCTCGTTTCGCTTCGCTGACAACATCCGAATCCAAAGCATTACGGTTGTTTAAGGGTGTGCTTAAAAATAAAGATGTTCTGAAAATAATTCATTAACTAAGTCTATGTGAGATGAAATAGATGAATGTATTGGTAGAGATATGATAATTATTTATCATATTTAATAACTGGATTTCATTCTAAATGCTAAATAAAATAATGATTCATCTCGTGGGTTTCCACCCAACTGTCAAGGCCGACGTAATGAACAGTTAATTGTAGTTTGTAGCTAGTTTTTGTTATTGTATTATACAAATATTTTGGTTGTAGTTTCCGGTCTAGTATAATTGCTTTTAATTGAGTAGGCTGCTTGCTTGTTTGTCCGAATTACGTGGATAACAGATTATTTCAAATAGCAATATTTTTTGCTTCATTCATTCATTCATTTATAAACTCACGCCTTCTTCCCAGAAGTGGTAGGCAGCGGTGCTACCAGAACACCCGCGTTTCACATTATGTGTTCCGTCACTATGTGATAAAGAGCGAGCCTATTGCCATATCGGGCACAATTTCCTGACGTCGCGCCGGGCTACTAATGGATAGAAAAATCCAATACTCTGCCCGACCCGGGATTATAAACCCGAGACCCCAGCTTTGCAATCATCAGTATCAGTCTATATACGTCCCACTGCAGGGCACGGGCCTACTCTGCAATCGACAGTACGATTGAGAGTGGTTAGGCCATATAGTCCACCTCGCTGACCTAGTGCGGGTTGGCGGACTTACATACCATAGAAATTCTTATAAACCGCTATGGTATGCAGGTTTCCTCACGATGTTTTCTTTCCTTCCTTTCCTTCACCGTTTTAGTGCGTGGTGATTGACTATCAATACACACATGACTCCGAAAAGTCAGAGGTGTGCCCTGGGATTGTAACCCGCGACCACCATGAACATGTTGGCAGCCGCGTCTGGTCCGATTTACCAACAGGCCACCACGCACAACAGGCCACCACGCACCGTAATTTGCAATCATACCATAGTACAATTGCGCCACCGAGGTTTTTGCTTCATATTATCTTGTATATCTTCCTATGACAGCCTCTGTGGTATAGGCGGTTAATCGCCGCCTATGAAACGAGAGACCGCAGGTTCAATCCCCGCACCGATACAAATGTTTGTGCGGCCCACAAATATTTCTTTCGGATCTGGGTAAACACCCAGTCCGCTCCCGTACCCCCTGATACCCCCGACACAAGACTCGATCTTAGTTTGGGGACTATGTAGTACTATGTATGTGACTGTTGGGTGTTATTTATTATTTATTTATATTTTATATCTTCCAACATAAAATAATCTCTTAATAACATTCACAGATGTGTAAACAATACTTACAGAATGTATGCGGGTAATCTAACATATCGAATAGTGGCAAAAAATTATATAAATATTTTTTTGAAGATTGACATAGTATTAAGGTTCGGTTCGCATCAGTCAGTGTAGATACTTATAATCCATAAAATAGTCACCGCAAATCAACAGAAGTGGCAGAAGTTGTTGAAATGTGTTTGAAAAAGCAAAATTTACAATACAAAAATAATTCTGGCGGGCAATAAACCAATACACAAAAACAAGTGTGCCGACAGAGATATACCTACACGTGTAAAATTAGACGTAAGGTCTTCGGTTGCTTCATTATGAATGAACGTTTCCTAAACAAAGTTTGTATCGTAATGGCCACATGACGTAACATTTAGATTTCAGCGTCATTTGACACTATGCCTAAATCTATTTCGGCTTCAAAATGTTGAGGTGAGATATAACGTAGTTGGGTGATATTGAAATATAAATAAGATATACTTAGTTATATTGATATCATTATTAACTATTTTGGTGCCTAGTATATTTTTGGCATGGTTCTTTGTTGCATTTGATACTGTATCTGTATCAGCCCATATACGTCCCACTGGAGGGCACGGGCCTACTCTATAATCGAAAGTACGATTGGGAGTGGTTAGGCCATATAGTCCACTTGATACTAATGTTTCCATTTAAAGATAATTTGCTTTTTACTGGAATTCCTCCGTCCCATTTAAGGATCGTAAAATACTCGAGGTATATTACCAATTAGTTATTAAATTAATCAGGTTAAATATGGCAGTAATTTGGATGCCTGTAATAACCGAGAAGATGTGGTAGCTTTTCTATCGATAAAAAAACAAAAATGGACCGAACTTTGAATGCGGGTCGCCTATGTCATAGGCCCTATGGTAATGAGCCTCTAATATCTATAAAACAGAAAACGTAACATAACCCTGTAATTTGGAAAATACTCTAGGATCTTCCATGTTTCCGACACCGTATTTATTATGTTGATGAAGTCCAAACTCCCAATTTATATACTAATCGTTTAGGTGCTGCACTAAATAGTTCTGACTATAAAGCATAAATTTTACTTTGATGTGCAGCAATAATTTACAACTATTTAAGTTTATTACTCTCTGGCGAAGTAGAGTATCGTAAAATTTTGTACACGTTCAATGTAAAAGATATTTCTAAATAACGGGCTTATTAATTAACATAATAAAGACGCTCCATTTTAATGAAAAGGCAAAATCACTTACTTATATAAAAATACTACCGGTATCGCCCGGGTGCAGATAGTTTTTGAATCCAGTCCACTTTAGAAACACAGTAACTATTTACCGTGACAACTCCTATAAATATTTAAATTCTATTTCCCATCCCATTCCTCTGAGTTTGAAAGAGTATCGAATATATTTCAATTCCGTGCATATCCCACGGGAACATTATACTTTATTGAGACGAAAAGTAGCCTATATGCTAATTCAGTGTATCAGCTACCTCCATACCAAATTTCATTACAATCGGGCCAGTAGTTTTAGCGTGAAGAGGTACCAAACACACAAACTTTCGCATTTATAATATTAGTAGGATATCATTATTTTTATTTACAGCATGGAAGGAGATATGGAACCCCCGATCTTTGTCCAAATACGAGATTATCTTGCCACGACATTCTTACAAACTGTCACTTATAAGAAGGCTTATCCAGTATCGAGTATAAGCCCCTCCTAATAGAAACTGAACGACAACAAAATCCGATTTCCAGTCCCAGAGAGCCTTGCAATATTAGCGGTATGTCCGACGGATAATGGTGGATGGTGAAAACATATTATGTAAGTATAGCATTCATTCAGCGTGAGACAAGTGTTTGAAAGCTAGGTTTGGATGATTCATACATATTTATTTCACTTCTAGATAATGAACCGAAGTGGCCTGTTTTCGCTACTTTTATATTGTTTTTATACTATGGCAAACGAGCATGCAGGTGGTATTGGGGATTATTATCATCCTGGAAAACTACCAGGCATTGGTAAAAAATCCATGGGGATGACACACTGAAGTGTTTTGCGTTCTGCCAGTATTATACCTACTTAGGTATATTGTATTTGCTGGAATTAATAAAAATTGACGTGGCGCTCAAAAATTGACAGCACCTGAGGATTTATTATATGTACTTTGCTAGCCCTTGTGGCGAAAATATGAAAATGTAAAGCCACAAAAAATGTGCACCAGTGACCCTAAAATATTATGTAAAGGAAATAGAGAAGTAGCAACAAAAGGTACAACAACTAATTTCAAAGAGATCAGCTGAAGGTGGTCAATTCATAAGACAGACTATTAATATGGCCTAGTAGTGAGAGACATTCACTGAAGGACTCTGGACTAGTATACTATGCTCACCGATATCAGGTTTGTATGGTTATTGGTAAATCTTTTAACATTAACGCACATTGGCGCAAAACACATAGATAAATTTCTGTACAGGACCGGTACAGGCTGATGGTCGAATTAAATATGGCCGCCCAAAAACAATTATCAATCCAAAAGTTTAATTGCCCCATTGATGATCTTCAAAGAAAAATAGACCCCTTTGTAATAGTCCGCAACTCGCTTCAATTTCAAAATACAGCACGAAGAACGCTCCAATACCCATTACGAATTCCCAAACCGTTTTAGCTGTTTCAGTCTACTAGCTAGCAAAACAACTTCAACTAGATAATGTAACAGAGCGTTGGGAGTCTACAGTCTACAGTCTACATCCGACAGTGCCAGCGTGACTGCGTGCTGCGTGACAATGGCGTTGTTTGGCACCACGCAGCCGGGAGTTATGGTGTCACGGCTTTGGCAAGGCTTGGCACTCGTCGCGGGCACGCTGCCACGGTTCAATGGCACCGAGCTGCTTCACCAATGCAACTTTATCAATTAATAAAAAGTTAATGTTTTAATTGATGTGTTTTTATTGTTTCGATTTTAGTGACTCCTCTAAAAGAGTTGTAAAATTAAATGGAATTCGTCAACTATTCGGTTCTTATTACTTTGTTTCAGCTATGCCACTTTATTTTTTATTCCGTCTACAGGTTTCAAAATAATTTAAACTAAAAAAATCGTTCGCAGATTTATTGTTGTAATGGTAAAGGTCGCTTGCATTGTCTAGGATAAGCATCATCTAGGATAAGTTGAATCTAAGCTTTTGAAGTCGATTTATGAAGTGTGCCTACTGCCTACTAAAACTGTCCGCGCAGGGCAAAACAAAATTTGTCGGATAAAAGATTTTGCGAAGCTCCATAATATTTCAAAATAACTTTATTTTTACCCTTAACATTTTTACATAATTGATGTTATTATTAAAATATTTGATCAGGATCACGAATTTAATATTGTAAGGTTCGGAGCGCGAACCTTGTTAATTCGCGAAGCTGTAGGTTCATTTCATATTCTAGTAATATTTTCTAGAAATATGTCTGAATTCAGGTGTACAGATCAAAACATGACGACGCTCAAGTTGTAAAATACGGAAGTTTTCCAACCCTTAATTTAGGAATAACAGATGACGTGGATCCAACTGGAAAAAGCAACGTAACGATAACACACTTCAGTTTTGAATGCGCTCCGACGTGTAAAGAGGTGATGTCTATCACGTTTGATATCAAAATAGACTGTGATGTAACAAAGATGTTCTTAAAGGAAAGCAATTATGCAACAAGAAGTAATCAGCCAACTGCTGCTATCATCAATTAAAAGGACATTTAAATACCAGGCCATTGTACACCCGACCGAATAGATATTGAATCGGTTCTGTAGCTGAAGAATATTTTATCAATGTCAAGAAATTTGTACCACATTTGAACGTGATTTTGAATGGGATTAAAGTAAACAGAAATATAGGAAGTGTTATAATTTTTTTCAGCTAGCCATTGATGTGGTAGTTACACATTATATTACTCTGTGTGTTTACACATAAAATTATTATTGTTTGAAGAAACACGCAAGTTCCAACACTGTTTACACAAGAACATTCGTTTTGTTTATTTTTATTATAATAATTGAGTAAAGAAAATTCATTCTCACAATATTGAAATAGGAACTTTATTACTGAATAAATTGAACGTTTCATTCTCCTGTAGAGCTAGTCTATCTTAAATAGGTCTTGTTGGCTTTGCAGCTTTATAAGTAATGGAAAAGTTTTCAAAGAGATTCTCTGTTTAACGACCTACTTCTGTTTCACGTCATTGACTTTAATGACCGCTAGGGAATTTCATTACACAAGACACTGTAATATCAACGTAGATGTTTAATTTTGCTGACGAAAACATCTTTATACCGATTAATAACGTCATATTTGAAGTGAAGCCGTCGCGTCGCGTCAGTCAGTTTTAACTTTGGAGTGTTCAACCAAACGCCTGCAGTATTTTTATGTGTTCTTATTTCGCGATCTGTGTGGGATTTAAATTAGTACATCGATTTATGTACATTTTTTACATATTCAAACGCTAAATACATCACATTATTTACATGCTAGTATTTATATACTACCAGTTCATTCACAACTTTCCGGCGAATAGGATGGGCAGAAATGTAATCAAAAGTTTAAATATTTACACGTCTCATATCTCACATTACTATATCCGGTACAAATTAGAAGCGAAACTAAAACATTAACTATTCGCACGGTGTTTACAAAAACTAAAGGATCTACGCGGATGACCTTACTCATTTTAGTTAAAACAACACGACCCAAACCCGATGTATTTAGATTTTAATATGCGCTCAAAATAATCTCGCAAATTCTTGATTATAGCGAAAAGTTTAGCAGCATGTGGTTAGCGCAGCCGTAAAACTCAGATCTGGATACTATCAGGTGCCGATATTTACGTGTTCAATGATTGATTGAAGCATTGTTCGGGGTCGGAGAGACGTCGGCGGAACTGTATGACCGTAGTTGTGTGCTGAGTGTGATAGGCGGTGTCTTACGCGTTTTACGGTGAGATCAAACCAGGCGTAAACGATTATGCAGTGGAGTTAATCCCGTGCAGTTTACTCGCGTTCTTGCGTCGGGAGGAACGCGCACACGCACTTCGGCATCGATGCCGCATCATATATTAGTAAATATCGAGCCTATAGCTCGGAATACCGCGCTCATGAGTGAGAGGTGTGTAAAAAATAATCAGTGAATTGGTTACGTTAAATAATTTTTAATTTGTTCATTGGGCATTTTAGCAGTAACGAGACAATGAACCTCAAGTTGAACAACGATGTGAAAAGCTCCATAAATACGGTCAAGTCGCGCGAATCTATTATAAAGGTGAGTAATATTGTTTGAGCTCGATTGATAAAGTCAGCAGACACAATTAAATAAATCATTTTAAAATATAAACACTGAAAAGGTCGAATCATAGACTGCGAATAGCAGACTGTTTACATTGTGTACCTATTCTAAACTATTTATAACGATAATATTACACCAAAGAATGCGAAAGGAAAATTAATTGTATTATTTTTAAGTAATGTAAATTTCTGTAGATTGATTTATATTTTAATAATAGCTATATATTTATTTCTCTAATTTATGAAACTAAGACAATATAATTTTCCTGTCAAAATACCATACTTCTAAAGCTCTAAAATTTAGGCATCAAGCAAACAGAATTTTAAAATACCTTTGAATATATGCGTAATATTTATTTATCATAAACATGTTGTACCTATAAAGACTTAATTCCAAAATCAAATCATCCAAACAGCTTTAGTATGACGCAGAATTAAAGCAAAGTACCCACATTTTAGTCAATATGCCGTCAAAAGATCTTAGAACTCGGTAGGGACCAGCCTGGCTGCAACATATGTGCGATGCGGACAATTGTCCCCGCGCACCAGAATGGAAGAGTATCGGAAGGAAGGCTTCTACCGCTTTCTTCTTGTTAAAAAAGTACCTTCGTCCTTCATAGCGTACCTATATGTAAATACGTATAAATAAGTATATCTATACTTAATATATCAAACACCTGTTTGTGGATAAGACACAAAATAAATATTTTCTTTCGTTTCAAATCACATTATCTATTTGTCCAACTTTAGAAATTGAATTTCAAGTGTAAAGTGACGTCTCATTAAAAAGTTCAATTTACTAATTTAAGTATTTTCTGACAGCTAAATAAAATTAGATTGCGTCGACAGGTTATATTATTAGTGAATAGGGCTGTGTGTCGGGATGAGTTGCGCTGGGTTAACTTCGAACATCAATTCAAGAACAGAGAAATTCATGCTCAGAGAGTTTGGATCTCTGTGTCAAAACCCTATTTTTTCTCGCGAAATTTGGATATACTTTTATGTGTTTTCGACTTGGTCTATCCATTTGGGCATACTGATACTATTAATAGAATACATTGAAAATAAAAGAACAAACAGAAATAAACATTTACTCATAGATTTAAGATACCGTAGGCGTAGATTTATAACGGTTGTCTATTATTAAAAAGTGTAAACATTTTAGAGCGATGGAAACAATTTGGTCCATTAATATTGAATCAAAAATACAAAAAATGATACATTACGTTCGTAGAAAATCATAACAAGGGAATAAATCGGAATTCTGTATACATACATACATAAAATACAAAAGCTCACACTTTTTATTGCAGGTACTGCTGCCAACCAGTACACCCACGTTTTGCCTTGTTTATTCCCTCTCACAAAGTGATAGGGGGCGAGCCTACCGCCAATCCTGTATACGCCCATGAGACAAACAAAAGTCATCAGGGGGGGTTATCGTATCAAATAGCGAAACGCTAGCCCTTTGCTGGTACATCTCACCCCATATATTCATCAGTGAACATATCAAATTTACCATTGCGAAACAAATTCTAACCTTGCGAAACAAATTCTAACTTTGCGAAACAAAGGCATAAAAAAAAAACAAAAGTCATCGTCTTTCTTATATGCAACCATAGGAAGTGAACTAGTGAAAATAGAATTCATCCAAAGAATTTAATAGTCCACTGTTGGAAGCCGCTACATCAAGCAAATATCAGTTTTTTAGGTGGCCAGGCCATCTTGTTAGTAGATAAAATACTCAATTCAAATTATTAGTCGACATCAACTAATATTTACGTTTCAAGTATTATTGCATTAATATCTACTGAATAATACACTAAATATTGTTTGGCACAACTAAACCACCTGATATCGAGGTATAAGATTTGAATTGAAGTTCAAAAGTGATCTGTGATATGGCTGAGCGCTAAGAAAGGATTATGCAAAACTCGTCAAGTTGATCGGTTAAGCAACAAGTTGCACAGGTGGCTTGGTAATGGATGCTAGATGTAGGTAGTTTTCAACAAGTCACTGCGGATCAGTGCCTTTTGGCACTTCTAGTGGTTAATATAATGATAAAACAAATTTAATATGAGATTAAATATAAAGTTTTAATTCATATCAACGCCATTGCGTATCATAAACAATCAATCAGGAAATTGCTTCACTTAAATCGATTAAATCAAAAGCTGAGTACTTCGACAGGCTTACTATATAGTTTTAATTAACTCCACTCTGTTTAAATTAAACTTACCTACAGCTTTAGTCTCCACATGTGTACGTTTTGAAGTTCCTTGTTCATTAACGCAAACAAACTGTCAGCTTCTTTCAAGCTTCATTGCAAGACGGCAATCGACTGTGATGCATCTTGCTGTTTTAGATACGTGTTTTTTTGTTTTTGTTATCTGATTAAGATCATGTTTCTATTTATTATTTTCTGTTCATTATTGGCTCGATAAAGTGAATACAATACACGTTATGTCAAGATCAGTTTAGTTTAACTTCAGATAGGTCAATACAAAGATGGTTATTTCTTGGCGCTTGAATTTTTTATGGCAATGAATGGTGAAACGAACATGACATGCCATTACGCTGGTGGTAAACGATACGATCGCTTATGGAAAGTAGCAAAACTAAATACCATGAACCATCGGAACCCAAGACCTCAAGACACCGTGAGCTCCTTTGCGTAGATCGGAACGTAAAAACCAATTGACTTTTTAATTTAATAATTTTAAAATAAGGGTAGTTGAATTGCAACAGTCACTAAGCGGATGATTGACCGCCCTGTGACCATGAAAGCTGTAAAGTAATCGAAACATCGGGAAGTAAAAAAATGTAAAAATTAAACAAAAACCGCGATAAAATCCGTAAATAATAGTTTTATTTCACACAAATATCCATAAACCATAATCGCTGAGACACGGATAACCTGCTTCCACGCAACGATGCGTAAACGATGTGCATCCTTGGTGTGTAGAGTGCGAGCTAGTATTAACTCAGTCCTGGCAATGATTGTCAGCAGGTTGGACTGTCCCTATATACGGCATTGCTGCGATAGACATATTGCAGTAACGCCGCCTGCTAGGATTTATTGATTTTGTTTTGTTTTTTGTTTATAATATTAACTTTTTTTGTCTTTTAATGATTGAATTTTTGTGACATTTATTTTTAATTTATTTTGATTTTTGTATATTTGTCCGGTTTGAGTAATTTTGTATGGGTTTATTTACCTGAAATAAATGACTTTTATTATTATTATCATAATGCAAATACCATGAATTATAAAGCAATGATTGGCATTCTACTGCGCTCGCCATGCTGAGAAATAAGATGTTTAGTATAAACATGTCCAGTAGTTACTCTGGCTGCAATGTTCTGCAAACCGGAACACAACAGTACATTTACACTGCTGTTTGGCTGAAAAAGTAGATATTGCGGTGGTACCTACCCAGGCAGCTTCTCACATATGAGAAACCTACCACCAGTAGAACCTTTAAGCCTAGCCTAGACTATCATGAGGCCTAGCATTTGTAATAGTCTAGTATAAAAAGAGTCGAAGATTGGCTAAATCCAAAAGTAACGCACTAAAGTAAACAATTGAGCTTGTGAACTTAAAAGCAGGGGCCAGGGGTGAAATTCCCGTGACGTGATGAAACAATTTATTAGATACAAGCTGTGCCCGCGACTTCGTCCGCGTGGAATTTAATAAAAAAGTTAATTCGTTTATTTTGTTCTGTTTTTTTTGGTTTTTGCATTTTTATTTTAATTATTGATTCGTTGGTGGGAGAAGTGGTGGGAGACGCCCGACGTGACGGCCCAGTGGTGGCATGCGCGTGAGCGGCGCGCGGTACTGGATAGTACTTGGGCATTTTTTTTTTTTTTTTTTTATAATGGCCCGGCATAGTGGCGGCATTGCACCTGATGGTAAGCGCAAATGCCGCCCAGGCAGAGTATCCATTGGCATCGGACGGCAGTCCCATGCCAATGGAAACAATTATGCCGGCCTGCTAAGGTGCCTCTTCACACCACGGCGGAAGGACCCAGGATTGTAGGAAGGAGGGAACACGTGAGATGGCAAACAATTCCACAGCCTGACGGTGCGGCACAAAAAAGAATTATAGAACCGTTTGGTTCGCGCCGGGATGGTTTGGACCGACAAGCTATGGCTTCGCAAGCCAGCCCGCGTGGTTCTGGTAAGGAATGGAGAGGAGGGGATCAAGTTATACAATTCCTCAGAGCATTCCCCGTGATACAGGCGGTAGAACACGCTTAGAGAGGCGACATCCCTCCGGAGTTGTAGCGACTCTAAGTTGCTCGTAACGTCTGCATCATTGACAATGCGGATGGCCCGCCGCTGCAATCCATCCAAGGCATCGAGCAGGTACTGGGCGGATCCATCCCAGAGGTACGAGCAGTACTCCATACCCGGCCGGACCTGCGCTTTATATAAGCGACAAAGCTGACCGGGCGTGAAAAACCGACGCACCCTGTTCAGGACTCCAACCCTGCGTGATGTGGCAGTTATTACGCCCTCGATGTGGTCCCTTGGATTGAGATCACAGCGGATATCCACACCAAGGATACTTAGGTCATTCCGCATTGAGAGGGGAGCACCCTGAAGAACAGCAGAGAGCATTGCAACATTACTTTATTTTTCTAAAATAAATGTAGCCTAAGTTACTCCTTATTATATCAGATACCTGACAATAAAAGTCCCGTCAAAATCGATTCAGCCATTTCAGAGATTAGCCGGAACAATCAGACAGACAAAAAAATTCTAAGGTCATTTTCGTTATAGGTATCGTGTATATAACGATATGTAGTTGGTCATTTTTTTTATGTTCACTTTACAAACAGACACTTAAATTTTATTTATATGTATAGATTAATTCGAAGACTTAAAGTATAATCCATATTATCATTTGACAAAATCCACAAACATTGATTTTCCATATAAATGGACTTTTGACAAATTCTGTATTGTTGGACTATATTATAATTTTTTTTTTTCAACTCACATAATCATTTATACACATATAGATGTGTATATACGATTTTTTTTTCTTAAAACTAGAACTTAAACTTATCATTTTCGATGTAATTTTTAGCATAAATATGTATTTTAAATAAGTCTATGACATTACATTATTGATAAAGATGAATTCGGACTCAAGTGATTTCTTGGTTTTGATAAAAAATATATAATATAGGAATTTCTTATGATTTTGTAATTAAATTCGAATTAAAACGCATTTCGTTTCATTAAAATTTATATGTTAAATTGCATTATTATGAAATATATGCATTTCAAAGACTATAGGTTGGTTAGTTAAATTTTTGTCCAAATTAGGTTTTCTCTAAAATCTATAATACAGTATACTTACAGTATGTAAACTCTTTACGTGACGGTATACATTATTTAATCTAAATTTTTAATAAATTATCTTAATTATTAGATAGAAAACTTTAGATTTATTTAAATAAATAATTTCTTTCATTTCTCGTGTAGTAGGTATCAGAGATCAAACATATTTCAATCTTTCCATAATATTATTGTCCCGTATAGTGGCTTCTATTTTCACAGCCAGTCTCTCAAGCACTCTACTACAGGGACTTTCCAAATCATTATTTACTTATCTTGGCTTATCGCTAACAGCGTCTTATTCTAGGTAACCATTTGCATGTATGAAATATTCATTCGTGAATTTCCGGTATTAAATTTGAATATCTACTTGGAATGGTATTATAATATGTTGAAGGACATTGTAGCCAGAGTAACTACTGGATCTTATGTCTCAATATGGAGATCGCAGTGCAACGCTAAGCATAACATTGTAATTCATGACGTTTTTTGCTTTTGCTACTGGCCATGAGAGGTCGTATCGCTTACCATCAGCATCAGCGTTTGCTCGTTTCGCCATTCATTGCAATAAAAAAAGACCCGTTTATACTATTAGTAATGTACGCGTACAAAACTTTCTTTGATTAGTAGATATATTTTTACATTTTGGACGATGCCAATTGCAGCGCCACATTTATATTAAAGTTAGAAATGGCTACAAGCAGACTACCACTGTAGATACTGCCCTTGTATACACTAAGAAAGCGCGATAGGAAATCTGTTACTTTTTTATGACCATCACTTGTCATATAACAAAATGCGCCAACGAGAAATAATAGTTGAGAAGTCTAAAATATTGTTATTTTTTTATAACGTACTTTTATTACTTTCGCCTATATGTTAATACTTGTATGTAACGGAATCTTTGTACTCGATTGTGCAATACTTGAAATATTAATTATATAATAATACGACGATAATGTGTATAACGCCCGGTTAATTAAATATTTTGACACTTATCAATAACCGATGATAATGCAATAATTTAATAAGAAAGAAGTCTAACAGAATAATTTGCGCGCCTGCTGCCTTACTTGCATTTTATTTGTATCAGCCCATATAAGTCACTGCAGGGCACGGGCCTACTCTACAATCGACAGTACGATTGAGAGTGGTTAGGCCATATAGTCCACCACCCTGGCCTAGTGCGGGTTGGATTGGATTTTATTTATAACGTTTTTTTTATTGCACATGTCCGGCAAATGAGCAAACAGGTGACCTGATGGTAAGTGATCACTATAGTCCATGAACATCCACAACGCTTGGATCATGGATGTGTTGCCGGCTCATCAAATTGGGACGAGAGTGGAAACGAAAAAGGAAGGGAACAGTAAAGAGGTATTAAGCATCCGGCAATCTCACTCACCGAACGAAACGCGACTGCCAAACTGTTTGTTTCACGTCGATTTCCTATGAGACATGGGTACTGCTCCGGACGAGCCTGCTCATTCATGCTGAGTCATGACTGAAAACAGCATGGCTGTAAGTCTTCCAAACTAAAACTAGCGTTTTACTGAAACGTTATAGAGCGTGTGGTTCTTACCACACTTATTATAGAAAACCCTGCGATATTTGATTGACATTTAAATTAAATGAATGATATAATCCATTTTAAAATAGTAAACTTATTACCAATTACCTATTAATTATTTTGAGTCTGGTTATTTAGGTACTCAACCATGGTTTTTAGTTTGTAAACTATTATTCATTGATAATATTGATTTACAGTATTACAATGTACATCATCAATCAAGTCTGATATACTCGTATTCTGCTCTTTACATCAATCAAGACAACAGCACATCCGTGTGTGACGTCATACCATATTAATAAATGACGTCATAAACCATGATTTCGTAATAGTTATTGGATAGACGTGGCCCGTCAGCGTAGTCATCACGTGCTTTTGACGTTTGGGCGGAAGTTTAACAACGTTAGTAATTATACGGTTGTTTGTACTTATAATGTTTTATTTACTCAAAAATGTTTTTCACGGTTTTATAAATCAACTTTAACACCATGAAAACTTGTTCCGTTGTTCATACCTGCTTGAAACAGCGGGTTTTACATTTTTGTGTAGGATGTTTGCTATTCGTACGGATACGAATAAAAGCTTTAGAATGCAAGGGAAGGCGAATAGCGAAAAGGGGGAAAATAGTTGACATAACGACAATTCCATTGACAATACAGTGCGGCGGGTTAGGCCGCCCGCAGGTAGGGGTAGGTAAAGAAAAATAAGAATACAGGGTATTTACGTGGTTCGGGCTTTAATATATTCGCATCACTATTTACACCCGGCACTGTTGCTGGTGGTATGCAACAGGAGTCACTGGCCTTCGTTGGACACTGATCCGGGTCTTCGGCACGTGGCGGAACCCGGCGACAGCTCGCCGGCGAAGTCTGCTGCCACGTGGCCGGACACGGTGCGCAGGTCAGCGGCGCGGCGCAGGCTCGGTTGTAGTCGGCTGGAAGCGGTGCGGAGCAACAACGGGCAGCGAAGTAGGCGCACGGAGTCAGCACTCCGTGCCGTGCGGGTAAAGCAGCGAAGTAAGCGCCAAGAAGAAGAAGAAGAACCTGGAATCAGCGTCCAAGAAATCGGAATGCAAACTAGGCTTGCATTCCGTGCCAGCGACTCGTGATAGCTCACAAGCCCGGCAGACAGAATACACTGACAAACAAGCAGTTAAAAGCGGTTAGCAAAATAGAACACTCACCCCAGCGGGTTCAGACAGACGCGTGGTAGCACGCGGCTTTTAGGTTAAAGAAAGGAGGACGCGAGCGACGTTACACGCGTATATAAGCGAGCGCCGATGACAGTTCGCACGTCACGTTTGACAGACGTCAGAAATTGAATCAACCAATCAGCGCAACGGAGGCGTTGATTGGCATAGACAATAGGATTTATATCGACTATTGAGCCATAGATCGAAAATATAAAAGGTGACATTCTACAACGTCACAACAGGAGTGTTTCTAACTCGATCGTCATCAGATTTTGTACTAGACTTATTGGTCAAAAGTACCATGGGGCGCCGACCTAATATGCATCTTCCGGCGTCTGCATATTTTGCATTGCTCAGTTCTTACGAAATCCTAGCTCTTGTATACAACATATAAATTACATAGCAATATATCATAACATCTTGACGTAATCTAAAAACATTGTATAAATTAGCTATGTCTAGTAATTTAGGCTGGCAGAATCTTACTTCATAAACATTTTCAGAGTACACGTGGCACAGTTGAAGAAATTGTTTTGTTCTTAGAAACAATGACATAATTTATTGCAACGCTGTGATAAATTAGGACAACTTTTATCATTAGCTTCATTTGTCTTATTTTAATAATACCATGCTGGAGTGACACTTAAACAATTAGTTGAATGTGGTCTGTACAACTTTAAATTCGTTTGTAAGTCGTTTCTGAAGAAGAGTTTCGTTCTTAATTAGATTCTTGTAAAAGGGGATCCTAGGCCTAGTCAGTCTGCCACAGGTTAAGATTTTTGACCATTATTAATTCATTCAGTTCATATTATTATTCCCATTCTATAAATTTAAAGAATGTTTAACGCCTACTGTCGGTGTTAAAAGTCAAGATACGCATAAAACGATTTAGGTAACATTTCTAGAACGCGTAGGGAGTTTTATGTTTCAGTACACATTGAGAATTAACATATTATGTTCCAGAATGCCGAGCGCAGTGAAATGCCAAAGATTGAATTATTCATTGGTATTGTTCGGTTTTGCTACAAATGTCCATGAGCTGTCGTATCGGTTACCATCAGGCGAAAGCTCTGCTCGTTTCATTGAAAAATTTCGTCATTCATTGAAAAAAAAAACAGTTTAGCATTGAATATTTATTTACGGATTATATCGCGGATTTGGTTTAATTTTTAAATTTTTTGACATCCCGACTTTTTTTTGACGTACAGTTTATGTTTCAGTACACATTGAGAATTAACATATTATTATTATTATTATTTGTTCTATTTAATTTTCGAGTATTTGTTCATTTAAGTTATTAAGGGGACAATAATTGACAATCAGCTTGTTGGAACCTCATCATAAATTATATTGCTTAAGGCAGAATACACTTCCTTTGCTTGCAGCTAGTATCACGAAGGAAAAAAATATTCTAAAGCCATAAATATCGACCATCAGTTTCAGAATAGTGTCTCGCCTGAGGCAGCTTGTTTCAAGTGCCGCCTGATTGAATCACATCGGGTGATTGAGTTGTTGATGCGGTCCACGACGGGCCGTCAGCTGCCCGGGGACCGCTAATGCAATCAACGCTAATTGTATTATATGTTCTCACTACACATTCCTTATTATGCCGGCACAACTTTTAGAGCCCTTCCAAACTTGCTTGATGGTCGCGTGATGTGAATTGATTGTCTAAATACGGTCCCTTCTTTAGTAACTTTTTAAATCCTCACAATCTATGCATAAGCAAGAACACGGATTTTACTTTGGATTGAAGAAATCGGCTTGATCAGAAATATGACGCTGTTAATAATTAATTAGAAGATTAGTTATATTTGCGCGTATTTGTGAGTGACTTTATGGAGGATATAATAATCTCATAAGTATGGCAACGGTTTAGTGACGCTCTTAGTCTATGAGTCTGATATGACAATTAATATTATGAGATTGCTGATGCATGGGGCATTTTCGTCGGATTATTGAAGCCAAATCACGATTAGCGTATGTCAGGATCGAGTGAAGTATCTGTAAACTCTGTCTACACATATTAGATTTGCACTTGACAGCTATGTATGTTACGCCTTATTTCAGTATATAGCTAAGTAAGACCCTAAAACATAATTTAGAATTCAAACCTGCTTGGCTTCACTGAAATAAGAATCCATTTTGTTTAGTAATGAAGCGTAGAGTATGTTCCATAAAATATGCAGGTTGGCTTGCCAGTGCATCTCTGGTAAACACAAGCTTTTAGGCGCATCCTGTATGTATAGCTTTTAGCTAAAGCCATGCTGGCTGCGCTATTTTAAGATACGTCTACATCCGCATACTTTTTCGGATATTTTATGTTTGTGTTTCCTAGTCCTTTTAATAGGAATACATTTTTAAGAAGCAACGATAGTCTCGTTAAATCATGTAATAACAATTAATGGATTTAATACAAACAAAACAATAAGTAATATTCGTTTGGTAAGACGAACTTCCTATAAATTGATATTCATACATCACAATCGCATAATTGAAGTGAGCAGAATGTGCATCAAAAAACGTTTGTTCTTTTCGATATTATACCTGCAGGGATTGAATCGTGGTTTGAAAAACACTTTAATACAACAAACTTTAATACAACTGCACTAAAATCACGCAGAGAAATGGTAATCTCTGTTTTAATTAGTTGTAATGGATGGGAATTGCCAGAGCATACGGCAATTTCATAATAAAATCACAAATGTAAAATGAAATAGTTAATTGGCAACAATTACAATATACTAAATACATAACTACACCCAACAGTCATATAGTACATAGGCCTGACTCCACACTAAGATCGAGTCTCGTGTTGAGGGTATCGGAATCTACAAGAGACTTTTTGGTCTCATAAACACCTAACTCAAAACATATGCATATGCATCACACAAATATTTGTCTCGGTGCGGAGATCGAACCCACGGCCTCACGTTTCACAACATGCGTATAACCGGCTGCACCACGGAGGCTATTCTATATTATATGTATTACAATAAAATATAATGTAATTTATTATTATTATGCAAGGTGGACGGACGACCTGGCTAAAGTTGCAAGAAGTCACTGGATACAGGCCGTTTTCAACAGGTCGATGTGGAGATCCTTCTGGGAGGCCTATGTTCAGCAGTGGACTTCCAGTGGCTGAGATGATTATGATGATGATTATAGGTATTAATTGGGCACATTATATAATACAAAACCTTGAACATTTTCTTAGATTTGCGTATCCCTCTGATTGATGAAATGGCGATGACCCTAGTTCATTAGTTGAGTGCGTATTAACTTGGTTCCAGGAGGAAAGGCGACGGACGGGACGATACATCGCGATATTAGTGGGCATCCTGTTGTTCATACTAGCCTTCTACCACGCGTGGGTGCGCCGGATCCCGGTGGTGGCCAGCCTGGTCATACCAGCACTCATCATGTTCGTGTACGTCGCGTGGGTGTTGTATACCGCGTCGAGGGACAAACTTAAGGTAATATACGTTTTGGATAGAAAAAAGAGGCTTTAATAACTTGGTAGCAAGTGCGTGGTGGTCTGTTGGTAAACGGACCTGACGTGGCAACATGTACAAGGTGGTCGCGGGTTCGATTCCCAGGGCACACCTCTGACTTTGGAGTTATGTGTGTCTTGATAGTCAATCACCACGCACTATAATGGTGAAGGAGAACATCGTGAAAAAACCTGCATACCATATCGATTTGTAAGAATTTCTATGGTATACAGGGTTATATCAAGACTGCTGCCGAAAACGAAGCCGGGTGGTAGTTTTAGTGACTACAAACACAATGCGATTTTTTTTTAAATATCATCATTTTTGGGTGATAATTTCATAGTTATTTCTAAAATAATAATTTAAACTCTTTTATACCTTAGAGTTTTTTATAAATAAAAGAGTACATACTATTATTTTAGGAAAAAATGCATTTACCATCCAAATACGACCTTATGAAAAAAAAAAAACCTGACATTTTTGCAACATTTTCTGTTGCATTGTGTCTGAAGTAGCTTAATATACCAAACGGGCTCGTTTTCGGTAGCAGTTTAGATATACACTGTATAATGTCCGCCAACCCGCACTAGGCCAGGGTGGTGGACTATATGGCTTAACCACTCTTAATCGTACTTTTGATTGTAGAGGCGGCCCGTGCCCTGCAGTGGGACTTATATGGGCTGATACAGTACAGTAGAGAAGGAAGGGAAATATAAATATAATATGTATCGGTGAGAGATGGTTGACTCGTGTTCGGAAGTAATTAAGCCAGACTCGATACCGGGGACATAATTACTGAAATTGCAATGCGATTACTTCAGTGCCTTTCATTCGTCGTTAAAATCTCTTACATATTTTCAGTAGAAAATCAACATTGCAGTATAGCTTAAATTATATTGCATGGAAATGATGCACTACATATAAACAAAGAAAACTCGTTGATTGTATGCACCTTGCCAGCCTTTTAAAAAGAACAGAGGAAGGGAGATCAATTTTATGTACCTATTGCTGGGATTTTGAGAGAGTTAGATCCCAAACGAATAAAATTAGCAGAACTGTCACTGTACGTAAGTTTCGTTTTACAGTAATTGATTCGTCCCACCAGGTGCAATCAATGGTTCCGCTATCAAAAATGCATTGCATCATATGCCACGCAAAGCTTTGTAATTTTATGTTTTGAGTTATATTGCTCCTGTCTTTGATCACTGGTCAGGTGTGACGATTACTAGTAATTGAGTGACCTAATAGTCACATCATCATCGCTAATGGTGAAATCATACTGTGATAAATACATCACCGCAGATATTATTGAGGCACAATGTTTATGCGGCCTCATTGTCAAACTTTGGATAGCTATTCACCAGACTTTAAACTTGTAACATACCACAGGCCTTTCGCAGACCGTTATTCAATTTGATTGGCATACGGTCGAATTTTTATTTACCCTCCCACACAATTAATTGGGAATATTCTTTCTTCAATACAATTTTTCCATTGAAAATTTAGCATACGGAAGGTTGAATAATGTATTTTATTAATTGTTATTATTGAAAAGCCTATTAATTTTGCTAACGCATACATTTTGTAAGTGGTGAATATAAACAAGACATTTTTAATTTCCACGGCGCGGCATCTAAATACCGGCATAGAGCCCAGTTCAGTTTTTTTTTATAAAATGATGTTGCGACAACTCTGCTAATGTCAAGTATTGGAAAACAGATGATATTATAAAGAATTCGAAAATACCGCCATACAGTCTGGCCGCTGATTCATCCACTCACCACTGACATGCAACGTTTAACATTCCGTTCGTGAATTCATAATTCATTCATCACAAAACCGATTTGTGGTCACGAATGGAGCCACTGGAAACCGTCATATGCATGGATTCTAGATTCGTATATGTTTAATGTTCATGTTTGCCTCAATTTATTCATCACTTGGTAACTGCGGCAACACAATTTATTTCTTTTCCAATGATTTATCTTTCTCTTCTCGATCTGGCAGACGATTCATGTAGACACGTCATTATCCGAATCTCTTTACGCGTTTATACAATTGGACGTATTAGCTCATTATGTGTTTAAATACAAAGAGAAATATAAATAAATACTTACACATGAGTGAAAAATAGTGAACAAACTGTTTTAACCTCGCGTATAGATGTAGTAGCGAGATGTAGTCGAATAATCAACATTGATTGTGTTGTGTGTACATCAGCGGCCATATTGAAATTTGTAATGAACTTTACGAAACAACGCTGGTGTTAACATATTGATCGTTATTATGTTGCAAAATTCTGCGCATCGCTTTCACCGTAGCATCAGATATTTGCCAACAGTAAATTTTATTTATTAACCCAGTATATACGTAACTAAAAAATATACTCAATATATGTACGTAAAATAGTACTGTTTGTACTGTACAATTCTTTATTTCAAGAGGAAGATCTCATCGCTCAATTTATCCCGTTTCGTCATCGTATCAATCAAAGTGTTAATTACCTGTACGTGAATGTACTACAGGGCAGCATGTTCGGTGTAAACATTGTATCTTGAATCATCGGGCGGTCTGCACATTTACCGGAACGTAAACATGTGCGTTAGCCGCGCTGGGATTGGAATCGATTGATGCCGGTTTGACAGCGCGTTTATGAAACTGTGTGGGGATTATGCGATTCGCTAGACCGCACCAAGGGCGTATTAGATGTCTCTCGGCCTTGTCAATTGTTTTCTTGGGATAAATGACACGTGTTTTAGATTCAAAAGCTTAAGGGATAAATAGAAAGGTAATAATTGTTACGAAAAGCGATACTTAAAATGTATTCACAATTTGACTCAATTTTGTGTTCATCTTTGGGGTGTCACATTTAAAATAAGAACAATTTCATTAGAAAGCGATATAATTGCAACTAGTTTTATTTCCGACTGGCATTTTACTTTGGGCGCCTTTCTTACACCACCGACACTTTCATGTTTTTATCCATATATTTAATTTTGCTTATAATTTTACAAGCGGTCGCCTGTTTTTTTATATTTAGGACTGACTATCAATTAGTCTTATGCGACCTACACACTTCACACACCTTTGAAATTCTAGTAAATTCTTTAGTATGCTGGATTCCTGAACATAATATTATCATACTACGTCAGATAAAATAGTTTCGTATTGCCCATTTTATTTCCAACGCCTCAATTAAACATCAAAGCTAATGAATGAATTATTAAAAAATAAAACTTCAAAGGTGTTTTGTATAAACATCATGAATAAGGTTGAATAGGTTAGAGGTAGTAGGCGTCACTCGCATGCCGCACCGGAGATTAAACTCAAATGAAAGTCTATGGAAGTAGATGTAAAAATGTGGTTACACGGAAATGTTGGTGAAAAGCTATTTCATCGGATTCTGAATAGAAAACTGTTCTTGCTGTTTTTAAATGTACGATGTGTTTCCGTGAATCCCTTTATTGCAAATATCAGTCGAAGTCCAGGAAGTGTTTATCGTTTTATTCGTTTCTTTTGTTTTTAAAGAAAATAAATGTGTTTCTTGAAAATTATGCTCTTACTATTGAAGAACGAAAATTTTAAAATAAAGTATTTTTCTAGTAATTAGCCCTTGAGAATATAAAATATGTTGCTATATCTAAAAAATTAGCTAAGGTAAGCTTGTACATTAATTATTTCGTTTTGTTTAAAGTGATAGAATTGATAGATTTAATTTATCACATGTTTTTTTCACCACCCTTTGCTATCCGCCCTCTCAAATTGACTACCGCCCGCGTGTAAATTTTAAACTTTAACTGCATTATATCTTTGTATAAATTGAAATAGTACTCGTATATCTACATATTTTGTAGAGATATAAGCGGTTAAAAGAATTAACCGACATACAGATATATTTACAATAAAATAAATTTCAAGCAAAAAGCATCTATTCTAAGCACGAGACCTCTCTACATCCGAGGGTTTTATTGAGAGGGGTTAGGCTATGGCCTAACACTACATAGGCCGCCGTCAATCAAGCTACTCTATTGCGACTGAACGCACTTCATATATTTTATAACCTTGTAAGGATCTTTAAGATTCTATTAAAGGGGATTTTATATAAATTTATTATCAAAATTTCTTCCGCTTTAACTAATGAAATAGTTGGCGGGGAATAAACTATTCCAGCCTAAATTACGTAATAAATAATACAGATACAGCAAAGTTTAATGTGAATTTATATTCCATTGCGAAATTACCATTAATAACTCCTATCCAACTATTAATCTTCCAATATTAAGCCTACATGCGGCATGCGTGGAGAAACTTTACCAGGGAACTAAACCTTCCCATAGTCTTTAAGACACTAGGTAGTACTTAGGTAATGATGATGGATGTAATTATTGCGATAGGTTTCTAAGTTATGAGTTATTTAAGTATTATAAGTAAGGTGTCTGTCTGTTTATTTGCGTAACAATTGCGTTTCTTCGAAATCATTTCATGCTATTTAGTAGCATTTTTATTATTCAAATAATGTATAGATAATGGGTTGAACGTTTCTTTATATGTTTTATGCAAAATTCGGTAATATTTATGCTATATTGGTAATGCCAAACTGTATTTACCTAGAAAAGACCGCTCAAAATAACATGACAAGTTTAAATTTTTAATTTCTTTTAATTTTATCTTTTAGTACATTTTAGTTTCAGACTCATAACTTCAAATAGTTAAGAAAAATATAAGTAAAATATCCTAGGTATGAAAATTCCCTTTCAGTCTCAATTTCAGAAATCGATGGCGTAATATCCGCCTCTTCACGCAGGGTTGGAATCCTGAAGAGGGTGCGCAGGTTTCTCACGTTTAGTCAGTTCTGACGTTTATTATATAATGTACGTAAGGCACGACCATATATGAAATTTTGTTCAAACTTATCAAAACAATTCTGCCAAGTTTTTAATTATTCGATGCTTAGGGTGGATTGCAACAACCAATCATCTTATAAATGACGTCCTTCACCTTCAGAGTAGCTACAGTCACGAAACACATTTCCCGCTTAGGATTGAACGTATACAGGTATCTCGTAAAAAAAAAACACAAAAAAAATCGGATCTAATGTATCTTGGGTAGGTTATAGGTTAAATGCAAATTTGGCTTTCGAGTAAAGTAATACATAAAAAGGACAACAAGATAATTCTCGACATTGAAAGTTTTTATCTGAAAAACTTTGTGAGTTATTCGTAGCAAAAGTTTTTTATTGTTGATATAAACTTGAACTTTAGCAATATTTAGCTGCCACAAAAGACATCTAAGTAGTTCAACAAGCTTGCCGCTTGGCAATAAAATATGTTTATTTTTGAGCAAAAAAGCCTTTAATTGCGCTATTTACTTATGTTACTGTTAACACCACATTTTTAATATTTTGACAACCTACGTGGTGCAGTCGGTTAGACGCCGCCTGTGAAACGAGAAGCTGTGGCACTATGTGCACCCCACAAATATTTCTTTCGCGTCTGTGTGTTCGTGAGACCGAAAAGTCTCTGGTAGTTTTTGATTCACTACACAAGATTACAATTGATATTAATGTCAGGTTATTTCTATATATGTAACTTTTGGGCGTATTTCTTATTATCTATTATTTCTAGAAACCAATCGAAATTCTGCACTTGATCAAGCCACAATTCCCCATTGTCGAGCCCCGGATTCCTCTGTTATCGAGAGTACGATTGAGAGTACTACGCTGCTTGTATACTACACAGACTTGCGGGTTAGTGCACTTCACATACCTTAGAAATTCGACGTATTAGGTTTCCGATGTTACAGATGGCTTACGATCTTCAGGTGCCCGAATATTGTCAAAAAAAAAAAAAAGAATTGTTTATCTTTCTTCACATTTTATTACTTTGGACATATTAACAAACGCTTGTTGTTTATATTATTAAAATATATCTCAAACATAGAGTTAAATAGATAAGTTAAAATTCTATTTTACTTCCAAATTTCGTCACTGGCCAATAGAATTTAAATAACTGATAGTAAAAATCATCAATTTTCAATTGGTGTGTGGCAAAATATGGAACAACAAATAAAATTTCAAATAAAGATATCCATTTAAATAATTCTTTGAGATATATTTCCATAATACAAGCAATTATACTCGTAATCTAATAGTATTAATATGTTCAATAAAGTAAACATGAAGTAAGAAAAACCGTTCCTAATATTTTGATAATAGCTTGACGACAACGCATTCGGACGCCAAATGAGTGTAAACTGTTGAAAATCTAGGAGTATAACATAAGTAATGTTACAGCCCGTATACGTTCCACCCATTTCCGCCACGTGTACCTTAATTTAATTAGAACAAATAAGCGAAAATGACTCATACCAGACAGACACAGTAAATCCGTATGTCGTGCTATTTACTGCCTACGAGATATCCCACACGCGTTCATAAATTAATACTGAGTAGATTAACGAAACGCGTTCAGCCATGATTTTCCTATCTACTGACATTTACTATCCATCGATGTCTGTAAAATGAGCTAACGCAGGTCAGATTTAGCTGATGACGCATAACTTTCAGCACTCAGCACAGGAATATAGTATAAATAAGACTAATAACCAACAGATCCTTTTGTGGTATGTTTATCATGGTAACAATCTTTTTGGGTCCCTGTTTACTTTGGGGATGAAAATATTTCCAGATTTCTTCGGAATATGCCATGGTGAATACTTTCATAATAAAGGATTCGGATATGTGCAAAGGCACTATGGCCCCTTAATGTGTTGCTGACCTTGCACTAATTGCAACTGTTTTCTTCTACAATCGATAGTACTATTGAGAGTAGTTAGGCTATATAGTCTACCACGCTGGCCCAGTGTGGGTTCGCAGACTTTACATACCATAAAAATTCTCGGAAATTGCCTTAATATTCAGGTTTTCTCACGATGTTTTCCTTCACCTTTATAGTGCGTGGTGATTCACTATCAATACACACCTGACTCCGAAAAGTCAGAGGTATGCCCTGGAATTTGAACCCGCGACCATCGTGAACATGCTAGCAGACAAGTTTGGTTCGTTTACAAACAGGCCAACACGCACCACGCAAAAACTAAGTACATGGAGAAGGCAAATAACCTGGTTTCGTACCGTCTTTTTGTTATGTTTTGTAACCTTCATAAATTTGACTTAAGGCTGTATGTTCTGAGGAATGGTCTTGTGCTTCTTCTTCGGAGTTATAACATGCTCGTTCGAAACGATTTTCTTAAGGAGGCATCCTCACTCGATAATCTGCAGCACTTTTCTTTGTCAAGATTGTAGGTTCCCCTTCGATTTTATTTAGAGATAAATACACCGAAACATCTTTTGCCGTTAATTATCAGGTCGACTTCTTCTAATCTCGGATTGTAAAACCGGCAGGATTGCTTCTGTGTTGAATAGCAACTATTGAGTTCGTACACATGCTGGATCGTGTGGTTTATATTCTCGAGCGTCAGGTCTGGCTAGTATTCGTCTATTGTAATGGTCGTAAAGTCTGGTAACCATATTCATATAAAACGTGCCGCAATTCTTATTGCTATAAAGAATATTAAATTGTATCGTAGGTATAACCCACGCACAATTTTCAGTGTTCATTAAACCACAAATTAAAGCTATGAAAAGACCGTTCATTTTGAAAAGTCAAGTAGGTCTTAAACCCACGAACACCCACTTGCTTGTATACTTCGTTCCCAACCACGCCATCGTTTTCTTTAAACAAAGCCACTGTAACAAAGGGATATAAAATGTTTGCTCCGGATTAATCACAACATCGAGTTCATTTACGTGCAATTGTTAATTGCGGTTTGGTGGAATGTTTTCTGAATGGCGAAAATAAAAAACATGAAGGTTTGTTTGCTTTGTTTTATCAATTAGCTCCTCGACCCTGCTTCACTCGGGTGGAAGGTTATCTGTTGTATACACAATCTTGACAGATGTAATTGCCCGTGGTAATTTCGTACTAAAAACTTGTCAATTGTGACAGTTTTCCTGACACAGATGATTCAGACGCCATATGTAAAACATGTGGTGGTGGGTTAAATTTTTGGTTCCTACATGTATTTTTTCAATCTGGGTGTTGTGAGACCGACAACTCTCTCCCTCGATACCAATACTTTTATTCTTCAGACGACGTGTGTTGCACTTGACAAAGCCTCTAGGCAAATAAAATATATAATTTATTTTGCATCGGCTTACTTTGATGTATTTATTTTCAAATCTCACCGCGTGGATCACCCGTGGTGTCCGTGAAGATTGACTCAAAATCTAACTTCTGTATACATTGGAATTGGTATTTGTTTGGAAAATAAATTTAAGAGCGTAAGATGGGTGACTGTTTAAGTTTTGAATTTGTAATGTTAATTATTTACATGAAAGCAACCTACTTTAACGAATAATTTTGAACGTTAAACTTTTGAATCATATACCTACTCTATACCTAAGTAGGTTGTAAATAATGCCATTATTGGAAATATAGTACATGTGTTTTTTTTGTTACTCGGTTTCTAATATTTGAATCTTACAAAAACATTTGCATTTAAATATTTTTAAATATGCGTAGTTTTTTACTACGAAAGCATAAAAATGTCGGATTTGTTTTTTTCAATAATATTATTTCAGATAGCGGCTGAGATTTTATTATGATTCTTAGCTATCTGGATTGGTTTTCTAGGATCAGTCTGGAAGCCGTCGTTTTGCGTGTTCGTAGAAGCTGTGAACACAATTAAATGGGATTTTAGAATCAACAAACATATGCGAGTGTTTATTTTTCGACATTCATTTTACGACAAACATTTGCGGTTAATATTTTTCGGCCTCAATTTTATAGATTAACCCAAACAAACGGTGTTTATTTACACTCACATGGCATTGTTTAGGAACACTTTAAATTATAAACGGACGAGCAAGGTTTCTGTAAAGCGGAGTGCACCGTAAACTTTCACAGTTGTTTTACGAAATTAATAGTTAATAAATTTTATATTCATAAATATAGTGTGCATGTTAAAAATCATTTGCTTTCGTTTTATGTAAACATATAACTCATTTCACTTGAGTACGTAGTTAGCGCGTTTCTGGAATGTATTAAAAGAGCGCGTACCATTATTTTCGACATGATGGGTTGCCGTGTATGTAAGTATGATGCAGTTTCTGATCTCTACTGTTGCATTTTGTATGTTATGAAAGTACTCTGTTTGTATTACAATTTTATGCGCAGACATGTTCAGACTAAACATTGAAGGGCAACGGAAAGTAACACTCGATATTATCCTTGCATATTTTAAGACAACGTTTGTATCTTCTTTTTCTTTGTGCTTTTAGCTCGAAAACAGCAGGTCATTTACGTGAAATTCTTCTTAATATAAAATAAATAAATAAACACAACAGTTACACACATTGTCCCGTCCCCACACCAAGATCAATTAAGTCTTGTACCATGGATATCGGGAACTACGAGAGACCTTTTGGTTTCACAAACATCCAGACTAGAAACAAACACATATGGATCACACAAATATTTGTGTGAATGCGTAGATGGAGCCCGCAGCCTTTCACACCCGGCGCCGATCAATTTGCGCGATGCATTTCATACGTATCTTTTAAGATTGCAGTATACATTTATAAACAATATATTCAGGAAAGAGCAATAATAATTTTAGACATGTTTGGAACCGAAAGAGCCACATTTTACCAGACTATTCCAATCCTACCCAAGTCCTCACGCACTATATTACCTACTCAAAAACTATTCTAAAACCATGTCTCTTTAAAATACATTACAATTTGAAGCGCTCATGGGAAACGTCCATAGTCACGGATTAGTCCTGTTGGCGCGCGTCCAGACTGGTGCCGTACATAATCGGTTCCACAGTGATTTGTTAAGATTTATTGCAACTACGACTCGGCAGTTTGTCAAACATCGACGAAGAATACTTGAGTGATAGATACGTCATGCCATTCCATTTATCTTGTTCGGTATTTAGCTGAACGTGCATCGAGGCAACAGAATTTCGTTCTCATCACACTTGCATTTTTTCGGAAATGTTAAGCGTTTTAAACTTGCACAACAAAGTAATTAATATCCTAATTAGTGGAGTGTATTTTAAAAGGAATAGCCAATTATTTTAGCCTTCTTAAAGCCGGATATAGACGGACTAAAGCCAGAAATGCGTCTTTACGTTTGTTGTTGCTTGCATTATTATTGATTTTTCGTTATGTCTACCTGGGTATACGAATATTCTACCTTTAGAACCATGATAATCTAAGTCACCGAATGAAACGCTAAAATAAATTTTCTAAATAGTCAGTTTTCTGTCATACAATGGTGTCTACCTTTTTGAGCTAATCCATTTGTAGTGAAGCTTTAACAACATATGCAAAGGCTCCAAACATTCATTATAAATTACAAAAAATACAGCTATATTTATTTATGGGGCAGTGATCATTCTACTTCTAAATGAATGGCTTACTCGCATGTGAGGCCTACGCAGCAAAAAACTAAGTTTAAATGATTACAAAATATTTCTTTTCTCAAATAGCAAAAATCTAACAATTTTATACATCTAACCTGTGAATAATCTTCAATAGAGTGCTCCATGCAATGAATTTATATCTTTATTCAACTCGGATCTCAGTGTTGAGAATTTTAATTACGTTAAGTGCTTTCGTAGACCAGAAACTGAATTAATTATGCCAAATGAAAGGAAATAATAAATATGCAAAGAAGTCTACACATACTGTTTTAAAACATCCCATTACAGTTACACAAACAGCTTTAACTAACATTTAATTACGATGAAGAACATGATAATCAATTTCAATAAAAACGTTGACGTAATTACACACGTGTTGGGATTAATGTTCACTATAATATAATACGTAATTGTTCGGCCGATGGGACCGTAGATTACAATAACCTTCGTGGATTGTAATTCTATATCGTAATTGCTATACGTGTTGGCCTTACACCCGAAACTTGTGCCTTACTCCAACTTAATCGGTTTATTGTTCCTGCTATTATTAAAGCATTTATTGGGGTATCTGCTCCCGAACCGCTCAAAGGCATTCCGATGTTTTATTTAACAGAAACTTTTATATTTATCTCCTCTGGGTACTGTACGTAGTTCCAGTTACACTAATCGTTAACTGGCGCAGGTCGCGGGATTTGTTTCACAATAGTTTTACGATGCCTTTGTGGTTTTCAACATGTGGAAATACCTATTGGTATTCGCAACAGCTGTTTGTTTATAATGTATCGACAGTGTACATTCGACGATTGTAAATTACAGTCGCATTGTTCTTTGTGTTTGGCACAAGCACTAAATTAATGTCGCGCCTGTATCTCGCCGTGAGCTTCCGCAGAATATTTTGTAGTTTATGAATAATAAAATAAGACAATTTGAAATGTTTCAGATGCTCGACCTGGAAGCTGCGATGAACGCGGCGAACGAAGCCGCTGAACTCGAGGCACAAATGGCGGAATCAACACAAAACAACCTAGAAATCTCTGTGATATCCAGTAAAAGTAGCACAAGCATCAACTCTCCAGAAGATAGCAATAAAGTAGTGCCATTCCTAAAAGAAAATAATATTCGGGCAGAAGTGGAACAAAATTGTCTCACAATGCCTATAATCTTAGTGAACGACAAACCACCGGAGGATTTAGATCAGAAATGGCTGAACATCGTTCAAACAGTGACAAATAGTGAAAAATTCAAAGGTTATCACACGAGGAGAAAATTTAAACGTAAATTCGGTAGAAGCCGACGGCACACAGTGTTCAAAAGGTCGTATTCGATCGGTTGAAAGGTGCAATTTAATATCTTAATAGGACTTTTATCAAATTAATTGTGACAGACATACCCGTATACTTCAAATACTGTTAAGTGATATAGAATAAAATTATATTTCAATTTATTATGTTGTTTGGGATTGGCCAAGTTCATCTAGATTTACCATTTCTGTTGTATAAAAATCACGGTCTTTAAAACCAATCTATGAAAAAGGTGAATAACATGAATCAGTGCAATATCAGTTACGACATAATTAGGCTTCAGGATACGACTGATTAAGGACAGAGCAAAGTGCTGTAATATTTTGAAGAGTTCTAAGTCCAGCAGTGAATGAATGTGCGTTGAAATGTTTAATGATTGTCTTCGTACATCATTATATGAAAAGTAAGCTTTATTAGTCTCTAAAGCACTGTATTCATTTCATAGAAATAAATATTGTTGCGGCAATTATTTTCAGGGCGCAGTGGTCTGTTGGTAAACAGACTAGATGCAGCTGCCCACACGTTCATGGTGGTCCCAGGTTCGAATCCCAGGGCACACCTCTAACTTTTCGGAGCCCATGTATACTGATAGTCAGTCACCAAGCACTATAACATTGAAGGAATACATCGAGAGGAAACCTGCATAATACAGCGATTTGATTAAATTTCTATGGTATGTAAAGTCCGCTAACCCTCACTAGGCCAGCTTGGTGGACTATATGGCCTAACCACTCTCAATCGTTCTCTCGATTGTAGAGGAGGCCCCCGCCCTGCAGTGGGACGTATAATATGGGCTGATACATAATTATTTCAGGTGGAACTGAAATCAATACTATCCAACTATACTAATAAGTAATGTTTGACGTTTCATACTTTTTAAGCGGAAACAGCTAGCTTTCCGTAAAACCATGGAATTGTGGTTTTACAGAAAATGTTATTGAAATTGTGTGAGTTACGGCTGTACAAAGTTGAAAAGTTTGAAATGTCAAAAGTTCCCTATTGGTTTAGTTGGATAGCACTTAATTTTCTTATGATGAAGGGTTTTATGATCGATAAAGAAACGAACTTCATTCCTATAGGAATTCCTATAGGGGCGTCGAAAGTAATTCAGTTAATTAGTTCTTAAATACTTGAAATGATAACACAATGTGTAATAGCGGTTACACTAATACGCAAATATTTGGTATCAGCATCGTGAATCATTTACGTTTATTATTAGATCTCGATCAATTCCAACCAATTCATGGAATCCATTGATTACCGATTAGTAACACTAAATGCAAATAGCAGTTGAATTAATTAGTATTGTGAAGCTTGTTCGTCATACAATCGTTGTGTTGTTTAACAAACTGCCAATTTCGTTCGTTATAAATAACTTCTAATTTATTTTAAAATGATAGGACGTTTCTTTTTGACCTCCTGTACCTATTAATTTTATGGTACATTTTAAACACGTATCTAGACACAAATTGAATTCGAGAATATCCTGTGTACAATTTTCAAGTAACACAAATACATCTTCACATACATACATAAATTAAAATTCGTCTTTTCCTATATGCAAATATATTTCTTAGTGTTTCCTATTTGTCTTTTATAAATCTGATATATGTATATAGTTTATCAGTGGACATAAATTTATTTCCAACTCGTCTTAATTTTACTTTCTGATTAATTTCGTTGCGGGTTAAAGACAAGTTAGAAATTTCCGGAGACTCGCCAAGCTTCAATGCTCAGTGTCATTACATTGCGTGCCACTGTTGATCCTGGCTTACAGGAGTTACAGTAATGTGTGTGAGGGTGGGACAGTCTCAATATTATATAGTTTACCGCATTTATTTTCGATCCAAATACGATAGAGAGGCCAAAGCTGTATTGTAATAAATAAATAAACGTTCTTCAACTATTTTACCCATCACATCTCATTAGTAACAATATTAGTATGAAATATTAAGACACTAATAAACTAAACTATACTTCGTTCGTTATTAACTCAAGAACCACATGTTGCTAGCTTCATAGATAATTGGACATTATAAGCAAATTGGAAAGGCTAATTGTGTTAGTTAGGGAGACGAGTTCGGCAGTTCGACCCATACGTTGTTAATTGTTGTGAAACTAATTAATGTAGATTGGTATGCATGTACTATTTGCTTTTGTTATATTATTTAAATAGTAATATTCACCTGAGTTTCTAAGATTTTGACAGCCTCCGTGGCGCAGTCGGTTAGACCTCGCCTATGAAACGAGAGGCCGCGGGTTCGATCCCCGCACCGAGAGAAATGTTTGTGTGGCCCACAAATATTTCTTTCGGTCTGGGTGTTGTGAGACCGAAAAGTCTCTCGTAGTTCCTGATACCCACGACACAAGACTCGATCTTAGTGTGGTGTCAGGACTATGTATGTGACTGTTGGGTGTTATTTATTTATTTAAGATAGTAGTTGCGTGGTATATTGATAACGTTATTAATTTTACACTACTAAACCGCAGCAGTGTAAATGAGATTCTTAATACAAACTATTTGACATCCCCACTGCACCGTGTAATTACCGGCAAAATACTATCTTATGCAGACTGTAACGTACTTAAGAGAGCTTGTAAATTCCATATTGATGTTTTCAATGCAACGGAGAAAAATGTTGAGCAAGGATTATTTTTCGTGAGAATGATGTATACTAAGAAGAAATGTGTTTGGTATTGATTATTATTGATGTAATTGTCAATACTGTATCAGCCCATATACGTCCCACTGCAGGGCACGGGCCTACTCTACAATCGACAGTACGATTGAGAGTGGTTAGGCCATATAGCTCACCACGCTGGCCTAGTGCGGGTTGGAATTGTCAATAATTTGTACTAATTTAACTCACACTTGTATGTTGTCATATACGGCTGTATAATAGTGAGGATCTTTATTTGGTTTATTTGCGTTTTTTATTTGTTTAATCTTATGTTGTAGCTGTTGGTTTGCCATGAAATAAATAAGTAAATGCACTGTTGTATTTTGAAGGAGATTGTTGCCAGATTGTGACTAGTGGTCATATTGAGACTTAACGTCTTATCTAAGGATGGCGAGAGCAGTGGAATGCCAAGAATTGCTTTGTAATTCAAGGTGTTGTTTGGTTTTGCTACTGTTCATGAGTTCAAGTCGTATCGTTTACAACCAGGCGAATGGCATGCTCATCTCGCCATTCGCAGCAATAAAAAAAACGCATATACATTTATATTAGGTTACATTATATTAGTTGGTTCTTATAATTTCCGATATCTACATTGAAAGCCACAAATCTTACTGCGGGGTTGCAATTACGTGAGCGACTGTTACGTATTAATATTTTTTATTTATTTCATTCATAATATTTAGCATGTCGTTATACGAGTAATTCGAATTATGTATACGACTGTTGGGTACTAATATTTTTGAGTTATTCAAATCAAATTACTATGTAGGTAATTATAATTTCTTTATTACCCTCAATGACCTCGTTGTAATTGGTTTAATATATACCTGTGGACCCGGGAACCGTAATTACAATCAGAAATGTTGTATCAAAAGTTAAGAACACCTACAAACCCATGTTAGTTAATTGCCTTCATAAAACTTCAGTCCATTTAAAAAACCTATTATAAGAGTATTTCGCGTTAACCTAAAAACTCTAGAATGAGTAACTTTTAAAAATGTTTATTCGCAGAAAGTATTTGTTCGAGCAATTTCAAGCGAAAATGGAACTAAGTAGATTTCTACAATACTAAACTTTACCTACAACTTCGCTCTCAGATTTTATCGTTATTAAATTCATTTTCATATAAAAATATACATCCATCCACTGCTGGGAATAATTCATATATCATATTCTTTCAATTATTATTTGTTTAATTTGGACTCATCGCATCAATTTCTTCATCGAGCTCTTAAATAAATGTTAAAGTCTCATCCACTAACCATGCAAAGTAATTGCATTTTTTCGGGACAAACATTAGGAGCGGTGCATCTCTACGTTTTCTTTTATTTATTTTTATTTTATTTTATTTATTTAGGATCGCCAACGTAACATACAATAATTATGAATAATTCAACGAATACAATAAGAATAAGTAAAATTGGCAATTACGACATGACATCAAAAAACAACTAAACATAAAATTGAAAGATGTTATAAAAAGCTAATATAATTCTAAACAAAACATAAAAAATTGAGACACTGTGACTTAAAACAATGAATTCACAAATTGAAAAAGTTAAAAATATATAATACAGAACAATCAATTTAAAATTTCTTAACTTATAAACATACAATTTAAAGTTTCTTATGTTATATTTTATTCTATAGGTCCGACCACATGAGAAAATAGGTCACCTGATGGTAACTAATCACCGCCCATTAACATCCGCAATACTTGAATCATGGATGTGTGGTCGGCCCATCAAATCGGGAGGAGAGCGGGAAGGGAAAAGATGGGTAGAGAAAAGGTAAAATCTCACTCACTGAACGAAATGCGCAGTAAAACTGTCGCTTCACGTCGATTTCCTGTGAGACAGTGCTAACACCACGGAGGAGCCTGTCCATTCATGCTGATCAGTGAGAGATAACAGCATGGCATTAATACTTCTAAAATACGTTCAATAGAATTAAATGTATGCCACAGCCATAGTTATAGTTTTGTGAAAGGATAAACCAATGGACATGCATATTTTTTATATTACAATAGTTTTTAGAGGTATGTTTTGTAGAGATTTTCGTGTATTTAATGCGCCAGGTGTGAATAATGGGGGTAAAGCGTAGCAGATTAGCGCTAGGATTTATTGCACTTGGCCGGTATAATACGCAGACTCCTAAGAATTTAAAACGGATTGTCGGTATCAGAGTTGTTCCGTGTTTTACAGTGATTACCCGTACAAAAATATATCTTGGGTATCATATGAATATGTGTACATACATATGTATTTTTTTTTTATTGCTATGAATGGCGAGACGAGCATGCCGTTTGCCTGATGGTAAGCGATACGACCGCTCATGAACACTAGAAAAACCAAACAACACCTTGAATTACAAAGCAATGCTTGGCATTCCACTGCGCTCGCCATCCTGAGACATAAGATGTTAAGTCTCAATATGTCCAGTAGTTACTCTGGCTACAATGCCCTTCAACCCGAAACACAACAGTGCGTTTACACTGCTGTTTGTCGGGAGAAATAGATACTGTGGTGGTACCCACCCAGGTGGCCTCTCACATATGAGAGACCTACCACCAGTAATGTATGTGGTATTTTTGACATACTATGTAGGTAGAGATAAATGGGCAACCTTGGGATGGATATAATAATATGAGAATGAGAGGCCTAGCATATTATTATAGCTTTTATCCTATTCCATTTTGGAAAATTTAAATATAGTTCTTTCAACCAGTGATTCGTTAGGTAACAGGCAGCTCTTTTATTATTTCCCATTCTTTGTCCTGTACGTATAAGGGCACTACGGGGGATAAATTTTTAGCTAAATTGCAGCCTAATTTGTTTATAAACCATTTTGCGATCCGCGATCGACTGTCTGCCTGACTTTAGTCTTTTCAGGAGTTTTATTTTATTTTATTTTATTTATTTTATACTTGTAGGAAAACTTACAGCTAGTAACAATATAATGTGAGCTTATAAATAGAAGGCCAATTACAAGTTTTCACATATACAGACTGAATTAATGAAATAATACAGTGGTAGTCTTAACGAATAACATACATAAGTTGGGAAGATTTACAAGGGAAACAATGTTTATATTAAAAAAAAAGGAAAATAATAAAGAATAGACATTGATTAACTTAGAGAAAAAAATGGTTACTTAAATACTTTTTCAATTCACCAAGTTTGGTATTAAATAAATCGTAGTCTGAGTTACTCAAGGCTTCATTTAGTGCATAACTACCTCTTATAATAAATGAATTCTGTCGATAATTAGTGGATGCAAAAGGGGTACAAAGAATAGAACGATTTCTTGTAGAAACATATGGTACGCGAAAATTAATTTTAGATAATAATTCTGAACACTCAATATTATTGTTACATATTTGAAACATGTAGCTTACATCTGCTATTTTTCTACGTTCATAAAGCGGTAATAGGTGAAAATGTTTACATCTTGTTACATAATTAGGAAGAAATATCTTAGCGCGGTATTGCAAATATTTGAGAAATCTTTTCTGAATAGATTCTATACGAAATACGTGGCATTCATAGTTGGGGTTCCACACTTGGGATGCGTACTCCAAGATGCTGCGGACGAAGGCACAATATAATATTTTTATTGTTTTAATTTCATTAAAATGATTTGCCATCCTCAATACAAAACCTAGTGCCTTCGAGGCTTTGCCAACGATACTGTCAATATGTTTGTCAAAAAGTAATTTGGAGTCGAAGTAAACGCCAAGATCTCTCATGACGTTCACCCTAGTCACGGTGTAGTCATTCAGTTTATAATTAAATAGTAATGTTGTTGTAGTTGGCCTTTTTGTTACTCGCACAGGCCTTTTTGTTAAGTGTATCGAACTCATAGAAATACTGTGGAATCCTTAGTGGAATCTTTATTATGACATTAAAGTGCGTACAAGTATGTACGATAGAAATTCAACATCGCCAATGACAAATATGAATTTATAAAAAGCGAAGCTGAAGTTACTGCAAATAATTACTACAAGGGAATATAAAAACGTTATGAACAGAAATTATGTGATGTTTATCACGTGTGTTTAATAGGGGAGACCGAGGGGTTTTGATACAGAGGTGAGTTGAAACAGTCCCATTTTATCGGAACCTAAAACCGTTAGGATCCGGCAACGTCACTTTTCAACCACCTTCCGCCACCTGCTACCGCGTCAGTTCGTGCCGGTGGCGTCAGTCGTGTGGTTGGATAGTTCTGAGTGACATGTGCCGAAAATCGCAAAAAGTAAGTATTTCACGATTTTTTACGATGCTCGTACTTTGATAGTGGTTTTGTATTTTGGGTTGAGTTATATACGTTTTGAAAACTCATTATCTATAGATCCATGAAATATAATTGGTAAATTTGATTTCTGTGTATTTACAGCTTGATCGTGATTTGAATAAAAATTGGGAGGTTTTTTCTCACTGAGGTGATTTGAAACAGACTGTTTCAACTCCCCTCGTTTTCAATTTAATATCTGATTATAGCTAAGAAATTGTTTCAGTATGTCTACTGAATAAACGAAAGACCGACAGAGGTATGGTGTGTCGCGAGATTTACGATCTCGCTGCTGAAGAAGTTACTTTATGACACAAAAGTCTCCGTAAAGCGGCTTCGAGTTTCTAGTATCGCTAGAGCTACAAGTTTTAATAGAAGAAATGTGAAACTATTTTTTTCAAAATTATACCATGGTAGTTGACAAATACCTTTTGCAATGGGAAGACATATGGAACATGGATGAATCTGTAATCACAACTGTTCAAAAACGAAACCGCGTCATTAGACAGAAACAAGTGAGTGCCATGACTTCCGCAGAGAGGGGAACATTGGTTACTATAGCCCTAACAGGAAATGCCCTTGCTACTCGCATACCCCCGATGTTCATCTTCCCTAGAAAAAGCTTTAATGATCATTTTATAGGCGATGGTCCTACTGGATCCATTGGCACAGCAAATAGGTCAGGTTGGATGAAAGAAGACGATTTCCATGTATTCCTTAAATTTTTCAAAGGTCAGGTTTGGCCATCAAAAGAAAATAAAGCACTTTTGTTGTTAGAAAACCACGCCTCTCACACATCTGTTAAAAATATCGAGATCTGCAGGGATATTGGCATTATTCTGTTGACCTTTCCACCTCACTGCACCCACAAGTTGTAGCCAATGGACAGAGCGGCTTTTGGACCAGTTAAAAAAGAAGTTAACACTTCTTGGTCTAATCCTAGAAAAGTAATGTCCATATATGATATTCCTGGGATAGTAAAAACTTCGTTTGATATAGCCATCACACCTTGCAATATATCCTCCGGATTTGTCCATAATGGACTTTGACCAGTTAACACTGAAATATTCCAGGACGCTGATTTTCTTCCGAGTCAAATTACTAATCAACCTTTGGCAAATAATGTTAATTGATGTTACCCATCATGTTACTTTTTAGTAATTTAGTAGTTTATTATTTGTATTAGACCTACTTGACTGATATGTCATTAAAATATTACTAAAAAAGGTCGTTGATTACTTGAAAAGTTTAATTTTAATTAAAACCTTTAAATCAAATCATCATTTTTATTTTGCAGCTCCTATTACTCCCCAAAATCATAATGTTTCAACTCTCCTCGACCTCTGTTTCATCTCACCTCGGTATGAGGGGAGTTGAAACAAGTTGACTTGTTACGGTTAAGTCGATTTTTCACCACAATTTTTAACGCTTACAGTTTCTTTATGCTAACCATTCGCAAGTGTATAGAATAAGCTATCGATTGGTACTAGGACCATAAGATTTCTGATAATATTATGAGTTATATCAAACAAAACGTGAAAATTGTTTCAACTCCCCTCGGTCTCCCCTACCCGTAACCGAATAGAAATGAGAAAAATAAGATATAAAAGACGCAATAACAGCACACTATCGTGTTTTAGGTTGATTACATTTTCATCTTTCCTATGTATTTCTTCCATGTCGTCATGTCAACGAGAGTCTAATAACGCTCACCTTTTTGCCTTTCCTTCTTATTTGTATTTCTGTTTATTTTCAAATGTAATTCACGTTTAATTGCCAAGTGTTGTTGCTTATTTGGATCTTTCTGTGTAGCGTTTTTCGTTGTCTTTTTAAGCTTTCCTGGTTCGTTTGCCATTTCGTCTAGTATTGGCATAATCGAATTTAGGTCTAAAAATCGACTTTGTTTGAATCCTACTGCTTCTACCATAAAATTCATTGTATTGTAAATATTTGTAGTTATGCAGTAATGATGGATGTCCAATAACCCTTTCTTCTTCTCATTATTTTTCTTATTATAATGGGTAATATTTATATAGTATGTAAGTCCGCCATCCCGCACTAGGCCAGCGTGGTGGACTATATGGTGTAACCACTCTCAATCGTACTCCCGATTATAGAGTAGGCCCGTGCCCTACAGTGGGACGTATATAGGCTAATACAGATACAGAGTAGATCAGCAACACATCTATGATTCAAACGTTGTGGATGTTCATATTCGGCAGTGCTCACTTACCATCACGTGAGTTGCTTGCTCGTTTGCCGCCCCTGTGCAAAAAAATATGGTAGGTTATATTTCTGTCCTTAACTATATGGATTGATATAGTTTTTACCGGCATCACTAGTTACATTTTTTATCTCGGTATCTAACGTATATCCGCATTGCGCTGGTATCTCAAGGTATCAAAAGGCATTTAAACGCCTCTGAGACTGGCGGTTTAATATCAAGAATACATCATCCGATATGTTTTTGATATCTCAAAAAAGATCAAAACTCACTGAAATCAATAGCTTTTAAGTCTCGGAATCCATCCAACCTATACACATAGTTTTTGTATCTCGAAAAGGCAGTTAAAAGATAATTCACGTCCACGTACCTTTTCGTTTCCGTTGCACTTGCTCCTGGTTTTATTCACTCTCGAGCGCTTTTAATCTCGACATCAAAGGTTTATCTTTATAACTCGGTCTTTGTACATCGGCAAGGACATAAATCCGTACATTTTTCACAGTGTTTCCTTTTAGAAATAATGGGGTGCTGTGATTAGCTAGCGTACTGTTTATTTCATATTTAATAAATCAATATTTATTGGCAATAAAACATGTATGTTTTTGTGTGATAGTCTTGATGAGTCATTGGGTTTAAAAAAACGCAAGATTATGACGACTAAGAGACTTATTACCATTGTATTGTATTGTATCAGCCTCGAGAATCGTCAATGGTTCGATCGAGAATGGTTAGGCTATATAGTCCACCACGCTCTCCTTATGAGGGTTGGTGGACTTTATATACCGAGAAATTATTTCAAATCATTATGGTATGCAGGTTTCCTCACGATGTTTTCCTTCACCGTAGTGCTCGCATTGACTATCAATACATACATTATTCCAAAATGGGAGAGGTGTGCCATTGCATTCAAACCCGCGACCACCGTGAACATATTGGCAGTTGCGTCTAGTCTGACATCTACTGACGTTTATTTATTTAAATATTTTTTGTACACTGATTTATTATAACAACACAAAGGGATACTCTAAAATACAAAAGTACAAAAGGCGGTCTTATCGCTCTGAGCGATCTCTACCAGACAACCTTCGGATGGATATAAGGGAAGAAATAAAGAATAAATGCTCAAAAAGAAAAGAAAATAATAATAATAAACTAATTAATATACAAATAATACTATTAATACATATTCGTAACATGAAACACATACGCTATATATATAAATATATACATGAATATACCTAAAATAAATACAAAAAATACATATTTAGACGTTATTCATTGTGACATAATTATAATAAACGTCTCGTAGTGGGTTGGAAAAAATTAAATCTTATTAAACGGGACATAGCAGAGTCCTGATGGCTGTAGGAGCCAAAAGGTATTAGAGTGGGGGAGAACGGACGATCTAATAAAGGTTGTAGAAACTCCCTCGACACAAGTTGCCCTCAAGTTTCAACAGGCCACTGTAAAAGCCCTTGGGAAGACCAATATTGGCTAGTAGACTTTTTGGGGCTGGTGATATAAGTTAAATACCTAGATATTCAAAATCTTAGCTCATTATATAAAATTCGGTGTTAATAATTATCTTATTTTAATTAATCGCACAGGTAAGATTTATTTGGGCTGTTCAACTAATTAAGTTCTTAGTTACTTCCTCATTTTTTCATCCACAGTGCAAATGGCAGAACAAAGGCTCATAATTCAAAAGTCGGACTGTGGGTAATGTATCTTATCAGCTTGCGATAGAAATATGTGGGCAGAGGCGAGGCTACGATGCGATCGTATATAGGCTTTTTTATATGAAAATGGGATATTAATTTCGGGTAAAGCGGCATTTTGTTCATTTGGCCAGCCTCCGTGCTGCAGCTGGTTGGAAGCTCCAAAATTAGAGGCTGTAGGTTGGAACCCCGCATCGGAATAAATGTTTTTAAGGCCTATGAATATTTGCTTCAAGTTTGGGTGATGTGAAATCGATATGCCTCTCGTAGTTTCAGACTAAGTATGATGTCAGTATTATGTGTGTATGAATGTGTGTTTGTTGGGTATAATTATTTAACTCTACATACATCATTACATAAATACACCTCTATTTTCTTAAAGTAGGCAGAGGTGCTACCATGATACCCAAATTTTGCCTTGTTTATTCTGTCTCACAATGTCAGGTGATAAATTATTTAATTACAGAAAATATGGCTACCTAGTTGTACAAGGACCTGTACAAAGTAAATCGAATTATTTGGCGTAACTTGTGTTTCTTCACAGTACCGATAGTGGCTAGAACAGACGGTCAAATACAAACAACCCTAGGGACTACAAATATTTGCTTAAAATGTCATCCTATGCTGAATTTGCAAATACCCAAGATCAGTTACATGTAATCAATTTCGGAATATTGTTTCTAGAATTAAGTATGCAAAGGATTGAGAGAAAGTTGTGAAATGAGAAATATATATCTAAAAGCTTCGCAGAATAAACTGGTTTTCGGGAAGAATTTAATGAATATTTTATCGAAGCTATTTATATCTTTTAAGAGAACGAAAAGCGATGACTCCTTGTTTTCTTGATTAAACTTTTGAATCCGAAGTAGATAATGAAATAACGTTATAGGTATCAATACTGGATTACACATTGATTGCTCGTCGCTCCTCAAAGGACGGCAACGCATGTATATTATTCATCTTTATCATCTGTATATACCGGAATGACGATTACCATTTATGTTGTTTATAGTGGTCAAACGAGCATGTGGTTCCCCTGATGGTAAGTGATCACCCATGAACATCTGCAACACCATAGGGCATGGAGATGTGTTGCCGGCCTTAAAGGTAGGAATACGCTTGTTTTATGAAGGTCGCTATGTCGTATTTGTCCGGAAATACCGCCGCTGGCAATTGGTTTCACAGATTTGTAGTAAGAGTAAGAAAATTTACAACTACTTAATTAATATGTTTGCATTTTTCAAGTCGTGTTATACATTTTAGTAAATTTAATACCAAAGGAAAAGAAAACGTGACTAATTAAAATATACCAAGACCAATAACTTTTGACATTCAAAATATCCAACTTACGTGGGTCGCATCGACTTTCAGCTGAACCGAACGTGCCACTAACATTCATTTTCCAACATATTGAATAACATTTAGTAATTACAAATGATTCTGATTCCAGTTAGATTTCTGTGAGTCTGATTTCATTGATTCAGATTTCAGTTAAGTACGATTAATTCGACCATACTACGATTCGAACACGCCAATTAAAGCTACTTGGAAATGCGGCTGAACACTGGGGCTATTAATCTTCGCTCTACAGTTGCATATAGTTGTCATCTTATAGTCATGAAATCACAAAATTGAAGAGAACCTATTGGCAGGATGAAGGTATAAATTTATATGATTTCATTGTCGGACGGCTATTATCCTTATATCGTCTCTTCTGTTTGCCCTTTTCTTTTTGATTTCTTGACGTGAATCAATTAATTGTGAAAATCAAATGAGTCAATTTCTCGCCTTGTGGACCTACTATATAACAAAAGATTGCTATTTATTTTAACCTAAGTATTAGAAAACCACAAAATGCTAAATGGAAATCATCATTATATTAGGTTACAACTTCACCCAAGAGTGCCTTGGAAAAGGTCCTCCAATGCGATTTGCATATTTTTTGGACTTAATGGATATTTGTTATCATTTTTGTTCACATAACTAGGATTACACTTGTTTTTAACATTCATTTGTAAGAAGTCGAATTCAACTCAAACAAATCCAAATAATTTAACCTTTCGAATCCGGAATCGAGGAATCATTTCAACCAATATTTTCCCCGCCAACGTGTTTAAATGGTCGATTTTTTTTATTTCTATGAATGGCCAGACAAGCATGCCGTTCGCCTGATGGTAAGCGATACGACCGCTCATGAACAATAGCAAAACCAAACAACACCTTGAATCACAAAGCAATGCTTGGCATTCCACTGCGCTCGCCATCCTGAGACATAAGATGTTAAGTCTCAATATGTCCAGTAGTCACTCTGGCTACAATGCCCTTCAATCCGAAACACAACAATGCGCTTATACTGCTGTTTGATGGAAATATAAGAGTTTTATTAAAGCTTCCCTAGTCAAAAAGTTTCTGAATAATTAGTTTTGTCTCAAAGCAATATCCAAAGTTCGTATCTATTTGTAACCGCCCTAAATACTAAACCTCTACATATTTCACTGCCAGTAATGACAGCGGCAATACATTTCAGTCGTTAAGTGACCCTGTTTTATCGTTTACACTTTATATGGAGAGTAATTTAAGCAGCTTATCCTAGTTTGTATGTGTCTTTGTTTGTTACCTTTTTACACCTGAACTACTAGATTAGTTAATTATTATGATATTTATCATACACGTTTATTAGATGTGTACATGTGTACATGTGACAATGGGTGACTTTTATCCAGAAATAGTTGATTAACACCTATTAATTTCTCTCTATAATTGAAAGCTAATTTCTAATGAGTAATTTTAATAACTTTGTTATGTAAAAATAAAGATGGTGGATGATGGATAATAATTCTAAATGTAGAGAAACACTTCTCTTAGTTTATGATACTAACTTAATTTTGTTCAATTGTCGTTTGGTAATAACAACAAAAAACAAGTATTGTTATAGAGGGATGGATACTTGTAAATACAGAAGAATCTTTATTTGGTTCATATCATTAATTCGTCCACAGAACCAATTGTAATTAAATTCAGTATCTGGGATTTTGAAATGTAATGAAGCTACTTTTTATAACAAACTGCATTCTCAAAAAGAGAAAATAATTGATTAGTTAATAACAGATATCATTTTTCTAAATTATTTAAAACTTGTTACTGAAAGTTGAGTTTGCTGGAGTAATAGAACACAAACACAGGCGAGTTAGAGTGCCAGTATATTCATATGTTCAACCCAGTTTACATTATCGTAATATTGAGAGCAGATGTAGGCGAGGCTAGTATAATATTGAGGTCCTGGGATGACAGCAAGTCATAAATAATAAATCTAGTTCTGTTGAAAAGACTTGGTTTATTCTTAGTGGAATTAGGTTAATTATTTATTTGGCATATCTTTATATGCTGAGGTTGCTGCGTGGTTTCAATTGAAGCATGTATGGGTGGTGAACCCTTAGCTCCTAGAATCGAATTCCACGTCGTGTAATTAAAATAACTTTGTATGGGTTTTGGCCTATGTCCAGCAGTGGGCTGTAAATAGGTGATGATGAATGAATGAAAAAATAGGTTTTCTAATTAAAAGTACAATTTCTTCGGCATGTGATCATTTTCTAAATACCTTGACGTCATGAATGAAAGGAGTCGTAAAAGTCAATTTATTCTGCGACATGATACGTTAATAGCTTGAACGTAGGATCAAGAAAAATGCAGTAACGATGAGAGGGCTCTCTAAATATTCTCAGTGAAACCAATATTATACAAACTAACGAATGTAAACCTTAACACCAGGCGAAATTTGGAAATAAATAGAAAAAACGAGCGAGTATAAATAAGAGAAACGTGTAAGACAATACGATCGGTCCTGATTTGGCCAATCAGTTCGCACGGAGAGCCAACAGCTCGTGTGGATTTATTTCATTCAAAATCAAACGCAGATGCGTAGTCAAGGTCTCGAATTGAATATGTTTTTGTGACGCAAATATTTTTGAAATCATACGATATCTTTTGAAGAGTATGTATAGAAAGTAATGGCATGATAAAATGTGTATAATCCACTATAATAGATTTACCTAATGATAAATGCAAAATTTACATGCCACATTTACACGCTTGCCATTGCTATATACTATATACTATATAATATATGGCCTAACCACTCTAAATCGTATACTCGATTGTAGAGAAGGGTCGCCTTGCAGTGGGACGCATATGGGCTGATACGGTACAGTACAGTATTAACACGTTTGCTGAGGTTTGATGGACACGCACTAGCGTGTAAATGCATTGGAAATGCTTGCGGCAAACCGGGAGGTTTGGCTTGAACTCAAGTCAAAGGACTGACTTAAGTTTAAATTTCGTAAATCAACACTCGCTCCAATCGAGGACGACTTCAGCTAAGCTGAGCCAATCGCCCTGTTTACCCGCTTGCGATCGTGGACATTGTCCGAAGTTTGCCAAATGAATCAGATAAAGTATCTCTTCACTGGTGAAATAAAATATCGTTCTGTCGTTGAATGACGTTGTTATTGCGGCCTGCGAGAAATATATAATACTTGAACTTGCGTGGGAATCTTTGACATTTTCATTTATTGTACACGGTGTTGGCTGCTTGGGAGGAGACGAATATCATACGGCAATTTTGGTTCGAGTGATTCTAGGCTATTACTTTTATAACTTACATAGAGGCCGCAATAATATGTAGGAAGCCTAGATCTAGCAGTGAAACATAAATTGATGAATGAAGGTGCTTCGGTAATTACATATTTAAGTTAGAATTATATCAATCTAAAAATAGTTTCAGGAAATCACTGGAATCAAACCAGGAACCCTCTTTTAAGAGATGATCTTCCTATGTATGAACATGATGACGATGATCATAACCATAATTATTAATACATCAGAAATCAATTTATCTGTGTTGAAGGTAAATAAAAACTCAAAAATCTATCATCAAATATCATATACATTTAAAACACTTCCAGGCATAATTTATTAAAAGTTATTGATATATTAATTGCCACAAAGACAGCCAGACTAAATATGATAATAAAGACACAAATCATAACGAACATATTGCGTAAACACCTGTCTCGTATGATAAATCGCTTAAGTTCTCCGCCTCTCAAATTATCTCCATTAATATAAATATTCATATAATTGCATTGAAAACGTTTTATGTTTCCATCATAAGAGCATTTATTTAAAATATAAAAGTAATTTTATTTTGTCTGAAACTCGAGCATATTCAAACTTAATCGGATTACTTCCTCTGCTGTCGATGGGCAGTTTCACACGGGATATGAATTTGGGAAACTTTTCTGTGCCTGCGTCATGGGTATTGTTTGTATAAAAAATAATCCCAAGTTTATTTTTTACATATTCGCTGGGTTAACCTTTGTGAGGATTATGTACAACAGTGGACTATCTCTGGTTGGAGATCATGATAATGATTTATTATTTTTAAAGATGACTGCCACAGGTTTTAATAAATAAGACAAATATTTTATCTCATAGTAAGCGAGCATGGCCATCCATAAATATCTACAAAATCAGAAAAACTTGACAGGTAGAAAGTCAGTTGTAAATTAAGGGTTTGCCGATGGCTGTTTAAAAACAAACATAGATATAATCGACAATTATACATAAAAGGAAAATTTAAATCAAGGGAAATTTACTAACAAAGCTGGTACTTTTCACTCTACTTTCCTATGATACTGAGAATACCAGCTAAGCTTACTCATACATGCTGCACATAAATTTTAATTATTTTTTTTCATGGTTGCACTGCATCTGATGATAAGAGCACTAGATCCAGACAAAGCATCGGCTGCCAATAATGCCGGTTACTGAGTACGGACCCGTTCAAATGATATTTGTCCCTATTTGAATTCCTCACGCATTCGGTCCGTGATCCGTCGTCTGGCTTCGTACTGTTCGTTCAGAAAGCGCGTGTTCACAGCATCAATATTTTATTTTATTCGTAGGATTGGCGCTTGTTTTGACAGGTGTGCAGTAAGCGAAGGGTGATTGTGAAAATATCTAAGTGGCACGGAAGCTGAGAGTCTTATAAGACAGAGCGGTTTCATGAAGCTGTTAATAGTTATTTATTTTTTGTTTGACAGCCTCCGAGGCGCAGTTGGTTAGACGCAGGCTGTGAAACGAGATTCCGCGGGTTGGATCCCATCATCGAAACAAATGTTGGTGTGGACCACAGGTATTTGTTTCGGGTCTAGCTGTTTGTGAGATCGAAAAGTCTCTCGTAGTTCCTGAAACCTACGACACATGACTCGATCTTAGTGGTCAGGACTGTGTATATGACTTTTAGGTTTTTTTATATAAGCTCGCACTACTATCCTAGAAGAGACAGATATATATGTCACTAGAGTCACGCATAATTTGCCGAGCAAAGGTGTTATAGGTGATCGGCCCATTTTTGCTGTAAACGTTTTTGTTTTAATCTAGATGGGGTTAATACTAGTAAGTAATAATAGTAGTAAGTTATTACGTGGGACGCTGGACGTTGCTGGATGCAGGCTGCCTCCAACAGGTCACTGTGGAAATTATTGGGAGAGGGCTATCTCCAGCAGTGGACTTTGGGCTGATGGATGAATGCAAGTTATTACAATGTATATTTAGTTATCCTACTTTACGAGTAGTATATGGTTTATAATTTTACAGATTTGCAATGTGCTTGGTGTTTATGACGTAGTGAACGAGTTCGTAATAAATTATGTTTTTTGTACATTATGTAGATGGGTACCTAAGTTTCTGTCTTTGCCGTCTGCCCCAAAATTATTTCCTTGAATAGGAAAATCTTCCTATTTAAAGCTGTCATTAACGCATCACAAAACAAACTGTAAAAGTAAGCACTCACAGAAAAAATGAAAATTCAAATTGAATTAGCAAAAAATCTGTGATTTCATTTCATTTCCATTCAAATTTACTTCTGTTATAGATGACTGACTTTTCATCGAATTATGGCTGTCTGAATGTGATTGGAGCAAATTATTTTAAAATATAAATGGACTAAAATTCGCTGAGTTCGCCGAATGTCTATTTGAAAATGTCGACAATTTTTTATGAATAAAAGTAATTTTGTAACTGTTCATGAAATGTAATCAACCTTTTTGGTCGAGATATCAAAGGAAGTGTTTAATTGGAAAAACTAAGACGGCGAATATCTTTTCACAAAAATACTTTTTTATTTTTATTTACTAAAGAACATTAAATAATAATCTATATTCTCATGAATTAAAGCCAATCCCACAAGTACAAATTCACTGGATCCACGACGCTTTCAACTGTGAATGTGGAATGTTGAGACATTGTGGAATGTCTCAGTGGTGACGTATATTCTATAGTAGACTTTTAAAAGCCTCATGTAGGTACTGATATTATAGGAGAAAAACACTTTTTATATAAATGAATAATTTCTCTTCTGAAAACTGATATTCGTATCGATGTTTAAAGGTCTATTTTATCAATATCATAATATCAGGAGCGTTAGAAAACCTCCCTAGTTCACTGTTTTTTTTTGTTTTCGCGGGGTAAAACTGCTTCCGCTTATCGCTGCCGCTGCCTGGGGAAAAGGCGAAGCGGTGATTTTGGTTTCACCGGTCTTACGACTCAACGCTGAACTACTCGGAAAAGATGTTACCATCTGTCCGACCGTTGAGTCGAGTCCCTCCCAAAATGTCTACACGGGCATGCCGACCAAAAACCCCACAGTGATCCTCGACAGCGCATTGGAGCGGCTTCGGGATCCTGAGGTAAAGCGCCCTAGCCTCGCCGGATCGGCTCCTGCGCGATGCCGACTACGGCACACCCCACACATCTACTTACTCCTTGTAGTCGCTTTTAATGGACGCTACGCAGCCCCCGCTGCGTGCTCACGACTACCATTGCCCCCATTAGTCGCCTCTTACGACAGGCAGGGGATACCTTGGCGGAATCTTAAAAGTAGCCCCCAGGTCACAGGGCATACCCTAGTTCACTGTTACATCTTAAGAGAAAATCATTCCTTCCCGTTACAACTTTAAATGGTGTAAATACGTTATCCTTAAATAATACAGTTAACACAGTCAAAATAAATTTACATGTTAATATCGAAAATTAAATCACTAATGCAAATTCCATAATGAGACTGACCCACTAACCGGAGCGGATTAATTAAGTTCTTAGAGGTGGTGGAAGGATTTACGGGAACCGCAATTTGCCAGGTGCTAATTAAAAAACGTGTCTCCGGAATAGTTTGCATTCCTACCAAAGGGATGCGGTTAATTATGAAAACGTGTACATTTTATTTGGTGTATTTACATACGTGATGACATTTAAATATAAGCATACGAGGGGACTCTGTATGATATTTATAAAATACCGCGGAATTTTAAAATAAACGTAATATTTTCTTTGACAGACGTGTAAAATTTCATAAACAGAACTTTTTATGGGTTTATTAGCTAGGCTAACTAATAAACAGAGTAGAGTAGAGTAATAAATTGAGACTTAACGTCTTATGTCTCAGGATGGCGAGCGCATTGGGGTGCCTAGTATTGCTTTGTAATTCATGGTGTTTGGTTTTGCTACTATCCACTAGCGGTCGCGTCGCTTACCACCAGAAGGATGGCATGCCATTCATTGCAATAAAAAAATACGTTATTATGGTACTAAACATAAATTTTGCATAGTAGTTCCGTAGGATAAAATTAAGTAATTCTAATTTCAGTTTGCAAGATTGGACCTTGTAATAAAAAAACATTGATTTTTATAAAACCTCCTGAAAATAATTCTGTTGCGGCAAAAAATCTTCAAGTATCGTATTATTTTGTATGCTTAATATCCTGAACGCCGCAAGGGTTTTGTTTGAAAGCATCGTCACATTTTCAATATATTTTTACATGATATAAGCATAATTGTATTCAAAATATTGCTCTCACCTTTGGGATGGGTTCAATATCTACTTAAATTGTTATTCTTGAGGCTCATTACACTGTCTGTAACAGATCGAAAGTTGTGAATTGTTGTTGAAAGCTATTTCGCTCACTCTCTTGTATTATGGAATAGTTTCGTTGTAAATTGAATTGAAATGAAAACAACGATTGCGTGGAACAATCTGTTTAAATAATTATTTATTTTTTGCAGTCATTCTAAATCTTTTAATATCTCTACATACAATATACGTCTTATTTGTTGCAAAATTTCTAGAACCGAGTTTTTTGAGGATTTTTGTATAATTAATTAAATATGAAAGGCATAAAAAAGAAAAAGTAATTCTTAATGTTAACCTACAATTGTTGGTTACATTATCGTGAAATGTACTTTACGGTAAGTCATATGGCTACTTTCACATGAAAATATGCCTATTTTAGGCGCAATATACAGCAACAAAATAAACTAACATTGAAAAGTATTTGCAGACACACCATTCTGAATATAACTACATGTCTGAAAATCGCAGCTGTAAAGCGCTCAAGTCCCGACATAACACAATAAGAATGTTGACAGAAATAAGTAAATACCGAGAGATTTGGAGATATGAAAGAATATTTTTATTGACTTCAAACGATATTCATAGGTTTGCTGAACATTTCGGGTGAGCGCTCCGGGGCAAACAAAAACTCCAATAGCCCGGAGCTCAAACTATAGACATTTCCAAGTGCTATTGGATGGGTGATAGAAAAAGGGAAAATGCGTTTCGTAAAAAATAAGGCCTGGTATATAAGATAGATTTCTTTGTTAGAGCTTGCGGTAGACACGATAATCGTTGCTGCCATATTGGTCTGGTTCTATAGAATTTTTCGTTGGAAATATAAGACTTACTATTTGGTTTCTACGTAAGTTCATGTCCGTATTTCTTAGAAGGGTTAGGCAGAGCAATCAATAAAGCTACCCACCACATATTGGCGAATTGTCAGGACCAGCTTATAATTCCAGTATAGAAAAATCATGTGAGAATGAACCTGTAACATACTTACAAATTAAAAGTGCCTCCATTGGAATTGAACGTTAGATTTCTAGTTTTAATGCCAATAAGAATTGCCAATAAACGAACGAAGCAACCTGGAAAATGATTTATTATTATTTTAATAAGGAATTTCGTAATTAAAAATAATGGAATGCCAATAAAAAATCATATCACTCACACTCTTGCTCGTTATTAGCTGTCTGTTATGAAATACGTTTTTAATCACGCCGAGTGAACATAGCTCATGACAATTGGAAAATTAATCCTCTAGGAAAGCATGTATTGTTTTTTAAATATAAGTATGCTATTATCCTATAAAGAAACTCAGCAATTACTTGAACGTTTTAGTGTACAATTTACAGTGTGTAACACGGAGGTTTTTTTCATCTTTACGTTTTTGTAGCGAAACCTTTTTATAATTAAATTATAAATGGTGTGTATAAATAAATTACGTTTTTACAAGACTAGTAAGTGCCTTAGCAACAAATAATATTCTTTTAACCTTCGCCCAATTTAAGTCGGGTTTCTTAATTATTTATTTCTGCTGCAAAGAGGGATTTCGGAATCACACATAATTTTGCCATATAATGAAAATTCTGTAGTAGTAATTTTCACATTTTGTTCGTAATAACAGATTTTTGTTTACTTTTCATTAAAATAATGAAACATTCCTTAACTCATCTCAAATACGTGGATATTGGAATTGTAATTTTTAGATATTTAACATTTTAGGGATCTTTCTCATAATATACAATCTTATAAAATTATGTTTGAAAATACGAGTGGGTGAGTAATTTTTCTCGTACTTTGATTCGTAGTCATATTGCTATTTGATATTAAACAATATTAGTTGTATGTTTGCTGATTTATTCCACCTTTTCACAGCATGTAATTGAGTGACATTAATTTTTGCAAATACAATAGATAAACAGAACCAATAAATCGACTCAACCGGAAAATGAGCACACTGTCCCATAAAAAAAAAACACACTCTCTCTTCAGCAACAAAAAGTCCACTACTAAACATCAGGTTCTCCTAACGATCTCCAAATCGATATTTTGGAAGGAAAACTAAAATATCGCTAAATGCCATTTAGCAATATTTTTGTTTTAATCAGTACGTTCGGCAAACCATAAACAAGTAACCTGATGGTAATTGAGCACTGTCACCTATGAACATACACAACGCTTGGATTAAAGATGTGTTATTTGACCTACAAATTTGACAGCTTCCGTGGCGCAGTTGGTTAGACGCCGCCTGTGAAACGAGAGGCCGCGGGTTCGATCCCCGCAGCGAGAGAAATGTTTGTGTGGCCCACAAATATTTCTTCCGGGTCTGGGTGTTTGTGAGACCGAAAAGTCTCTCGTAGTTCCTGATACCCACGACACAAGACTCGATCTTAGTGTGGGGTCAGGACTATGTAAGTGACTGTTGGGTGTTATTTATTTTATTTATTATTTATTACAAATTGGAAAAGGATCGGGAAAGAAAATTGATGGGAAGAGGAAACGGGAATTGTACTACCTGCAACCTTATCTAGAAAACAAATGTGATATATTATTCATCAGATTTACTGTTACATATCGTGCGGTGGGCGATTTTATTGCAAATCCAAGTGGCTATGAGATGTTTATACCTCTGGAAAATTTGCGATAATAATTTGCAGAAATTTGAATGTAAAAAATTCGAGTCAAAACGGCAAGAGTTCGTCGAGGACAGGATCAAGTGTAGTAACAAAGGGGAGGCCTTTGCCAGGAGATGATATTTAAAAAAATCACAATTGTATTGTGTTTTTGTACTAACAACGTTCTTGTACTAACAAGAACGCAGTACACTTGTGATTTTTTTCAACAGGCCACACGAACACTAGTTCATGGTGGCCTGTTCATAAACGGACCAGACATGGGATAAAATAACAACGACCTACATATTCATGATGTTCGCAGGTTCATATCCCAGGGCATACCTCTGATTTTTTGGAGTGTGTATTGATATTAAATATGGAGATCAATCAAGAAGGATAATATCGCAAGGAATCCTGCGCACTATAGCGATTAGTAAGGATTTCTATGCTATATAAATTCTGCCAACCTGCACTAGGCCAGCATAGCACTATTATGGCCTAACCACTCTCAATCGTACTCTCGATTTTAGAGAAGGTTCATGCCCTGTAGTAGGACGTATATGTGCTGGTACAGAATTGAGTTTTAGATTTGATTAGGCTATCTATGGTAATTATGCGGGCCGGCGGAACTTTTATCGTTGTATACCTCCTTCATTTGGATTGCACCGCACTTCAGGTGCGTTGTTATTGTCTTTATAGTGATAAAAACGCTTTCAATTTTCTTTAGGCCTTGAAGTTAATTCTATATTTATGTGTTGTCCCTCTGTAATTGTAACCTTGAATCTTGATTCGCCGTTTAAGACTGTCACATCAAAATTAGGTATTAGGTGTACACACATTGAACCAACTTTTAATTCTATCAAAATCACAAATTAGTATTAGTATATTGGTATCGTGTGTAGCCATGTGTACAAACTACATTAATAGATAAGTGTAGTTCATTAGTATTCCGTTTGTTTATTGCGACGCAATTACACGCTGTATCGGTTGATGCTAACACTCTGCTAAATTAGAATGTTTAATCAATATGTTGTATCATGATATTGTATAAATATGGAGGTATGTTTCATAAATAAATAAACACAATGGTTTCATAGGTTTATGCGATTTTTTTTTTAATAAAACTCTCGATTCTTGTATAGCTTTCGTGGTCACGGGGCGGACTGAAACGTAATGAAGTTAAAAAATGTAAAAATCAAACCAAATAAGCCAGTTTTATTCCTAAATAATTATAACTCTCAGTCAATACATTCAGCTAAAAATACAAATGATAAGAGAATTTTTGGTTACACGAAACCAGATGCTAAAATCTAGCCCTCACAAACATCAGTTTTGGTGTAAATATCGAACCCACGGCTTCCTGTTCCACAGACTGGGCTCAAACAAACACCTCATGGAGTCTTTTAATGTATTATCTATGTTAATGTAAAAAGCCATATGGATACGCTGCTCCGTTGTTGTGCGAAAGAAGAACAAACATACTTTCGCATTTATGATATTGGTAGGCAGAGTATGAATACTTTTTAGATGGTATGTTTATGTTTACTACGGGAAAACACAGGAAAAACACATATTCACAAGAACGGGAGTTGTAATGAAATGAAAACTGGACATATTGAGACTTAAAATCTTATTTCTCAGGATGGTGTGCGTAGTGGAATGCTAAGCATTGCTTTGTAATCCAAGTTTTGTTTGGTTTTGCTACTGTTCATGAGCGGTCGTATCGCTTACTACCAGCGAACAGCATTCTTTTCTCGCCATTCAGTGAAATAAAAAAATGTTTTTGTTTAAATTACTATATCAAGCGGGCACCGTTTCAATGGCTCCAGACTTAGTTTCCGACTTTTCGATTATTTTGCGGCTTTCGTTTTCCAGTCCGCCCCGTGATCACTAAAGCTGTAACCGAAACGTCGAAAATTTAGAAATGTTTAAAATCAGACGAAATCCGCGTTAAAATCCGTAAATAAAAGTTTTATTTCAATATATAACCTTCGCGTAAATCTAAGAAACCATCTTCGACATTCCATATTAAAAACAAAACTATTTTGTCTGACACATTCACAACTCAGGCAAAGTAGGCTACGTTGAAGTTAGACATACTAACTTAATTACCTAACGCTCATTTCCATAATTGATGTTTGAGTTGATACAAATAACAGAATTCAGAGAATATCAGAGAATGTCTGTAAAGTTTTCAGAATACATGATAAAGCAAGAACACTAATAACTATGAATCTTAAAGGAAAGTTTTTAAATGTATTAAAATAATGAGATACGCCTACGGCAAAGGAGTAATTCCATGCTTTTTTAATAAAAAGGGAATAAAAGATTTGTAAGATTTACGCTAATGGCACAAATTGAAATAAAACTATTTTTTACGAAATTTATCACGGACTAAATCTTTTTTTACTTCTCGACATTTCAGTCGCTTTACAGCTGTCGTGGTCACGGAGAGGACGGATACGTCGAAAAGGTAAAAATGAATAAATCGAATCAAATCTGTGATAGAATCCGTAAAGATAATTTTATTTCAAGGGAATTCATTGATATAAAAAAAAAATAAATAACTAAAGAATTGTCATCTATGTTATGCAGTATATTTACTATTTCGAATGATGATGAAATAATAAATAAATAATAATGATTGTGAAAAAAAAATAAGCAAGCAATTTATACACGCGCTCTAGGAGGTTGCTTAAGAATACAGTTGTGGTGGAAAAAAGCGTGAGTTTATGTATGTTTGTATTTTATACAGCAATCCGTGTACAAATCAATTTCCAACGTCATCCCTTAATTACAGCTGTGACAATTTCCTTCAGCGATGTTCTCCCGGAACAAGGCAATCACGGCAAGCACTAATCTGCATAAACAGTTATACCAACTGTAAGCCGAGCCTCGGGACTGACGGTGTTTGAACATGTCTCTGTTTTAATTTAATTATAATATACACCCACAATTCATTAAATTAAAATAAAAGTTAATAATAAAGAAACGAGAGGAGTAATGTAGAATATTCCCTCCTACTTAACGCAGTTGTTTGAGAGTCGCTTGTGAAATGAGAGGTTAAGGTTCTACTTCCCATTGAGAAAATTGTTTTTATGGCCCATAAATATGTACTTCTGATTCGGTTGTTGTAAGTTGAAAAAGTCTCATCTTTCTTATTCCCAAGTCACAATGACATCTTACTGTTGTGTGTACAACTTTTGTATTTCTCTCTCTCTTATGCCACAGAAAATTCATTGCTGAACATATGCATAACTTTGTTTATCCTTTTCTGATATTCATCCCATGGGTGTCTTTAAGACATTGTCATTGACCGATAAGATGGCCAATTGTACTTATTGTGTGTAATGAAGTGAGTATAAAAAAATAAATAACCTTTTGTATTTCCATGTGCAGAAATATTTGCATGTATACTTCATAGGTTTTCTGCTATTAGTTCTATTATACATAATCTCTCTTCTTTTCCATTTCTTCTATCCATCCAAAGGTTGTCTGTAAGAAATCGCCTAGGGCGATAAGACCGCCTTCTGTACTTTTTATTGTTTGTTATATGGTAATGTTGTCCTCTTTATGTGCGGTTAAGAATAAATAATAATAATATACAAATGAGCTCTGAAAAATTATATTGTGAATAACAGTGTAGATCCTTGTCGTAGGTTGTTAAAGCCACAATAAATTTGCGTTGACTGTACTGGTGTCGTTCCGTGTCTCATTAAAAAGCGACGTGGAGTAATCAGCTTTGCTGTTGCGTTTCTTCGGTGTGTGGTTTTTTGAAAGTGACGCGTAAAATAACAGAAAGACAGGGGAACCTGCCATATATTTATTATATATATTTTTAGGCTTATTTTAGTTGTGTTAGAAAAAAAATTGCTAACATTCTTTCTACTAGCATTAGGCCTAATGGATTAAAGCCTAACTATTTATCTGAAAATCGTGACTCGTCAGTACTAAAATTGTAACCCAAATCAACATGCACAAAAATAATATTATACAATGAATGAAATTATATGAACCTTTGTATGTATTTTTAATAATGTAAAGGTCGTAACTAAATAAACAACTCCAAGCAAATATCAACCTTAAGTGAATTAAGTTAATAAACAATCTAGCACTGAGCAAAGTCTAGGCTTCGCATGCAGAAGCCTTTGTATAATGAGCCAGCTCAGAGGTGTAATCCTCAGGTTAATGAAGGTTTACGCAAATTCACAAATTCGACACAAATCTGATGAATATTCAATGGAAGGCTAACGTCTTGTCAAATTCAATTAATTCCGAAATTTAATATCGTATAAAATAAGATTTGGTTCTGCGTGTATGTGATATAAATATGAATTTTGGAGTTCAGGTTTTCTCTGTAATATCTTATTTGCTTACATACATAAACTTAGACCTTTTTCCCAAAAGGGGTAGACAGAGATCCTACCAGGATACCCACATTTCGCATTAGATGTTCCGTCCCTCGATGTGATAGGGGGTGAGTCTATCACTATATCGGGCATAAATTCCAGACTTCAGGCTGCTAAATAATAGAAAAATCTAATATCACTTTTTCCGATCCGGGACTCGGACGCGAGACCTCGGCTTGGTAATTGTACTGTACAACTACGCCACCGACATACAGAGCGGTGCTAGGTCACGCCGCCGCAGCCGTATTCACCTACAAGTTTTCATAGTTCATACAACACTAAACACCGTGCCTACTCACAGCGACTTAACCGTATATTAACACGTCGAAAAAACACATAAAACAAAAGTTAGGGGTACATATTATAAGAATTTGTATGTAATTGTAAATTGTCTTTCATTTTTAAACACACTAATTGTTCATTTAATATGATGATTATGTCATTTGGTGTATTTATGACCATACACTTAATCTATGTCAGGCTGCGTGAAGGCTATCTTCATAGAGGAGGTGGTTGATGACAAATGAGAGAAATCAAGAATCTTGAACAGTAGCGAGTTCGAACAAAACTATGCACAGCCATGAACTCTTTAAATTCTAATGATGACCATTCTACTTGAAGCAGTTTAGCATGGAAATTAGTCACAATACGTACTAATGTAGTAAATAATGAAAGTCCCGAAACGCAGCTGTTTTGCCGCGTAATTATAGTATTTGTGAAAGTATGAACCGTTTGTCAACGTCGCGCCGCGAAACACCTCCAAATTACCTCCAAGACGTTATATTATTTCACAGTAATTTTGCGTTTCGTTAATGCCACGTCTAAAGGTGCGGCTGTAATAATAGAATTTGGTACACAGCGTTTTTTTTGGTCTTTACGTATTTAATTTTCGCTGTGTGGACAGTAAGAAGATTTAGCTCCTACCTATATGGGATTAGGTATTTTTGAGAGGGTTTTAATTTATTGTTGCAAAAAATGGCGAGACGAGCATGCTATTCATGTGGTAAAAGATATGATCGCTCATGGACAGTAGTACAGTATCAATCACACCATTAATTATTTCATTCCATTGCGCACGCTATCCTGAGACATAAGATGTTAAGTCTCAATATGTCCAGTAGTTACTACGGCTACGATGTCCTTCAAACCGGAACAAAACAGTGCATTTACACTGTTGTTTGACGATAGAAATATACATTGTGAGGACTGCAAGAAGACTGCTAATTCCTAGCTGTCGGGAATTGGGTAAGTAGTGTTGACATGGTTTGGAATTTCAGTAAAGAAGTTTGTTTTCAGTCGCTAATTGCATGTTTATTTGCTCACGGTTTTCTTATTGCTTGATATACATGTAACGTATCCCCCATAAGCCTGCATATTATTATCTCTATGAAGCTTTCATACAATACGAGCGATATGTCATATGATGCGATTTTTTTAAAATGACGCACTGAGATTGTGGGAAGTCAAATTCTTAATTACGAAGCACCGTTTTGAGAATAAGAGTAATTGAGAATAATAATAATAATAAATAAATAAATAACACCCAACAGTCACATACATAGTCATGACCCCACATTAAGATCGAGTCTTGTGTCGTGGGTATCAGGAACTACGAGAGACTTTTCGGTCTCACAAACACCCAGACCCGAAAGAAATATGTATGAATGTGGGCCGCACAAACATTTCTCTCGGTGCGGGGATCGAACCCGCAGCCTCTCGTTTTACAGGCGGCGTCTAACCATCTGCGCCACGGAGGCTGTCAAATAGGAGCAATTACTTGTAAATTTAATTGTCTGCTAGGAAACAGTTAAATTGACGAGTACTGAAACTCGGCGAATCTTTAGGAATACTTACCTTGTTTTGAACCCGCAAGGAAACCATTTTAATTAATAGAAGTACTACAAAATAATAATATATAAATAACCATATAAAGCGCTACATAATGACACCCGCCGCAATCTCGTCGACCGCACGCCAAGCGCATCAGATATCTGACTGACACATTCATTAACAGCTCCCTCGCCGCACTCATTACCTTCAACGCAAGGAAAATACTACAATTAGGTCACTCCTTGTAGGTTGTACTTACGAATAATAGAATGTATCTGATGGGAGCTCTGCTGTTTTCAAGAGTTAAGGAAAACAGTTTAATGAGGAGTGGTTAGAGAATGTGTGCTAAAATGTTGTAACGTTAATTAGGAATTAAAAGTTATGGTCCGTGATAGATACAACTATATTTATTTACATGACGTTACCAATGAAGATTGCAACATAAAATAAGTTACAGCAACCACGTGGAAGACCACAGGAGGTGGAGAGATGACCTAGATCATTTTGACAACAAGTGGTAGAAGAACGCCTTAGATACAGAGTAGATCTAAATGTTTTACATTTCAACTAAGTGTTCGTGATTGGCGTCTATTATACTGTTTTTCTCCATACTATGACTCAAGACATGTAGTTCTGTTTTCTTATATCCCAATTTATCAGTCTTATATTAAATTCCATTTCATACGTTTTAGTTTAAAAGAGTAGTAAGCGTATTAAAATTCCTTGCTCATCCCATAGGAACACCAAATTTTCCGGATAAGAAATAGGCTATGTATTAATCCAAGGTATCAGTTACCACCATACCAAATTTCATCAAAATTGTTCATATCGTTTGAGAGTGAAGAAGTAACAAACACACAAACTTTCGCATTTATAATATTAGTAAAATTTATACAAAAAATTTGAGCAACAAAAATTATCAAGGTTGTTTACAACAAAATCTCAAAGTAAACAGCACTACAAAAGAAATAAAGTACGACAATACAAACCGTACGAGGTGTGCGGTCACGCGGCGACACTTGGCTTTATTTATTATTCACGGTAAACCCTCTGAGCGAATTTATGAAAAGCTCCGTACGAACCTAATCTCTTTGATTGCGCACCGAAAATCACGCCTGAGTGGTTTACTCTAAGCACTGTTTTTGGAGTCCCGAGAGGTTCATTATCAAGTGTTTTGTTTCTGTAAACGGACATAAATTGTGCCGATTTATGTCGAGAAGTTTGTGTCCCGTTTTGTGTGAAAAAATGTTGTTAAAACTGCTGCTCATTAGTAAAATAAATTTGGCGATTATGGCTGGTGTGGCTTAAGTTGTTTTCGTTTTTTACATTCTAATTGCAATATTAATTTGTAGTAATATAATGAGACTAATGCCCATTTTGATTGTCCATTGTAAGGACAGTAATAAGATAAGTAAATCTCTGGAAGTTTATCACTTAAATAAAGTAATTATATCAGATTGATATGCATATGTTCAGGAGGAAAACATACGATACCGATTCATTAAACAAATGAGTTAAAGCGACAATAAAACTGAGATATATTTCAGCCCTACTAAGTGGAGAATTAAAATTTAGTTGGCAAATATAGTTGTTGCCTATCTATGGTTGTAGCTAAGGTATTTCTAACTAACCTAATTAGGCGTTACGTAATTTCCTTTTTGTAAAAAAGGGTAAGATTTGGTTAGCTCTGAGAAATTGTTTTCAAGCCTAAGGCAAAATAACCGCTTCTCATGCTCAGCCTTTCTATTTTCATTCATTTCGCATCTTTGATTCTCCAAGTGTTGTAGATATTCAAGGGTGAGTCCACTAGCTAAGATAATTACTGGTGGTAGGTCTCTCATATGTGAGAGGCTGCCTGGGAAGGTACCACCGTAATGTCTAATTCTCCCGCCAAACAGCAGTGTAAATGCACTGTTTCGTTCCAATTTGAAATACATTGTAGCCAGAGTAACTACTGGACATATTGAGACTTAGCATCGTATGTGTCTGGATGGCGAGCGCAGTGGAATGCTCAGCATGGCTTTGTAATTCAATGTGTTGTTTAGTTTTGCCACTGTTCATGAGCAGTCGTATGGTTTACTATCAGGTCAACGGTATGCTCGTCTCGCCATTTATTGCAATAAAAAAACAGTTAATTGACCTTTTTTTATTGAACAGGTCTGGCAAACGGGCACACAGTCAGCTGATAGTAAGTGATCACTGCTGTCCATGAATACCACTACATTTGGATAATAGATGTGTTGCCGGCCCAATAAGAAGGGAGGAGAACGGGAAGGAAAAGGATGGGAAGGGTAACGAAACACGCAACAAAGTTGTCACTTCACATCAATCTTCTGTAAGATAGTAGGACCACCATAGACGAGCCAATAACGAAGAGTCATAACTGACAACAGCGTGGCTCTACTAATTTCATAAACATGCAGGTAAGTTTTTCCGCCTATTTATTTTCTAAATTTTTATGCTTCATAATTCATGCCATATCCTTTTGGTCTGCTCGTCATTTGCAACTTGTCAATAACCCCGTGCTCTTTTATTCACATGTATATTATAAATGTAGTTTTCGGCCCAGAAGTTTCCGAGCCTAATGAATAAAAACAATCAAATATTTCCTCTTCCTGATATTATACAGTATAGATCAAAGTATTTCAGATTAATGTAACACAACGCTTTTATTACCACTGCCTAACTTGAATAGTGGAGTCCAAAAGAAACTTTATATTACTATTTTATTTGAATAGCTTTGTGAATATAATTGCAAAATATATAACAACATAATATTATATTCAGAACGGCTCTCTACGATTTAACATTACAATAAAATAAAATCTGAAAAGGATCTATTCGAGTAAAAGAACGTGATAAAGCAGAAGTAATTGTCATGAAATGCGACACGGATCGAAGTATCTATATCCTGATTCTAAGAAATGTTTTCTTCACGAGGTGTGTCCTTGGGATCACTGCGACGTCGAACTTAGAAAATACGCTCTTACTTATATAAGTAAACTCTAAAATAAAATAAATAAAGTAAATAATGTGAAAACTTTCTGTCTTACTAAAATAGGTGAGAAATACCTTGTAAACGATATTGTTTACAAGTCAATTCATTTTTATGGTGTTTTAAATCTGCAATTATCAGTGTTATTACTTATTAGAGCTTAGATTTAGGGATCAGTAAATCTTTGTGTCTTTTATTTCATCTGATTCACCTGTGTATATTTAAAGAGTAATAAAGATATATTAATAGTCGGTATTTGTGCCAGCGATGTGTACAATTTTCAATTTCATTTCTCAGTATTCTTGAGTTTGCGTTAAACTGTGGAACTGCTTTGTGAGTTACCTGTTCCCTGCAGTTTGAGTTCTTCAGGCGAAGCGTGAATAGCAATTAAGGAGGTCAACATAATTATGCGAACTGTAAACACGCTCAGGTTTCTTGTACAGTTTTTAGAAGTTTCTTGATTATTTTTTACTATGAGGTGAATTTTATATATTTCTTATTTTTCAGTTTGAAATTCCAGTTGCTCCTTATTGGATGCATATTACGTTTTGTCTGTTTTTCCGTTTCTTTATATACATAATCTTACTGTATCTGCATTATATTTTGGTAAAAAAGAAAATGTTGTATGTGGAATATACATTCTCTAAAGCTTTCTAAAAAGAGAACATATTTTTTCGCCGGCTGTAGTCTAAATGTCTCGTCGACCAACTCTTATTGTGAACGAACGCGAAAAAACGGGGTTTCCGATCTCATTTATTGTTGTGCATCGAGACGTATTACTCGATTCCTTCCTTTCTTTTATGGACGAAAGCCCATTATCTCGTTATTTGAAGCCACTGGCATTTAGATTCAAATACTTGTTATTATCTTTCAGAATGATATATGACGCTTACTGTCACCAAATGTGTTTAAGTGAAATTAGTCTTTATTTTCTGATAATTAATGACACAGATTGCCGCGCCCTTGCTACCTATAAAAACACGTCTAGACTCTGAAGTAAGTCTAATCATAACAAATGTTACCATTTAAATATTATTAATTGCAATAGCCAACACACCCGTCGCCATTAGTCCAGAAATATCGCGTCATTCAACAAAAAGCTCGCATGAAATATTCGCAGACCCCTTTGTGGAATTCACATATTAATCTTTTCAACTGTAATGCTCGACACCCGGTTACTACATGATGTATATTGTCTAGGTACGTTGAGGACTTTTCTTTTATAATATTAAACAAACAAAATTCTATTCTATTCCGATTGGTGTAGAGCTTAATTTTAGGTGTGGTAGTAAATGAATAGTCCTACGCGGGCGTTTGTATCACCGCCATATGAACTGTCGTTGTCTACTAATGTACGGTACAATTCACTTAAGTGACATTTGCTATGGGTGACTCATAACGAGGCTGTTTGTGAATTGACACAGACGTGTGATGACGTAGAATGTGTCCGTAACTACGGATAAAGCTATGTCCTCGATTACTTAGTACATAGTGTCTAATATAATATTGACCTAATATACATTTATATGTTTTGAACAAATTAATTTCTTAATGCTTTAAATTTCTTTGTTAATAAGTTCTTTTTTCTCTGTTTCCCGCTTATGCCTCCATAATTCGATTTAAAGCGCTCTAAAGCGATTTCAGGTCAAATGGGCTCGGAAGCATCCAGATCTTCCCGTCAGCGTTTTATAGGTCTGCCACGGCGTCATCGACATTATGTTCTTATTACTCTAAGGCACATAATAGTCTTATAGGTATATGACTATATTTTATTATTTTTGCATGACTTGATCAGCTGTTTGTTATTTTATGCTTCCTTCATATCTATCTCTACATTATAACCCTATACCCTACATCTGCAAATAAATATACACCTATCCAATAATTCGTTACCGGCTTTTTTAAGACTATTTCGCTGCGGAGCTGTTCAATGTAAAATTATAACCAATGCGATATTGCAGTAAAAAGGACAAACATATTTGAAATAAAATGACTACATCAATACACTTATTTTTTCAAATTATACATAATTATTTTATATCTAATTAAAGCAACTGACTACATCGGAAATTATTTTTCCATTTGTAAGGCTAACGTCCCAAATAAATCAAGAGAAATTAATTACGTTCATTTTGTCGAGATCAACAAGAAATACGGCGAAAAATTACAGCTAATTTTCGTACTCTGATTTAAGTTATGTATTTTTTGTTTATGTATGTACCCTATCTCCAAATTTCACAGTTGTATGGCAATTAATTAAAAAGTGATTTTATTTAAGCCTTTTAGATAATGTAATTAAAAAAGGTCATGAGCCAAGTAATAGGTAATTTTTTCAAATAAGTTTAAATTATCTTGTGGTGTTTCTATTCATTTTTATCGTTTTGATTGCCTTTACCTCAATATACAGAAAGTATCTAAATCCATTGCTTCACATTACTTTTCTTTTGACATAAGATGTGATGTATTAGAATCTGGATACATAAAACTATGATTGAAAAATAATTACTAAAGTAAAATTAGTTATTCGTACAGAACAAATTGCTAATTTAAAAGCACTTGATGAAACGTGATTAAAAAACTAGAACATGTTTAAAATGTTTTAAAAAGAATTCGCAGAAACCAGCGATCGGGCACGTTCGGAAATACGTTTGAATACATATTTTTTGAACATTGAGAGTGGCGAACGCTCAATGCACGTACGCAGATGAGAGCAGTTAGCCTAGCGAGGACTGCGGTAACTAAATTATGACCGGTCCGGCTACTGATTTAGAATTCAACCGTGGTGGTACAACTGGATTTCAGGACTTAATTTCATCGCGAGAGATTTAATTGCGACCAATTATTTCATCCAAGCTAATCACGGTTACGGTTACACTCGTAATTCTAGGTAGCATAAGGTAAGTGTAATGTTTATTTTATTATGTTACATTTAAAATACGTAGAGTAGATATTATTAATTTAGTTTAATATGGTGAAAACGGAAAAAAGTTAACCAATAATGTTTTTTTCGATCTTAACGAAAAAACGATGGTATGAACACGTCACAGATGATAATATAAATAACAATATATCAAAGTACCGAAGATTGAGCTAAATGCAAGAAATTCATAAACCTAGCGACCTGGTATCGATCAGGAAAACAGACAATAGGCGCAACAAGCATTTTCACATATGGAAAATTACCATTTTACTGGTGGTAGGTCTCTCATATGTGAGAGGCCATCTGGGTGGGTACCACCGCAGTGTCTATTTCTCCCGTAAAACAGCAGTGTAAACGCACTGTTGCGTTTCGGGTTGAAGGGCATTGTAGCCAGAGTAACTACTGGACATATTGAGACTTAACCTCTTATGTCTCAGGATGGCGAGCGCAGTGGAATGCCAAGCATTGCTTTGTAATTCAAGGTGTTTTTTGGTTTTGCTACTGTTCATGAGCGTTCGTATCGCTTACTATCAGGCGAACGGCATGCTCGTCTCGCCATTCATAGCAATAAAAAAAAAAACCATCACTTCCCATAAAAATTTACATCCACTAGGCACCTCATAATATCAGTAATTCTCATAATCTTTAAAAAACAGAACAAGAAGCCAAGTCAACATTTTAATCCATTAAAAATATCTACATTATTTAAACGTTTTATTAAAATGAATTCGAGGAAACGTAATTAGGAATATTAGTTCGGAAAATCATTAGGGAAATAAATAAAATTTAATGTAAGCTGCCTTTTATATATATGTTGTATATTAAGGAAAACAGAGAAGATAAAATTTCCTAATAAAAACCGTGAATGATAGACAAATTCGACGAATCAATTCCAAAGTTAATATTATTGGCGAACCTGAATCAATATACGATCGGGATATTGTTCGCGGAACAATTGAATTATAAATAAATGTCAGTGGACACAAAAAGCAACTTTATCATTTGGACAAAAGGGCAAATACTTTGAACATAATAACATGGTATCCTGATTGGAGATTTGTTTTCAAAATGCATAAAAAATATCCTTCTAGCCTAAGACTAAAATGGGTGGATAACTAACAAAATTTATTAGCCGCTAATATTCTTTAGCAAAACAGACGAAAAACGAATGACAGGATTTGAAAACATAAGAAATACCTCCAAATTTATACACTTTGTTATACGAGTATCCACAGTTATATAATAATATTTTTAATTAGCGGTCCGGCCCGGCTCCGCCCAGGTTAAGATACATTTTTCAATTTTTTTTTAGAATATCGTATCGTATCCAAACGTACCACGAAAAACAAATAAAATTTCCTCGTATTTGCTAGATTTTTCACTACTGCTTCCCTCCTATCGGTCATAGCGTGATAATATATAGCCTTTAGCATTTATTGATTAATAATCTATCCAACAAAAAATATTTTTTCAATTCGAACCAGTTGTTCCTGAAATAAGAGGTAACAAAAAACAAACTCTACTGCTTTATATATTAGTATAGATACGTCTTAAGTCCTTAAAGTCTGACATATAACACACATTAAAAAAAGCAGAAATCTTGCTTTCAAATCTGAAACAAAAGAATTTCTCAACAACTATGCGAGGGAGTGTGTTTCACTCATGTGTAGGTAAACTGCATGCACTTAGCTCCCGCTGAGTAACACAAGAGTCCTTTTACACGTCGAGGAAAACCGTTATGAGTAATAATAACAAATTCATTCTCCCACCACTTCCATATAATCTTTGCTAAACGCTTGCTCTTACCATGTGTTGTTTATACTAATCTTGTCTAGCCTTTATGGTTGTCTTCCGTCCTTATTCGAAGGAATTATTGAATAAGGAACACTGTTTTGTGTTCTACGCTTGATCTGAATTTAAAAGTTGTTCGATAGGGTTAAATATCCTATAACAAAAATAAAATAGATTAAAGAGACAGATATAAATCAATTGAAAAGGCATTTATCGCTGTCGTTTTTTAAGCTCATAAATTATCTTGAAGTCTTGTAACGCATGTCTCCTAAAATAGGATTCATCACTTTGTCAATTATATTAAAATACATTTTTTGAACAAAAATAAAATTAATTGTAACCAGTTTATCTAAAATGCCGATTTGTTCAGTGATTAATGAGTTTGGAATGTGAACTTTGACTTTACACCGTCATTCAGTACGAACACAGGGCGTCTACGACCTACGTGAATATAAAAAAATCTAAATGCTGTCGTGTATTTCGTGGCATCAATTTAAATTGGCTTTTAAAATTTTATTTGATGCTAGATTTTGTTAGCAATTTCGGTCGCTTTAGTGTAGGTTTCAATCAATCTAGGTTGTCCGTCGACGCACACAACATATTTTTTTATTGCAATGAATGGCGAGACGAGCATGCCGTACTTCTATTTGGCGGGAGAAACAGACAGCGGTGCGGTGGTACCTACCCTGGCGGCCTCCCACACATGAGAGACCTACCACCAGTAGGCAGTAAATATATTTTTCTCTTCATGAGGGACAGTACTTGTTTTCTGGGTGAAAAGTACCTTATATCCTTTTATTACCTCCTTTTCTATCAGAATTATCGATAGAGTAGTTAAGGTTGTTACATTTTCAGGTAACAAACACACACACTTATATTTGCATTTAAAATATTCTATATCTGTATACGTCCCACTGCAGGGCACGGGCCTCCTCTACAACCAAAAGTACGATTGACAGTGGTTAGGCCATTTAAAATGTTAGTGAGTATTATTTTGTTAACACATAAACATATAACGAATACCAGACGGCTAAAATGTCGGTAAATCTCAAATATCTTGTTCAGATTATTCTTTATTGTTCACAAAACAATTTTTCGTAGTTCATTCAGTCGGTGACCTTGCCGGAGGTCTGTCAATATTTGCCCTTTCACCCTTGCTCTTTTCTTTCGCATCGTGTTTCGAAAGCCACCTATGTACACATGAGTATGTATACATAAGTAGATACGTAATATGATTTTTCCGGGGTCACACCTTTACATTATCTTATTATTCATTGGATAGTTATGTATATTATAGCCAAATATAATAATTTACCATCAGCTTTTTGATTTTTTATTAAATGTTTTATCTATATTTGCCCCCATTTCTGACAAATGGCGTAACACGTAAATCGTTATACGAATGACATGTTATCATTCGAAGCAGAATAATTTGCTTGAAATTACTGCCATACATAAAACCTCTCGAATAAAAATAAAAAAGGTAATTTAGTCTTTAAGGTCCAATGAGAGTTGGTGATTTTACGCTATAATTTTCACAGGTTTCCTTACGATATTTTCTTCATCATCAAAGCAACGTTACTATGAAAAGTATTTGGTATTTGACATTCGCTCATACAAATGTTACAGTACCAGCCTGGCCTCTCTAATCTGCGATATCGAACTTTTTTACGGAACCAGCGCTACATAAAACCCAATATCCAATTTTTTTTCTCTTGTATGTCGTTCGCTTCTAACGAACCTCAAAAAACCTATAGCAATAATGTTGCACAAAACCTCTATGAACTAGTTAAATATTATCAAGTTACGAGCGTCATACTTTCATTAGGTTCGTTGAGCCTCGTTTATTGTCACACAAACATGCACGGACGTTCAATATTCGCCGTGCACCGTGTTATTTTACAAAACACTCGCCCTGTTCCCGAACTGGTAGAATCAACGACAATTTTGCCTTTGCATGCAGACCGTGCATAATTTGGAGTGGCCATTAAATTGTTTTCGTTGTAAACTGCAGTGCAGGTGAATTAGACGCGTTTGCTTTGTATTTAATTAATTATTCAATAAATTTTGAATATCTTTACTGAATTGGTTGTTTTAATTATTTTAGCGTGTTTCGTATTGTTGTTTGTGCAGATTACGGTTTACAGTAGGCGCACGTGTTGATTTTTCAGTACTTAATAACATATAATTTAGTGGTTTTGTGCAAAACGTATGTAAAAATCATTTGTTATGGAAAGAAATGGCTCCGTTTCTGGGATATCTGTTATCAACTAAATTTTCAAGTCCCATTTAGGGTTATATTTCAACCAGTAGTAAAGACAAAAAATACTTTGGATTTAACAATGAATTAGCATCCAATATCTTAGCAACTTTAACAAAGAGAATAACGTTAAAGTTTTAAGTGAGGCTTCCTGTGATTTATGTCGTCCTAGAATTATCACTAGGTAACTTTCCAGCCTCGCTCCGAGTTAGGGATTTAGAGTTTTCTTGCCTTTGCGCTGTTTTCTTCATCGGGATAGCAGAAACAAGTACCACTTGCTTTCAGTGCCGATTTATTTCAGTGAAACTACAAGTTTCTTGAAGTCTTGAAGTCTACATTGTAGCCGAAGCAACCACAGGACATATTGAGACAACATGTTTTGTTTCGTTAATGCTATGTCTTAAGGTGCGGCAGTAACAATAGAACTTAGTACACAACGTTTAATTTGGTCTTTAGGTATTCCATTTGCGCCGTGTGGACTGCAAGAAGATTTCGTTCTTAGATGTAGCGGATTAGGTAAGTAGTATTGTGATGCTTTGGATTTTTTTTGTATAGTATGGTGAGACTAGCATGTCATTCACCTGATGATAATATGACCGCTAATGACAGTAGCAAAACCAAACAACACCATAAATTAAGAAGCATTGCTTGTCATGCCACTGTGCTCGCCATCCACTCCACTTGCATTAAAAAAAGTCGGTTACTCTCTTTTCCCTTGTGCAGACAACTTTCCTTTTTCGTACCCTCGTTAGTAACCTTAGGTTTTGCTTATAGTGAGGCTTCTTCACTTATGTCATCCCACCGTATCTGAATCAAATGCAAGCATGTTTGATACTATACTGAAATGAAAGTATTTGAAAAAAGGAACTACAATAATAAATAATGTTTAGAATACACTTGTTTTCAAAGCTGCATCTCCCCAAATTAATGACACGTGGTAATGGTTTTGTGATGATGTAGCACTTCTTTTGAGTATGTTTTTCATATATTTTCAACATGATGTTTGTACACATTTGTTAAGGTAATTAATTTTCCACTAACTTGTGAATGTTGCCTTGTTATTTATCGAGATCTAAGTATATTATGTTGACACAACGAAGCAAACATCTCATTACTAAGTAATTGCCGCCTATTGACATGCAGTGCACCAAGGTAAGTAAATATTTCATTTTTTGCATCAACATCAATAATATAATAGCTCCGGACTAACATAATATAATGTTCTCTGTGTGGAAATGTTATACGCGTACACCTTATTATATTACGAAATACATTTTTTTTATTTTTTTTTATTGCTATGAATGGCGAGACGAGCATGCCGTTCGCCTGATGGTAAGCGATACGACCGCTCATGAACAGTAGCAAAACCAAACAACACCTTGAATTACAAAGCAATGCTTGGCATTCCACTGCACTCGCCATCCTGAGACATAAGATGTTAAATTTCAATATGTCCATTAGTTACTCTGGCTACAATGCCCTTCAACCCGAAACACAACAGTGCGTTTACACTGTTGTTTGACGGGAGAAATAGACACTGCGGTGGTACCCACCCAGATGGCCTCTCACATATGAGAGACCTACCACCAATAGATACATGGATACTACATCTTCCAAAACACAAAAAAACGTGAAATACCGGCTATACCTAGTAAAAGTAAAAGAAAACAAATCCTGCCCATTTTAAGAGAGATAATAAATCTTTTGATCTGTCCCCGCTGAGTTTATCGATAAATAATTCCCGACGCATTCAATAAACCGCCGCGTCGCGTCGCGCCATTCCTAAAGAAACCTTAGGGAAAAATATTATCCTCTTAAAAACATTTTGCGCTGTCAGCAGGTTAAAGCCTAATGAATGATACCACATCTTTGGAATTTCCAATAACCGCCTTGTAACAAAGGAATTGCAAAATAAATTACTTCGGGTTTTCAGATTATGTGACAGATTATATTGGCTTTGGCTAAGACATATATTAATTAAATAAATAACTCATTTTCAGTACTCTGGAACTGATTAATTTCTTCATTGGACACTTAATAATATTTTAGAGAGTGGCAAAATGAAAAAATAAAATAGATTTTCAAGAAGTTCGTAGCATTGAAATTAGGATTTTAAATACCGAAATATTATATGTTTAAATCGTTAATCTCTTATTAGGTTTTTCTTTGTCAAATCTAACAAAATAGCATCAAAAATTTCCGCATGGCTAAGCTCAAAACGAAATATTAGTAAACTATACAAAACTCGCAATTTCCATGTAAATTGTGCTTTCGCCTGCACAGCGACATGTGGTAAAACCCGCCATAGTGAGTCATTTACGTGAGCCACCACATTTTGTAGATTGGCTCAGCGATCCAACTAATGGAGGCCTGTCACCTCTCATTCTACACATTTTTTTACCTGTTTTTTGTATTTTTATACTGACACGACAGAATACATACAACACAGACAGTATTGTGAACATTCGTCTACAATGTAGCTGATGGTATACTATCCCTATAATAAAACAACACCACTCAAGATATATTATGATTATTAAATACTGTGTGAATCATGACACTGCACTGCACTCGTTACTCCGAAACACGATATTGGGTCTCTTGATGCCCGAGTAAAAGAACTTAAATCATGCATTTTCCATATTAACCTTGATGTATCATCATCAGCCTATTCGCGTCCACTGCTGGACATAGGCCTCTCCTATGGCACGCCACTGGGCTCGATCTTCAGCCCAACGTCTCCAACCGTTTATGTCTGATGTCCGTTGAAGTCTCCATCTTGATGTATCACGTGAAAGCTTTGGTAATATCCTTGTGACCATTAGGATTATATCTTTAAAGAAACCTATTCATGTAGGCCGTTTCCAACGGGTCTGGTTAGGCAGTTCTGGTTTTACTGTTGGAAAGGTCTCTCTAATGTGAGAATCCGCCTCGGTAGGTACCACCGCAATGTCTATTTCTCCCGCCAAACAGCAGTGAAAATGCACTGTGCGAATGGCATTTTTTTAAGTACAGACTTGAATCTAAATTATATTTCTATAAGTAATCTCAACATTACATTTGGAAATTACTGCAGCAACGTAATAATGGCTTTTTTCTCACCACTAATGTCCAAGATTCGACAACAGCGACCTAAACACTGTAGCAATATACGAGTAGGTATTATATCCATATAAATCCATCTATACTCTTTATATAGGAAATCAGGTATTTTTCCCTCGAATACCGATAAGAAGCCCTACAAAGTGTCGTTTTAAACACAATCAATACAGCCAGTTAAGCATGTCTACTTTCAACCGCCCCGTCTCATCTGTAAAGATTTATGCGGTTCCACTTTTCTCTCAATCCGCCATTTGCTTGCCCTATACATATGCGATTGGAACAGAAAATTGTTTATTACGTATTGATTTTCAGCGGCCATTTGCAACTTAATGCCATTTCCAATTAATCTTTATGTCAGATGATATACGAGGGTTGGTTTGTTGGGTTAGCTGTTTCTTTGGGTATAATGTATGTATAAAATATAATCTACTTGAAATAGCGCGTCGTTTTTGGTTCTTGAGTATTTGACAGAGATAGAAATAGACGGAATTTATATTTTAACTTGCTCGGTCTTTTAGGATTTAAGAAAGATATTGTAAAAATAGTCAGGAGAGGCCTATGTTCGGCAGTAGAGGCTAAAAATGACGATACAATACATTTTTGACTTTCTATTGCATTTTATTTCAAAAATTCTGTCCATCCATTGACCACCCAATTACTTGAGTGGTTTGATTGTATTTTAACATAGTACCGAAATATAAGTAAATAAAGGACTTTTCTATCTATCCATAAATAAAACAAGCATAAAATTATTTTGAGGAAGGCCTTAGAATCCGGGGACCATTTGAGATGTTCCAGTGGCCCGGTGATCACTGTTTAAGAACCACTGTTCTATTGGGAATAGGTTATTTCTGCTTGAAATAAATATGATGGTGAAATAACAATGTTATTATTTTCCCTATGGCATTCCCTATAATCGTATTTTATCAACTCGAATAAAAAACACAGACTCTTATTTTAAGCCCTCAATTCAATATCTAGCAAATAGCATTTTTCACCTGGTTTTATCAAGATGCTATGAAATTCACTTTGGCCGTGTTATTGGAAATGCCAAGGGTAGTGCGGCTATATATAGTTGGCAACTATCTTGTACGCTCAGGGATAAAATACGACAGACAAGGCACAACGTGTTGTTAGACCTGTCATTTATAACTGAAAGTGAATTATCTCAGTAAGATACGAGTATACAGCTGTACTGTACCCGAAAAAAGAAAGAAATTATATATTATATAGATTTCAGAAAAGAATTACAGAAAAGTAGGGATCATTAAAAGTTCATCTCACATTTGTTTACGGTTTATAATTTTGTATTTTCTATTTGAGATACAATTCTTTACAATAATTAACTTATTACAACGTATTAATATCTTATTACTTCCAAACGAGCCTAAAATTATGATATAATTTGAGTTATATCGATTTTAAAATCTTTCGTAGAAATTTATGACAACAGCGGACTGATAATGATAGTGATTTTTCAATTCGACAGTGTTTTATACGTTTGCATTTTTCCACGAAAGCATGTAACATCCAATTGACTATTACCATTTTCCTAGTTTACGGGTGATATTTTAAATTTCATGTTATGAATTTTCTTTGACAAAGATCTGCATCGTAATTTTACGTGACAAAAACGAAGATTCAAATATATTCAAAAAAGTGCTCAACAAAGGCTTTACTCGTATTAATAAATTTTTCCATTCAACAATCGGAAACAGGATACACTTTTAAAAAATTAGCTGCGACCATTAGCGCAGGATGGACTATGATCCAATCTTTTCAGCTTTAATGGCTAACCTAGTAAAGCACTGATTCGAACCCGAGACCTCAGCTTTGTAACCGTACCGTAGTACAACTGTACAATAATATGCAAACGTGCCGAAGGGATGTCATCCCAGCATAATTGCTGAATTGTTATTGACAATGACAACATAGCGCTGGTTTTCAGAGGCAACCTAAAAGGACAGATAAATAACTAAATACACCCAACACTTACATACATAGTCGTGACTAAGGTCGAGACTTGTGTCGTGAGTATCAGGAACTACGAGAGACTTTACGATTTCACAAACACCCAGACCCGAAACAAATACCTGTGGTTCACACAAATTTTTGTTTCGGTGTGGGGATCGAACCCGCGGCCTCCCGTTTCAAAGCCGGCGTCTAACCAAGGCTGGAGATATTATTATTTTTAGTAGAGCGTTGGGGACATTGGCTTTCTCTTTCGCACCCACACGTCTTATGAAAAATGACGTCAAAGTAGGTCGGTAATTGTATCCTTTTCTGTTTCTCTCACCACCGATTTGAAATAATTATAACTTGTTTATAACGTTTACTAATAAACAATTATGTAAAAAATCTGTTTAGGATTTTGTATAATCCTATCTTTCTACACAAATAATAATTACCTCCTCTTTTGACGTAGGTCAATAAATATTGAGTCATCGTCCCTATTTTAGAACCTTTTTCTAACCTAGCCTAGACTACAACGTAATCAATTTAGGCGGCAAACAGTATTTATTGTCGATATTTGTTTCCACGTATAAAGCAAATTGCACACGTGCTAATGACGTATAGATTTCCACGTTATTTTCCCGCTCATCGCTAGTGTACATAGGCTTTGTACGGCCGCAATTAATATTCTGTACGTGTTTTGTATCAAAATGGCGATGCAATTGCCGTTATTTTTGGTTGTTTTATTTATACTTTGTACGGGCAGTATACTTTGTCGTATTGGTATTGTGACATCTTCAATTATTTATATATTTTAAATTTTAATACTATTGGGACGATGAAAAAGCGGCGAATTTGGGCAACATTGCCATCAACGATAACATATAAATCACACAGAACCTGTAATATCTAACTGACAAGAGTAGTAATAAATAGTAATTAATTTTAATTTAATAAATTTAATAATTAAAAGAGCAACCTGTTAAAAACAACTACTTGGTTACAGAATTTCACTCTAATAAAATAAATGAAAAATGAATTAAGGAGGGTTTTTCTTATCGATTAGCTTTTTGTTATGTATTGTACCAAACGTTGCCGTAGTTGATTTTCCCCTGTTATGGGAAAAGGAAATGAGGAATAACAGGTTTCTAGGGCAAATTATTTAACTGACTATTGAAATAGATATCGAAAACTGTTCAACTTCATTGATTTGAAATATATATTTGAAGACTGTCTTTCCCTCACACCCATCACTGCAACTCCTGTAAGCCAGGATCGTTAGTGGCACGCATTTTAATGACACCGAGCATTGAAGCTCAGCGCGTCCCCGGGAAAGTTTGACTAGTCTTTAAGCAGCAACGAAATCAATCACAAAGTTATTAATAGGAAGAGCTTGAAATAGATAATGTTCATGTAAAACGAAATCATAACTTTTGCGCGAGTCGCTATATCGGAAATGCACAATCACGGTAATCAAGTAAGATACATTCTGGCTTACACAAATATACCTACTACCGCTAGATATGGAGTTTCAGGTCATTCCAGTCACCGACAAAACTGCACAAATGTAAGTGTGGTTTGGCTCATCAAATTGATAGCTATGTTGTTGATATATGGATCTCTATCTCTGTTCAGCCACAGGAAGTCCACTGCTGAACACTGGCTCCCAAGGATCTCCACAGCGGCCGTTGAAAGCGGCCTACATGAATAGGTCTGGATACAAGAATAGGATGAAATGGCGCAATTTGGAGAAGGCCTATCTCCAGCAGTGGACAGCAGTAGGCTGTTGATCATAATGACATGAATAGGTTTTCTTAAAGACATAATCAAAATGGTATACAGCATTAACGTGAGCATCAAAGTTCTACCAGTTCAACGTTTCCTATTTTGTGCTCAGTTTTAACTCACTTAAATCCTCGACTTGGGATGTACACAGAGTTTGCATATGAATCAAGTGCAAACTAAGATATGCTAAAATGTGTCAAACATGCATAATCAGAGTTTCGCTTTGAAAACAATTCAATCGGATTTACCAAAACAAACCAAATATTACGTGTTAATTATTGCGTTATGACGTATTTGGTTAATCAGCAAACCGCAGCTGCAATTGTTTTTTAATTAAATAATATTGAATTAGCTATGTCAAATAATAACACACCAGGGCGTGGAGCACAGATAATAAAATGTATTTAAGAGTTAAGTTTAATTACAACAAACTCATTCATTCTGATATTTCTTATTTTTGTTTCTGCTTTTTTCCCACGTACATCTAGTCGATGCAACTAGACTAATGAGTTTGCTTACAACTTTACGACTGAAATCCTTTCGATGTTAGGTTTTTAAATCTATCGCTGACCTAATTATGTCCACTAATACCTATAAATATCCAATGGTGACAAAATACCTCAAAATTCAATACATTTTTTCTTAATTACTTTGTTGATATACCTCCTTTGAAAAAGTAAGGTGACATTGTTTATTTATCCACAAGATAGATTCGTTATAGCCACATCGGATGGCACGGACAATTCAATAACACAACTTGACTTAATATTTCCTGCGACTTGGCTCCACTGGCGCACTTCATACCAGGGCTTATGCATCGCCACATTTATCCTTCTTTGCATGATCCGTGTTAATACGTATTTCTTAAATATCTGGATGTGGGAATACCTATTTTATTGTATGCTAATAATGATTGGAAATTGTGTTTTCAATGTTATATTTTTATTGTATCTTTTATGTTTATTTTAGAGGTTTCAATTTAACTTGTGATACTTCATTGCATATCAAAGCTTCCTGGCCTGCATCCAGCGACTTCCTGCAACCTTAAGCAGGACATCCGTCCAGCTCGTAGGTGGATGTCCGACATTGCGCTTGTCTGTACGTGACCTCTACTCCAGAACCTTTGAGCCGCAACGGCCAGGTCAGGTCAGGTCATCAGGTCTTCGCGCTATGTGCCCGGCTCGCTGCCACTTTAATTTGCTAATTCTTAATCTTGATCCTTGCTAATCACATTTCATAGGAATTTGATATTTCAAATGTGAGAATGCATTACCTAATACATGTAAAGTTAAACAATGTGCATCTTGATTACAAACTAATACGCCGGAATTCCAATATAGGTAGAAAAATCTTGATCGAAATCTTATTCAAGTATTCTAATTCAAGAGCTTCATCCTAACAAATGTCTGAGATGTCTAAAATAGATAGCAATTTTGTTCTTTTTTTTTTTCATTCATTCATTTTTAAACTATAAATAAACCAATATAGCTTTCAATCCTAAATGCAAACATTTCATACCAACAATAAACGGAAAGCAATTAAATTAAAGGCTTTAAATGTTGGAACAGAGTGACGATATTTCAAAAATATCCTAAATATAGTAGGATAGGAAAGGTCAAAGTGTGTTGCACGGCTACCTTTGAAACGTTTTACATAAATATACAAAAAAACAAAGGTTATAGCGGTTTACATCTAGTAGAAGAGACAGCTTTTATTTCTAGGTTTGCTCATGCTGTAGTCTTAATTAGCTATAGCTGGGATGATATCAATTATAAGTAAAATATATATGCCTAAAAGGGAAGTTTTTACCCACATCATCGTCGTCAACTTAACAAAATAATCGATAAGAGGATTAAGGTGTTCACAAAAAAAAATTGCTTGTGTAGCTCTGGCTATCGACCTAACTGGTCAATTAATGGTAAATGACCACTGCCGCTCATAAACATCCACAAAGCTTGGACCATAGATGTGTGGCCGGCCCATCAAATCATTAGGGGGCGGGCTTTTCATTTATGCTCGGTCATGATTGACAAGAGCGTGGCTCTACCACTCGCTAAGCTTTGCTTTACCAAATATTTCCATATCGACCCGATGGAAGTTGCTTTAAGTCCGGATGCTCCAATAAAAATATATACGGTAGATATTACTATGAAAGTTATGAAGTTAAAATGTAACCAACATGGACGTCACTTTTGGTTAGGTATGGTCGGTCACACCGTATAATCTGTTTTGGTGACACGTCGACCCTGACGCCGTCTGGACGCAAATCGAATCCAGCAGAAATTATATTCATAGGCAGAACGTTACACATGAATGCACAAGGTGAGGTCTAGCCACGATTTATTGGAGCAAGGATACGACCATGTAGTATGAAAATGGAATTGTGATGGAGATGCAAATAACGTTGAATATTTATAATTTAATAATAATACTGGTTGATCTACTTCTCATTGCTTGATATGGGGCTCTTAGATCCTTATTAGAAAAAGTACACCCGTATTTATTACTGCTTGTAATACAAAATATTATACAAGAATCTAGAATTTTTATCAAATATTTTAAAAGTAATTAAGTGTGACATATTAGTGGTAACTATTAATGCGATATGTGTCGCAATTTTTTGCGCCTTTTATCGCACTTCATCATAATTGATCATCGCGGAGAGATTTTCCCAACAGGCGTTCTTAAATATCGGTACAGAAAATGCTGTTGAAAACTCCAACAATCTTTTACATATTATAATGTGTTTAAATTTAACCCTCCAACCATTTGCTTGTAGTAAACCGGGGTTTCCACCTCAACTTTGTAAACTTTTACGTGGATAGTCGTTAAGTCGGGTTACTAAACTGCCCACTAGTGTAATAAAACCCATCCCTACATTAACCCGCCTTGGGAGAACGTGGTAAAGAATGGTCAAGCCAACATAATGGGAGCGGCGAATTCCTGCGGTGGATATATCGACAAGCCCAAATATGATACTCAGTTGAAATTTTATTTATGAGTAGGTACCTTTTTTTTATTGCAGTGAATGGCGAGACGAGCATGCCGTTCGCCTAATGGTAAGCGATACGACCGCTCATAAAAAGTAGCAAAACCAAACAACACCTTGAATTACAAAGCAATGCTTGGCCACTGCGCTCGCCATCCTGAGACATAAGATGTTAAGTCTCAATATATCCAGTAGTTACTCTGGCTACAATGCCCTTCAATCCGAAACACAATAGTACATTTACACTGCTGTTTGACGGGCGAAATAAACACTGCTGTGGTACCCACCCAGATTGCCTCTCACATATGAGAGACCTACCACCAGTAAAACCTTATTTTAATTTTAACCCTATATACGCTACAGCGGAAGGACTCAGGATTATAGCAAGAAGAGAACACGTGTGATGGTATACCTTTCCAAAACTTGACGGTGCGACAAATAAAAGAATTGGAGAACCATTTAATCCGCGCCGAGATGGTTTGAACCGTCAATCAATCTTATGTTAAGGAAAGAAGAGTAGGGGATTAAATTTCAACAACTTCCAGCGACCTGTTGGAGCAATCCTTTTATTTTTGATATTATAAGTTTTAATAAAGTTAGTAGTAAGCACGCATGTCATTTACCGGGTAATCGCTGAATCTGTGACTTGAGCACGTCTCCAACACCCTTCCGTGCCCAGACTGTATAAACAGGGACAAATGCGTAACTCCGTATACAATATTGGTTTGAACGCAAAGTTTATTCTAGAAGTCAAGAAAGTATTTTAACAATATAAATATGAAAATACACAATGTAACATTTCATTGAATTTTGTTTGTAATTGTGGGTATTGATTGATTTAATATTACTACGAAATAAAAGATAAAGATAAACGAAAGGGTCAATTTTAAATTTTATTTTTATTTTGTCAAATTGTAACTGTATTATTTGGTATCTAAATTAGCCGTGTAGCTGTTAATATTATCTACACTGTGGTTTCTAAAACGGATAATCATTTATATGATAATTAAATGATTTAATTTAATTAATTAATTCAACGAAAGGGTCACCATTATAACTGCGTTATTTAGTATTTAAATTAAACGTGTATTATATATTTAGCTTGGATTTCTAAAATTGACAATAATTTAAACGTGAATTATTTGTTTAATGAAAAACACATTTATTGGCCTTTAGGTTTTTTCTTGAAGGGTTAATAAATTATAAACATTTTTTTTTCGAAATATTAATTAAGTAAAAGTAATTCAATATTTTAGCATGTTGTTTTCTATTTTATAGTATTGCTCTTGTTATTTAATGACAAAGTAAGTACTTTGATTGAGTAAGAAATAATTTATACATTGTAATATAAGTTTTGTTCCACTCTATTAAGTATAACTTTTGGGTACGGAATGAGACTTTTCGATGGACCAGTTATGATATATTTGTTTCATCGTCCGGTTTATGTTTTCACTTTATTACTGAAATATATTAATCAGAGTGAATAGTTTCAATTTAAATTCATAATAGCTCGCATAATGTAGGTATTGTTTATAGTTCATTGTAATAATAAGGTGATTTAGGTTACGTCGACATATCATACGGGTGTATAGTATCCGGTATTAATACTTAGCCCACTGCTCAAGAAATAAAGCGAATACAGACTATTTAATTGTCTTTAATAATGAGGTTTTTAAGAGACATATATTATTTACGAGTAGAACATCTAATATATTAGAACTGCAGTTTTAGATACAAATTATATGAGTTCGCTCATGTCCCTCTCTCTCTCTTTCTTCAGCTACAGGAAGTCCACTGCTGAACATAAACCCTCCCCCAAGGATCTCCACATCGACCTGTTGGATGCGGCCTACATCTAGAGAATTTTTGCAACCTTGAGCAGCTCGATAGAGGCGTAAGCCAACTTCACCTACATGCAGGGCTCCCGGGACCAGTGCTGTCACACAGATGAGGCTCTGGCGACCGCCAGATGGCGGGACAACCATCCCAGAAAAGATGTAGCCAAATGAAAGGCTGATGACGGGCAGCAGCATCATCAGCACAAGACGTTATGTCCTGCGCTCGCTAACCCACCTGCCAAGTGTATTGGCAAATACCCTTAAATATAACGACGAACGTTAAAGTGCTATCAAAATAAATGCAGAGATAATGAGGTGAGAAAACAATAACACATAAAATTGTAACAGAGTGGAAAATATCGCAACATCATAATGATTGAAATCGATGAACATCTAAATTCTTACTTATTATGTGAATAATTTATTATTATCGCCCACTTTCGATCAAATTACCACTGCGCAATCCAAATAGAAAGGTTTTCCGTGTCGTATTGCATATAATTACAATAACGTCTTTACTTACCTTCAGAAGAGGGAATAGAAAGAGTTTGCTAATAAGAATATATTGGATAGCCCGAAGTGTGAACCGTTTCACGATTTCGAAGTTGATTAAAACTGTGCCAGGAGTGAAAATTGGAAAGTCGCTGCGGACGCTTTTTTGTTGCAAAATTAAGTGACCTAGCTTAATTTTTATTGGGAACGATTTTGTATAGACTCAAATTAAAATGTGAGCGTCAAATCGGCTTGCATGCTGGGTTGAGTAAGGTTATGAGCAGGCTGTTCAAACTTAGATCATTTTACCATGGAATAGTGAGGGTAATAATGATACCAAATTAAAAGACCATTGTAATATTGAAACAGTTCCGTCTTTTAACGGCTTTTTAATTTAGCCGTATTTTATGTGCTTCTAGCATAAAACATAGATGTTTTATAAGAGAACATTGGATATTTGCATTCAGAATGGTAGAAGTTAATTGCCCACGCGAATGTGTTGTGTTTAGAGTACAGGCTATGTATATTCTACTTTTGAGCTGGTTGACTTAATTTTGGACGACCAAACCGGCAACCATAGATTTTAAAAGATGCTAAAAGGATCAATTTAAAAATTTAAAAACGCATTATTACTGTTATTCGGAACTATATTGTCGATGGAAGAATTAGGTTTTTTTACTGCAATAAATGGCGAGACGAGACGAATATCATATTCGCCTGATGGTAAGTACCTAATACGACAGCTCATGGACAGTAACAAAACTAAGCAACACCATAAATTACAATACTTGGCATTCCACGGCGCTTCCCATCCTGAGACATAATATTATCAAACACCTACGCCAGACGCGTGAAATCTCTTAGCTTTCATACAAATAAACATTTCGGCGATACCAACTGAATATTCGTTCCTGAGGCGCTTCAATATGAATAATATAATTTATCAAAACGTCGGCTGAAGGGAAGCTTAGCCGTTGTTTTGCGCCGTTTGTTTCACGTCCTCAAAAACATGATGGATGACAACTCTCGCTTAAAACCTGACGTTTTGATGAAAATATAAATCATCAGAAAATCCTTCGTCTACGCCATTGTATATTATACAAGATTCGCATTGTGTCAGTCGACTTTATAAACAACTTGACAAGAATATAATAAAGTAAAAAAATATATTACGTATGATGGAGTTTTGCTCGCTGGAGGTAGCTAGGAAACCACATACTTACTGTTTCCACTTCTCTGTTTTTCATTATATGATAAATACATATTTAATAGGTATTTCATAAGACTCATTTTTAGTGGACTTCTACTGTGACATTATTTTTTTTACAAAAGGAAATAAGTGGTGTTTTATTGGAATATTTTGTTTTTATACACATATATACCAACAAAACTAACAATAATATTTTTATATTACCCTGAACATGATTCTGTGTGAATATTGAACCTCTTTAAGAATTTCGATAGCCCCAAATATTATTAAGGTAAGGTGTTTGTAATGGTGTTGTTTGTTTTGCTACTTTCCATAGGCGGTCGTATCGCTTACCATAAAATCAATGGTATGACTGTCTCGCCAAAAAAAACCGCTTTAATGTTAATTATTATTTTTGAAATAATTGCCATAGCCAACCAACCAAGTAATTGTTTTCTAGGTAAGATTGTTCAAAATAGTTTTAATTGAACGATACAGTGCAGGTACTAGCTAGTGCCCTGTTTTTTTTTTCTTCAAAAAAAGGAAAGAACCGTCAGGACGGCGAAAATTGAACGCTAACTTTGAAAGTCATGCTGTGTAGTTTTGTTACTTCGTTAGTGAAAGCAGAGAACACGGACACTTCAAATGTTAGCTTTTTACGAATCCTAAATAAACTGAATTTAGCTCTTCATTTCGAATTCTCGATTTTCGGAACGATAGTCTTATGATTTCAAAACAGTTTTGCAATAGATTTTAACAATAACATATACAAATATATTATAAATTTCATTATAATTATATTATTTTGTGATAAAATAGAAGAATCTATCGAATGAGTATACGAATCATACAGTACCTATTAATGTCTGGGAGAGTCCGGAAAGTTGTAAACGAATCGAATATTCAGTAGTACGCTGATTTCAGACTGACTTACCATTTTAATTTCGTAAGTAAAATGTTATTAAGGGTATGAATATACATAATTTTATATTTCATTCCTTTTAGTAATTACATTTTAATTCAAGATTTGAGCATATACATATTTAATAATATATTCTACAGAATAATGGTGTCTAAAAAGACTTGAATGCAAAATTAAAACCGGTACAAATCAATGAATAACAAAACACACATTTTCCATTACACGAAGACGTAACATATCCGCATGAATGTAACATTACGGACGTTTCCATTAATCCATTATGTATAAGACATTTTAGTCGTAAATCTTTGAGACATCTTTCCGCAGTGATTTAGCGTCGCGTTTGCGCGGTCGGGACATCTCATTCGGCGCGTCTCTGTTTATCCCGCCCGCTATTTATTCTTACTGTTTGGAAGTTTTATTCCTAGGTTAGACAAGAATAAGATTATGGAAGGGCTTTTTATTTCCTGAACAGCATGTGTGTATCTCTATTTATTAAACTATTTATTAAAAGAGTATCTTCAACGTAATATTCACCCTTTTACGATGTTACATTTACTTATTGCACGCTTGTCAAGTACCGGTGATAATTTTATTATTTCGTAACCTTCATTAATGCTATGAATACCATCAGGATAAAATATAGTTGAAATATTTGTTTTAAAGCAGAATGTTCATTTTCATTGAAACCTAGTATCGGTGCGAAGATCGTTGTGCCTAGATTAAACCTATTGGCTTGTGTAGGGGTATATATATATATATATATATTTTCAATAAATATAAAATAATTGCGACCCAGGCCTTTAATTATTGGAGAAATTAACTTGAAGTCCAATAAAAATGTTTTTTTTTTGTCTTCGGGTCTGTGAACATTATGTTGTAAAAATCTGTCGCTCGGGATAAAACAGAAAAACGTTTAAGGACAAGCTATAAAAATGCTACAATTAATTTTAAGCAGTATCAGTATCGGGATCAACGAAATTTTAACCGATGCTATGAATGGGCATTCTCCTTTATTTATAATTATTTTTTGTAAAATGACAGAAGCCGTGAAGTACCAATTTGGTTTTACTTCTTCGGTCCTTTTCAAAATATGTTTACTTATAGAACGTAGACGGTATTATTGATAAACAGCTGTGGGACCTATTGTAGCTATCGAATGTTTTGTCCCTTTCTAACGATTTTTAATTCAGTTTGAGCGAAGAATACGAAATATTCGATATCTAAAATATATTTTTAAACTGTCTAGTAAAGTCGTAAAAGGTTACTCTTCATCAAGAGTTGGAATATTAGGCATGATAATTGAATACCTTTAATTTCTTCATCATATTTTATCTATGATGAGTTAATAAAATAAGCATATTTGAGTCCAAAACAAACAATTGAGTTTAAGTGACAATTGCTCACCATTCGTTGTCGATGTAATTAATCTATTATCCGAAGCACTGTCTTGTAATCCATTGTCAAGTAAAGGTCAACACAGGACCCTATTCCTAGATTTATTTGTATCTAGCGAAACAATATCTTCAGTAATGTCAAGTTTCTTTAATAACTAGAGAATGATTAGGGGTTGTTAGGAAAAACTGACCATCGCTAATGAGTTCTCTCGTCACAAATACGAGCAGGCGATATTGTTGTAATTAACGCGGATCTTACTTATTGTAATAAATCAAAAGGTGGGATTTTTGTCATAGTTTTTTATTAATACTAACTCTTTTATGGATATAATTGTTCCTAAGAACAAATGCTGATCCCGAGAGACAAAAAGGTACCTATCAAATAAAATACGATAAAATGGTAGTTGCCAAAAAACGGCACAAAAACTCGGCCTACCGAAATTAATAAATTGCAATTTAATGCCTGAAGAACAGAAAGAAGAAAAATTTAGTAGAGCATAAATCTTTTTTTTTACATCTTGCTGATTAGACTGAAAGTTGTCCAAAAAGTCCTTTCAGGATGAAGACAACTAAGAATTATTATTTAATGAGATTTTCGTCTGTGAAGCTACATTTTAGTATTCTTATAACAGTATTTCGAGTAACAGTATACAGACTTTATAATATTTCATATCCACGATACAAGAATAAAATAGATTCAAATTGGAAAATTACTGAATAATATAATATTCCTTTTCTGTAAAGTAACTATCGTAAACTATCCAATTATCGCAACGACATCAACTATAAGAAAAAGGAAATAAATATCCACCCCAAGAAATAAAACTGCATGAGAAAGTAAATCACGACGATAGGGTCTGTCGCTTTTGTTTTATATACTTATATATTATGTTACATCGCAGTCGTTTAGTCTCCTGATGTATTTCATTATTCCCTCCCCTTTCTTATCAGCAAAAATGAAGTAAGGCGCAACACGATATCTTTTTGTTTGTCCAAAGTAATATTTACTAACCTTTATACGTCAGTTCCTCGGCCACTGCCCTTTCCATATGGGTTTTGGATAAATGGATTCCTTTCACAATGTAGTAGCAGAATTGTCTTACCTAAAAGACAAAAAAGGAGTTTAGTTTGATATCGTTAGGAAAATAAATATAGGGTCAATGATGATTGCAGCATTTTTATAATTCAGCACAGCTTGGTTCATGGTTTGCTATGAACGAGAGCATATTCACATAGACAATGTTGAAAAGAATACCCTGTGGTATATTAATACCTTAGGTATAATAAATATATATTATAATACAATATGTAGTCTCTTGCATGAATGCATGCGACGAGAATGCATGAAGACGTTGATGAAAGTGGATGAAGCGAAAGTAGTATGTCAGGATCGAGCAAAGTGGCTATAGTCTCTGCCTACCCCTATGGGATACAGGCGTGACGATTATGTATGTATGTATATGTAGTTTACTAGCTGTTTCGGTGAAATTCAAATACTAAAATATAAAATATTATATATTAAATATTTTTAGTGTTAAAAAATCCACTTTTATGTGAATATGATGATACTAATTAATTTAAAAAAAAACTATAGTAATAATACAGTATTTGAGCACAATGCTAGAACTACGTTCACTGCAATTTCCCGAACAAATTGAATACCACTAAACATTCTGCGATGACAACGAACCCTTGAAATCCTAGGTTTCATCTGGCTTAACGTGCCTACATTCCGACAACAGTTAATTAAATTGTTGTTCACATAACTTCGCCAGCGAAACCAAGAAATCATGGACTAGTTAAGATCAGTTTAATAATGGACTTAAATTCTGGCAGTCATATAGGATCTGATTCAAATAACTCGCTAAACTACAAAATATTGGAGATGAATAAATTTATTGGGATAACCTTGGTCTGTCTAAAGTCTGAAAACAGGAATATGAAGCAGTTGACATTATTATAGAATGACAACAAATACTTATAAAATCTCTTAGAAAGTGAAATAAATATACTTAAATTTAAAAAAATTACATAGTAAAATTTTATTTTATATAAATTTACGGCGTAATGATTGCCCTTTACTAAATTTAAACAATCAGTATTACCAAAATGCGATGAATAAATTAAGCTATGCCATCAATCTAAGTTTGTTACATGAAGCAAAAAAATGATAGGCAGAATAAAACAAAAAATAACTATATAAATACCGCTGAAAAATATTATCCCAGAAATATTTTGACATTTCTATTAGATGCGATTAGAACAGCAACGTTCACCAATCTTACCCTCTTAAATATGACTAAATACTGACAATACTATACAACCTTGATATAATTTATTATATCTTAGAATACCTTCGAATTAACTCTCTCAGACTCGGTTGGACAACATGAAACACGTTATATATAGCGCATCTGATAGTTTTCAAGGTAGATCAAACGAATGCATTTCTACTGCATTCGCTGTGGTATTTCTTTGATCCATCCAAGCGTTGTTTTTTAATATCTCGGGTTATTGGATCGAGTTCTCATAGCTTTGTTGGTGCCAAATATTTAATATGGAACAGAGACGATATTGGATGTCAAAAAGAAATATTATTCAAAGTTTTGGTATTCGAATCACTGATATTGAAAATATTTGAATTAGAAGAGTTTTGTTCAAGCTAAGATTAAAAAAATATATATTTATATGCTCAAAGTAAAACATGACGATTAATTAAAGGATTTTTCAATACCAAACAAATAAAAGTCATTTCTTCACGTACCAAAACTTCAATCATTCAATTTGTCCAAAGTTTCTTTGCCCAAATAAAATACTGTATCACAACCGGGCACGAATTGGCCATAATTTCCAAGAGCTTGGCGGGGTATTACGCCGGTTTGACTTGTTGAGCGCTATTTCTCACGCCGACTTGAAGTGCGACATCAGAAATGGACACTTTTTTTTAGCAATGAATGGCGAGACGGTCATGCTATCCGCCTGATGGACGATGATAAGCGATACGATCGCTCATGAACAGTAACAAAACCAAACAACACCATGAATTTCAAAGCAATGCTAGTTATTTAACTGCGTTCGCCATCCTGAGGCATAAGATGTTGTCTTAGTACATCCAGTAGTTATGTTACAATGCCTTTCAACACAAAAGTGCATTTACACTGCTGTTTGGCGGGAGAAATGGACATTGCGGTGGTATGTATCCAGGCGGCTTCTCACATATGAGTGACCTACTGCTAGTAATATTTTAATGTGATAAGATAACGGTTGCCTGAAATATAGCACAAGGTAAATCTGTATTAAGAAACATAACTTTATTATTTCTCTGTATTACATTGATGTAATTAGCGCTGCAACACTATATTCTCATTTAGTTTTAGTAGTTCAACACATATTAATTTGACTCTCCCAGCAATTAACTTCATTTCAAACGAATGTAGCTTTTCCAATGTGGAATAACATAAAGTACTGTCTACGGAATCCTGGGAAACTCGCACCGCATAAGGGTAATTTGCAAGTCCCGGGCGACCTCGTTTCCTCACTTCAATAATTTAGCGAACTTCTTTCATCAAGTTTGTGTTGACTTCTTTTTTCATCTCGATTCGTTATTGTTTCGAATTGTAATAAATTGTGGAGTTCATTTACTTACGCTTTATTTGGGAATAAGTGTCATTATTTTATTTGCTATTACTTAATATTTATTTATTTCATTGATTTAAACTATTCTTATTTTCTCTTAGTTATCTGTATCAGCCCATATACGTCCCACTGCAGGGCCTACTTTACAATCGAGAGTACGATTGAGAGTGGTTAGGCCATATAGTCCACCACGCTGGCCTAGTGCGGGTTGGATTCGTTAACCTGAATTTAAATTCGTCGCCATGAATTGGATTTTCGATACATAAATTGTGTTCAATTATATATAGTATCTCATCTCTCTTTCATATACATGATTCATAATATTTATTACCCCCAAGTCTCCGATAAAACGAAGGACAGAAGCCAAACCTTACGAATCCGAAGGTTCATACTGTTAATTAAATAACATAATAAACATATATGTACAATTGTGAAACTGGCTGATATCCAGGCGCATAGTGAATGAATCAACAATTCCAAAACTCTAACTTTACGACGTATTTTTTTTAAGAAATAAATTAATTATAAAGCTGCCATAAAAATGCAGTGCAAAAAGTTGGGTTTTATATTTTTCTAAGTAATATATATTGTATTATTCCGCTCGACAACGGATATTGACACTGGGTTAATAAGCTTGTAAATTACCACATTGAACATCGTCAAATACTCGTACGCCTTTGATATGGTAATTATGTTGACAATTCAATCCCTTGAGAAAACGTCACCTAATGGAGTGTGTAATGTTGAGGAATTTCTGCGGAATTCCAATGTCACTCGTTCAAAACTAAATCAGCATAATTGATATTTAATTTTTAGGATATTTTGTAACATAGGTTTAATTTGTTATGCATTAAAATGAGAATTAAACTTATTTTACGTGATAAAAACTTAGATTTATGAAAATAAATTTGGAAAAAATAGAGCGGAGGCCCATTTATAAATAAATAAATAAATAACACCCAACAGTCACATACATAGTCCTGACCCCACACTAAGATCGAGTCTTGTGTCGTGGGTATCAGGAACTACGAGAGACTTTTCGGTCTCACAAACACCCAGACCCGAGAGAAATATTTGTGGGCCACACAAACATTTCTCTCGGTGCGGGGATCGAACCCGCGGCCTCTCGTTTCACAGGCGGCGTCTAACCAACTGCGCCACGTAGGCTGTCGAATTTATATTCCCAAGATAAATATATACGGATTTAAAATATGGTTTTCTGGCTTTAATATACATATAATTAGAGGCAAAGCAAAAAAAATACAAGGTGTAACATAAATAATATAGCAAAAATATTTTTACATCCTAATAAATGATATTTTTATTATATTGTTTATTTTTAATCTTTATCTATCTTCATTTGTCGTGTCCACACCGATAAACTATCAATAGAAAGTATTGTATTATAGCATTGACCATAAAAGCCTATTAAATCATGGCCTCACGGACGGTTATTTTATAAATAACTTGTAATAAGTTTGCCCATGCGAACCTACCGGCGAGGGTATCGACCGCGCACGCACAACTAGCCGACAGTACCGCAAAGTTATAAAAATGAACGTCAGTATATTATTGCTTTTTATTGCAGTATGATGCAAAGGAAAATTCTGAACAGCCTATCATTTGTTTAACTGTTTTTGTATTTTAATACGTTCACACAGTAAAAAACATATAGATGAAATATAGAATGTTAAATAATATTAGCAAGAATTATCTTGGGGCATCAGACGCACTTATTTTAGCCGCAATTGTGTACGTATTTGTTTATATTATCTAGTGTTCATTCGTTATGGAAGCTATTAAAATATTATATTATTTAATACTGGCAGATTACTGGTTAACTTCGCCTAGCATAATATTACAAACTAACAAAGGAACACTAGCAAATGGTAAACACATCAAAGCAACCGAACTCCATACAATTAAACTCTGTATTGTAGTGCATAAACTACACAGCATCACAAACAACCTGACCCGAAGTAAACAAGCAATTTAAACAAATATTTACTGTAACCGGACATCATTCCCGGCAGCTATTGTATCAGAGGCTTTAGTCTATAACTAGCTAGATCCACAAATATTTAGACGTCAGAATTCCCGCCATACTTATTTTTTAAATTATTGAGTGAAGGCAAAGGAAACAACACAATGCCTTAAGAATAGTCTGTTATTACACCCTTTTGTATGTCACTTTTTCGTGGGATTAGCGCTGTAGCACGAATCATTTTTTTATGCACTTTGCATGCCTAAATTAGCTTCAAATGTTACTATCCAAGACGCCCGCCAATCGACATCCCTCTTGAAAAGTTCAAACTACATCGTGAATTTATTTCTATTTGAATACACACAAAACAGATTTCCTAAAATGGGAACCAAATCTAACTGACAGACGACGCATAACTATATAATAATCATGCAACAATAACAACATAGTGTCCAGTGCACACAACAAAATCTATTATAAGTACTTTTACTCTCTCAAACTACAACATTTATTTCTATCAGTATATACTCGCCACGAAAGCCTTACTTATAGATACGTAACACTTTTATCCACTTATTGAAGCTTCGACCGGCCGAGAAGCAACAGGCTTCGCTACATAACTAAGCCTTCTAGGTATGAGGACAGTGCCGTGTTCTGCTGAATTATAAAGATGTTTTCCGAGTTTGGACACTTTATTAGGAACATTTTGAGACGAAAGGCTATGTATGTTGAGTAATAAGTGTTTTATTGTGAAGATTTATACATAGTTTAGTCTTAATTTGTATAAATGGACTTTCTTCATTCCATCTGTATTTAATATAGACGTTATTAAATATTAACACATTGGTTTATTTGCCAGTCTTACGAGGTTATTAGCTTATTATAGGCTCGTAACTAAAATTAAAAAATCTATTACGCAAATATGCCTTAGCATTTAATGCAGTCTAGTACCAGACTATATGTGGCGGTTACAACATAAAGCCTCTATATCGAAAAAGGATATTAAACCATCGATAACAATCTAGTGTTATTTCCCAAGAGCCCAAGAGCCTCTTGAGAGCTTGAAAATTTTCACAATAGATTGGCCTCTAGTGCAAAAATACAATTTCTCACCGAGTGTAGTTAATGCGGAATTTCACATTGAAAAGAACTTGCACAATAGATGCGGAATTTCACCCATTCTCGGAATGATAAATAAAATGTAAGATATTCCTTTCGAGAATGAGAAAGCGAAAGGGGAATAAGATTAAAGATAGCGTATATTTATTCCGCGAGGTGAAGCAAATATGTAATTCACAGGTCGCTCTAAAAAACATTGGGGATGGCGTGCATTATAGACAGGACTTCTTGTAGCTAAAGACGATAATCTGTATAAACCCATATACGACCCTCTGTAGGGCTGAGGCCTCATCTACAATCGAGAGTACGATTGAGAGTACTTAGACCATATAGTCCACCATGCTAGCCTAGTGCGGGTTGGCGGACAAGATGATGTTGATGATTAAATTTTATAACAATTGACGTAGTTAATAGTTATTTCCTCCATCTGCGTTGTCCATTCGAACTAAATATTTGTTAGATTTCCAAATCGTTTTACTTCAGTATAAAATGCTAGTAGCTTTTACAGATTTTCAAAGGATTCTCCTAAAACCTTTACACTCTATGGTAGACAGTGTTTTGTAGTTATTAAAAATATATTTTTCACCATAATAACACAGTATTATATGTCATAATTAAAGTTTTCTAATTATTTCACGCCAATTTCATAAACCAAATAATTGCTTTTACAGCCACTAAGCTCCAAATATACTCCATCACGTCATAAACTGTACACAGTTTTTATTTCGTTCCACGCAGACAAGTCGAAATTGCGCCATTGATCTCTTTACAATACGGCCAAAGTTGAAAATGAGATCGTTTCGCGTTTTATCGCTGTATCGCTCGGCACTCGTGTGTTTCGTTTATTGCACATCCACGGCTTATTACTATCTCGCCCGGCCGATCAATAGTCAGCTGATTTTCATTTATTCTGCTAATAAAATGCGAGTCAGAAGGATTTGATGTATGTCTGTATGATTCGACACGATGTTCGGATGTTCGGCGTCCCAAGTAAAATATGGTACTAGTACAACCGCATATTCGACAAAAGAGGTAAATTGCATAGTTTTTGGAGATTTATTGCGACACTGCTTGACGAATTAGTTGTTTAGTAGTGTTGATACGTAATCGGTATTCGCAGGTTATTTCTAGATTAAACCTGATACGTTCTTCAAAGACGTATTATCAATAATAACAGGATCACTCGTATAACGGTTATATCTACGTTACTAAAATTACTGGTTTGGTGGCATAGCTGGTGTAATACGGAACGGTTACAACGCTGAAGTCTCGGGTTCGTATCCCAGGTCTGGAAAAGTGATGTTGGATTTTCCAATTGATTATCAGCCGTGATTTACGAATTTCGGCCCGATTAGGATAGGCTCGTCCTCTATAACATCCTGGGACCAGAATGCACATGGCGAAACGTGGATATCCTGGTAGCACCTCAGCCTACCCTTTCTGATAAAAAGGCGTGAGTTTATGTATGTATATATAATATAATATATAACAATATAATCAATTACTTTTTAAATATAGAATAAGTACTATGTATTAACTTGTCATAAGAGCTATTTAATTGCCTAAATAATCAATAAACCAATTTCATTTCGTTTCATATGTAAAATTACTTTTAATTCCCTACTTGAACAATTTCGTCCAAGTCCAATAATACCTTGTCAGTAATATTTCCCTGATCAAAAGCAAATTGATATTGTATAATCACGCAGGCTGGCGTCACATCGTCTCCGCACTTACTTCGTCAAGAAACTATCGTGTTAGCCTTTAATCTTTTGCTATAACACCACGTCCCGGAAATTATGAAGCTATACCAATCTTCAACATTCCGGATCGTGTTCACGACGTGTACATCCGCAATACATATATGAAATTTGAACGGATAATCTAAAAAAACCCCTCTAGGGTTACTCTGTACTTCGAGACGATGACGAATGTTCGGCCATCGCACGGAGCAATTTCCGAATATGCCTAAATACTTTACAAAATGTTCGAATCCTGTATCTTACGTCATAATCTTAGACGAAGTTCGAAGTTCCATAGAGAATAGTATTGATTTTTAGAAGTGAAAAACTTTTATTTTATATGTTGACGTTCAACGCTCGAACATTCGCACTTCGTGTCGAAGTACAGAGTTACCCCCAAGATCACGAACTAAGACTCCGCGGATGTGATTCAACTAGGGATTGACGCAGTATTTAAGCTATTGACTTTTTATAGCACAAGTTCGAGAGAAGAGCAAACATATATATGTGATAATATCTGGTTATACATACAATATTTTTAAATCTAGTGTCACTACAAATACTTTAAAGGAACCGTAATAAGTCTAACGGTATGTGCAGTGCAGCAACAATAATGTATCCAACGACAAGGCATAACTGTCTCCCGCCAATTAAATATTAATGTTGTAACCTTATGGTGAACTCTTACAGCATAAATAGAAACTTTAGTGATTTTTCGATTTTATCTACTAACAATATTATGTTTCTTTCTTAAGCATACCTTCTATTAGTAGTAGAAAGACGAAAATTTGTTTGTTGTAAATTCTTCACGCTCAAACCGTTGGACTAATTTCGATGAAACTTGGCTCGAAGGTAGCTTATAATACCCTTGATTAACACATACTTAACAGGCTACTTTTTTCCGAAAACTTAGGATTCCCGTGGAATGATCAAGAAGTTTTCCCGCTAATGTGTCTAATGTGGACTGAACTCAAAAAGTGCCTGCACTCGGGCGAAGCCTTACCAGCCCACTAGTGTTAAATAAAATAATAAAATACATCGTGTGCCAGCCTACTCAAAACTAGGTTTATACAGATTTTTATGAGTCACTACGGCATATTTTCCATCATAGTAGCTATTCGAGCGTATTCGAATATTCTACCACAACCAAAAAGCTCGATCGTTGCATAAATGAATGTTTGTCGGCCTACGAGTATTTATTTCGGGTGTTTTTGTGCATATAATGTATAATTCATCACACCCACGATACGAGAGGATTTGGCGTGGGAGATATTTTCATGAATGTGGTTTTACAGAGAATTGAAAAAAAAAAAAAACATATGAAAAGGTTTATAAAAATAATTTAAAACAGGTAGGCGGTGTTGCGACAATCCCAACGCAATTTAAGCCTATTAAGAAAAAAAAAATATCACAACAAAATAACGTTAATATAATATCATTTTAACTTTCACTAAACTCACTTACTATTCACTTTTCATTAAATTCCAATATTAAAATTAAATATAATCCACCTTATATTTTACTATTCCGCCTTTTTAGAACTATACCTTTTACTCCAACAATTTCAATCTTCCAATAATAAAAATCCATTTTAAAAATGGAACACAATATTCCTATTTTAAATGCACACAATCCAAGCTACAGGATATAAGATCAACACTTTCCTTCGAAGATGCGTTGTAGCCGTAGGTGGCGCGTAGCCCGGCCTCACTCGATTGTCGACCGCCCGCCGCCGCGCACGCTGTATCGCTCCCGACGCTCGCATTACGGGATATTATTTACCCTGTGTATTAAACGTAGCATGTGTTAAGTGATCCACCATGAAGGGGAGACACCAATTCCGCCGCAGATTCAGTCTGCAACCGTCTTTTATGAAGGAGGATCACGACGACGACCGGAGACCCCACAGGTGACTGTTGCTTTCAATTGTTTGTCATGTTTTGATGCATTTATGTATGTCATAGTACTAAATGTAAATTTCTTGAGTTATTATTTAGTAGTTAGGTTAAATTAATTTTATATTTTATCGCAATTTTTACTGTAGCGTTTTGATAAATTATGAAAAATGAGTTATGGTCATTAAAGTCCGGGGCGGCTACGCAATATTTTTTCGTAGCATGTCTACGCGTCGTAGCATTACTTTGAAGTCGTTTTGTTTGGCTTTACGGGGAATTTGTACGCTCTAGTTGCCACTTAACGTAAATAACGCTGAATTGAAGAGCTATTTTAATAGTTAACAATTAATAAAACTGTAGATATAAAATAGTATCAAACACTATAATATATCATAATTCGCAATTTTAATAGTAACACTAATTGTAAATGCAGTTAAATAGAATTGAGAATTATTTTCAAAAATCGACACAAGTATGCTGACTTGCTCAATCTTTCGTCAGACCTGGCAGAAAGTATCTATATTATTTCCCATATTTTTTGACCTATATTAAACTACCAAATATATTAAACTGTACATATCCAAACTAGCATACACTACTAAGTTTTATTTTTGAACAACACCCTTTTCCAATAATTATCTTTTCAAATGACAATTTCCCTGCGTTATAGTGGAGGTCCTTATCGGGCGTCGGTAATGCGGTTCCCCATGTGACGCTGGCTTTGTGGCGACCTCGTTATCTCGCAGAAGGGCAATTTTCTGCAATTTAACTTCACCATATCACCTTTACAATACGTGATCGGGGCTTTGAGAAGGTTCTTCTCAAGAGTTTCACGGGATTTTCCCTTTCAAATAGTCGGATTACCTGTATTTAGTTGGGTAAAAATGTACTTGAAATGAGAAGGGTAAGGGCTGAGTATTTTCGATCTAACCTACTTGATATTGAAGAGTTTTCAGGACATGATAAGAAATTAAGCGATATGTATCATAAAGAAAAATATGCATTATCTATAGAATTATCATAAAATGCGTCAATTTTTGATTAATCTTGCTACGGACGCTACATTACATATATTTTTGTGTACGATGTTTCAAAATTGGTCAATAAATAATTGAAATTTGACTTATTTTGAATGGATTTGGTATGTAGTTCTTAAGCTATCTATTCAACATTGCAAAGCGTCAGTTACATGAATTAGATTTTTAAAGTCTGCTGCTATATATACTCGTATAGCTGCTCGATAACAATTGAGGACAGACTATTTTTTTTTTTTGCTGTGCCGTCATTGTTCGCCCTCTCTCCGTCCTTTCTCACCTGTTTGTCGTCTAGTTCTGTTACACCCTGTACACAGTCTATACACAGACATAAACTCATGGATTTTTCCCAGAAGGGGTAGGCAGACGTCCCCCTGGTTGCAACAAGGACACCCGCGTTTCGCCATGTATATTCCATCCCACGATGTGATAGGGGGCGAGCCTATCGCCATATCGGGCACAAATTTCTGATTCCGGGCTGATGAATGGAAAAATTTAATATCACTTTGCCCGACCCGGGATTCGAAGTCGAGACCTCAGCGTTGTAACCGTAGTACAACTACGCCACCGAGGCAGTCAACCGAGGAAGTACTTTATATACAGGGAAAACTATAAAATCTCGAAAAACAAAAACCCACCCTATAGATAGATGTCTAAGGTGTGCAGACAGCTAAATGGAGGTCGCGAGAGGTCGGATACAGGCCGCTTTCAACAGGTCGCTCGGAAATATTAGGGAGCGGTTTCTGTTCAACAATTTACTTCTCGTAGTAGATGACGATAAAGGAATTATGCTCAAATGATTAATCACTTCATTACATCTTAACTTTATTAAATATAATTTACTGTTTATATGGTATTTTTGGAGTTTATTATATATATTCTTCGTTTAAAATTACATAAAATAAAATTATTTTACTTCGTACTAAACACATTATATATTATATGTCGATGCATTTTCTTATTACTGTAAAACTATCACCCGGCTTCGTTTTCGGTAGCAGTCTTGATATACCCGGTAAATTGTGCACGTGTAATAATGTATGTATGTATGTATGTATAATATAATAAATAAAACTATTCGTACACCTGAAGCTGCTCCAATTTTGGTTCGTTCTCGTTTATCCATCACATAGTTGTCTGGCAGAAATTGCTTAAAGCAATAAGACCGCCACTTGTGCATTTTTTTTATGTATTTCTGTCTGCTTTTCTGTATCTGGTTTACAATAAGTTGTAAATAAATAAATCTTAATATTTCCAGCAGTTCCTCAGGCTATAATGTCCTTCCGAAATACAACAGGGCATTTACACTGTTTGTTTTGTTTGGCGAAAGCGTTTTTATTTTTTGAATTGTATTCATATTATCGTGACGACCAGCACGTCTTTGGTTGTCCTCTGAACCTTAACCTTTATATGTAGAAATCTTTTCGATCAACTTAGCTGTGGTTTCTCGATATGAGATTGTACGATATTCCAGGATTTGTCGACCACATAATATTAAAGTTATCACGTATATGGTCCGAAAAGTAATAAAATTCCTAAAATATCCGATGTTAAAATACGAATTTATAATATGTTAGTATTTTTAAAGTAAAAAAAAATAAATTAAACGGAGGCTTATCAATATTTATTAATTTCGATTCAAAATAAAACCATTATCAATTATATATATTCGTCCTAATTTGCGACATTCTCTCGGAATCAAAATTTTATGTCGCCAATAACTGAAAGAGTTAGTACTCATAAATAATAATTATAATTAGATTCTGGTAAATGAAACCAATTCGTTTCATGTCATTGCAGTTCCGAATAAAATATTAATATCATAGAATTCAATTGTTCAGTACGCATTCAGCTCAGGTTTTGCTTTAATAAAATTCGATTAGACTGAAATAGTTAGTACTCGTTTGAAATAATAATTAGATTCTGGTAAATGAAACCAATTCGTTTCACGACATTGCAGTTCCGAATAAAATATTAATATCATAGAATTTATTTATTCAATACGCCTTCAACTCAGGTTTTGGCTTTAAAAAAATTCGATTGGTTTGAATTTATAAATTTGAATTGCAGCGAATGAAATAAATATATGAAATAAAAAATCATGGATAGTTGTGTGACCAACAGACCGATTACATGTCAACATGTGGAAAACAGTGGCTCAAAAATATTTTACTGTGCAAAATACAAGGCAGCTTTCGAATACAAAAAATACTTTGAACATCACAAAACACATGGTACTGTCGTTTTGATGAAAACTAAAATATTTTGATAAAACCTACATATTATTTAGCCCTGGTAAAGGGTAAGTTAAGGTTGCAAAAAATAACAAAAACAAAACTGGCCAGTACAAAATCATATGTGAGATTTCAAATAATATAGAACAGAAAAAACTACAACTAGGTACGAATTCAAAAGATAGTCGCATAGAGGAAAATTGGCCAAGTTGAAATTTTTATTGCTAGCTACGTCTCATTTGAATATTTGGTCGATCGCGTCCCACGATCGTATCGCTAGTAATGTAAACTGCGTTTCATGCGGGCCGCAGAATCAACCGTACACATCAATTTCTGCTTCATCAACTCTGAAAAGATATGTTATTTTGTATAAGATCCGAATACGGCACGAATAAAAATACACTCACGTCAACAAAAATAAGTTGGGTTGATCTTTGAAAAAAATTCTTTGAATTATTAGTTTCATCCATCATCCATCAGCCAAAGGAAGTCCACTGCTGAACATAGGCCTCCCCCAATGATTTCCACAGAGACCTGTTGGAGGCAGCCTGCATCCAGCGAGGTCCCGCGACCTTTACTAGGTCGTCTGACCATCTTGTGGGTGGACGTCCCACGCTGCGCTTTCCGCTACGTGGCCTCCATTCGAGCACTTTCCGACCCCATCGGTCATCAGATCTCCGCGCTATGTACCCTGCCCATTGCCACTTCAACTTGCTAATCCGGTGGGCTATGTCGGTTATTTTAGTTCTCCTACGGATCTCTTCATTTCTGATTCGATCTCGTAGGGAAACCCCGAGCATAGCCCTCTCCATAGCTCGTTGAGTGACTTTGAGCTTCCTAATAAGTAATTATTAGTTTATTTTAAAGTATACTATAGTTTAACTCCTTGAACCAACATTTCTGCTCTCCATCCAATTTAGATGGAACCACTAAAATTAAAACTCTATCTTATCTTTCTTCCTGTCAAGCTCCCAATTGTCCTCCTCTAGTTTTCAAACAATTTGCTGCCTGTGATGTTAGGAAGAACATTATGCTGAGTTCATCTAACGCGGTTGGTAGTGACTGTGTCGGACGTAGTATTATTATCCCAATCCTTGATGAAATCCTCCCTATCATTTGCCATATTTTAAACCATTCCCTTTCCAGCGGCACCTTTCCTCAAGCGTGGAAAGAAGCCCATATTATTCCTATACCTAAAAAAAGTAATCCTTCTACCTTTTCCGAGTTTCGTCCTATCTCCATTCTACCTTTCCTCTCAAAAGTTCTCGAGCGCCTTATCCATTCCCAACTCTCAGATTTCATTTACAATAACAAGCTCCTCAACCCTTTCCAATCCGGTTTTCGTCCTGGACACAGTACTACCACAACGCTTATTCATATCACGGATGACATCAGATCGGCCATGGACAGAGGCATGCTGACAGTTTTAGCTCTGCTTGACTTCAGCAACGCTTTCAACACGGTGGATCTTGATGTATTACTCAGTGTACTTTCTTCTCTTAACATATCTCCAGGTGCGGTTGATTGGTTTCGTAGTTACCTGTTCGGACGCCGGCAGAGGATATGTGTTGAAGATAAGTTATCTTCTTGGTGCACCATTTCGGCTGGCGTTCCTCAGGGTGGCGTGCTATCTCCTCTGCTCTTCTCTATTTTTATTAATTTGATCACTAATACTCTTCGTTCTTTCTACCACCTTTATGCAGATGATCTCCAAATATATTGTCATGCATATCCAGATGAGCTGAAAGATGCTGTTTTAGCTATTAATGAAGACATTGGACGCATCTCTAATTGGAGTAAGGAGTTTGGACTTAAAGTTAACCCGGTTAAAACGCAGGTCATTGTTGTCGGCAGCCCCAGGTTGATGTCTAGGTTGAACTGGTCGCTTATACCGCCAGTCTCTTGCAATGATGTAGCTATTCCTTTTAACGACACAGTGAAAAATCTAGGTATTATACTTGATAAATCTCTCTCCTGGGGTCCCCAGCTTCGAGAGTTGAGTAGGAAACTATTCACCTCGGCTGGGTCCCTGCGGAGGTTACGCAATTTTCTACCTATCGCCACGAGAATATTGCTTGCTCAATCCCTTCTGCTCCCCATCCTTGATTATGCGGATGCCAGTTATCTTGATCTCACTGAGGAACAACTTAATAAACTTGAGCGTCTCCTAAACTTTTGTATTAGATTTATATTTGGATTACGCAAATATGATCACGTCTCCGAATTCCGTAACAAGCTCAAGTGGTTACCCATTCGGTTTCGCCGGAATACCCATATTCTATCCCTTCTTTATTCTATACTTTTCAATCCCCATTCTCCCCCGTATCTTAATAACCGATTCAAGTTTCTTCATGATACGCATTCAAGATCCCTGAGGTCATCGGAGAACTTAACACTTAAAATCCCAGTGCATTCCACTACATTTTATGACAAATCGTTTACTGTACAAGCTGCTAGGCTGTGGAATTCATTACCTGTCACAGTGAGGCGGGCAGAGTCGCTGCCTATATTCAAAAGATTGGTCAAACAACATTATCTTTCACAATTCAATTGAAGACATTGCATGTATACCGTGTTTATTTATATATATTCATATTTATAATATTTATATATAAATATATATATTTGTTGCTATGGTTATTTTATGCATAATGTTGATACATGTTAGTTATAATATTTATTTATATATGTGTTTATGTTTATGTATATATATATTTATTTATATATGCATTGGTATGTATACTTATAGATATATGTCCATTTATCTTTTCGTACACCTCATGGTACCCCAAAACTTTCGTTCCCTCTTATCCATCCCATGGTTGGTTGTCTGTAAGAGATCGCCTCGAGCGATAAGACCGCCTTTTGTACATTCTTTTTTCTTGTCGTTTATCTCTATATTTTTAGTTTTAGGTGTACAATGAAGTTTTTAAATAAATAAATAAATAAGTATATTTTGAATGAGAATTGATCTCCAATCCAATGGAAATTGGCAAGTTATCGTTAGCTCATTAGTATTTCCAAACGCTGAAGGATTTAGACAGGAATTTCAGTTGGGGAGCGGTAGAAAACCCATACCTCTAAGGTTTTCAACTACTGGCAAGATTTCTTTTTGTGCAATCAGTTTATCTTCTCGGCTGGTTTACTTGAGCTACAATTAGGATAAGAAGGCGTGTGACACTGAAATTCGTTTTATTTTTAAGACAGCACCAATAATAGCCCGTCCAATAGTATACAATACATAACACTTAGTCTACCATGGGGGTGAAACTCTCTTATAATTTATTCCTATGGTATTAGTTAGAGCCATCTTACGTTAGGCTGAAACAAACCAGATGATTTTTTTTTTAAGTATTAATAGATGGCGCTTTGAGTGCCAAAAAAATAATAAAACTAATAACTAAAAATAATAATAACTACTGTTAGTTTAAAATAATTAATTGACTTATTATTAATAAAACAATATTATTATTTTTAATTTATTAATATAAAAATAGTAGTAGTTACTTTACATTTTTAAATTCATACCGCCTCTTTACAATTTGTGTCATAAATTGACAGTTACACAATTTTCTCGAAAACTTTCGTGTGCGTGTTACTCCGATTCAATTATTATAATTTTACGATTATGGCTTTTAACTGCACTTGTTTCATATCTTCTGCGTTTGACCTCGGCTTCCTATTGCTGGATTTTGATACTTGCTTCTCGATTTAGTTTTATTTGACTTGCATATTTCTACAATAACAATGTCACCTAGGAGGTGTCTGGAAATGCTACTTTGGATGCATTATTTAAATTTTTTCCAATTGTGAGATTGGGACAGAATACGATGAACCGACGTCGCGGCGTGGTGGCGCCAAATTGCCATGACCCCTTCATTCTTTATAAATTATTGGAAATTATAAAGGCACAATTGCACCATCTGGCGGATTTTATTTAAAATAAAATATTTCCAGCGACATCTCGTACACAGCTGAGTAAATTTTTGTTCCTCAAATATATTGAAGAGTTGCTCATCTATGTCCTATATAGTGTATTATCTATGTAGTCTACGGTCATACTATTGCCAAAATATTAGGAACAGTTTTCTCCATTTACCGGATTGTTTGAGATATGTTTTCTTAATATAAACAACAAATCGTTACTCGCAATCCAATAGTTTGAATATGTCCAATATAATAAAATGTGGAAAGAGATAAACTGTTCCTAATATTTTGAAAACAGTTGACAAACACGCATTCGCGCTCCAAAAGACTGTAGTTAATTTATAGTATACGTAGTCCTTACTAAACCGTAGTATCAATAATAGTGCTTAACACAAACATGTATAGAATTAAATATATACGTGACGCACTTACGCATTTTATGAATACGACTATTTCAACTGTTTGAACCGTTATATCTCAAAAACGGTGGCTCTTAAGAAAAAAAGCAATGAAATATTCTTGTAGATAATTTTGTGATCTTTGCTTAAACTATGTTTAATAAAACTAAATATTTTGCTAAGAATTGCTTAAACCCATATTTATAAATAAATAAATAATAAATAACACCCAACAGTCACATACATAGTCCTGACCCCACACTAAGATCGAGTCTTGTGTCGTGGGTATCAGGAACTACGAGAGACTTTTCGGTCTCACAAATACCCAGACCCGGAAGAAATATTTGTGGGCCGCACAAACATTTCTCTCGGTGCGGGGATCGAACCCGCGGCCTCTCGTTTCACAGGCGGCGTCTAACCAACTGCGCCACGGAGGCTGTCAATAAGTCAGTATGTCTTTTGACATTGAATACATCTTCATTGAGGTATGAGATAGACGGTGATATTTCAGATTTCACATAATATAATGGTGTTCCGAATATTCCTACCAATTTTAACTCTATGCGAAATGTTGTACCTTAACAAGTCTAAATTGTTCGGACTCTCTCTCTCTCTCTTTGTCTAAATTAATATCAGGCATCATAAATGTGTTTCATTTAAAAGGTCCGTTTCACGTAATATGATAAATATATCCTTAATAATTATCTTAATAAAATTATGTTTTACTGAGTTCACTTTTGTATCTTTATTTTCAATGACTGAAGTACTTAGATTATTATATGAATTATAACATTCACATATTATGTATACTTAGCTCTAACTTATTGACAATAATACTCAATACAATAACAAACCGATGAAAACAAATAATAAAGCTTCCGACGAATTGAGAACCTTGTAAACCTCCTCCTTTTTCAAAAAGTTTAATAATACTTCTAGGCGATTTCGAGAAATTCGATAGATCAAGGAATTCGTTATATTGTGCCTTATTAAATTAAAGTTGCACTGTATTTTGTAATCAAAGACAATATCCAGTCCGTGAAAGGACTAGTGGGAGTTATATACCCAACAGAATAAGGTCTATCTTCACTTGACATATCGAAATTCTCACCCATCGAGTTTATGGCTACCACGCCGGAGAGATGAATGACGGGCCCTCCCGAATCTCCTGGGAGCGTAGTCGACCAAACATCGCAACGCCTGGCGAGGCACAACGCTGGGTGCATTACGATTTCCCCCTTACTGCAACTTTTAATTATCGCTTTCATAATTTGCAAAGGTTTTTTTAAAGCCAACGTATCGTATATGTTTCCATCGCTAGAATTTGTAAATCCATATCCAACTACGTGTACTTCTTGGCCTATAAGGCTTTGAGCATCCAGTGCGCTTAGTTTCCCGTACTCTTGAATCTTTATAGGCTGTGTGCGTGCTAATGCTATGTCATTCAAAGGATCGTATCCCGAAAAATCGAAAATTGTGGCCGGATGTTTAACAACATACAAAACATCGCTGTACGCATCTTTAGTGGCGGTGGCGTTCACATGGCCATACCAGATAACTCCTTTCGCCACAGAGGATCCCTTTTGATTCCTTCTGATGTCCAGTATGTCCAATCCATCGACGCAATGCGCCGCTGTTAGAGTCCAGTCGGGCGTGAGGATTGCGCTTGTACATAAGTGTGATCTTTGGATAATCTCGCCATCACGCAACTCTAATATTTCAAATCTTGCCACGTATGAATATTCATTTTGTGCAGCATCACGGCCGCCGATAATACGCAAGAGTTTCTTACTTTCTATAATTCGTAAAGCGACAAGCAGTAATATAAAATTCATGCCCTCGTAAATATGGTGAGGAACGTATATCGAATATTACTTTATGTTAACGACAATTCACGCTGCATAAGATTAACTGCAGGTATTTTTATATGTTGAAAATATATACACATACATTTATATTTCACGTTTTTCTGTAAGAGTGTCTTTAAGAGTGTGCTGTATGTGCTACTGTTATCTATCAAGGAACCGGCCTGGCTTCACGAATTTTTTGAGTCCAGTCCACATTAGCTTATTATTTTGCGTACTCTTTTATTTATATTAACGCTCAGTGTGACTGCCGTTTTCTGTGCTGCTTTTCCCGCTCCGTCCTGTTTTATCCCGCCTTATTTCGTCTCATTCTGTCCCATGACTTAAGGCATGTAATCCTGTCCTCTCCTATCCCGCCTCACCCCTTTGAGTTATGACTCAATTGACTATGGTCAATTTTTAAACTCATAAACAATAATTTTGAGTCGGGTCTTTAAATAAGGGGTGTTTTTAGTTTTTTAACTATTGTTTATTTTTTACTTTTTAGTAAAAATGGCTATAAAAATGGCTAAATCATCAAAAAATACTAAACCTGAAGATCTTGTTAATGATAATGCGACAAACTTTAAAATATTGTATTATTATCGAGCCTTGATAATTTCGCGATTTTTCAAATTAATCCAAATTTTGGAAATGCTCGAAAATTAACTTCAATGATTCCGTTACATACATACAGGTGAAGCTAATGTTAGCGTGTTAATAAATACGAACAAATATGGACGAAATGGTATATATTAAACATATACTATTTTGAATTAAATAATGTATTTTCTTCTGCCTCAGGAAAGCGAACGCAGTGGAGAGCCAAGCATTATTTCGTAATTTATAATGTTGTTTGATTTTGCTACTGCACTGTTCATCAGCAGTCGTATTGCTTATCATTAGGCGAATAGCATTCCCGTCTCGCTATTCATTGCAATAAAAAACTTCTAAGTAAAGAATAATGATTTATTCCAAAAAATATATTCTTCAAGAGAACCTTCTTTACAAAACTTGTTTGTTATTTATTATATTTGCGTTGTCGAATGAATAACTTAGTTGCTATCAGAATCGAAACAGAATATTCTGGAATAAATGTTTTCCATTACATAGAGATCAGCAAATAAAGCCAATTCACCATTTATATACAGTCTACGCGGGGAGCCAGTCAAAATAGCGCCAGAATATATTTAATAATTTCAGCTTTTCATCTACTGTAAAAGTCGATGTGAGTATGAACCCTGGTATGCAGGGGCGTGCGCTCCTTGTAGGCAGAAATGCAGTGCATTACTTGCCATTCACAGATATTTTATTATAACGTTCGTACGGTTTAGATGACTTTAATTTATAGTAAATAAATGAATAAATAAAATACAATAACTTAAAAGCGCCTAATATTTTATAAATAGCATCTATTTGCAAGCACCCAAACATTATGTTTGCCACGCGACAAACAAGCGGCGCAGCAAAGCAAAATAATGTACCTAATCAACCAAGTCCTGCCGCCGCGTCCCGCATGACTTTAGTTCACATGTGTGGGGTAATTTTAGTGTCCGTGCACAGTCGCAAACGCACACACCCATGAATATCGAAAGCCGCAACTCCTGCGGCAGGCCTCGGAAGTTCGGCAGTTGTCGGGAGCAATCGGAAATGTTCGTTGCCTATAATCCGAGTAAAATTAATAGGCGGAAATCTAATAAATCACCTATGCACATTATGCATTTTTGGTTAGTAAGGTTTTATTTGTTTAAATACATAGCAGAAATGTTTTGTGTTTCGCGGGGGCCGTTTTGATTTTTCATGTGTTTTTGCATTGTTTACTATTTTATACTATAGTTTTTAAATCAATGCTATGTATGTTTGTAGTTTTCTTAAAAGATTTTTCATTTTAACATTTGAAAGTGTGTACATTTAACAGTTTATTACCAAGTTTCGATATTAATTGTAGTCATTTGCTTTTACTAGTGCGTTTGTTTATTTTTTTAAATGTTATTTGATTGTGAGGTTTGTATTGAAAATGTATGTTTATCTAGTGAATGAATGAAGTGGCCGAAATCTTGCGTTTATTTACATCGGGATATAGTAATCTCAAGTAACCGGAACCTTGAATATGTGAGCATTGAAGCTGACTAGGTGAGATTTTTATTTTAATTATAAGAATTTCTTCCGCCGCGACGATCGATCGCTGTTTTGTCTGCCGTAGAAGATGGACATGAATAGTAGTACATCTAAGACTTGTTATGTTGGCATGGTTTCCGACTTAGAGATCCGTCGCGTGGCTGTGGCTATGCTAAAAACTATAAAAGAAAAAGTTTTTGTGACCGAGTACTCCGCCGCATACCCAGTATCATAATCCTGTGCACGCCGCTGCTGGTATGTATACGTGTTCAGGTTTCATAAATTTATTACGATCCTCTACTTTAGCAATAGATAGCCCTCAGACTCCATCAAAAATTTCCAAAATTATTATCCTGAACTGTGCCAAAATATACTATATGGAATTTGTGTTCAATTTAGTTTTTTGTAAATAGCTATTACAAATCCATCGTATATTTGGAAAATATTCACTCAAGATCAATCTTTCTGCAGTCAATGTCTATTTCTCCCATGAAACAGCAGTGTAAATTCACTGTTAAGTTTAGATTTGAAGAACATTGTAGCCAGAATAAGTACTGGACATATTGGTGGATGCATTTAGCTATAAATACTGGTGGTAGGTCTCTCATATGTGAGTGTTTTGGTTTGAAGGATATTATAGCCAGAATAACTACTGGACATATTGAAACTTAACATCTCAGGTCTCAGAATGGTGAGTGCAGTGGAATGCCAACCATTGCTTCGTAAATCAAGGTGTTGTTTGGTTTAATTACTGTTGTATCGCTTGCCATCAAGCGAACGGCATGCTCGTTTCGCCATTCATTTCAATAAAAACTAATTAGTTTAAGTGTGACTATTCTTGCTGAAATCGTAAAAGCCTCAAAGGCTTCTTTACTCTTAATATTGGTATAAAAAGGGCTAGAAAGTACTTCAAAATGAAAGGGCAAACGTGTTCTTGGCACCAGTACTAAGTGATAGCGCTCAAGTGTAATTCTATTCAAAATGTGCAACCAAATCGCTTATCTATTTTTCTTATTATTTTACTAACTTGCTCTTTTCTATACTACAGTGATTCTATTACACAAATAAACATATTTTAGTCATAATTAAATGACAATAAAGTTTTTGAAAGAATTTATAAATTATAACTCAATTTTATTTTCTTCACAAAGCTGTAATGTGTTTAGTTTGTTAATTAAATAACATAATAATAAAAAAAAAAGTTGTCTTCAAATTCGAAACCACAAAAAAGTTCAAACTCAACGAACATAATTAAATCTTGGAGTGAACTTGTTATTTTTTTATTTCACCTTAAAATATTGTAGGATAGGATTCAAAATGGCCGCCGCTAATGCCGATCTGAAGTACCAGACTAGAGAGCAAAATAATAAAATAAGTCTGTTTTTCAAACGCTATCGGGGATTTCTGTTTGCACAATTGAATTTTCGTTGTCACGGGAATACAGCTAGATAAAATTGTTTTAAAACCTACTTCGATCAGATCTAGTATTTTCTTATCTTAAGGCTGGTGTATAATTTAATAAGCCGAAAATGTTTTTTTTTTTTTATTGCGATGAATAGCGAGACGATCATGCCGTTCGCCTGATGGTAAGCGATACGACCGCTCATAAACAGTAGCAAAACCAAATAATACCTTGAATTACAAAGCAATGCTTGGCATTCCACTGCGCTCACCATCCTGAGACATAAGATGTTAAGTCTCAATATGTCCAGTAGTTACTCTGGCTACAATGCCCTTCAATCCGAAACACAACAGTGCATTTACACTGCTGTTTGACGGGAGAAATAGACACTGCGGTGGTACCCACCCAGATGGCCTCTCACATATGAGAGACCTACCACCAGTTTAAAAGTTAGATTACTAGATCAACATCGGGCTATAGTTGTTAAGTTGCCACTTATCCCGTAAATTTAATCGTGAGTTTAGAGTTTAGAACCGAAGTATTGAAAAAGTTTATCCGATTAGTTTTTAATTATAACCTTTACGACAGACTATAAATACTGGTGGTAGGTCTCTCATATGTGAGAGGCCATCTGGGTGGGTACCACCGCAGTGTCTATTTCTCCCGTTAAACAGTGTTAACGCACTGTTGTGTTTCGGGTTGAAGGGCATTGTTGGTTTTGCTACTGTTCATGAGCGGTCGTATCGCTTACCATCACGATACGAGCATGCCGTTCGCCATTCATAGCAATAAAAAAAAAATTGTCGCATTCTGACCAACTGTGTAGAAACTGACCCTTTATCCACACTAATATTATAAAGCTGCAGAGTTTGTTTGTTTGAACGCGCTAATCTCTGGAACTACCAGTCCGATTTGAATGATTCTTTCAGTGTTGGGTAGTCCATTTATCGAGGAAGGTTATATATCATCACGCTATGATCTATAGGAGGAAAGCAGTAGTGATATTTCTAGCAAACGAGGAAATTTTGTTCGTTTTTCGTGGTCCGATTGGTCGATATTCTAAACTGATAGTCAGAATTAAACATTTTGACTTTTGACCGCTAGTGTGTGAATAAAAGGATAGCGACTACGTTTATAGGGTTTTATTAATGCCCATTGACGCCGAATTAATACTATTCCTGAAAATTATGGAACCCTTTGACCTTTTAAAGGTTGGAATCAATTTGTTCGGAACATCGTTATCTCAAAACTGGTGAAAGATTTTTCAGGTCAGGATGATATCAAAGCTTTTTAAAGCACTTGTCGCGGTAATATTCATAAGTAAACGTGAACTAGCAATTATTTGTATGCTCTTTGGACCTATTGAGATAAAAGTTATGTTATGTATAAGTAGTTTAACCACTTTATTTAATAGAAAAAAATGTTCATTGTATTTACGAAAATAATAAATAAAAATACAAGACGTGTTATCCATCTCACGGTTTTGATTCGGAAATTATGATTTTTCTGGTAGTACAATACTGTATAAACTTTGAATTTCGGAAAAGATTCATGTTAGGTGACAGGCAGAGAGTTTTTATTCTATTCTTTGCGATCCATATATTTTATTAGAAAAATTAAATACGTCAATGTTGTTTAACTGTGAGATGATAGGGTAAAAAAAATTGTTATGATATTATAAATACCAAAACAAGCGTATAATCCATGCGCATTAAAACTTAAAATCTATCTATACCATACGTTTTTAAGGCAACCATTACGTTGTTTACTTCAAAAGCTTTTAAATCAAAATAGAAATAAAATATATTGCCAAAAGTTAACGTATCGGCAAATGATAAATGTGAAATTTGTTCCAATATATTACCCAATAACTCCATAAAGTCTGGACCGATTGAAAAAGCATTCGTTTTCTGCATTAGCAATTTATTTCAGGAAATTGGAATGATTCTTGCTGCATCAAGACCGCGTTTTAAGCGAAATTACATATGAGCTATCAACCATTTCAGTTATAGCAATTGACCAGGTTTCACTTTGAAGAAAAAAATATAAAATGTGTGTTCTTTTTTTCTTATGGTATATATCTGAAAATCAAGCAGCATCTCACCTGATGGCAAGTGGTGGATGCTCCCATGTACATATCATCATCATCATCATCATCATCTCAGCCATAGGAAGTCCGCTGCTGAACATAGGCCTCCCCCAACGATCTCCATATCGACCTGTTGGAAGCGGCCTGCATCCATGTACATATATAACGATTGTATCATAGATATGTTGCCGGCTCATCAAATCGGGAGGGACATGCCGAACGGAAAGGAAAAACGATGGGAAAGGGGAAGGGGTGCTGGGTATCCTGCAATTTCACTCACCGAACAAAACAGGACAGCGTAGCTATCGCTTCATGTCGGTTTCCTGTGAGATTGGTAATAATAGCAGTAGTGTATATTTGTACTGAAATATTTGTTTATATTATTGAATGGCGGGATGAGCATACTATTCACCTGATAATAACCGATAGGGCCACTCAAGGACAGTAGTAAAACTAAACAACACCATGAGACTAAGACATCCTGAGACATAAGATGTTAAGTCTTATTATGTCCAGTAGTTACTCTGGCTACAATGTCCTTAAAACCGGAACACAACAGTGCATTTACACTGCTGTTAACGGGAGAAATGGTCATTGCAGTGGTACATATGAGAGACCAGTAAAATCTCGTCTTATAAAGAAGTTTTATGTTTTCTAGATTGAAAAAGTTATATTTAATATGTGTTCTAAACTAAGGATTTGCAAATTTCTATGATGCATTGAAATTTAATCGAGCAATATATTTAAAAGCGATATGTAGACTGACGAGAAAATTTGTGAGATCCAAAGGTGCCTTTCTTAAGTTTTTGAAGTCACGTATTTATTCATACCTATTTTTTCCTCGCTTAAAAGGTAAAGCAAAGTGTAAGGAGAAAACCTACATACCTGAGACACCGATAAGAGTTTTGAAAGTATTCTACGAATCCGCACTAACTTAGCGTGGTGAACAAGTTCTAACCCTTATCAATCAGAGAGGAAGTTGGTGCCCATCTGACAGACAGTGTAATTACCGACTTGAAATCATTGTACCTGGCAAGATTTAACAAATATCCAGCTATCAAACAAAATGCTGACTTCAAAACAAAGTCTAAAATTCCTTACATTATTTCTAATTGTCTGCTCTTAGCGTCTGAATTATAAATTTAATATTGTTGAAATCGCGGTTTCCATTTTACGAAACGCTTAAGCAACAGAATAAGAAGCCAACATTGGAACGTAACTTTATATTTCAACTGTCGCTTTTACTGAAACAGTGTTATTTAATGTGAAATTGTTTAATCAAATTAATTCAGAAACAACACAGCATTTCAAAGTGCCTGATCAACTGAAATGGCAGTACATTTGTATACTAGAATAATATTCGCAATGAGTTTTATTGTTGGATAAAGGGATTCAGAATAAGTTTTTTTTTCGTGGTGGCATATTATTATGACATTGTAACTGATGTTGTGTGCACCGCTTTTTATTTTATCTGCTTTAGTTATTTAAAGGTTCGTGACCTAAAATGGAAACAAAAAAAAAATACTAATTATTTCAGCTTTCGATTGAATATAAATAATAGAATAAATAATAGCTGCACAATAGTAAGATGCTATTTCTTTAAGCAGTTTAAATAATCACCGGTATCAGTTTAAAATACAGTTTTATATAATTGGGTCAAAAACATGCATTGCGTATACAGAGGTATGATAACATGAAAACTTAAGCAATGCAGCAACGCGTTTATAATAGGCATATATAATATAATAGGCATATTCAATTCAATTTCAGTCCCATTTCAAGAGTTCAAGGTAATATTGTGTCTGGTGATAATATAAGTGTCGAACCGTCTGTATAGGTAAAATACGCGTAGATTTTTGCAAAGTAATAGAGACGCGCGGGTAGGATGTTGTGTCCTAAAAAGCATTCTCCCCTTCTTTTTATTTTTTCTTTTCACATTGCTAAGTCGTTGACATAATCCTATTCCCAGACTATTATAAATCAATATCATATTTACATTTCGGCTTCGTTATGACGAAATTATTTCGTCGGTAAAAGTCTATACGTAGACTCTCATATTAGGCTTAATAAAACTTTCGTGGAAATTTTCGATTCCGATTAGTACCATTCGATTATGTTTAGGTATAGAAATTGCGAAATTAGAGTGAAATTAACTTTAGCTCGTTTCTATTTCTATTTTGTATCCCAAATACAGATATTTTATGACAGTTACGTCGAAATATTAATTATGGCTTGTAGGAAAAATAATATTTTTCCTGGTTAAAAATACTGATTATAAAAAACAGAAACCGTAATTGACCAAGGATGCTTAGTTTATGTGACGTTGACTGTGTCCAACAATCGCGGTAGAAAAACATGAAAATTGACGTCACAGGTTTAATCCCACAACGTAAAAATGTGTACAAAATTAATAAAGCGTCGGGACTAGGTGTGTGACTTAAGGTTTTCGTGTTTTCTAGCACTGATATCTTACGTTGTGGTGAACATTACATAATATGATTTGTTGTAAAAAATGTTTGTTGATTTATTTTTTACATTATTGATAATAAAGGCACGATTTTTTTCTAATTTTGCCTGACCGCTTTATTCTTCTCACTGCTTCCTGAGGTAGTTCTTAAATGGAATTTAATGATCTTCAAGAAAACAAGGTACTTACTTTTACCTTACAAGTTATAACGCACTAAGACTTTTGTTCAGGAGTATTAACCAATGCAAATCTTATTTTATTGCCATCTCATATAAAAAATAGAACAGATATTGTGCAGCCATATTTAATCTAGCGTCAATGACTTCTATCTCGTGCTCTGACCTTATTATGATTGTTTCTTGGAAGTCCTTGCGGAATTTCTTGTAAAAGTCTTATTAAACACGAATGGAAATTCTGTGATATAAAATATTTCCCACGCACTAAGGACCCAAGTACATTTCAAACAACTTCACAAAATATTGAAACTTGTAAGAAAATAGCCTGATGTTGTGAACTAATCAGCAAATTATTATATGACGGAGCATTTATATTTCACGTATGGATTTTTATCTCAAATTATAAACATATAAATAGTTAATCGAAGTTTAGTTTCCAACTTCGCCTATATTTAATAGCTAGAAGAGTTAGTGTAATTAAAGTGTGTTAGTATTTACACCTCGTACTTAACTCATTGTAAGAAAAGGATTGTCAGGCGCCATTCAAACTTGTGTGAGGCAAATTTGAATAATCATTGAGTAAATAATAATATATCTAAAGAAAATACAATTTTTCCGTCAGTCTGTCAGCTCCAAGCAGGACAATGGAACATACAAGGTCACGACATAGGCTTACGACAGATAGTATTCACATAACAAAAGAATCCATTATTGAGATCGGCTTATGACGCTTTTTTGTGGTATCTGTGGCCGCTTCTTTACTCGCGTAAGACGTACGTACGATAGTTTGTTTTTGGCTTTACGAAAAGATTTATACACAGCTATATTTGGAGTGGTAAAGCTCGTACTTTCGTCTGTTATCGTCCGACGGTATCTGCGGCTGATGATAATGCCGATAACAGTCATAATCATCGATAAAATATAATATGGCTGTCACATACCTACATAAGCACTGTTGTTTTATAATACTTGGTATGTTAATTAGTTCAAGTTGTTATTTTGAGATTGTGTATATATTTACTAACTTAATAATAGAGAATTGTAAAACCTACTCTAGTTATCGAATATTTTGTACCTTATAAATCACTTTTGACCGCCAACCCGCACTAGGCCAGCGTGATGAGTCCATCACAGTCATATGGCCTAACCACTCTCAATCGTACTCTCGATTGTAGAGTAGGCCCGTGCCCTGCAGTGGGTTGTATATGGGCTGATACAGATTATGAACCACTATTGAATTTAGTTTGAGCAATGAAGACAAAACATTTGATTAAACAAATAGGTTTCTAAACTATCTATGCATAAGGCTGTTTGTTTAGCTTACTTTCTGTTTTATTATTTTACAGCTTTACTTTTTAAGACGGTCTGGTAAACGTAAACGTTTAAAACTGCCGGCGTCTGAAAATAAAAGGAAAGAGGAAAGCATGAGGAAAGACTTTATAATTTGAAGTTTAGTCTAAAGTTAGCAAGAGGTATCGCTCTTTAATTGAATTGCAATCTGCGAAATTCTAACTTATCGAACTAAAACATGTATCGTAAGTTTTTCTATTCCCCCGTGAAGCCAGTTCGCAAGTGAAATTAATCAACGTATATTACTCGATAAACGATCACTATTAGGCTCATAGGAAAACAATTACTTAATAGAGCCTAACTGTTAGTTCTGGACACACACTTTCAAGCTAAATTGGATCGCCACACGATATTATTATGAGGGAAGAAAATAATAAAAAGGTAGATGTTCGAATTAATGAAGTTTGAAGAAATAGATGGACGCAAGTCGCCTACGGCATGTCTTTTTTATTAGTATGAATGGCGGGACCAGCGTGTCGTTCACCAGATGGAAAGAGATACGACCGCTCATGGACAGTGGCAAAACCAAACAACACCTTGAATTACAAAGCATTGCTTGGAATTCCACTGCGCTCGCCATCCTGAGACATAGGACGTTATGTCAAGTGGTTACTCTGGCTAAAATGTCCTTCACACCGAAAAACTATAGTGCATTTGCACTGCTATTTGACGGGAGAAATAGACATTGTGGTGGTACCCACGCGGCCTCTGTCATATGAGAGACCTACCACCTGTTGTTGCGGAAATAATTGACGGTGTGTATATTGCTGAGGACTTGTGACTACTTACTTATATATTGTATTAGAGGTTTATTGTATAGTTATAAAACCAGAAATGTACAAAGTATACAACATAACAATTTTCTACTACGACTGCCTCGGTGATGTAAATTCCCCTTCCGGGAAAAAGGCGTGAGTTTATGTATGTATGTACAATTTTCTAGGTTAAAATAAAGTTTCAAAACATGCTATGCAATTCTCAAACTGGACGAATAAGCAAACGCATTTCATAACTCAGTATCTAAATGGACGCAAAAGTTCGCTTAGCCTTTAAGCTATGTGCCATAAACTTTGGTCCTTCGAGGCGATATCCATGAAGATTCTAAACAAAGTATTAGTATAGTACTGTATGTACTATATATGTGTATAGTATGGACTTATAAAGTAGATAGATACAAGTCAGTAAACTAAATCGAAATTCTGTGACTCCTAACATTTGTTCCCTATCTTGGATCCCTATGGAATAAGTTCTAACGGGCGGTAAATAAATGTTTGCATTTTACGCTGCGAATATTCAAACTGCATAACCTGGTTAAAAAATCTTTAAATTATTTGGTCCAACCGTTTAAAATCACAAAGTGGGTCACTTACGTTAAAAATATTCATGAATTTTCATTAATAACCTATATGCAGTTAAAATAAAGCTATATTATAGTGAAATTTTAAAGTAAGTAGAAAAATAAAATGAATACTAAAAAATTCAGCAAAAACGTTAAACGCCGGATGCTTTCACTAAAATATTGTAAAATCGAACGGAATTCCATTGCCACTGCGTTTAGTAAATTGCATGTGATTTTCCAACGGTATTCGCTAACAGTCCAATCTGGCGTGGATATTCGGAAATTGCTTATTACTGTATTGCACTGTACCTGGCGTTTCTTCTCTTGAATAATGTGGTATTTTGTTTCAGTGCACTCGCTCAACATTAATTACAGGCTTATTATAGCATTTGTAGCTAATTATTTCGGAAATTTGCTTAATGCTTAACTAAACTGTACAAAAATGGTGTATTTAGTAGCGTGGAGTCAGGAATTCATACCTGATATGGCGATAGGCTCGCCCCCTATCACATCGTGGAATAGAACATACAAGGGGAAATATGGTTGTCTTAGTGGCACCTTTGCCTACCCTTTTTGGGAGAAAGTCGTGAGTTGATGTATAAATGTAATTGTGGAAAGGGCTTCTGTTGGTTTTGCTAATTATTCTTCAGATTCCGTTTTAACATACGCTATAGGTTTTGAAATAGATGACGAATGACGTAGGAAATCGATTGTCATTATCTTGATTGCGTTTCTGTTATTTGTGTGAACGCAGCGCGTATTCCGCGTATTATCTCTACAACCTATTACAGTGGCTACAGCCGACCTGTACTAGTTTACTCGTGATATTAAGCGTACTTTTATAAGCACTGACACTTTTATTCATAACAGTTAAAAATCTATTTTAGTTACTGATTTTTTCGTCAAATTGAATTTGGAATTCAATTTGAGCGAAGAAGACAAAATATTCAATATCGAAAGATTTTAAAACTGTCTATCTATCAGGCCGATTATATTTAGATATTAATTATACACACAAGCATATTATATACATTATATAGGTAGCACGGCGGTGATCATGCGATTGTAGATTAATCTTTGGCAGGTGTGCAAAGTCCGATGACATCGGATTAGTTCTCGTCTATAGAATCATAATATACATTGTATGTACCACATAATTGTATTATCGTAGAACCAACTGACAGTTGTAGAGGTATCATAAATTAATTGATCAATGCCACAAAAATTCAAAATGCCATGTAATAGGTCTCATATGTGAGAGGCCGCGTGGGTAGGTACCACGGTAACGACTACGCCAAATAGCAGTGTAACTACATTATTGTGTCCGGTGTGAAGGACATTGTAGCTAGATAATATATCTGGTGGTGGGCGCAGTAATTAGCTAAGCATTGCTTTGTTCTTGATGGTGTTATTTGGTTTTCTAATGTCTGTGAGTGGTCGTATCGCTTACAATCAGGCAAATGGCATGCTGGTTTCGCCATTTATTGCTATAAAAATTACTTAACATTATTTTAATAACTTAACAAGAAAAATAGTTACCATATTATTCGCTTACATATTTGATTCAGAATAAGATGTGGGCAGAAAACTCAGATGCTGATCCAATGACAATTTTATTAAAACCAGGGTTTCATTAAATGACGAAAAAAACATAACTAATGGCAAAGATATAATTTTGAACAAACTACGCTTTCTTATAAATCATAACATAAATTGTCTTTTGATTTAGATCACTTTTTTATTTTCATATTTATTGGGTTCAGTTTTGTAATCCTATTGCTCTCAGAAATGTCAGATTGAATTTAAAAAATAAAAGTGCTCCAAATATCTTGACAACAGCATCACAATAACGTATTCCGACGCCAAAAGATCGTTGACGATCTATACTTGTTCTAAGGATTATTATCTGCGTACATATGTATTTATATGATATGTTTATAATTAATTTTAGATAACTTTCATTTCATATACACCTTAAACTGCCCTTTCATTGTCCTATTTATACCTATATCCAAAAGTTGCTTGGAAGAAATTGCCTCATGTGATAAGGCCGCCTCTTGTATTATTATTATCATGTAATTTATTTAGTGTATTTTTTTTCTATTTAGTGGAAAAGTGATTAAATAAATAAATTATATAAATAAAAATATTCTCGTAAACAGCTTTGGATGCGTAGGCAAACCAATTGCTCTGATCAATAACGAAACGTCAAATACCTGAATAATTTACAAGTAAAATTAATTCCAACACCAAAACGGGAATTCGATTAGTCTGCAACAACTTGTGATATAGTTTATGTACCAGCGCGGCGTGCAGATTAAATTCCGGTTGCTCTGCGTATGTTTTGCACGCATTGTTAACTATTTATTACTACTGCACGTATGTCTAATTAGGTTGAATTGCAGTATTGTTATTTATTACTAGCGGGCCTACCCGGCTTCGCCCGGGTGCAGATAGTTTTTAAGTACAGTCCACATCAACAAAATATTATTTTGCATACTAACTGTTTTGTATTTAAAGTCGTGACATATATTGCTTTTCCCGTCCCGTCCGTTCTGTCCTTCCAATCCTTGCAATCCTGTCCTTCTTTGTCCCTACCATTAATTCGAATTTGAAAGAGTAGCAATGATGTACATTTGATTATTTACTCATCTCACGGGAATACTACTTTTCTCGAGATAAAAGTCGGCTATTACCAAATTTCATCAAAATCGGTTCAGCCGTTTTACGTGCAAGAGTAACAAACGTCCATATATTCATACATTCAAATGTTCGCAATCATAATATTAGTAAGGTTTAGCTGCTGAACGCATTTTGCAGTCGAGAAAATACTCGAATCTGTGATCAGAACTAGACTTCCTGTTACGGAAGATTCTGATGATTATTCTTAAAATATTACTCATAATTTGATCGTTATTTTTCAAGCTATATTACATGAACAAATATTAAAATAATAGGATCATCCCTTGACGAGAGACAAACGAATATTCTGTTTGTACTGTAAGGTTACCGGCTCAGTCCACACGTATTAATCCAGATTTGGGTATTTGTATTTTTGTGTTTGTAAACACACAAAACGGAAGAAAGACAACAGGCTATTTAGCAAAGTACCTTGTTTATCATTCATTAGATATTTGATTACATGAGACATACCTGAATGAAATTGAATAAACAGTTCTCGTTAAACACGGTAATGAAGTTACCAGGTAATAATAATCGTATTTTCTAAAATTAATTTGTCTTGGGTATGGGAAAGTTATAGACTCCCCGACAATTTTAATAATCACATCATCGTGAACAAAAACCATCCGAGACTTAAAACTGTGAATCTGTTAATACGACATGACATTTGAATTAATATGAGTACATCTCAATAAAAGCTTGTTCACATAACTTTAACACCTCAAAACCAATTATGTAAGTCTCTTAACATAGCAGTCGGGGTAACAAGTACGTTTAAACTCAAAACTTTGTACTCGAAGTGAATCAATTATCAAATGTATATACATCGCTTTTGGCAGTACTGCATCGCTGAATAGTTTCCTGGGCTATGTTACGGGGTTTTCGACCTCATAAAACTTTAAAAGATCACTTAGCAATTTGGCATCGTTTCAAACAATCGGTTTATTTTCCTTTAGAGTAACATATCCGGGTAGAACGTAGCCAAATACTAACCGAACCAAGTCTAAGAATAAAATGGATATGCATTTGCGAATCCGAAGTTTACTTTTTTATATTTGTTTCTGAATGGATGCAGAAACAAGTAATAACGTAAGTGATCTTTTATGGGTACTGGCTTCTTCATGCAAAATATAAAAGAATTTTTAAAAATATTTTAGTTGAGTTGTGAGGTTAACTAAAATGTGTAAAATGAAAAGGTTCATTCTATTTTGCTTAACCTATTTTATTATTTGGAGGATACTTTTTCTTGCATGATGTATGACAACAAATCTTGAAAAAAACTTTAGTCATTTCTGTTTCTACAGGGTATATCAAGACTGCTACCGAAAACGAAGCCGGGTGGTAGATCTAGTGACTTCAGACACAATGCAACTAAAATCGGGCAAAAAAAGTTACAAATTATTTTGTTATTTTGTTTTCGGTGGTAATACATAGTATTTTTCTGAAATAGTAGTTGTACCGTGATGGTACATAGGGAAATAAGCACTACGCGTGATGGAGACAAATGTAAAACGTACTCACATTTGCCGCCTGCAGGTCCGCCTTGGTGAAGAATAGTCCTTTCCAGGATACGATACACAGCACGAGAGTTATTGAGTTGTTCTGTCTACGCCTTTTGCCTGTTATTAACGATTATTTGTGAGCATCCCGTTGGGCAAATAATGTGGCCTATTAGGTACTTACTTTATCAACAGCGATTTCCCGCTTTATCTTCACTTAAAACATAAAAATACAAAACCTTACAATTGGTCATTATTTATATTTATTATTATGAGTATTATTTGTGCGAAACCCACTTATGTATGTTTTAAATGAAAGTTGCTTATGCCCGATATTTCATCACTTTTTCGTCCTTTCCCACCTTTTCCCTGACCCCTCCAGAAAATATGAAACTCTTACACTCATGAACAACTTACAAATAAAATAAAGCTTTCCCTGTCCAGTTCTTGAATTGTACCATCAAGTTAAATTTTTAAGGGATGTTTTGTACCCATGGAACCATAAGTACTTTTTATAAAATTTCATCCCCTTCGTGCCATTTTTCCAAAATTAATGCACGCCAATTTCTAGTGTTTACAATATGTAGCTAAAATAAGCATTTTCATACCAATAACAGCGGTTTTAATATTGCATACAAAATTACAACCCTTATTTTAAACTACTACTTGCTACCTAAAGTACTAATTTTGAGACCTGCAACTTTCACGGTTTCATTGTTCCATACAACACAATTTCAACCTTTTCAGCCCTTTAGGGGTTGAATTTCCAAAAATCCTTTCTTAGTGCTACTCTACGTTATAATAGGAACCCCTCTGTTACATTTCAAGTTCTACAGTTCAGTAGTTTCGGCTGTACGTTGATCCAACAATTCGGTTCCATAACATTTCAACCCTTATTTTCACCCCTTTAGGGTTGATTATAAGAAAACATAGTTTGCAGTTACTCTTGTTTCTTGATGACTAACTAAAGCGCCAAGTTTGACAATTGTAGCTTTTACGATTTCGATATTCCATATAACCGTTTTTTACCATTTTCACCTCCTTAGGGGTTGAATATCCATAAATCTTTCCTTAGTGCTATCCTATGCCACAATAGGAATCCCTGTGTAAAATTTCACGTTTCTAGCTCCATCAGTTTCGGCTGTGCGTTGATTAGACAATTCGGTTCTACAAAATTTCAACCCCTATTTTAACCCCTTTAGGGCTAATTTTAGAGAAACAAAGTATACAGTTAAATTCCTTTTTATATGACTAACTAAAGTGCCAAGTTTGACAATTGTAACTCTAACGGTTTCGATTTTCCATACAGCAGTTTTTTACCCTTTTCACCCCCTTAGGTGTTGAATTTCCAAAAATCCCTTCTTAGTGCTCACCTACGTCACAATAGGGACTCCTGTGGAAAATTTTACGTTCCTAGCTCCAGTAGTTTCGGCTGTGCGTTGATACGTCAGTCAGTCAGTCACCCTCCTCTTTTATATATATAGAAGATTATGAACGCCACAGGAATAAATTCTATGGCGACCGCGTGCGCGCCGGTTGATCGGTTTTCGTTGTTGTTGTTGCACTCGCGGCCCGCGGTGAAGTTGTAGCGCGTCCTCCATGTGGGGGCGCTAGTTGCGCGACGCGTGATTGGCGCGTCGATTACGCAATGCCTCGACGGCGTTGGCGGATTGGCTAGTTGGCGGCAATGCGCGCGAGTTTGAAGATCCTCGCCACTTTACACATGTGCCAACATCACGCATTGTATTGAATATGATATTTTATATAAACACGGTTACGAAACATTCCGCCCACCAAAATACATTAATGTATTTTCGAAATTATAAACAAATTAACGTAATTAAAATAAGAAGGCATATGATATCTTACTAACAAAGAAATAATACGAAATAAGAGTCAATCTGCTTGGTTAGGTAGCGGACAAAGTGTGACTAAAGGTCTCGTAAGGCGAGAGCCTTCAGCCGTACGTATCGTTGCGATTCGAACTACTCCATCTGGGCTTGGGTGCAACTCCTCAACCCGAGCCAGAGGCCAATGTAACGGAATTGAATTATCAGTTTTAATAATTACGATTGATCCTACTTCTAACGGTCGTGAATGCTTGGTCCACTTCGCTCGCTGAGTTAACGAATGAAGATATTCATGTTTCCAACGATTCCAGAAATCCTGCTGGAATCGCTGAATCAATTGCCATCGACCCAATCGATTTATGTTTAATGAAGTAACATCTTCATCAGGAACAGTCGTAAGCGGTTCAAGAGTTAGAAAATGGCCTGGTGTTAAAACTGACAGGTCATTGGGGTCGGAGCTCAGCGGACAAAGGGGCCTTGAATTTAGCATTGATTCAATTTGTACGAAAAGTGTCGTTAATTCTTCAAATGTCAGACATTGGTCGCCAACTATACGATACAAATGCGATTTCACAGATTTTATTTGTATTTCCCACACTCCGCCGAAGTGGGGGCTTGAGGGTGGATTGAAACGAAATTCGATTTGATTTGCATGAGCAGCATTTCGCATGTAGTTTACTAATTGTGCATTAGCACCGACGTAATTTGTGCCACAGTCAGAATGAATTACGCTAACTCTTCCACGACGCCCGGAGAAGCGACGCAACGCAGCAAGGAAAGCGTCCGAAGAAAGGTCTGATACCGCTTCAAGATGCACCGCGCGAGTCGCGAGACTAACAAATAAACATAAATAGGCTTTGGTAATTTTTGCACCGCGATGTATACCGCTTTTAATTCGAAAAGGGCCGCCGTAATCGGTCCCTACAACAGAAAATGGTTTCACCTGATTTACGCGAACTGCAGGCAGATCGCTCATAAAGGGTTCAAGTGGAGATGGGTGTGTCTTGTAGCACAGTACGCATTTGGATAAGCAATTACGAATGGCACGTTTAGGATATAATATCCAAAACTGTTGCGAAAGAAGATACTGCGTTATATTCACGCCGGCGTGACAATTTTCACGATGAACAGCTTCGATTATAAGGAAAGTCAAACGGGATGTACGTGGAAGGAGAGCAGGGTGTTTATGCTCAAATTCGAGACCAGATCGGGAAAGGCGACCGCCCACCCTGAGAATACCCTCGGGATCAAGAAACGGGTTTAACTTACGCATTTGTTTCGATAATAATTGACCTTCCCGGAGCTGACGAATTTCGTTTTCGAAAGAAGCTTGTTGATTGTGCTTTACGACGATCAACAAAGCGGCATGAAGCTCTGCGTTATTTAAGAACGGATCAGAGCAACAATTACGTTTATGACGTATAAAATTTATGAACCTCCGCCACCAACATATGATACGTTGAATTTTCCGAATGGAAGAATAATGATCGAGTAGAATATCTATAAAATAATTCTTCGAATCATCGGAACAAAGAAAGCTTTTCAACTCCTTTGCCTCCGATTGAAGAAGATCCTCACTAGGATCGACATTAAGCTGTGGCCAATATTCGCAAGGTAAGCGTAGCCAAACAGGACCCGCCCACCATAACCGATTGTTGACAAGATCGAATGGTAACTGACCACGAGAAGCGACATCTGCAGGATTGTCTTCAGAAGTGACATGGCGCCACTCAACATCTGGAATAATATCGTGAATATGACTAACGCGGTTAGCGACGAAAGTTTTCCAACGAGACGAATGAGAACGCAACCACGCTAGAACATCGGTAGAATCAGGCGAAGCTATCACGCGAGTAAATGGAAAAGATTGCGCGAAAACATTCATAACAAATTTCAAAAGATCGGCGAGAAGGACTGCCGCACAGAGTTCCAAGCGAGGTAACGAAACAGATTTAGGAATAAAACGAGGAATTTGCAACGAGCCTAGTAATGGTATTTGCTCAAGGTAACGATACCAAAATTTGACTATGTCGTCGGGAGGGTCTGCATCCCATTCGATTGGAAAACACCACAAGGCTAAATCACGAGATGAAGGAAATATGGTTTCTTGTTCACTGTGTTTGAACGGCAAAGAGACAACGGATCTACCGGTAACATCTCTGGTATGAGAATTCTTAAAAATCTTGCATCTCTTAACTTGCATAGTAAGAGGTTTTGAATGAGAAACGGTTAACTCCTCAAGCTGCCCTAATCTCTCGAGATCATCATGAATTTGTGGTTCGTTAAAAGCAAAAAATGAATGAAATTTCGAATCTGTGTATCCAACGTTCCCGACAAGAAGCCAACCAAACAGTGAATTTAGAGCAGACGGTTGGTTGGTACCACCTTCGACTGTTCCCGGTAAAAGAAGCGAAGCGAAACATTCCGCGCCGATAAGAAGATCTACAGGACCAGGGATGTGACAATTTGGGTCCGCTAACTGCAGCGATTTAATATGCTGCCACGACGATTTATCAAGACGAATGGATGGCATCTTCCCACATATGCTTGGCAAGGTCAAAGCTTTAATGGCAAAGAGAAACTGGTTGTTATGTCCGAGATCAAGGTTAACAATACCTGACACGGGAGCTGAAGTGTGACCCAATCCACTAACCTTATGGGATGTGGAAATACTAGAGAATCCCAGGCGCTTCACAGCGTTCTCTGTGATAAAGTGACTTTGACTACCGGAATCAATCAAAGCTCTAAACGATTGGAAATTACCCAAAGAATCACGAATTTGAACTATCGCGGTCGATAATAAAACGAAAGATTGTTCACGCATACTGGTCAACACTCGAACCTGATCATCAGGTTTATAAACACCCGGAGAAGTGGCTAAGGAAGCAGTGAGCGATTCTGCTTCATGCAAAAGGGTATGATGTCGTTGATGACATTTATTACATCTGAAGAAAGATCGACAATCTTTGACGCTATGAGACGTTCTCAAACAATTGAAACACCAACGATGAGTTCGAGCATACTCATTGCGTTCGGTGACCGAAAGTTGTGCGAATTTTTCACACTTATTAATCGAATGATTTAATTGACAAAAGGTACATTTGAAAATTACCGCTGCTGGTGTTTGTGAAGAAGAAGAACTAGATTTCCTCTCAGAAGTTGACCTTTCTGCAGTATTGGAAAGAAATATGGAAGTCTTTTTTTGAAACTTCGAATTGTTCGACGATATGACTTTGTGGGATTTAATTCTATCCGAAGATTTGACTACGTTAGGATTAACCTGATCAATTAATGAAAAATGATTATCTCGAATTAATGCATCAGCTTTATTATAAAGGAAAGATTTTAATTCTTGAAATTGCGGCAACTCTGTCGACTCTTGCCTTTGTTCAAAAGAACGCCGGGTTTGAGTGTCCAATTTTGACAAAACGAAATAACACAAAACGAAATCCCACTCGTGAATTGGAAGGTCGAGACTTGAGAGTACATTTAAATTTTCATTTACTAAATCTAAATTTCGGCGAAACTCGATCGGTGAAAGTGATTTTAAATTAACGTTTAATATTTCTTTCCAACATGTAAATGCTAGATCTCGTTTATCACGGTATCTGGCCACCAACGCTTCATACGCTCCGCGATAATATTTACCTTGAATCGGGTAAGAACGAATCACACCTAAGGCGTCACCACTAAGACAGGTCTCAAGATATTGCATACGCTTCGTATCCGAAAGTGATTCATTATTATGAATCAAAGAATTAAATAAATCGAAAAACTTAGGCCACTCCTTGATTTCACCAGAAAATGTTGGTAGGTTAATTTTAGGTAACTTTATTTCAGATCCTGATGAATGACTTGCACCTTTATCGCAAGGATGAACGTTAGAAACGGGAAATAAATTTCGATTAATTACCAAAATTTTAAAATGAATATCGTCAAACTCAGTACGAATTTCATCTTCTTGTTCGAAATCGTCATCATCAATGACGCCTAAAATATCCGAATGAACGCTCTCAAAGCTTTCGATTAATTTTGGCAAAGAGGAGAATTGAACACTAAATAAATTCAAACACGATTTATCTTCCTCTGCCGATTCAGCAACTTCTAGAAGTTTCTTTAAACGGTTGAAGGCCAAGGTACGCTTGCGCCGTAGTACAGGCAAACCCTGAACACTCGGACTATCTACACTCGCTAACTTTGTTAAACGCATCTTTGGTTTAGTAACACGAACCGAACGATACATTATAAATAAATGTCGAAACGAATACACGAAATGAAATTAGTATATCAAACTATTGTATAGTCACTGCCTACCTTTCACGGATAGAAGTACTGTACGCGAGAACGAATGACGATTAGTACAGCACACGAATTTGAAAATAAGGATAGCAAATGACTAACGAATAATGAAATCTAATAAGTAGGTACTTAAGTACTTATTCCTTCACAACGAAACGAAACTAAATTGCCTACAAAAGTTCGCAAAGTTGCAACACTAACGTATGTAAACAAAGAACGGTTATATGAATATTATTATGGCACATACACGAATGCACAATAATAATAAGACAGGCCAAACGGCGTATATAACCGACTACGAGAATTGTGTACACTTGCCGCCTATTTGTACTCGAATGTACTCGATGTTTTAATTCACAGACGTCGCTAGAATAAAAACAGATGAACGACACCTATATTAAAACTTCCACGGATTAGAATCTACGTATATGTTAACCTGTGTGTATTAACACGAAGTGAATTTGTTAGAGAATCGAAACCCAACGATACATCAACGAATTGGAACTAGAATAGATGCACCGCAAGTAACGAGGCGAAAAATAACAATATTCAAATGTATATAATACACCGGCTACCAATACTAGAACGCTTATTACGTTATGTTTAAGTACATAAGGGACAAATGCACATCGGCGCTAAGGATAAATAAAAGACAAAATGGCTGACATTTGAACAACTCGACGAGAATGATTTTATGAATTGTTTGCATTAAATAAACAAGTAAATGTAATACTAAAAAACTATTCACGTACAAAGTAATTATTAATATTTTTATTCAATAAATGAATTGGTAACAGTTTAAGAATGTGATAAATTAAATATGACGAAAGAATCACGCCACTGTAATTTGGTCGGTTTATAATATTTACGTGAATTGCCGATTTTTACAATGTCAATAGTTTGAAAATATATTAAACTGTATTGTAATGTTTTATGCAAACAATCATATGCCTTCCTGGAACGACCGATTGGAATGTTTATTGTTAATTTATAACAAAACTTGCAATGGCGGTATCGCAATGCTTCGAACCAAGTTTATCTCAACAAAATATCTCGGAATCTAAGTTCGAAATAGCGGATGTACTCGCTATTCCCGGGTTTCGGCACCAAAATATGTACCGTGATGGTACATAGGGAAATAAGCACTACGCGTGATGGAGACAAATGTAAAACGTACTCACATTTGCCGCCTGCAGGTCCGCCTTGGTGAAGAATAGTCCTTTCCAGGATACGATACACGGCACGAGAGTTAATTGAGTTGTTCTGTCTACGCCTTTTGCCTATTATTGACGAATTATGAACGCCACAGGAATAAATTCTATGGCGACCGCGTGCGCGCCGGTTGATCGGTTTTCGTTGTTGTTGTTGCACTCGCGGCCCGCGGTGAAGTTGTAGCGCGTCCTCCATGTGGGGGCGCTAGTTGCGCGACGCGTGATTGGCGCGTCGATTACGCAATGCCTCGACGGCGTTGGCGGATTGGCTAGTTGGCGGCAATGCGCGCGAGTTTGAAGATCCTCGCCACTTTACACATGTGCCAACATCACGCATTGTATTGAATATGATATTTTATATAAACACGGTTACGAAACAGTAGTGTACACCCTTTATTTTAAAGACGCTATGGTACACATGGATTTAAATTATCATTTTAGCAACAACTATAATATGAATACACCACCTAAACACGACGATATATAAAAACACACAAAAAAAAAAGATTGTCGCGTTACGTTGCAAAATGTTTAGTTGTATTGTGTTTGTAGTCGCTAAAACTACCACTCGTAGCAGGCTTGATATACGCTGTATAATGAAGGATTGTATGTGTGTCATATACCTGGAAATCTACCAATAAACCACAAATGTAATTTCCAAACCTTGGTTTAACTATAATTAAAACCGATCCAATTACTTGCATTAATAATTATAATTACGTTAACTTTAATAAGCGTGTCGATATTAATAATAAATGAAACGTCGCTTCTTTATCATCAGCATCCATTGTAGCTTTATCGTATTATTTTTATATTTTGTTTCCACCAAAATTAATACATCGATTTATTAGATTTTGTGAACATTTTCTATATTATATATTTGTGCCAATAATGTCCTGCTCCTGGGTAATCTACATTGGATGTTGTTCATTTTGAACTAACATTATTTTTAGACACAAAAAGGCTTATGTCAGTCATATAACATCATTTCACATAAATTGAAAATAATAACAGGTATATTTTCTCCCAGAATAAAACGAAATATGTAAGTTTCCTTCATAGCCTGCTATATCTTGATGAAGCATATATTTAAAGTGACACAGAGTAGGCAGCGACTTGTCTATTCTCCTGGCATTGCCAGACTCAATCATAGGCTGTAAGCACCACTAATAACTGTCTAACAATAACACAAGTCATAAACTTTATAGACGCCTCATAAAACAAAATAACAATAAAAAAACAATCATAACAAAAAACATCTGTAAAATGTGTCCGAGTTTCCAGAAAGTTATTAATACAAGTCTGAAGACTAGTGCTCATTTTTATACGTCATAGGTCGTAAATAAAGGAATGTTATATCGCGACAAGTTTACCGACATGTTTGAGCACTAAGGCTCCCTGCGGAATTCGTGAGATGTACGCAAAAAGTAAAGGGCAGTTTTGCAGACAAAAATTAGAGACAGTTGTTAAGCTATACGTGCCCCGTGGGTGTATAGTTGTGTTCATTTGTTTCCGTTTTTTCTATTTATATACAGGACATCCCACACCGATGCCTCATGAAGGAGAAATATCTTACAAATTGTAGATAGATTATTTTACTGAAAGAAAACATCATTATGATTAAAAAAAGCAATTTGAAATGCACTCAAAGATTCAAAAATTTGTTTAAAAATTGTATGTTTGAAGCTGAATTCGAACCCGTCGTGTGGTAAAAAAAAATTAGGGAGTGAGCGAAAGACTGGTGTAAGACTGATGTATTCTGGAGAGGGAGATCACAGGGCAGATTGCGTTGCATACATGTTTTGTATTACATTGATGCATCTGATGGAATCAACGAGACTGTATTTTTGGTCAGACATTTCGAAGTCGGCAGACGATATAAATGAAATACACTCATTAGTGTGTCATACGAACTAAAATATTGTGCATATTTATACAGTACCACTAAGTACACAGGACTTCGCGGCGCCTACTAAACTAGATTGATACCTCCAGGTGGGTTTCGTTTTACAACCTCTCGCCCACTTCGCCACGTGGACTCCCAAGTATTATAGCAAAATGTGGGCGATGTTATTGTTCTATATTCACAGAAACAGGCGTAATATTACAATATAAGGTATCGTAGAGGCGGTAGAAACATTCAGGACAGCGTTGGCGAACCAATAATTCTTAGTTATAAGCCTTGAATAAATATATCGTATCATCAAATAATTAAATATTATTCTTTTGATTTCGAGGAATCCACACTAATCAACTGAAATAGCAATGGGTTATTAAATTATCGACTACTACTAAAAGAAACTAATCCTTTTCATACAAGATGACTTTAATTTACGTCTTAAACGTATACGCGAAGGACGTTTCAATAATCGTGAGCGTGAAAATATTGTTCTATTAAACACAATTCGCAGTGGTGACACTTCGATTACTTTTGTTCCAATATACCAATAAATTTAATATGGTGCCGCCCGCTGGTAAATACGACGATGTGATCGTAAAATACCAATAACCACGTCTGTACCTCGCTTCCACGAGCGAAGCAAGGGGAAATTTATGAATCACCGAAATTGTATTTTTTCGTACTCCTTTCTCGTATAAAAATAACGACTATAGATTTTTTATGAGGCGCTTATAAAGGAATCTTTTTTGTGCGTCCATACGGTTTGAGGCTATAGACAAAATTATGAGGCATTCTGTGGCGCTGATTTTTTTTAGATAATGATTACTGCTGTGTAAGAATAAGTAAGCCAAACAGCTTATTCTTACTTTGTAGTTCGTGGATATTTTTTTCTTGGAGTGTTAATACTGTAAGTACATTATAAAGCTGCCGATGTAGAATTAAAAAATGCAATCTCAATGACCAATCGAATCGATAACGTAAAGCTACACTGGTGGCTTTTCTATGAGATAGCAGTACCTAAGCTGACAGAATCATGCTGTAGTCAAGACTTATATACTTAATATGATTCTGCCACTTAAAAATTGGGCTCTTTTATCAATTAAGAGCCCGGGCCTTAGTATTAAATTAATTTTCAGCCAGTAGATTAATTAATAAATTAAAACAAATTTCATAAAAGTTAATAAAACATTTTGAAGTTAATACAATTTCAAAGTTAAGCATACAACTGGATTTACACGTTCCTTTCAAATAAATAATTGAATGTTTATGAGAGAAATTATAATGAAGTATTTCTGTAAAGCGAATTGAATCTATGTACATACTAAATTACATTTCAGTTGAAGCTCATTATTATAATATTTGGCTTTCTGAGTGTTCGCAACATATACAATTTAATTTTGCAATTTAATAAAATTATGCACGGGTTTTATTATGATCCTCGTGGAAACTACGTCAGCGTGGGGATAAAATAATAATCTAAGCAGCTCGGAATTGTACAGCATTTTATTAAATCTTCATTCCATTCGAATAATGTTCAGTCAGCATGGAAACTAAGACAATTGAGATTGCTTTTTAAATTCCTACCAGTCAGTATGCAGTTCAAGCAAATATACATTTCTGCTTTGTGATGGTTATCGGAAATTGAAACGGGCATTTCGGCTTTACAATATTCCCGAAACAATAAACCAAATATTAAGTTATTAACCAAATATTTAGTAAATTAATAAATAACAATAAATAAATATCCAATACACCCAACAGTCACATACATAGTCCCGACCCCACACTAAGATCGAATCTTGTGTCTTTGTTATCAGAGAGAGACACGAGAGACTTTTCGGTCCCACAAACACCCAGACCGAAACAAATACCTGTGGATTACAGTAATATTTATCTCCATGGGGGCATCAAACCCGGAACTACGGAGGCTGATCAATCAAATATTATAATTTGAACTTTTCTGGCTTTTTACCCACTGTACCACTTTGGTCATAGTATTATCGACCTTCACTGAAAATAAAGTTATGTTTGACATTTTACTCACACTAAAAATGTTGTTGGAATGATGTATACGAGTATTTATATTTTGCATCGATCCCCTTATGCTAAAATTCCCACGAAGTACATTATGTACCACCTGCTACTTTCCAAGTTTTCTTCAATAAATAATACTATAATAAGCAACAATTAATAGTTATACACATTAACTTACGTATTACAGTTATGGGTATCAGTAACTACGAAAGACTTTTTGGCCTAACAACATCCAGTCCCGAAACAAATATTTGTATATCACACAAATATTTGTACCAATGCGGGAATGGAATCTGCAATGTCTCAAGCGGTTTATACTACAAAACATATAGGTAATAATATGGAGCACATTTTCCACGCGCAAATTGAATGCAATATGACTATTCAATTATATTTCACGCAGTAATCAGAACAAACGGATCCTTGTGTTCCAAATAGAAATTAATTTATGACGGACTTTGAATATCAGATACAGAGAACATCTGTTCCATGACGTGAGTGATTGATACATTATCACGTTGCTCATACTTATTATAAGACATACTTGATAAATAAATTCAATAATGTTGAAAAAATATGTGTTACAAAACAAGTAATACAATAACAGACAATATTATGAGTTATGACAGCCTCAATGGCTCAGTAGGTTAGACGCCGCGGCTTCGATCCCCGTACCGAGACAAATATTTGTGAGGCTGATAAATATTTGTCTTGGGTCTGGGTGTTAGTGAGACCGAAAGATCCTCGTAGTTTCTGATACCTACGATACAAGACTCAATTGATCTTAATGTGGAGCCAGGATTATGCATCTGACTGTTGGGTGTATTTTTTCTTAATAATAAATAAAGTCATAATAATGAAACAAAATTATTTGAGTCAATTAGCAGCTCAAAAGGGGTTATTAAATCATTCGGTTGACTTTACCTTCAACAAAAGACGTTTAAAGCAATAGGATTAAAGCCATTTAGCACAATGTTATCTGCAACTGTAATTGGGCGAGAGGGCCCGACAATGGGTCTACCACTGTATTTAGCTGCAGACCAAACAATAGTGTAATCAACGATTTAATGGAAACGTTTCTGCCTATAATGCACGCAAGGCTTTCAACTGGAAGGTGCTTAGCTATAATTGTACCGTCGTTTATGGATTAAGTGGCTGTATGATTATTGTTCCTTAGCCTAAAAATGTTCCCTGGTTGCAAGATTTTGTGCCTTTGCGAGGAAAATTGCGCCGGTTTAATAAGGCGCCACGTGTCTCTATCTTATGAATCCATTTTGTTAGTTCATTTTTGATTACTTGAATCGCCATTATGCCGTTTCTCAACATATTTCCATATTAAAATAACTTAGAAATTGCTTCGATTTAGAATAAGGCAACGAAAGTACAATATCTATATTTCTAGTGTAATAAAATTAAAAAAAAAAACACTGTTCCATTTTATTTTATAAAGTAATGTCTGTGTTTTATATTAAAACATTATGAACAACTATACTAATTTTGAAATGTCTTCTAGTTGCTAGTTACTTAATAAAATTTACCTTTATTACCTTCGAGTCTAAAACGTGTAAGTAAATTAAAATACTGCCACATTTATCCAGTTATACTGTCTCAAGTAATTGCCTTAAAGTCTAGACTAGACTCTAGATGTTTCTGAAAACTGCTAACAATACGTAATGAATAAATTATAACCTATATAGTTTATGAAAATTATTTTTGTTATAATGGCAGGGGTGTACTGACTCCAGAACAAGGGTAAAAACATGATGGTAGACCTTTTAGATATCAACTTTAAAAAGGTAAAGACGCTATCTTAGTGATACTCATAATTGACAACTATCAATTTACTATCAAATACCGTATTGTATCATTGCGTAGCCAGTATAAATAAATACGCAAATATGTTGCATTTACTTCCAATTTGAGCAGAAAGACATAATTGTGTTCACCAGCGAAAAATGGCCAAGTTTCTTTCCATTTACTCTACTCCGTATGGACAGAATTGCATTTACTTTCAAATACAGTACTATTTGTCTTTTCAGTATAAATAAACAAGAGAGCTTAGGTTCACTATTTAGTATTAGAGGACTTAGCGAACTAGCCAACCGATAGTAATTCGTCACACAGCTCAAGAATATGTATAGCCAGGGATTACAAATGCGTTTCTTTAAAGGTTGTTGTACCTCAAAAGCTACTCATTACACACTACTTCACTGGTGGTAGGTCTCTTAAATGTGAGATCGTTCGTGTGTTTCGGATTGAAGGGCATTGTAGCCAGAGTAACTACTGGACATATTGAGACTTAACATCTTTGCAAGCATTGCTTTGTAATTCAAGGTGTTGTTTGGTTTTGCTACAGTTTATGAGCGATCGTATCGCTTACCATCAGGCGAACAGCATCGTCTCGCTATTCATGGCAATAAAAAAAAACTCAAATCTTAGTACTCTAGTTCCAGTTTTCCAGTTGAGAGTATTATGAGAGACAGTTATATTACGCCAGTTGCATTTATTATTTCATGTATTCGTTTTAATCATAGTGTAAAAATGGTTCATATATTATTTTTGATTTTTTAATTAAAAAAGGCACGCAGTAGCATGATAAATAGGCAACTAAAAATATTTAAGTATGGTAAGTTATCCTGACACACTGTATTAACTAGAAATTGCATCGCCTACACAATATTTATATGTATCCGACATACAAAAATGTGTTCCAATGGAATAGAAAATATCTAGCACGCCATTTTTTATTCTTTAATGCATATAAAAAGAAAACATAACAGTTTAAATATCGATGATAAAATAACAAAGTAAAAATGGCGGTCTCATCGTACTATAGCAATCTGTAACAAACAACTATTGGATGTATATAAGAGAGGAAGAAAGATAGAGCAGTGTAAAATTAAGAAAATACCAACAGCTCAAATATATTATATTATTTATTCACACACATATTATACACATTTATTATACAGTGTTTAATACTCATTGATAATTTTGGGATTTATGATCATTTTACAACAGTCCTCGAATGCTCATTATTTTTAAATCAGTCAATATTGAAGATTTATAAATTGATATTATTTTATTGATACTCGACGTAACACGCGCAGGCTGTCATAAACTGTATAATACAAATATCATTATAATGTAATCCTTCATAACCCAACAAATCTTCTGATTATATGGTTTCTGAACGATACTCAAGTGATTTCCAATATAACGGCACATATTTGCCGCACAGAAACAAATTATTAGCCGAGATGGTTGTAAAATGACGCATTACTTGAGAACATCATGTAAAAACTATTGTTTAATAAAGAGGTTAACTATTTTTCTAGTCTTGTACACACATATAAGTAATTTTGAGTTAGTAAGGTAGCTTATCAAAGCGAATGGTTTTATTCCCAAAAATGTGAATATTACGAAACATTAAATAAAATATGTAGATTCAACTTTCAGTTAATAAGATACCCTTACAAATAACTTTTAATTTAATTAGAAATTCAATTTCTAAAGTATTTAGTTATAATATATGGTGTCTTTATATTCCAAAAACTAGTGCAGTATTTGTAAATTGAAGCCGTTTGGTCGCAAATACTAATGTTATACGCAGCGCGAATAACCTTTCGCGTTATCAAGTAATGAGTGAAGATCGCAGTATGCGTATTGATCGGGCTGATATTATTTGTCGACCGATAAGCTTCGCGACAAAACACATTGACACAGCCGTGCAAAGATAACAAACGACCCTGTTTATTAGACAACAATTAGGCGTTCGCGGTTAATTGCTCCATAAAATATAACGTTTTAAGTATTCCAAGGCATGACGAGCCATAACTGAATGTTTGCTCTCAGTGTTTGTCAATTAGCAAAGCGACCCGCCCCCGGATTCCGTTGATAAGGAGCCCAATGCCCTTGTTGTTTATCTACAACACGACTACATTAACCGGAATGTCGCCTATTTTCGCAAAGTTTTACCAAAGAACTGCCATTGGAATTACGTAACCTAATTTGCATTATTATCGTACATTTTGCAAACACCTCCCACACATAGCTGTTAAATTTACGGTGCGATTTGCCCGATAAATTACGAGTAAATTTTGCACTCCATTTCCACAGTAGGTGGCGCTCGTTTGTGCTCGTAAACAATTAAGCTGTCGCGTCACTTAGAGTTAGTAGGTGGTCGCTGATGTTATGTTTTTTTTTACAGGACCGAGACGCAAGACCCAGTTTCGAACAGCGGAAGCCTCACCAATAATGCGGTCCGGCATAAAATTGTAGTGCTGGGAGCGGCGAAAGTCGGGAAGTCATCGCTGATAACTCAATTTCTGTACGGCACTTTCTCGGCAAAATACAAGCGGACAATAGAGGAGATGCATCACGGTGACTTTAACGTGTCGGGTGTGCGGCTAACCCTCGACATTTTGGACACGTCTGGCTCCTACGAATTTCCGGCGATGCGGGCGCTGTCCATGCAATCGGCAGACGCATTCATTTTGGTTTACGACATAACCGACGCAAACAGTTTCAGCGAAGTCAGGGCTCTGAGAGATCAGATACACGAAACCAAACAAAGCACCGCCGTGCCGATCGTGGTTGTCGGGAATAAAGTCGATTTGGCGGAGACAGGCGCGCGACAGGTGACTATTTCTATACATTTCCTTTTCGAAGTAGCGTGATTTATATGTTCGCATTTGCTTTTACACGATGAAAGTTGTTGAGCTTGTTACGGTGTTCGCAGTTTTCCTTCTTTGTTGTGCGTAGTGCGCGTGACTAACTATTATAGTTGAAACAACAAAGTGGCGAGTGGAGCGGGATGAAGTCTCACGCATCACGTCCTCGCGACACAACTTCTATCGCTCCAATATCAACTATATTATTATTAACATATTCAGGACATGTGGGAATACAAACTCATTTAGAAAACTCGATACGTGGGAGTCTGTGTTATTATTTATGATTTTGTTATCAGTAAAGTTAAAGATGTATCGTTTTGAATGAAAATGACCTTCATATAATTTCGCTTACGTATAAAATAGTTTTCATGCCTCAAGCGCATCTTTTATTTTACAAAAGGGACCTAAGTCTAGCCTTGTGACATACGTAAGCCGATCAAACAGTAAAACCCAGTTCATGCGACGAAGTATCGTGTACCATAATTTTATCTCTTACAATAATTTCTGAGAATAACTTTAATCTTATAAATAAATTGATATGAAAGCTTCGTGAAACAGAAAATATTGACGCTAATATACGCTTGTCATTTTATAATAGAGATAACATAGTTATTGTTAATCGAAGTAAATAGCGTAACATATAATAAATTATGTGTGTAAATTAATAACAGCATATAAAATGAAGCCTGTGAATAAAGCTGATTAAAAGTAATTAGATTACTTAAACTATTCACTTGGTAAACTTCGACTTTGATCATCCTTACAGCACAGAAGCTGAGCATTTTATTCCCATCCACGCGTGGTAATCGAATAACATCCTAGGAAAATTGCAAAGAGCCGGCTTTTAAGCCCGGGTCAGAGGATTTAAATTTCAAAATGGCGAGCACTTTTGCTAGTGGATTCGATTTTAATTCGTGGCAAGCGTTCAGTGTTACTTATTGCTGAATGCAGCTAGTATATAAAACTGAATTTCCGAACTGTCAACACAGAGGAAAATGTAGCGTGGAACTGTCATATGGAGGAATCAATGCAGCGGGTATTCTGCGCAAAATATTATGTCTCCAGCGAAATCGACTCTTGACCGTCCGTTATGCAACGATTTTCCTCATGGCTTCAATATGTAATAAGATAGCATTGAGCGCATTGAATCTATTTTTATAGCAGCTGTTAGCAGTAAAACTGGAGAGGGCGTTTTGAATAAGATAAGCCTGATATGTAATTTATAAAGTAAACAGGGGGAGAGGACTCGAAACTATGTTACAAGTGAGACAATTTCCGAGAATATTTGGAGCAAAGATCACATTTGTTTAAACCGTATTAAGATATCCAAACTGTGCGAGCAATATTTTAAATCACGTGAACTATTATAAGACCCAAATCAATTAAGGCCAATAATACAGTAGAGAATAGTAATGCAATAGCCAATAATGTATTCTTGAAAACTGATTTTAGCAAGATAATAGATATAGATATGTATGCAACTTATTTTCTAAGATACCATCCAGTAAATACCCAAACGTTACAAAAACTTATTTGAATACCAAATACCCGGCACATATTGTCACGCCTCAGTAATAAACGTTCCTATTGGCATAGACAATTACATGGAAATCTATATTTCTGAGTATAAACAGCGAGTGGGGCGTAGGTGTTTTACGACGCAATTAAGCGAAACACTTATTTACGCTAATAAATCTGATTTCGTTTAGTTAATATCATAAAATTACGTTTTTGACGAAGGCAATATTGTCAATGTGTTTTTACAATGATTGGTTTGAGTTTATTGCTTTTATTGGAACAATGAGGCTTTAATGAGCTACCTTATTTACTGAGATTTTTCGTATCGTGTGTTTTTTCTGGTTTATTAGTTTCATGTGAGTTAGGAATTAATTTATGACGGTGCAATTTTTTAATTTAATGTGTTTGATATTGCAAAATTATATTTTCTTCTGTCGTTTCGTTTTTTTTTTTCTATTGTTATTTGTTACGTAATACATAAACTACTTGCACATTTTCGCCTGTACTCGAGGTATTTGCATAAGTCAATTATTGCAAGAAATCATAATGTATTTGACTGCCTCGGTGGCATTGTTGAACTACGGTATGATTACAAAGCTGAGGTCTCGGATTCGAATCCCTTGTCAGGTGAAGTGATACAAGACTTTTCAATTCAGCACATGGTCCGGAATTTGTGTCTGATATGGCAATAGGCTCGCCCTCTATCACATCTTGAGACGGAACACACAAAGCGAAATGTGGGTGTTCTGGTTGCTATCAGCACCTCTGCCTACCCTTTCTGGGAAAATAAACATCAGAATATGTCGGAGGACAGATCCCCGTCATTCATATTACATACTCTTTAATATTCCTCTGTTAACCAAAACTATATATTTTTTGAAAGAATATTCTCAACTAAAAATATATTTATCCCTAGAAACAAAGCGACGATGCGTTTTTAATGTAATGTTCAAGTTGGAAGAGTTATAAATCTTCGAAGTGTAATGTGTTGCGACTCAGTGAACCATCATTTCCTATTCGATAGCTGTATCCGAAGTCGCGAACGACCCTCGGGGTGTGTTGCCCCCTCTCCTCCCCCTTCGCTTTACAAGTGACGAAAGCATTTTATGACGGCCCCTATTCCAGACACCTTTGCATAAAATTTAAAAGAATTGCGAATCAGAATTTACGCAGGGCTTACTGAACTGGGATATTGGTTTTAAATTTTATTTTTCCTTTAGTTACATATATACATAAACGCACGCATTTTTCCCCCTGAAGGAGTAGGCAGAGGTTTCCCTGGTAGCAACCAGGATATCCATGTTTCGCTTTGTGTATTCCGTCCCATGGTGTGATAGGGGGCGAGCCTATAGCAGACAACATTAGGATGCACAGAAGTTGAAAAATATTTTTTTACAGTATGCAGCCAAGTCATAACGTGAACGAATATGTAATTTTTGGTATACTAATAATCCAATACAAGGCTATTTAACGATGAATTCGTGCTAATGTTTTTCGGTTTAAAATGGCCTCAGTTTAGTCGCAGCGTGTAGCGCGATAACCGCAGCTGTTTAATTCTGAAATTATCCGCTCACTGACTATGTAATTTTGTGGAATTTTGGTTTGTAAGCCGATAGACTATCCCATCATAGAACAGATTGGTATTTCGAGGACAGCTTTTGAGGACCTAAAGAGCATTTTATGAGACTTTTAGCCAGTGCGGCGCGTAAATTAACATGTACTAGGATATAGGACGATTCCGAGTTCTAGCAGGTCTCTAAAAAATGGTACCACAGTAACATGGTATCTAGTGATCATTTTTTGCATTGATTACATATTATTATGCCTACTTCTTTGGGTATATAAGTCATGTAAAAAAGACATGGAAAAATGCCTCCTTACATTTTTCCTTCTAATTGTACACGTACATCCACAAATATTTTTCTTTGTGCAGAGACGGACACTTTGCCTCTCGTTTTACTTCTCATCTAAGCAACCGAAGGTTCTCCAAACCAGTGTCTATTAATTTTACCTCATCCACAATAACTGCACTACAAAGCATACATCGAAGTCTAAAGCCTACTTCTAAAACGCCATAATCTAAACAATGTGTAAAATAAGCCACATTTTTCCTCCAACATCTCATTTCCACACAATATTCCGAACAAAAACAATGAACGTTGTAAATTACAAGGCGAAGTTAGTTCACTGTTCCACTGATATCAGATTCCACCACGCGTAATAACTTGCCGCCTTCCGTTCCATTTTTCGCATTGAAACATATTTTCTATAGGAATGTCTGTGTGAATTATTTTTATGGTTAATTAGTGAGAAAATATATGTAATTTTGTAGACTTATTTTCTTATAAACATGTTAGGATTCTGTATATGTCTATTAAATTTATACTCGTATATCCTTACTTTGGGTTTCAAACGGCGTACTTACCTACATCAAAATTATCATTTCCTGATTGTTCCCTTAAACTCATATAAATAATATAAATTGCATACATACATATATCCAATAGTCACATACATATCGCTGACCCCAAACTAAGATCGAGTCTTATGTCGTGGGAATCAGAAATTACGAGATACTTTCTGTCTCACAAACACCCAACCCGAAAAAAATATTAGCAGTTATTTCTAAGCAACTGTGCCACGGAGGCTGTCAAAAATGTGCAATAAATTCTTTTAGTTCCGTGATATCTAAAATTTTCATTGCAATTTTGGCACGGCTCCCATATTGAGAGGGATTTATGCATTAGTTGATACATTCGGCCCATATACGTACCACTGCAGGGCATAGGTCTCTGCTATAATCTAGAGTGGGATTGAGTGGGATTAGCTTATTCCTGTAGGAATCTAGCAAAAAGGGGCTTTTAACGCGTGTGCTAATTAAAATTCTAGAGAGTTTTTTCCTTTAAATTCAGTAATGAATTAAAAAAATATTGGATGTTTAATTGTTATACAATTATTGTTTTCTTAAAATAAATATTTTTTTTCTTAAACTTGTGTCCTGTATTTTTTTATTTTTTTTTATTGCAGTGAACGGCAAGACGAACATGCCGTTCGCCTGATGGTAAGCGATACGACCGTTCATAAACAGTAGCAAAACCAAACAACACCTTGAATTACAAATCAATACTTGGCATTCCACTGCGCCCGCCATCCTGAGACATAAGATATTAAGTCTCAATACGTCCAGTAGTTACTCTGGCTACAATGCCCTTCAATCCGAAACACAACAGTGCATTTACACTGCTGTTTGACGGGAGAAAAAGACACTGCGGTGGTACCCACCCAGATGGCCTCTCACATATGAGAGACCTACCACCAGTAAAGATATGTATATTCTAGACTACTATCTTTTATTTGTTAATTTGAATTATCTTTTAAACTTTTTCATTTTTGTGTGCAGTTAAAAAAAAAATAACACTTAGTAATCAGACTACTGTCTATGATTATATTATAATCATGAATGTTAACATTTCTCTTTCCATACGTGTAAAATATTAGATTATACCAATTTTATGCACATAATGAGTACACAGCCAATTTGTTAAATTTGTTTATCATTTGAATACCGTTCAAATCTGTAGATTACCTTATATTATATAGCAAATTCTTTATCAATAAACGGAATACCCAACGCAAAAAAATCATTAAAATGGTACTAGCCTTTTCTATTATTATCATTATAAACTACCATTGAAATAATAATCAGACTATACCATAAAACAAGTAATTAAGCATCATGGTGATTTAATTTTACGGAAATTAATTAATCTCTGCGAAAATGTTTTAAGAAGCTGGAATTAAATTATAAAAAGTCACAAACGGCCATAAAAAGGGCTTAATTCTAAATTAAACTAGGGACGTAAAAACGATAATTTATAAGCTAACACCAAGAATACTTTTCCAAGCTAGACCCATTTCGTATTCCGAGATCCAGAGGTAATGAAATTATGACTTGATCCCAGCGGGCAGAAGTGTGCCTACTTACAACTTGGATAACATTGAACAACTCCACGTTATCCTTACTTCCTCTGCTCATTTATTAATACTAACGGAGAGGAATATATAGTTACTATTATATTTACTAGTATAATAAATTAATTTATTTCAAACCCAAGTGTTAGTCCAATGTCCATAGTGCTAGTAATAAATAAATAAAAACAAAAAATATGTTAGTTTCTTTCACAATGTTATTGTGATTTAATCTAATGACTAATATAATAACAGTCTAGCCTGTTTTTTGTCACTGGCCCGAACCCTGACGCTCATTGACATTGAACACGCTCAATGCTTGCGCACTTGCGGACAAGTTGATGCGCGTCACGGCATGCATCCGAAACACTGCAGTGTCGATGCAGCTTCAGCACAGCCAAGGGCGGATCCGGCTTCCAAGCCAGGGGGGGTCATATTTCTTGTCAGAATACTAGGTATGATTTCAATACTAGAAATCGAAATAATTTGTTTTTAAGTTTGTTACAGTCGTGATTTGTGAACACACACACATACTTTTTACTTTATTAATCGATATTTATCTGTATTTGTAAATTTTATCAAGAAGATAATATATAAATTCTGTCAATCTGGAGCCAGCCCAGGGGAGGGGGGGTGTCATGACCCCCATGACCTTCCCCCTGAATCTGCCGTTGAGCAGAGCCCTAAGCGCATTGTTAAACTAGACTCGTAAATTATTGAAGGCATAGTATAGGTTTAATAGTATTTATGTATGACTGTCGGATATATGCATACATATTTGATGATTTTGTCACCAATCGCCTCCATAAATTCGACCGTTTTGACAAATCAAATACGGATTAAGGACGTTTTGGTTCACCATGTGTACCTTGAAGGTTACACATATATAACTATTAATTTTACTAAAGACATACAACATTCTCCAGACATACAACCTAATTTGATAACACCAATTTTTATGTCCTTAGATTTTCTTTCTTAACGTGTGTTGATTTATTTTATTTTATTGACTACTGAACCAGTTTTGATGCGTGATAATTATTATTTGAATTCAAAATCACTAACATTAAAGAAGTTATTAAAACTTCAAGAATTATCCAAAAACTTCAGGATTGAGATGAAGCCATGGACTACAGTTTTCTAACATAAATCTCGCGCGAACTCATTAAACTGTCATAAGCACTCCCAAACCGTAGTTGTTAATTAATATTATGACTTTAACATTAATTAACAATCTTATATTTGTCGTTATTACGGGACTCTGGGAAGATGTTATTACCAGATATTTCTTGAAACTACGGATTTGCAAATATACTTGTTTTTATTTATTATTCATAACGCTGGCCTTCACATACAATACTCTAGTATTCTATATGAGTAAAAAATGCAATCACACGCAGAAACGCATTAATAAATGAATATAAAGTATAATACATAAATCTTCGATCAAATATACATTAGATTATAAGTAACGACCTAAAAAACGGCAAGAGCAATAAGAGCACAAATAAACGTATGATCTTATTTGATTTTGGAGGTGGGTGGTGGGCCAGGTGGAGTCACGATATTCGAAAGATGGCAAATAGGAGTTAGAGACGAAGGCCTGAAGGTCGAGCCCAGTGCCGTGCCATAGAGAAATAGGAGGAGAGGGTGGGAGAGGCCTATGTACAGCAGTGGATGCGAATAGGCTGATGGTGATGATGATGATAAAGCCAACCGAGAAATTTTAATACAGAAATGTTCACACTAGTTAAAGCATACTGTATATTTATATGCCATATGAAGGTACAAATTAGCCATTAGAAACGTAACACTCTTTCATACTAATGCGATAATGTGGCGCGCGTCAACCCTAATCTAATTAACTGTAAACAATACGGAAAATTGTTTCAATGGCTTTGTTTGATATTTATGTTATCGAGAAACTTTTGGGTAAAGTTGATTTTAAATTCATTCATTAACACGTTCCTGGATGTTGTTAAAAGTTATATAAAAACGATAAAAGGTAATATAACTTCGGAATAGAGTTATAATTTGTTACTCGGCGTACCATGCGAATAATATTATATTAAAAAATATTATTTTAAATGAATACGCTGCACCAACACTGGCTACAGTAGAACAAATGATTCGATCTAACAACAAACAAAACTACAATCTGATTCTTATAGTGAGAAGTTTTGACAGATAATAACTGAGCTGTGATTTTTATTTTATTTTAGTGCCATAAATGGCGAGGCGAGCATGCCGTTCGCCCGATGGTAAGTGATACGACCGCTCATAAACAGTAGCAAAACCAAACAAAACCTTAAATTACAAAGCAATGCATGGCACTAGATGTTATATCTCAATATGTCTAGTAGTTACTCTGGCTATCTTGTAATGTCTTTCAAACCGAAACACAACAGTGCATTAACATTGTTCCTTGGCAGGTGAAAAAGGTTTTGCGGTGGTACCTACTCAGGCGGCCTCTCACATATGACAGACCTACCACCAATAAAAGTTGTTTAGGTACATAAATGGAATTGAAATTACCAGAGTGTGATATATTTAAACTAATACATTATGCGCGTGTTCATTTTATCAGCGGTCTCCCGGAAACACTCCGAACACTCCACACATAAAAGCCTTTACAATAGCTTCGATTCAAATATCTCTTGCATTATGTACATATGTATGTCTCTACATATTATTAACGAAAAGCTTGAAAAATGTGGCGCAATAACAATTTCAGAAATTGAGATATTAACAAGAACAGCAAGACTTTACTAAGTTTGATTGAAAATAATTTTTTTTGGCTTTTAAAAAAGAAAGCTCAATTTTAAACCTTATTATAAACATTGTTCTACTTTCAAAGCTATGCATGCTGACATTTCCTAAACATTTCCTAAAATATTAAATTTTTACATCTCTTTTTTGTTAACTAACAAAACTGCCAGTTATAAGAAAAGCGTTTGATAATAAATCTGATTGTCATCTACGAGATGTGAATCCGAAATGCATTTAATTCTTAGTCCGCCCCGAAACCGAAACGAAAGTTTTAAAGTAATCGAAACGTCTGGATGTTTAAAAAATCTAAAACTTAAACCAAATTCGCAATAAAATCTGTAAATAATAGTTTTATTTCAATTTTACATTACGTTTTTTACGTAAATAATAAACAAAAATACCGCTAGTTGTTCACTATTTGTATCGTTTTTCTATTATTTTTCTTATTTTATGTTATGCGGTTTTCAATAAAGTGTTGTGTATCTGTAAAAATATAACCTAGGCATATGAATTCTGACAATAGGTAGTCGCCTTTACCAACACACCCAATTGTCTCATTACGTAGCAAACTGTGCCAGCGTTAGTCATTTAGCTGAACTAGGTTTAGTGCGAACGACTATGAGCCTACGTGACTAAGTTTTGTACACAGAAGTATTACAAAGTGTTTTCTTCACGTTTGGAACTTAACACATATTGTGTCCGTCTATGTCTATGTCCTTTATTAGGTGTGAAATAAAGGTCATGTAATTACTAGCAGTCCAACCCGAATAATCAAAATGGCGGCAAAAATGTTCAATTCCGATTATCAATTTAGAATACCGACCAATCGGACCACGAAACACGTATAACATTACCTAGTATTTGCTAGATTTTTCACTACTGTTTCCCTCCTCTAAGCCATAAAGTGATGATATATGGCTACAACATTCCTCGATAAATGATCTATCCAACACAAAAATAATTTCTCAATTTGAACTAGTAGTTCCTGAGATTAACAAACAAATTCTTCAGCTTGATGTAATTTTACTGGTCTATCATAATAGTCGAATCTGTCTGATTTCAGCGAATTCCTAAGCTTACGGCTAAGTTAACTGTCATTCACAAGCGTAGCAAATATATTATGACCTTTTTTATTCCTAATACAATGTAACATATTATCATCAGTATTATAAAATAATGGAGAGATATTAAATAATCTAATATCCCACTAATATTATAAAGGCGAAAGTTTGCGTGTTTGTTACTTCTCCAAGCTACAACGGCTGGAGCTATTTGGATGAAGTGCATGGGCTAATTTTTCTTCCAAAAACTGCAATGTTTAACTTCACGTTAACTTCAAGTTCAAGTGTTGTTGTATGTTTCTAAAATCTATATAAAGGTGTTTCTTGGGCAGCGGAAAACTCGTCAGGAACAATGAAGCTGATAAATTCTAAAGCCGTTTGGATCGCATTCCCAGACAAACTTTCAGCTTTTATAGTACTACGAAGGTTTGGCGGCTACGGGTCCTAGGTCTATAAATGCTAATACCCAAAATAATCGTCATGATGAGGACTAGTCTCAATAAGTTAAAGCAATAAAAATTTAGGATTTTCCATAACTTTGTGATAGAAAGAAACACGAAACATACAACATATTTTTGTTAGTCAAACATTCCTAAATGTATCTAATACAATGAAACCTTTTAAGAGATCATAAAACTGTGTTAAATGTTTCAGGAAATGCAATACAGAATATTTATGGTCAATATCTGTCCTAAACCATATAGAGCACTTCTCCCCTTGTACGATACAATTCGGAAGACAAATGACTCACATCTTTGATATTTATAGTGTAGCGAGCATGAGGAAGAAATTATAATACATATTATTTGGACTTCGTTGGTTAGAGAGGCGATCATGTGAAAGGAATTTAAGATTGTTTGGAATTAGATAATAAGGCACTAACGAAACGGTTATAAAAGCATACTGCATGAAAGACAAAAATTGAATAAATTAGTAATACAGGTATACTGAAACGCCGATAATGTCTGTAAATGAAAGTAGACAAAGCAAAATTTTAATTAGAATCGTGCGTAGAATCATTCTTTATGTAATTACACGTTACACATTTTGAGAATATAGAATACAATTTTAATTATGGCTGGCAGCGTTTGGAGACGTCCAGTGGCGTGCCATAGGAGAGGCCTATGTCCAGTAGTGGACGTGGATGGACTGATGATGATGCTATTTATGGTGATTTTAATATAATGAAAAATTAACCTATTCAATTTGTCATAGAAAATTCACTCTCATGTGTTTTGCAGGTGGAATTCCATACAACAGAGTCCGTAGTGACAGTGGACTGGGAGAACGGCTTCGTCGAGGCTTCAGCTAAGGACAACATGAACGTGTCTCAGATCTTCAAAGAGCTTCTTGTACAGGCGAAGGTCAAGTATAACTTGTCTCCAGCGTTAAGACGGCGCCGGCGACAGTCACTTCCCACTGGACCCCAGGGACCTCCAGGGTCAAGTCCCACTCCACCGGTGCAACCCCACGTCCCGTCACCGGCCCAGCTTGCCCATCTACAACAGATCCGGGAACGGCACAACAGCAAACGCAATTCCTGTGTCATTTCTTAGATCAGTAAGTTTAAGCCATGCTTCGTCCTATACGAGCGCAGTGGGGTGCGGCAATACCTATTGCAGAAGTTTCTTTTTTTAATTTTCCAAACATGATAGTTTTAAATAAAAATGTAAATTAAAAATGTGTAAAGATGTTTTACCGCGAAAAATATTGCATACAAAATAGTTCACTAGCTGTCTTGCGCGGCAATGAACACAGTTGATTAATTACATTCTAATTTGTTTTTCCATTAGCCAAGTGCAGCCACTTTGCAGATGAATTTAGATAATTTTTCGCAAGTTTTCTCGGAACTTCTTAATGTGACACAAAATGTCGGTGTCACGCCGCGTCACCGCTGCGCCGCCATCTTTACTGTGACTTTCGAATTTTCTAACTAGAATCATAATTATAAAAGTTTTATAATAGATGTTCGCATTATAATACTGCAATTATTTCTAATGTCTCATTTAGGTGATAAATGTACTTCTATTATAAAATTAGAATATAAATGAACACCAAATCATTGTATAAATCTTTATTTACCTATCGATGTTATTTCAATGTTATAGTGTAGGTAAAATGTAACTAATACGAAAGGGGTTTTGGAACTCTATATATGAAACAGCTCCGTTTACATTTGCATTCATTTCCTAAGAATCTTAGTAAGAATATGAAATACCAGTTTTACCTTAACTAATACAAACGATGGGGGTTGTAGAGAATAATACAGGTTTCACATAATTTACCACACACTTAATATTTCGCTAGATAAAACGTATCCAAATGTATACATTTAAATAATTAATAATTAAGTATAACACATCCTTGATATGTAATTCCATGTAGTAAATTAAATTTCTATGTTATTCTTGAAATGTGGGTAGATGTACTATGTAGAATTTAGGTCATGAAGTTTCTATCAGCGTTTCGTCAGGTCATTGTGCTATATACGAACTGTTTCGTTGAGATAACTGCAGACTCCTCGCGACGGTAATAATGTACGTTTATGTTAGGTAATAAAAACTTAAATAATGTGATGTATATGGAGGTCCATTAGGATTCTGTAAGAGTGGGTTTAATGGGTCGCTTGGCTGGAGTGCCACTGTAGAGACAAGTAACGCACCTTGCTGTATAGAACGGTGAGGTGCGTTAAATGTGAGGCATACTGGGTTTATCCAGACTGCGGTCAAAAACTATGTCAGGTGGAAGTTTTAGTGAGTACAGAGACAAAACAATTAAAAATTTTGAAAAAGAAGCTACGATTTTTTTTTTAATTATCGTCTTGTTTGGTTGAGAAATACTTAATTTTTGCTAAAACATTAATTGAAACGCTTGCGTACAATTGCGTCTTTAAAAATAAAACGGTGTACATTAAGATTTTGGGAAAAACTACGTATTTTCTGCTCAAGCACGACGATGGGTAAAAATTTTTAGTAGCATTGTGTTTAAAATCTCCAAAATTGGTGACACAAACCACCTGGCTTCGTTTTCTGTCATAGTTTGGATATACTGTCTATTACATGGAATTTGTGAGAAAGAAATAGGCGGTTATAATAGTATTTTCAGACCATACGAAAGAGCCGAAATAGTACTTTATATTATTTCGCAGTGAGTATTGGTCCCATCAGACTAAAGCCATCTCGTCCACTATTGTCGATAATTGACTACAATGTGACTCCACAAAAAGAGCTAAAAGGATTTTAGTTCCAAACTAGTTACCTTATTTTATATTAAATTTATGATAAGTAACGTAAACACCATACAAGTGCGGGGGAATAGTTAAGATTTAGGTAGTGGAAAGCGATGAGATCGGATTTTTGTACGGCATAATATGTAATAAATTGCAAACGCGGATAGGGGATTTGGCTTCGAGGTAACCCTGATATGTTATTTTTACCCATGAATAACTTTGTGTATAGCAAACTATAAAGTAGTTCAACTAAATAAATGTTATGCATAAGCTACCATTATGAAAAGGTTTTGAGAGGAAATATTTAAAAAAATGTATTACTTATCTTGCGTCATACAAAGGTATAAAACAATATTTCGACCATTTTTAATATCTCAACAGCCGTAATATTAAATAAAAAATATATAAATACACATACTACATTTTACATATTAAAGCTATGTAAATGTAGTGACACAAGTGAATTAATATTCATTTTATAATTTAACAAGATAACCGACACCAAAAATATAAACATGTAATAATAATAATGTGTCATTTATATGTTAAGTAACATAAAATAAATAGAAAGATACACCGCCTTATTCTGAACAATTTATAAAACCATTTTAGTAATCAAATGTTTTGTCTTCTTCGTTCAATGTTGATTCAAAACTTGTTAGAAAGGGACAAAACATTATATTACTAAAACAAATTTCTAAACTGTACCAATAAGGCCGACAATATTTGTTACATTCGTAGTAATAAACATAGTAAATGGGTTAATTTACTTGTTATGAGGAAAAACATGAAATGATAAGCTAAATGCCAGTGAATGTAATATATTCGGTGTATATTTCATCTCAGATGTAATTTATAACGAGATGATATGTCAGCGGGAATAATGGGTTGCTTTTTCAATGGAAGAATAGGAAAGGGAACTTTATTGCCAACAGTAAATGTAAAAGAATATTTATAATCATTTATATAGGCGTAGTACAATCTCATATAACATAATGATATAATACTTTATTACACTGTCTTCTGTCAATGTGTTGTCATGCACATTTATAAACGAACATTGAAAATAAACTCAAAAAATTATCTACAACAAATAAAAATTACCATACCCGTTTTCTATTTTGCAACACCCTAAACGCAACGGAAAACGATTAAGGTAATAATAATCCATTCACGTCCCACAAAAATCCACAAACCAAAATAAACTGAAATCGCCGAAATATAAGGCTGAAATAAAGCGTAAACGACAAATTTTTTAGGTAAGCCACCTGTTGAAAAATGAAATTAATAAAACAAGCACGCCCACATACCCATTCAACTTGAATGTTTATCAGTTATGGGGATGAATAAGGAAAACTTCGCAGTTACATAAATAAGTCAATATAATAGATTCTCTTGAAATTAAATGAAAATGAAACATCATTTAGATTCAGTCATTTTTTTTATCTACCACCCGGTTCGGAAAGCTGTTTTCACTAGAAAAGAACGGGCAAGAAACTCTAGTGTTAAGAACGACTTGTAACGACCGTCCTCTTTAACCTATCTATCTTTGACAAGAGGTTAAAATAGTTAGCATTATTATATCGGTACAATTCTACGCTTCATTAAACAGAGATGGACATATATGTTTATCTTACCTAGCTATCTATAATATTTGCACCATATCCATACTTCTTTATGTTTGTTAACTGAAACATAAAATACATCGAAATGTCTAATGAAATCTCTTGTTAAAGATAGATAGATCATAGAGAACGCCTTTTAGACAACAGAAATTCAAACATGGTTAGGAACTATTACCACAGATTAATTTCCATCAAAAAAATATTTTAATGTGTTTGACATTTCAGGGACTTTCTTATGTCTATACATTCAATAGCATATCTATACCTAAGTTTATATACACGCCCTTTACAAGTTCAGTAAACTTTCTGGGCTATCAATATATATCTTATAATAAAATGTTTTTAAATTAGCAGTCTATGTCAACTCTGTGTATATGAATCCGAGAAAGATGTTATAAAGAGATCGATTAAAAATTGTGCCATTACAAAGACAGTACTTCTCAATTTTTTTGACATTTACCACTCATCTCAGAGTTAGTTAAAAAAATCAACTTTAAAATAGACCTAATAAATAGTTACTCATATATTATAGATTTACGAATTCATATTAATAGTCATTCCATTCCCATATACTTTTTTATAATAAAATTTCGTCTAACAATAAATGATTACGTACAATACTATATTGATCTAGTAATCAAATGTTTACAAATTAGGAATCTATGTGACTTGTGTGTGTGTATCTCATTTATTTATTATAACATTTCAAATTATATGGATGTGCCTTTATTTAAAATAATCTTCTTAGTTTGTAGAAGAGTTATTTTATTATATTTCCGTATTAAATACCGCTTAAAACTCTCCTGCAAAAAATCTAGAATATTCTGTTGCTTTATTTTGTAGGTTGTTAGTTCCATAGAGTATAATTAACATTTTCGGTGATAATATTTAAGACAAATGTACGTAGGTATAACTAGTTTTATGTACTTAAAATATAAAGAATTTCTTCGCTATATTCCAACATTCCGATTAAAATTTGCACAATAATAAATGTATTTATTATTTATATCGTTTAGTGATATACTTTCTGCATTGGGGCACTAATGGATTTGAAATGAGTAGAATTGAAATGTATATACATACGTTATGATAATTTTCAACATTATGGTAAGTTCTACGTAAACTGGTGCAAATATATATTTTCTTTTGCATTGTAATACTGGTGCAATGTTTCATTAAAATATATAAGTTACCAAGTAGTACGTACCGTTTTAAAAATGCACAGAGCTCTCGAATGGTCAGATTGCAGAGAATACCCGGCGTCGGATACTTAACAGACACAAACGTTGTTACATTGTTAATTCTTGTTTAAAATCTGGTTATTTGGACACCAAAATTCCTCCAACTTTTATTACTTGCAATACAGAGAATTTTAGCTCCTTTGTTCAAATTCTCGAAAATTGCATCAGTTTACGTAGTACAAGTAAAATTAGAGTACTTAAAGTGATATAGCTATTTTCTATGTACCTATTGACTATTATTTGTTCGTGACATCTATAAAAATGTATTTCAAGATGAATATTTCCTCTAATCTAAATTTGTACCGAATGTAAAAAATTGTGTGTCTCAAATAAAAATAACTGATACAGTAACTTGTACAATTATTTAAAATCATTAACACTAATATTTAACAGCTTTTGTAGGATAGTTGGTCAAGACGCAAAAAGAAGAAGAACAAGAGGTAAGACACGAAGGACTGGTGATAGGTCTCTCATATGTGAAAGACTGCCTAAGTAGGTACCACCACAATATCTATTTCTCCCGCCAAATAGCAGTGTAAATGCACTGTTGTGTTTCGGATTAAAATATATTGTAGCCAGAGTAACTAGTGGACATATTGAGACTTAACATCTTAAGTGTCAGGGTGGCCAGCACAGTGTAATGCTAAGTATCGCTTTGTAATTCAAGGTGTTGTTGATTTTGCTACTGTTTATGAGCGGTCGTATCGCTTTCCATCAGACGAATGGCATGCACGTCTCGCCATTCATTACAATAAAAAAAAGACGCCGATTATTTAATGACTAAATGAAGTAACAGTAACAGAACTGCAAACTATGAGAGTTGCAAACAAATCGATTAAATCAACGAATTTATTTTTAATAAGTACATATGTATATGTATGTTATCCACTATGGGCCAATTTCCATTATAGTCTATTGCTGCTCGAAGAGATAAAGCACTACGCAATATATTAAAAGAAATAAATATAAATATAACACGGAACATTGAATATGATTCATTTTATGACATTTTCGTTCCAGAACGTTCGCAGGAACTAGATAAAATATATCATTACAAAGACCACTGAGTTTTCTCATTTATCATAGCCACTTTACCACCTACACATAACAGAATTCTTTGGTATGAAATTCAACAATAGCATGTACTACGAATATGAGCAATTAATCTTCGTAAACATTGCCTTGTCATAAAGAAGTAAGTATCTAAAAAGATCTGAACGCAGACCGCATCCAACCGGCAATCTTTAGAGAGACCTTTAAATAGCAGTGGAATTCATATCGATCAATAAATAAATGATTGAAGACTAAAGCAAAAGGTGACAGGGTCATCAACCAACAAAATCCAACTGCCGACTATCACAGCCTCCATGATCCAGTTAGTTAGACGTTGCCTGTGAAACATAAGGCCGCGGGTTCGATCCCCGCTGGAATACAAATGTTTCTATGATCCACAGGTATTTGTTTCGGGTCTGGGTGCTTGACATAAGACTAAGTTGTATTTATTAATTATTATTACTTCACCTCATCTTGTTTTGTGGTGGTTATTTGATGCCTCTAACGAACGGCAAAAGGCGAGCTAACTATCTTGTTAAGTCAAATCACAGACTTAATTTGGGCAACAACGTCAGTCGCCATCGGCACGAGAAACTACTCCATATGGCCATTTCTTTTCCAGAAATGCTTGAGGACCACCTGACATAAGCAATAGTGGACTTTTAGTGGATGAGAATGATGAAAAGTAATACTATTATACTGATAAAATAGCTCACTAGAAGCTTCTTGAGCCTTTGGGTACATGGGCGCAGAATTAATGTATAAGCTGTATTAATAATAATGAAGAGCTGTTTTTGTAAGTTCGGTACCGTTTTACTAAAGCAACATTAGATTTTATAAATAAACGATATATACTGTCCTAAAACAACGTGCTTGCTCAAAAATACAAGAATTAATAAAAAATCATAACAACACTTCTTTAGAATTACAAGAGTATGTTGTTACTTAGGTAGCTAAAGCAATGGGTTTTTTTTTTATTTTTGTATTCTGGCCCGGCATAGTGGCCGCATTGCGCCTGATGGTGAGCGCAAATGCCGCCCAGACAGAGTATCAATTGGCATCGGACGGCAGTCCCATGCCAATAGATACAATTATGCCGGCCTGCTAAGATGTCTCTTCACACTACGGCGGAAGGACCCAGGATTATAGGAAGGAGGGAACACGTGAGACGGCAAACAATTCCAAAGCCTGACGGTGCGCACAAAAAAGAATTTGAGAACCGTTTGGTTCGCGCCGAGATGCTATGGACCGTCAAGCTGTGGCTTCGCAAGCCAGCACGCGTTTATTTACTTATAATGCTTTTTACGGTCTTAGAAGTGGTTTTAATGTATTTATCAATTACTCTCATCAAGAATCTTCATGGTATTAAAGAATAGTAAGATTTTTTTTTGGAAAAGAACTGTAAATAAATTCATAACGTTATATAACAATATTTTGAGTGCGTGGTGGCCTGTTGGTAAACGGACCGGACGCGGCTGCCAACATGTTCACGGTGGTCGCGGGTTCAAATCCCAGGGCACACCTCTGACTTTTCTGAGTCATGTGTGTATTGATAGTCAATCACCACGCACTAAAACGGTGAAGGAAAACATCGTGAGGAAACCTGCATACCATAGCGGTTCATAAGAATTTCTATGGTATGTAAGTCCGCCAACCCGCACTTGGCCAGCGTGGTGGACTATATGGCCTAACCACTCTCAATCGAACTTTCGATTGTAGAGTAGGTCCGTGCCCTGCAGTGGGACGTATATGGGCTGATACAGATATAACAATATTTACATATACCTAACAGAAAATAAAGTGTTCGCCCTATTTTTTCAAACAGCAAATAAAAAACCTATAGGCAGCATAAACCAAAGCTTGAATAGCTCGACCGAGGTACCACTCAAATCTCACGCGTGGAGTCACAGCTTTGTTCGTTTCGTTCGGTCAGTGAAATTGATGAATAGGTTACATACATACCTACAACCATCTTAAAAGGTCAGTCTAAACTTTGATTGCTCGATGTGGCGTGTGTAGGCGGCGATAACTTTTCAAGTACTTACTCAGATGATTCTCATGCAGATTTTGTTATTCTTTTGTTGAATGTATTCCCCAAGTGTTTACCGAAGTTCATCGATATGATTATGCTAAATGTGACAATCTCCAAAACAAGCCCACTGAGTCTTATTCACTGGATATACTCAGAACTGGGTTACGTCGCGTAGTTTCCAGTGGTAGTTTATAGTTTATACTACCACTGTTTGCCTACTGAGTTTGTTTGGCCGGATCTTTTCAGGCAGGGCCGCGTTACATCCGGGGGTAACAATTAACCGCTACGCACCGTTTCAATAATCTAAAATCGTCGCAAAGAATCTAATAAACATAAATTTTAGTTTACTTTGATTTTTTTTTTAATACTAAAATGAAATACTAAAAAAATGAATTTAAATAATACCATAATAAATATTTTGTGTATAGAGATTAAATACAAGAGATACATTCCCGTCAAACAGCAGTGTAAACGCACTGTTGTGTTTCAGGTTGAAGGGCATTGTAGCAAGAGTAACTACTGGACATATTGAGACTTAACATCTTGTGTCTCAGGATGGCGAGCGCAGTGGAATGCCAAGCATTGCTTTGTAATTCAAGGTGTTGTTTGGTTTTGCTACTTTTCATGAGCGGTCGTATCGCTTACCATCAGGCGAACGGCATGCTCGTCTCGCCACTCATAGCAATAAAAAAAATGTATTAATTTATAATAAGAACTATTTAATTGCCTACATGACCATGACATAAACAAATTTTGGATTGATTTTTTAACAATGATCCACGTATCTTTAAAATACTGGAACTGATAATTTATGTTTATAAATTCATTTACAAACGATTCATTTATTTATTAACGCCTAAAGAAACAGTTGTACAACTTTGCGGCATAAAGGATGTCAGGTCAACCGTAATGAGGGATTAACCGATTTAGAAGGCTTACGAACCAAGTTCAGCAATCCTATAGCCTTCATATTACAATACTTCTCTGTTAAGAGGAGGCAATTTTAATTATATTTTAGTAAATATATATATTTTTTAAATCCAGTTGCATCTCGGGTCGGGCAAATTTATATTGTATTTTTTTATTCATTATCAGCCCAGAGTCGATATGGCGATAGTTTCGCCCCCTATACAAAAATACAAGGCGAAATGTGGGTGTCCTAGTTGTGCCTCTGCCTACCGCTTCTGAGGAAAAAGGCGTGAGTTTATGCATGGCCAACTGCATTATACATTACATACCGGGTATATCAAGACTGCTACCGAAAACGAAGTCGGGTGGTAGTTTTAGTCACTAGAAACACAATGCAACGAAAAATTTCGCAAACAAACGTGATTTTTTATTTTTTTATTTTTTAAACATCTTCATCTTTGAGTGGTAAATCCGTAGTTTTTGTTAAAATAATAATCTAAACTGTTTTATATCTTAGAGTTTTTATAAATAAAAAGGTATACACTATTATTTTAGGAAAAAAATGTATTTATCACCCAAATATGACCATAAGAAAAAATAACAAAAAAAAACTTGACGCTTTTTTTACAACTTTTTCTGTTGCATTGTGTCTGAAGTCGCTTAAACTACCACCCGGCTTCGTTTTCGGTAGCAGTTTTGATATACCCTGTATAATACATTAAAGCATTATTTGCGATGCCGCATTGTACGTTTTTCTGATGGAAACTTAATTTTAGATTGGATTCAAACCTGCTAATAAAAAATGCATGCATATTAAAATTGCTTTACTTTAAACATACCTTTTTTAAAGTCTTAAGAATTCGAATATAATGGCTGAGTTTAACTATAAAACAGAACACAGTATTATACGCCACCTATTCTCTGTAATTTCTCGTAATAAGTAGCTTTAATAGTAATTAGATGTTATTGTATCCAGTTGCAAATGTCTGCGCCGCGATCATTACACCTCAAACTATTTGTTCGCCTGTTGTTAAGCTGTATCTGATTGTGGAGGCAAGGCTCTAGGGTCCTTTGTTCATGACAATAATACAAACATAGTTGGATTATTATTATTGTTATGGAATGTTGGTAACAATACAGGCATCTAGCATAGGTGCTGATTTTATACAAGTTCAAAGGTGTCTTGACTCCATATAAGTAGCAAAGTATGAAATATGGTATATTCGCTCGGTTTATTTTGTCTTAGCGTATCTTCCAATCTTTTATGGCATGCTCGTCTCGTCATTCAAAACTACAAAAAAACAATAGTAATAACGCTCATGTGGTATGATTTTTCAGAAGGGAATTAAGGAGATTTTAAAACAGGATTTAAAAATCGTGGCGTAAGGCATTTCTATATAATTTTAAAAACACTATGTCATGGAATACCTGCGTATTCTCCACAAGAATTTCGAAGGCAAGTAATACAAACCGCATTGCGCTAAGGTTTGAAAAAGTTTTGGCAAAAAATCTTTCATGCTTTTAAAAGCAATTCTTATGTAATCTACAGAAACTAGAACTATTCATTAAGTACAGTAACTATGTTTACTGTACTTAATGAATAACAAGAATTCACAAAGATTTTACGACCGACCGACTGCCTCGGTGGCGCAGTTGTACTACGGTATGATTGTAAAGCTGCGGTCTAGGGTTTGAATCCCGGGTCAGGCAAAGTGATATTGGATTTGTCTATTCATTATCAGCATGGAGGCAGGAATTTGTGCCTGCGATAGGCTCGCCTACTATCACATCGTGGAAAATATAAGGCGAAACATGGGTGTCCTGGTTGCACATATCCCTACCACTACTGGAGAGGACAATAATTTATTTCCAACTCCTCCTATTAATTTAACTTTCTGATTAATTTCGTTGCGGGTTAAAGACAAGTTAGACATTCCCGGACACCGAGCTTTAATGCTCGGTGTCATTACTTTGCGTGCCACTGTTGATCCTGGCTCATAGGAGTTACAGTGGTGGGTGTGAGGGCAGGACAGTCTCCTACCACTACTGGAAAAAGGCGTGTGTTTATGAATGTAACGAACATTATAATCACTCATTCATTAATTGAATTGAAGGGCATTGTAGCCAGAGTAACTACTGGACATATTGAGACGTAACATCTTATGTCTCAGGATGGCGAGCGCAGTGGAATGCCAAACATTTTTTTTTTGCTACTGTTCATGAGCGGTCGTATCGCTTACTATCAGGCGAACGACATGCTCATCTCAACATTTACTGCAATAAAAAAAATTCAATTGGACATGTTGTGCAATACTAACGAAAACTTAAAGGCAATTCCTGTTTATGGCAGGTACGTAGTGATACACCTACTTTCTGTTTGTTTAAAAAAAGAATTAGTCGTAGAAGTATCCTGAATCATTTTCAATCTAGAGTACGATTGAGAATAATTAGTTCTACCCCGCTGGCCTGGTGCCGGTTGGCGGAATTTACATACTATATAGATTCTTACAAATAGCTAAGTTATACAGGTTTCCTCATGATGTTTTCCTTCACTGTTATAGTTTGTGGTGATTGACTATCAATAAGCACATATGACTCCGAAAAGTCAGAGGTGTGCCCTGGGATTTGGACCACCAATGAACATGGCAGCGGCGCCTGGTTACCGTTGTATCACCATTCACTTAAGAGAATATTTTATATAATTGTTAGACGTCTTAAGTATCGACGACAGGATCAGCAGGATGGATTATCGTTAATCTTAGTAAGTTTAACATACTTAACTTTAAAGATCCAAGTTGTAACACATATAATAACACACTAAACAAGTAACTTGATACTTCAAGCGCATCTCAACTTGATCAAGAAAGAATCCTAACAAGTACACTAAGCGCTCAACAAGTAAGTTTAACTAAAGGTGCACCTGTGGGTCCGAAGTATAATATCCTTTAAGATCTTACAGATTTACAATTTAAGTATAACAATACATGTTAGTCATTATTATGGACAGCCTAAGTGGCGCAGTCGGTTAGACGCCGTCTGTGAAACGAGAGGCCGCTGGTTCGATCCCCGCACCGAGAGGAATGTTTGTGCAGCCCACAAATATTTCTTTCGGGTCTGAGTGTTTGTGAGACCGAAAAGTCTCTCGTAGTTCCAGATGCCCACGACACAAGACTCAATCTTAGTGTGGAGTCAAGCCTATGTAAGTGTTATTTTTTTTTTTTATTATTAGCTACACGTTCCCTTTTACAATACAAGGTATAACCAAACTACTATCGAAAACGATAGTTTTAGTGACTATATTCACAACGCAACTAAAAATTTCGCAAATAAATGTGTTGTTTTTATGTAACCTTTTAAATTTCATCGTGTTGTGAGCACAGTGGAATGTCAAGCATTTCTTTGTAATGTTGTTTCTTTGTAAAAGTGTTGTATGGTTTTTCTACTGTTCATGAGCTGTCGTATCGCTTACCATCAGGCAAACGGCATGCTCGTCTCGCCATTCAATGAAATAAAAATAAAATAATTGTAAGATTGTATTTTACCTCACTAGGCAGCAAGCAACAGGTCGCGAGCGAATTCTTTTATGAAGGGCTATGTTCCACAGTGGCATTCCTGATGATGAAGAGAATGGTTTGATTTTCTCCATTCATTTAAATTCACTTGTAGACAATTATAATACTAAAATCCATACAAAATCTGATGTTCTTAGTCACATTTCGATATTTAGTTATAAAACGGCACGAGACAAACTTCAGAATAGAATTTTCCATCTTCTTCGATCTTACTAACTTTGAATGAAAGTTTAATATTGTTCTATTCAAGTTTCCTAACAAATAACATTAAACGTTTTCAAGAAAATTTCAAATGTTAGACGCAATCTTTAGAACAATTCTAGATTATTGACTATAAATAGCCAAGTATAAGGAACTAATACTAGGACTACATGGCCTAACCACTCTCAATCGTACTCTCGATTGTAGAGTAGGCCCGTGCCCTGCAGTGGGAATATGGGCTGATACAGACAGACAGAATACTATATCAAGACTTTTTTAGTAATAATATTGTTGGAGCTTGAGCCTTAGTCTACCTTAGTCCTTAGTAAAGATTGATGGAGAGACAGATGATATAAAACCACTGGTCAGTCTAGGTCGGAATTTACGAGTCATCTATTTGTGAGATAACTCAATGCTTCTTGCCTTTGGTTAATTGTAACCAAACATGATTTAGTAGTTTCACTAAATTACAGTAATTTAGAAAATTGCTCTTTTAAGTACCTTCGCTATAATCATTTCGATTACGCGAGGTCGATGTAACTGAGTTTAATTTACCACGATGGTTTATTTTATAATAGTTTTTTCGATTTACGACTGTTACACATAATTTTTTAAGGATTTTATCGCAGATTTAGTTAAATCATCGCATTTTTCAACTTGCGAACGTTTCGATTTACACACTTTTCGTAGTCCCCGGGGCGGACTTACCGCTCCGTGTTTCAACGGTTTATTTTGCTTACTAATTAAAATACATCTTCATAATTTAAAAGCCACAGTTTCTTAGAATCGGAGGCGAAGGCACTTTCTTATCAAACCTATCCAAATTCTTTGATACAGCTTGCTTAAATATTAGCTAAAATTGCGATACTAAAACTGAAATTTAATTATCAATTCTCATAACATCTATAACCTACACAAATACAATACAGGTGTGTCTAGTGCAGGTGCAATTAACGGGCCTAATGTGCGGGCGTCGGTCGAGGCACGGCGGCGGGCGACAGCGTCCCTATTCACGCAGACCCGGCTCACTTGTTGCGCAGTGTGGCGGATCGATACACCCCGGCCGCACTTACCGCTCACTGCCACTTCCGAAAAACTCCCGGAATTCTAAGATCTTTATTGGTCGGGCAATTGCATGGTAGGATGATTTAGGCTGTGTTTTTTTTTGTGTGTCGTTAAACTTTTGACTGAATGCGTTTATGATTTAAGCACAAACTTTGAAGATAAACGTCGCGGTAATTCTTACAAGTCATATGAAAAAAAAATAATACAGAAAGTAAAAAAATCGTAATATTCTGACTTTTCATTGTCATAAGAGTATCCGTCGTACAAGACGGTCTTAAATGTATAGATGTTAATAGTAGTTAAATTATTTTTATAATAATAAAAATGTAAACTGGCTCAAGGCATGTACATTAAAGGTAGCTAAAACATTAAAAAAATTGAAATGCATAGCTATAAGCCTAGTTAATCTCTATTCTTGTCCGAATAGAACACAGTATTCTAAAGCAGAAAGCTTGTATAAAATTTACCGCTCCATTTCCGTAAAATGCAAGAATATAACCAACATAAGTCGGGGCCGCGACCCGGCGTTAACACCTTCAGATACTTTCTATTCAACAGGGATCCAATCTCCGCCCTCATCAATACTTATCGCGCAGACAAAAACCATTCTTGCTTTTCAATAACAAGTCGCTCTTTCATTATTACAAATGGCGATATCGAAGCGACTTCAAGCCGTTTTGACCCGTACGGTTACAGTGTTTGTTTATGGGACTATCAATAATTTAAGCTCTATAGGTGTATTTTTTTTTACTTATGATTAGCATTAATTAGCGACCATGCCATTCGCCTGAAGGTAACCGATACGACGGGTCATGAACAGTAGAAAAACAAAATCAACTCCATGCTTTTTTTATTTAATATCAAAATATTATTTGATCGTGTTTTCGTGTGTCTACTTTAAATCTTAACAGAAGCCTTTTAAATTTATGTTTTTAAATAAATATGATGTAAAGGGAAATGCCCATTTTCATAGTGTCTTGGTACGGACACTTATTTATTGCTATGAATGGCGAGATGAGCAGTCCGTTCGCCTGATGATAAGCGATACGACAGCTCATGAACAGTAGCAAAACCAAACAACACCTTGAATTACAAAGCAATGCTTGGCATTCCACTGCGCCTTCATCTTGAGACATAAGATGTTAAATCCTAACATGTCCAGTAACTGTTAGATAGTTACAATGGGGTTCTTTGGGGCTTATAACCATTGTTACTTTTCAATAACAAGTCGCTCTTTCATTAGTGCAAATGACGATTTCGGAGCGACTCCAAGCCGTTTTGAAGAGCCGTACGGTAACTTTTAAGTGGGAGTGTCAAGTTTATAGTCTCCGTAAATCGTCTGTGAAGCGATTGAGCTTCTGCCTTTGTTTTATGAGCGTTTTTAAGTTCAAGGATTACTTCAATTACTTTTATTTGTCTTAAGGTCTTCTCGTTCTCTGTGTCTTGAAGAGGAATCGCATAAAAAGAAATGAAAAGCAGTGTTGGGCATACAAGTTAGTTATTTTTTTGTTACGTATCAAAAATGAGAATGTATTTTTAATACTTAATTGTAAAGTGCAATATAATGCTTAAAACTATTTATTTTAAGCTAAAACGAGAAATTCAATAATATATAGTAAATTGGTTGATACTCAAATAAATGGTTTTGACATTTTAAGTAATCTCAACAACATAGTCTTACAATGAAAACTATTGCGAACAGCACACAATGATGATAAAAATGTATTATCCAAAGTATTCCCTAAAATGTATTATACTGTATCAGCCCAAATACGTCGGACTACAGGGCACGAGCCTCCTCTATAATCAAGAGTATGATTGAGACAGGTTGGGCTGTAAAGTCCTCCACGCTGGTTTAATGCAGGTTGGCGGACTTTACATACCATATACATTCTCACAAATCGCTATGATATGCAGATTTCTTCACGACATTTTACTTAAACGTTATAGTACGTAGTGATTGACTATCAATACATACATAACTCTGAAAAACTGAGGCGTTTGAAATTTGAACCCGTAACCGCCGTGAATAATTTGGGAGCCGTGTCTAGTCCGTTTACCATTGTTTGTCATGATTAGGGGTTTACCAACAGGCCACCACGCACTTCATCTTAATTACATTTACATAAAAAACGCTAATAATTAAAAGTATTTGACATCAAATATATATACAAGCCCTTATGAAATCATTGCTTTATTAAAATAATATATCCTTTATTGCACAAAGTAAAAAAACAATACAATGAAGAAACAACACAATAATAATAGTACAAGAGGCGGCCTTATCACTCTAGGTAATTTCTTCCAGGCAACCTTTGGATGGATATTGAAATAGGAAAAATGAGCGGGCAGTCTAAAGTATATAAAATAGTCATATATATCATGTATACATACATATATACAAATACATATCAACAAAATATATTAAAATATACATACATACAATTTACCATATACATAAATATATATACCTATCCTAACATTTACCAGAGAGGCGAATGGACAAGATATTCCTCAGCTACGCTCTAGTTGAGAAAGGAAATGGTCTTTAATCATTAAATTAAAAATTAATAAATCAACATTACATTATTTGTTTTCAACATTTACGTTCTGAACAGTTAATCAAATATTTATTCATGTAAACAATACTTAATTATTCGGCATCATTTTGCATAAATTTAACAGTTATTTTAATAAATCGAACGTTAAAAATGAATGATAACGAATACTCATATTCAAATTACTTATAGATAAAATAATACATTTGTTTTAAATACTGACACACATTTAAATTTCAGTTTCAGTCTACGTACACACAGCGTTTCTTGTACGCCGACATAATTTTATCAACCGAAAAGACATATCTGTATTTTTGTGACATAATATGGGTATACTTTATTTAAATTTTGGTGCTGCTTGCGTAGACTGGTCTATCCAATCTGCTTACATTGTAACGGATTGATTGATCGAGTATATAACGCAATTATTCACTGCTTTAGCGAAAAAGAGTATACTGATCCTTCGTTTTGGGCGACTTCGCTTCACTCAGCCATATTTATTATAACATAAACATATTCGTGTTAAAAATATTTATTGTAAATTTACAACAAATTATTAATAAACTGCTCTGATTTAAATGTATATTATGTAATAATGACTACATTGTAAACTGGTTTTGAAAAGAGCAACACTAGAGTTTCTTGCCCGTTCTTCTCTAGTGAAAACCGCTTTCCGAACCGGGTGGTAGATAAAAAAAAATGACTGAATCTAAACGATGTTGAACATTTTAATGGATTCAATAAATTATTTTCATTTCATTTTCATTTCATTTTCATTTCATTTTCATTTCATTTTCATTTCATTTTCATTTCATTTTCATTTCATTTTCATTTCATTTTCATTTCATTTTCATTTCATTTTCATTTCATTTTCATTTCATTTTCATTTCATTTTCATTTCATTTTCATTTCATAAAACTGCATTGCCTAAACATCAGTTATCGGCCTACTCTACTACTGCTACCTCGCAGTAATATAAAATTCTTACAATTTTCTACAAAACCTGTGAACGTGTTAAAACGTAATAGAATTTATCAAGCACGTGTAAATACGCGAGGATGTATCACATTTGCAACGCTTTGAACGGCTTTTCACGTGTCCAGTGACATTTCAAAAGCTCTGCAGCCAGCAGCGAGTGACGCCCGGTAAAAACAGCATTTTGCTACTGAAAATACCCAAACGCATTTCAAAATGTTTGCATTTTCTTGTACACTTTGCAGGGTATCGTTAAACAATGAAAACTAATTGTTCAACTTATATATGCTTGCAGTATACGACAGCGTTTCAATGTTTATAGATGCGACCATAATTTAAGCTCTATAGGTCTTATTAACATGTTTTTTATGTAAAGTGAAAATATACTAGTCACAAAAATTAAAGGATATTTTTTATATGACTGTCTGTATCTTGAAGGAAATTGATCGTTAAGAAATTCTATAACACAGTTGGATGCTTGGAATGTCTATTTCTTTATAGCTAACGAGAAAAAAGTCCAATCTTTTGAGTTAATATCGGTAGATAACATGGTCAGTCAAATTCGCGAAAACAATAAGAAGAACAAATACATGAAAAAATTCCAACGAATGGTTTTGGTTGTATGGGGACAAATGAAGCAAAAATAACTAAAGGACAAAATAATGAAAAAAAAACACCCATGTAAAGTCGCAACATACTATCTAGTCGCCAATAAAACATAAGTATGTACTATGTATGCCTCAAAGCGTCTCATGCGTTGCGTTTCAGAATATACGATACATGTTATAAGAAAACGAAAATAAAATCCTAAGATATTGCATTTCTAAGAAGCTTGCATGTCGTCAGTCCTCTAATTCATCTTGGACGAACAGATAGAAAAGGAAATAATTTCTAATAAAGTTTATTCCGTGTTTTATATTGATATTCCTAACTACAGCTATCAAAATGCAAATAACGTCTGGACAAATTATTTTATGTTGTTCAGAATGGTTTTTGAAATTTGCTATTTAATTATGCAAAGTATACGAGAATGCACATGAATTTTTAATTAGCAAAATGGTTAAGTTGTACCACCAGTCTGTACTCTAGCTTGAAAGCATTGCACTTACCATCAAGCGAAATATGGTGACATTGTTGTTTTATTACCAGCATGACATTGTGACCATAATGCCTGATGGTATGCACAGCGGAATCCAAATAAATAATAAATAAATAAATAACACCCAACAGTCACATACATAGTCCTGACCCCACACTAAGATTGAGTATTGTTGACGTGGATATCATGAAATACGAGAGACTTTTCGGTCTCACAAACACCCAGCCCCGAAAGAAATATTTGTGGGCCGCACAAACATTTATTTCGGTGCGGAGATGGAACCCGCGGCCTCTCGTTTCACAGGCGGCGTCTAACCAATTGTACCACGGAGGCTGTGTGGCCACATAGATTATCTATCAATGGGACAACTTACTCCAATAAGCTTTGTCGAAATCAGACAGGCGACCAGTGTCTCGGGATCAAGACACGACCCAAGTCCGGTGGGTCACTACAGCTTTTCACCATTATACAAAATTTTACTGGTGGCAGGTCTCTTATATGTGAGAGGCCACATGAGTAGGTGCCACTGTAATGTCTATTTCTCTCGCCAAATATTTGTGTAAATGCACTGTTGAGTTTCGGATTGAAGGATATTGTAGCGGGAGTAACTACTGGACATATTAAAACTTAACATCTTATGTCTCAGGATGGCGAGCGCAGTGGAATTCGAAGCATTGCTTTGCAATTCAAGATGTTGTTTGGTTTTGCAACTGTTCATGAGCGGTCGTATCACTTACTAACAGGCTAACAGCATGCTACTCGCCATTCTAGCAGTAAAAAATACAATTGTCATTAAACGAACCATTTGAAATATTTCCATCATAATCCTACCCGTTATGTAGAAACACTATAGAATCCAATAACGTAAATAATGAGATAAACAGCCTGTTACTGTATTTCATAAGATGCGTGTTAAGTAATTGGCACATTTCGATACGGCGCACGTACGTGCCTAACTCAATGCCTGGTGATAGACACAAGCCTCCTGTAACGAACTTAACACCGCCGCAAATGGATTTTTCCACGATAAAATACCCGGCTTTTGGGCAAAGAATTAAATTTTCAACATATTTTTAACATTATACTGCACTGTACCAACCCTTAATCGCCCACTGATGAGTATTTGACTTGTCCACAACCGAAAGTTCGATTGAGAATCTAACATTGACCGAATCAAATTTGATTGAATGGAATCAAATTTAATCGACGTAAAGCGAATTTGGTGTCGTGTTTAGTTCGTTGAATGAGCTGAACTGAATGCCCAATATATTTTTCCTCTTCCCATCCTTTTTACTTATACTCTTCTGCCGATTTTATGATCTGGCAACACATTCATGATCCAAGCGTTGTGGATGTCCATGGGCGGCAGGTACTATCAGGTAAGTGATCACTGGGAGTTGGGACCTCTGACCTGTTTCTTCGTTTGCCGGATCTTTAAAATGAAAAATGAATCAAAATGTTGCTATTTTTTTTAAAGTAACGTCCCATATTCTTTGTATGGTATGGTATTATATTTTATTGATAAATTCACTTGTATTTTTTCCAAATTCTGGACGCATTCGACGTCATTCTTAAATTACCGTTACCATACAACACGCACACCTTCACAAAATATAAAGAAAAAAGAAAAGCAGAAAATAACATTTTTTGCGAAAGGGTTTATTGAGAGGCATTCGCGACGCAACAATATTCCATTCGCACTCATTAAATAAGCCATCGACTCGAGAGCTCTCTGCCGACTTCAATTTAAACATTGCGTTATTAATTAATTTAAAAGAATGCAGAAACATATTGTAGCATAAATTATTATTGTTTATTTTTTTCACGAATAATGTTTGTCACGCCAAAGGTACTGGATGGTTTTCATTACATATTAAGGGACATTGTTATTCCTTAGTTATTTGGTTCTTCTCCGATAATATGCCAATGAAGAAGTACCAAAGCACATGCAGTTTCTTTAGAAATAGAAGACAAAGGTAATCTACAAAATTGAGCAGGACAAAAGTACGCAGAGCAACCAAAATTGAAAGAAGTATTGAACAGATTACAGAGATATAATTCATCCATTGACTATATTATTATTCGCATACACTATAATATTACAGCATATACGAAGACCACTTACCTGAGCTGCAGCTGGTACGGCGTTGGACGATGCACCGTCACACCAACACCAAACTACACACTACACACTTTAATTCACTCGCGGCGATATTACCTCCCTTATTTACAACATCTTGCATATTCCTATAATTAGCTACCACTATTCAAAATTTCACCACAGTTAAATAACAAACACACACACTAGCCTAAAAACTTTTACTAAATATATAATTAGCGCGATTATCGAAATTAGAGAAATTACGATCTCTGCGGTGTTGTCGACACCGAGTCAAAAACCGTACTATTGATCGACGTGACCGCTGCGCGTCATGTAAACTTGGCAAACTACCCACAATAAAAAAAAAAAATCATACATTTCAATACTACAATTAGGCATTTTATTGAGTGGTACGTTTAATGATGAAGGACAACATTGTGAGAAAACCTTGCATGCTATAGCGAATTTGTAAGAATGTTTATGGTATGATAAGTCCGCCAACCTGCACTAGGCCAGCGTGGTGGACTATATGGCCTAACCACTCTCAACCGTATTCTCGATTGAAGAGTAAGTTCGTACCCTGCATTGGGCTGATACAGATACAGACGTTTAATAATCTTTCTCTAGGATTTTAACGGCTTAGTTGTGTATTTTGACCTTTCAGCGTATTATTTGTGGAGGAATAAGCCGGTCATGGTCCACCAAGCGAAATAATATGGCGCGGGGAACGCCGTGTCGAATAAGTCGTATGTAGAATTCTCCTGCCTGTTCCTATTCTACAATACATCGCTTTTCGACAAACCCAGAATTATTTAGCTTGTATCAAATCATTTGCGAAGACTTTTTAATGTACCACGCCTTAGCGCAATGCGGTTTGTATTACTTGTCTTCGAAATTCTTGTGGAGAATAGGCAGGTATTCCATGACAATTTCATACTTTGCTACTTATATGGAGTCAAGACACCTTTGAACTTGTATAAAATCAGTACCTATGCTAGATGCCTGTATTGTTACCAACATTCCATAACAATAATAATAATCCAACTATGTTTGTAGTATTGTCATGAACAAAGGACCCTAGAGCCTTGCCTCCACAATCAGATACAGCTTAACAACAGGCGAACAAATAGTTTGAGGTGTAATGATCGCGGCGCAGACATTTGCAACTGGATACAATAACATCTAATTACTATTAAAGCTACTTAACTAGAAATTATAGAGAATGGCGTTGGACAGAGACGGGTTTTTTTTTTATTGCAATGAATGGTGAAACGAGCATACCGTTCGCTTGATAGTAAGCGATACGACCGCTCATGAACAGTAGCAAGACCAAAAACACCTAGAAATACAAAGCGATGCTTGGCACTAAGTGCCCTCGCCATCCTGAGACAAAAGATGTTAAGTCTCAATATGTCCAATAGTTACTCTGGCTACAATGTCTGAATCCGAAACACAACAGTGCATTTACACTGCTGTTTGGCGGGAGAAAAATACATTGCGGTGGTACCTACCCAGGCGGCCTCTCACGTATGATGGACCTACCAAAATTTTCAAATTACTTGTTCAAATTACTTTCGGGTAAAGGTAACATATGGGCGAGACAGGCGTATTCGTCCAATTTTTAATTGTGATCTATCTACGTACTTCGTTTTGGCTTTCACGGATTTATGCTTTATTGGTTTTTGGCTAGTATTATTATCAGGCCACACGTTGAACAAATGTATTTGCGAATTTAGTGATACCACAGCTTTTGGAATATTCTACGATATATTGCGCATGAAATCACCTGCATTCTGTATTTAATTAATTACTTGCACGTGTTACATTGGTTTGTCTGCAACTTACGTCAACAATGTGAGCTAAGGTAATATAGACAGAAAATGGATATTATAGTACTCTAAAATATTAAGAAAAGGCAATAAAAAGTAATTAAGAACTATTTATGCTAATAAAGGTTGGTTTTCAAACTATGGGTATCGTCCGAAACTCATTTGTGTAACATTAAGTCCCTAATGTTATTTGTCTTCATGATAGTAATGCAAGGTTCATTCAACATAAATCATCAGTACATGAACAATTAATATATCACAGTTTGCAAATCCGAACGTGACAATATACACCAAACAGTATTATCATTCGATTTAATAATTAATACACGCTACATACAATGTAGAATTATGAATTTAATTTCGCACCGGGCAGGTATAATTCTGTGTATATAGACCGAATATTCGAGACGGCTCAAACATTGCTGTCGTGTAAATAGAAGAACAAATAAACTGAAACATAGGCCTTATTACATTAGTCTGTAGTAACTGGAGCGGGCTCGAGCCTGTCACTCAATATTACTAGCCACGATTAAACAAACAGTCGACCCGACTAAGGCTACACAAAATATCCCACCTCATATAATTATCGCTGACAAAATAAGGAGCAGTATATCATATTGGAGGTAATTCTAGCGATGAGACTCGCCTAGCCCGTTCTACTGTTCGTATCCTGCAGAAACCTATGAAAAATGGTTTATTTTGTCACCTATTCCGCTTTCGATCTCTGATCTCCGCGATGGCTTAATTTCTGTTTCTAAGTCTCGTTAATCTCGGTATGAAGTAAGAAGTTCTGCTTCTCGTATTTTTGGAGCAATCTAAATATTATTTTCTTCTCATAAACCTAAGTCTATTTACCGTAGAGTGGAGAAGCAATTAAGACCCGCACACCCGCATGTTAGACACATTACCTATCTATTGTCAATTGATACACTAAATATTTTATCCACTAACCATCAGGTGCATTGCTGATATTCACTTTCCTAACTGGCATGTTAGCGGAAATGAAACTTAGCATTAATAAACTTCGCTAAACAAAACAGCAGCGTTCCGGTTTGAAAGAAATTGTGGCCAGAGAATCTACTGGACATATTGAGACTTAACATCTTATGTCTGAGGATGGTAGCAAGCGCAGTAGAATACCATGTAATGCAATGCTTTGTAATTCATAATGTTTTCTGGTTCTGCTACTGCCAGGAGTGGTCGTATCGCTTACAATCAGGCGTAATAGCATGCTCGTCTCACCATTCTTCGCATTAAAAAATAGAAATAAAAAAACTTGGCGATTTTAAAGAAAGCGTTGGAGGAATTCGAAATTTGAATGGAAAATAGACAAAAACATTACTGAACCTTCACAGAAAAGCTAGTCGTATTTATTTTGTGTAGTATATGCGTGCATGTTCTCATATTGATTACTGGTTGGTACATTGTTATCTAAATTAGGGTCTAATTCTGTACTTTACGATAAGTCGAGCTCTTCCCTCGGGTACCTTATATAAAGTTACATTACATTGAACATTGCAGACAAAGAAAAACAATGAAAGAATGAAACTATATGAAGAATATATGTATATGAATATGAACGTTCTTAAAGAAGTATACAGACGTATTTAAATGACTCGGTAGATATTACATTCATAATGAACCAAACTGCAGTATTGAAATTATAAAATGCTCAAATGGAAGTATTAAATAAGATCAAATTAACATTATGAACTTAATTTTAAATAGTACAAAGAGTCTAAATTCCGTAGGCGATAGGCGCGCCCCCTATCTTATCTTGAGATGAAAATAAGCTCGGAGATTTTTACATTGCATTGGTGACGCATCTGCCCACCAATTCATGGATAAAGTGATCATATATAATATATCAAAAATGTTGCCGCTAGACACTCTATTCAAATATATTTTATGCTTCTATTTGCTTGTATTTTGAATAAAGGATTTTTTATCGTATTTTCTAGAATATTTTACTGTAAAAAAGCCTACAAAGCCAAAAAAATTTAATTGATTGATTTAAAGGTCTTTTCATTTATTTTCTTTCACAGCATCAAACGATATATTTATTTCAAGGTTTCTCTTTTACGTTTACTTTTTTTGTGTATTGTGCTCAATTTTATTATTGTATTTTGATTAATTAATCCAACTACAGCATATTTATAAAGTTTCGAATCCCTTATAGAAGTTTAGCTAGTTTTTATATAAAATAACGACAAGTGCATACTTGTCGCATGTCTCATCCCGGAACGGAAATAAGGGCGACCATTCTGTGTCCCACGTGTGTGGTATCTTTCATTACCTTTGTACCTACTTGGCTACCTCTTCAAAAATTCAATTATTATTATTGTTCACAATTATTTATTATTATTACGACACAATTAGTGACTGCATGTCTCACAATTTATGATCTAAATACTATTTATTGGGCGTGTGCGAATAAAGCCGTAAGACTGAAATACTTTTGCATGGAGCGTGAATATTAAAAACCGAAATGTCAAAAATCCCGCCATTCAGAAATTTACTTTGCGCCAAAGAGTTATGATATAATGCGCTAATTGTTTTGCATTGTATTTGGATTTTAGAAATGAATATTGACAAATATAATAATTTCAAGATATATTGGCGTTTGATTCCTGATTTCTTACAGCAAATTCTCTGTTTTAATAGCAAAAACTATACCTTGTAAATCTTGACAAAGTCTACTCAAGATATTTAACCCCTCACTGCATGAATTTTGAAGGATATTATTGAAAAAAATTAAATAAACTGAAATAGTTTTGACAAAAATTGCTTTATAAAGCAAAAAAATATGCGTCGTCTTATGAAAGAACACATTCATATGATAACATTAATTTAACTTTAAGTTAATGATTAGTTAACTGTAAAAAATTAACAAACTGTAGAAGCCATAAATGGCTTGTTATGCGGTAAGGGGTTAAGAAAATTCTGGTTGTAATTATTGATAATATTTTAAAATAAGACCAGAATTTATTATTTACAGTCATTTAAACAAAACTCAGCGATAATATAATTGGTTCCTTAACAACTGCTACATCCACCAGTTTGCTCATATACGATAAGTGCCTTCATAAAACATTTATGCATGTTAATTAACATCTCGTAATTGCTATCACAAAGTGAGGAGTAACAGGAATTAACAAGCTTCCATAATTGTGTTGATTGACAGGAGAGTTTTCTGTATCAGCCCATATACGTCCCACTGCAGGGCTCGAGCCTCCGCTACAATCGAGAGTACGATTGAGAGTGATTAGACCATATAGTTCACCACGCTGGACTAATATGGGTTGGCGGATTTACATTTCATAGACATTCTTATAAATCGCTATGGCATGCAGGTTTCCTCACGATATTTTCCTTGACTACTATCTTACTACCATCTTATCCAACTCGAGCTTTAACAGTCAGCCCTGTATTTTTAACCACATACACCAAGTCTTCACCACATAAACTAAATGTGTTCCACCAACAAAGCTGTGAGCACCTCATATACATCGGTGTGTTTTGTTGATTAAATAACAAAATTACAGTCCTAAGGGTGCCCTAACCCAGGCCACCGCGGAGCGTACAAAGTATGTTAATGCTAAATTAAACAATGTAACAAGAAAGTCGATGAACCTTACGTTTCTTGAGCACACACAGCTAAATATTCATGATTGTGGACTTTTCTGAATATCGCAGAAATTTGTATTGGTAATGCTGATTTGCAATGTTTAAGGGTTTAAGGTCCTTTATTACCAAGAGCGATATTAAATATAAATATGTATTTTACTTTATATTGAATTGTATGTAATGGTGTCCCAAATATTTTAAAACATACACTGCAAATCGTACAACTACAACATATAGCCATAATAATAGCACAGAGGTCTATCATATTGTGATCAACTTAACAAGGGCGGTGCCAGCGTGTAGTAGTATTCTTCTCTCTCGCTTGCTCAATTCTTCTTCATAGAAAGATTACTGATTTTTGACAATCATAAAGCTACCAATGTATCCTCATATTTTGGTGTTTTTCTAGATGTCTATGCTATCTTTCTACCGGATGAATTCCTACCTCATTTACGTACCGCTCTCTTTATGTACTAGTAGAGTATTATATTAAGGCCGGCAACGCATCTCCATGCCCTTTGGTGTTGCAGATGTCCATGGGCAGCGGTATTCACTTACCATCAGGTGAACCGCGTGCTCGTTTGCCCCCTATAACATAAAAAAAAAAAAATATATTCAACTTAGTAACTTTATAGAAAGATTACTTTTGACGAGCATAAGAGACTACCAAGGGATGACTCCCCGGGGTATTTCTAAATGACGATTCTATCTTTCGAGCGAGTGAATTCCTACCTTGTTTACGTATCGCTCTATTTATATTGTCATCATCATTTGCATTTAATATGTACGTGAGATGATTAAATGGCGTTTATTGGAGATGTTAGGATTGGAAAGTACACCTATACTGGTGACTAATTAGACCAATTCGTGCGTGACAAATACGGCCACATTTTGGACAGTAAAACCCTGTACTTGTATGTGATTGTGAATCTCGATAATTCTCTTTATATACCAGTAAAGTATTGTGTTAAAACTTAGTTACCATCCATCAAATTAGTTCATCTACGCTCTATTTTATCGAGAGATTTATAATTGCCTGTCAGCTGAGCTCAATGCGTTTTGAAGAAATCGTTTTAATTTTTACGTCAAAGCGTGCTCGTAAATGCATTTACATCTTGAAAAGGCCAACCCACGAATCAATTACTTTTTTATAAGAAAAAATATATGTGAATAAAAATCTATTCTGTTAAATTTAAATTTTAACATACTTTATGTTACAGAAAATATAATTTAGCTAACTAAAGGCTTTTACAAAAGATCTGAGGTAGAGAAAAATACCAACTCTAAATGTTTCGAAACGTTCCATAATCTTCTAGGGAATTTAAAAAATATAACTTGTTATTATAAATGTTTTTTTCATTTCGGATCTCATTTGGTTCGCGACAAGCTCAATTACATCGGACGGCTCTTGGCTTGTTTATTTATTTTGTTTGAGTGATACTTATGAATGTCTTTTAAAACCTGAGTCACATTATTTTTGTTGAGTGGTAAGGCATATTATATTCAATTCAGTTAATAATTACTTGTGAACTCTTGTCTAATTACTCTACATACACTCACGCCTTTTTTCCAGAACGGGTAGGCAGAGGTGCTTTCAGGACATCCACGTTTTAACGTGTGTTCCGTCCCATGATGTAATAGAGAGCGAGCCTATGCCATATCGGGCACAAATTCCTGACTCCGGGCTGATAATGAATAGATAAATCGAATATCAATTAGCTCGACTCGCGATTCAAACCCGAGACCTCAGCGTAGTAACCGTACCATAGTACAACTACGCCACCGAGAGAGTAATAAAATACAATTTACCTAAACATATATACTCGTATCTTTTTCCTTTCCACATCCATTTTGTATGGGAGGTAATGTAGCTAAATAACTCATGTTTCATGGGTGCTCATAAGTACTATAATATAAAATATATATTATTGATCACTTGACCTGTATAATTGTTGAGCTGTTTTTATATAGAATAGTAACTCGGTCAAGCACCGCCCGGGTGCAGATACACTTTTTAGAAATATTCTATCGCCTATGTTCTACAGGGATAATGTAAGGTTCGAATGGTGAAATAATTTTTCAAATCGGTCCAGTAGTTTCAGAGCCTATTCAATTCAAACAAATAATCAAATCTTTCCTCTTTATAATATTATAGTATAGAAGTGTCCAAATGCTAAATTATTAAACATAACGTGCTAATTTAAGAAATATATTATTCTAAATAGTCACAGAGAAAAGAGCACGAAGCGCTTAAAATATTTAGTAAATTAGTTTTACAGATTTTCATCCTAGCCGTTAACAGCATCTGCTTGTGACATAAAACGTTCCACTCGTCTTACCTGAGACGATCACGTTCTGATATCGAATTCTGTACACCGGCGGCCACCGATTTATTTTAATCCTTAAAACCTACTTCAGATTTAAGATATATTAAGATTTCCATTAATGTTGAATGCCGTTTTTTTATTTTAATTCGATAAGAAGTTTGTGCAAAGTCAAAACCTTGATTCAAATGTTAGAAAGTAAGATGTAAAAGTATTCTGGTGGCCTATTTGCAAAAACCGAATAAAATAAATTCAGATGTAACAATGGGTATCGTACATCTTTGATAAAGACTTTTTTTTTGTTCAAAAAGATAAGGTATTTAGCTCCCCTTTCGGTACCCCGAGGGAGGCTGAAAGGGGTATGTCAGTGTCAATGGCCTTCCAGCCCGGCACCAATATCTACGCCAGCATACTGACTAAAAACCTCTAGATGATCGACAAACGCATTGTGGGCGGCACCGGACTTCCCAGGGCGAAAGCGCCCCGATTTACGCCGATATCTTTGATTTAGACTTAAGTTATATCTGAAATGTCCTAAATTACAAGTAATATACATATACGAGTAGGCGAAGCTAATACTCGTATAAGCGTGTCAAAAACTTTAAAGTTTTGGAATACAAATATAACAAAAGACTAATAAATATATATTTCTAAGCAATATTTTTGCTGATAAAAATCCGGCGCTGAGCATGTGAGCGATGCCAATTGAAAAGATATTCACATTTATTTCCACGCTTGACAAAGTGATAAAATTACAGTCAAAAGCAGCGCCATCTGCGACCGACACAATACGCTTTGTTCGCCTAACCATACATTGTAATGAGTTTTTAAACGAACATATGTGTAAATTGTTAACGTTTCTCTTATTGTTGGTCCATACACATGCATAGATTTTTAGCTTTAAAAATAACAATTTAATTCTCAGCTACGAAGTCTCTCTTTTATTTGAAAAATAATTAAAGGAAAAAAGTCGCAACTCGCAGCTGAGGCATTTCTTATTGCACAACAGGTCATTCTTTATTGTGTTGTCCTTTGTAACTAATTTGACCAATTAATTGTTTTTATTGTAAGAAACATGGGGAGTTGGCAATTGTAGATCTTATCCATAAACGAAATGTTGGTGGCAAGGAGCATATAACTAAGACAGAAAAAATTAAGATCTGATGTCTACCAATTATAAAAAACTACCGATCTTTGCTAAATTAAAATAGTCTCGTTTTTTTCACCCTTTTTGGTTCCCCGGGGGAGGCGAAAGGGGCACATTTGTGCCCGAGCCGTTTCCCTAACAAAACCTACGCCAGCATACTGACTAAAACCCTTCAATGACCGTCACACACATTATGGGCGGACATCCCTTGGCGAGAAGCATCCCGACTTACATCCGACTAACCGAAACGCATTGCTGGTCCTTCCATTATAGACGGCCCGGCTGACCCTCACTTTCGGCCATACCTCACGACTGGTTTTGGACGCCCGCTTAAGACGCGATTGGGCGTCCGTGACAGAGATTAGGCCGTGCGGTCTATGACACATCTCGGATTCGTTATACAAAGGCGTGGCGGCGAACAGGATCATTCCGCTAACGATCGCGGTCCACGTTCTCCTTTCGCCAAATCACGATCTCGCAGATCGATATCATTGCTTGGTCTGTCTCGTCAAGAGAGAGATATTACAATATTTTGCATTAAGGCTCCTTCGATGCATGACTCTTAACAATTATAAAATACTATCAACTACAAAATAAAATATACATACAAGCATAACCTAAACATAACTATGAAAGTAAAATACACACAAATCTAAAATATCGCAACTATAAATCCATTTATTTCTATTCATTCATTTCTAGCATCATTTATTTCTAGCAGAGAGACTTTGCTATGCAAAGGGCTATTTATTTAAGAATATAGTCGACGTCCTTGCAAATGAAGCCGGGATTACCGTCACAAAAGTGTTCGCTTTACATTTTATGCTAGGAGTGTGGTACATGATGCGCCATTTATACCCACGCGAACCGACAACAATGCCTTTCACGTCATCACTGAACTGTAGCTCAAAGTGGCTACAGATAAACGTCAGTTATGAATGGACAATTGAATATGTTTCATTTCGTAGACTCCATTCCTTTTATATAGAAGCATGAATACAATACGTGGTCCAGTTGATTTTACAGAATTCAATTAACGGTTTCTACTGGGATTTTCCTTTTATTATATTTTAAATCGATAGTGGTTGATCGTTTTAACCGTCACGCCAGCACGAAACCATTTTATTTATTTATTTTATTTGTTTATTGTACACATTAAACATAAAAATAAATAAACAAAACAAAAAGAAATGAATCGTTGCAGTAACTAAAAAAAGTCAGTTTTCTCGGTCTACTCCAAATAAGTAGAGAATTATAAAAAGCATGCTACAATGGTTTGAATTCAAAATATATTTGAAAAAATACTGAATTGCAATACTGGTCCATTCCAATCGTTCACACTGCCGATGAATTTAGCAATAGGTACTATTCCGAATTTCTACTTCTAATAGTTAGCTATTTTTAAAGGATTATGTGCGAGTTTGGGAAACTTTACAACATCACGTTCTATTAACTGTTTTTTTCTAAATCGTACGTTCTTGAATTGCATCGTTGCTAGCTCTCAGCATTTTTAAACCTTTCAGCTAATCCTTAAAATATCTTTTAATAAAAAGGTAAACATCTTATTAGCGTTCCTTTATCTTGCCCAGCACACTAATTACCATGTAATCCCGTTACTAACAAAACCAGCAATGTATAGTTAAGGGGGAGAAAAATCTCGTTTTTATAAACAAAACATAAATTTCCCCAAGGATAGGTAGAAAGCGGGCGAAGCAAAACAATGGATAGTTAATTATGTTCTATGAATACTCTTCGTGTAAAAGAAATGCGCGAGAGTTTAAAATCAATTATAAAGTTACAAACGTCTACCAGGGCATAATTTATATTTCGAGCCAAATAAGAACGATATAACTTTCATAATATTCATATTAATTTGTATTTTCTTTACACTGTATGTTTTGAAATGTTAAATAAGATATGTAATTTATTCTTGGCATTTAAATTCAAAGCAATACATTCTTATTTTAGTATTACGCAACAAGAGTGTCTTTAATATTTAAATACTTAGCGGTTAATGTCACCAACTGCTAATTGCTTTCTACCTTCAATGTTTATATTTATAAGATGTCTAATATTTATTATACATTAAACTCACGCAAATTTTCCAAAATCTAAGAAAAAGCTTAGTATTTTAATACTTCTAGACGACTGTCACTGACTTATCCTTCTTCTTCTTCTTATCCCGTTATCTCGACCGGCGCCAGGGCCCGCCTTTCAGCTAATTTTACCCTATTTCGCTCGATCTTCGATATCCTCAATAGTAAGGTCATTGACTCTCATAACCTCCTTGAGGACATCTAACAAGCACTTCTTTGGTCTACTTATCGGTCGAGGCCCGGGAATAATGAGGCTCAGGCACATATTGCCGATGTACTCTTATGGTTTCCTTAGAACGTAACCATACCATCTCAAGCGACATTCTTGGAGTATATCTGCCACATTGCGGACACCAAGACTGCCACAGATGTGCTCATTACGAATTGTGTCAACTAACTCCAATTCCTTTTTACCTGCATATTTAAAACATGTCTTTATATTAAACCAATATAAAATTTACTAAAACTATAAGACACTTTTTACGTTTTAAACTTGTATTATAGGTAAGTACATTAAAGACTCCCTTCATTCTATTTACGACTTTGAACAAATGGGCCAGCTGATCAATCAAAGTAACCTCAAGTTGGAAAACCAAATATTAGACAGGCATTTTTGACTCTTATGAGAGAAAATTAAGAATTGAAAACGCCATAGCAATGTTGTTAAAACTGTCACCCTTGCATGTACTCTTCACTGTAGCTATATTATACTCGTATTACATCCAAAATTGAGTCATCGTGTACCGTGGTACACATCACAAGTATCTCTGCGTATAAATAAGCCATCAGATACAGACCATATTATTTAGAAAGTTCACAATGTGCTTCGAATATCAAAATAAAAACTTAGATCTATTGCGGTATAAAAACTTAAAAGAAGTCATCCATGAAACACACTATAGCATCTTCTATCACTATGAACATTGTTAGCACAGCTATAAATACCACGATGTAAAAAGTATCAAGATAGGTAATTTTATTTCGCTTTGCTTACTGAATCAAGTCGGGTGTAGAAAATTGCGAGTCGGCGTCGGCTAACCGCGTTGTGTCGGCTAGCCGTCCGTCCGCATCATTAGTTACTGCTGCGTTAAGTTCACAGATGGAAGTATAACCTTAGCGAAACGTTAGCAACATCTTGCAGCCCTTGGAGCTGTTAATCAAACCCCTGGTGTTGTGGAAAGGTATTTTTTGCGAGTTTGTTATGTCAAGATCATTAGCAGCTATGGAAAGGGATATGCTGTGCATTTTCAGGGGATTAGAAATGTGAAGATCATCAGATTTCATGAGTTTCCATTAAAAAATGTTTTTTTTTTTATTGCTATGAATGGCGAGACGATCATGCCGTTCGCCTGATGGTGAGCGATACGACCGCTCATGAACAGTAGCAAAACCAAACAACACCTTGAATTACAAAGCAATGCTTGGCATTCCACTGCGCTCGCCACCTTGAGACATAAGATGTTAAGTCTCAATATGTCCAGTAGTTACTCTGGCTACAATGCCCTTCAACCCGAAACACAACAGTGCGTTTACATTGCTGTTTGACGGGAGAAATAGACACTGCGGTGGTACCCACCCAGATGGCCTCACACATATGAGAGACCTACCACCAGTAAAGTTGCCGACAGTTGATAGAGCACATAGCGTGGACAGCATCAGCATGAATCTCGACCTGACGGTTGATGCAACCAAAATGTTCTCGAGTGGAGACCACCAAGCTTCCAACATTATAAAATATCACAAGTCCTTACACAAGATGAACTGCGAATAAATATTATAGGAAATCGCTTCATGTAGGCTGCAGCCAGATAATCACTGTAAAAATCATTTTATATTCAACAGAGGATTTCCTGTTTAAGAGGATGATGATGAATAAGATTCCAGCACAAAGTAGCCTATACTAATTTTTTAATTTGCATTAGGAATCCCACATTGATTCCAAAAAACCTCTAAAATACCTATATAAGATACCATCAAAATAATTTAATATTATTAAAAAATATATCAACATTTACATATCCAACTAGTTCCAATTACGGCGTACAATCTAAGCCTACATATTTTTTTCAGCTACTACTTTCCGAGTAATGTGCAACATGCAAAGTAAAAATTCTCCCACTCGTCCGAAGTTAGTTTGAAATGGAAAAATACGTTATGAACCAGCAGCAATCCTACTCAATTTCATAAACTTATTATCGCCACCGTCGGGTTTAACAAGTTCTTAACTCAAATGGAGCCGGGAACGTATTACCTGAATTAATTTCAATTTCCATTACCGTTTACTATTCAAACTGAGAGGGCTTAGGAATCCAATCTATGTTATGTTTCAATTGCGTGAACAAGGAAAATTGAATTAAAAATCATAGATATATTGAAATTTGGATTGGACTGTACGTTTATCAAAGTTAACCCTTGTAAATTGAGTAATTAACAAGAAGTGAAGTTTTACTGTATGTAAAGTTCGGCATCCCACAATAGGCCAACGTGGTAGACTATATGGCCTAACCACTCTCAATCATACTCTCGATTGTAGAGGAAGTCCGTGCCCTACAGTGAACTACAGCAGGCTGATGATAATGATGATGACGAAAGCGTGGATATATAAACAGACCATTACGTGACAAGAATATTTTCATAATAATATTGCTTCAAAATTAAAATTACCATGCACGGAGAATTTTGCAAAAAATATATACCTAAAGCAGTTTTCGTCTTGAAGCACACAATTACCCTTAGTAAATATCCTTTATCTACTAAACTTATATAAGATCTAGTATAATATAATGTTATTTACGTAAATAGACGCAGCTCGCTCGACCACAATCAATAAGACTTGCGGTCTCGCATATTAGCCGGAGTATGCAGCGCGGTAATCAATTAGTAATATACTCGTAGTATATTAACCCTGTATAAAGTTTAATACATTTACAGTTTGTATTGTTTTGGTTTTCATTATTATATTAGTATATTTTTAATATTATATCAACTGCTTTACGGCGGAGGGAAGTGGACAGTTATTTGTTTCCAACTTTCTTTCTGATTAATTTGGATGCGGGTTAAAGACAAGCTAGTGTCTTTGAGAGACTCGCCGAGCTCCGGGGCTCGGTGTCAATTCTTTGTGTGCCACTGTTGATCCTGGCTGACAGGAGTGGTGGGTGTGAGGGCGGGAAAAAATTCTATTATATAAATATGATAAAATGTTTTGTCTAATGTAAAAGTCATCGACGATTCGCATAAACCTTATTATATGCCATTTCAAGGCATTAACTCAGTAATAAATAATAATATTAAAGATCGTCTACGCCCTACGGCCTTTTGCGAATGCGTGGTGGTCATACTGTTCTCAAAATAATAGGAACAGTATTTCTCTTTTCACATTTTATTATAATAGACATTTGAATACTGTTAGATTACGAGCATAAAAGCTTATTGTTTATATTAAGAAAACGTATCCTAAACAATAAGTTACATAGAGAATAACTCTTTCTAATATTTTGACAACGTCATGACAACCACTCATTCGCACGCCAAACCACACACACACACACACGCACGCACGCACGCACGCACACACAACACACCATTACCATTATCGACCACATCACCAGATGCTCCATTTTAAACACGATAATTTAGACCCTTAACCATTATCATACACACATGGAATCCACTGCTCCTCACTCTTTTTAGGTTGGCAGTGATTTGATTGATCACATGAGTACAAAGAGGCTGACACATCCCGCATGTATATTCACAATACACTTGTATTTTATGTTTATCTACTTGCATACACTCTCTCCACGTGCCCAAACTACTCCAACCTATTTTTTTCAATCCTAATTTTGTGCCTCAATATTCGGAGTGTAATAAAAATCTATTTACATGATTATTTCTTACAAATTTTTATTTTTTGCTATTTATTCTTAAGTCAATACAAATTAAACTAGCCCAGTACTACGAATCATAAACAATAATTTATTCAGTCCGAGTCCACCCCGTGACCACGAGAGCCTTAACGAGAGCTGTAAAGTAATCGAAACGTCGGGAAATAAAAAAAACCGTCAGTGATAATTTTTATTTTAATGATTATAGATAAAAAATTACAAAACCAAAGTTTAGTTGACCTAACGCGTTAAATGTCTATGGTGCTTATTATTTCAGTTTTCTCCTGGAAATTAATGTAGTCTCCTGTCACCGGAATGCGGAATAAAATTTAATATATATTCTGATAAAATCTCTGTGTACAGAGCTTTTCAGTAAAAAGTGCTAAGCTGCCGAAATTTTAATACGTTGGCAAATGAGTTAAAACTCCTTTTTGAAGGGGATCGCCTCCTTATAGTCCGGATTTTGGTCCACTCCATTATACTCCGTTGATAACTTAGGCCCACTTAAAGTTTAATCTAAATCAGTAATTTGAGAAATCTGCATTAATAGTAAAAACGGAAAGTATTAATATATATTTAATTTTTATTCCATGCGTAGGTTATATTAGGATTTAACACCTTAATCTTCTTCTAAAATCATGGTGTATCTACTTACTTTCATAAGTTATTAAACATTAGCATAGTTTAGCGTTAACATTACCAAAGATGTTTTGACACACTAGGTATATGTTCAGCAAACAATGTCGCGAGACTGATAATGATGATTCACAATGTAAACACGAAAAAGATTTTTCGTCTGCCATTTTCGCGTACGAAACTAATGACTACCGAATAATCCGAATGCCCACGACAAAGCGTATTTAATGAAGCATAAAACATTTTTTTATCAAGAGCCTACACACAGCAATGTTCATTAAAAAAATCCGAGCCAGGGACGACCCACGCTTTATCTCTGCAAACACGCTTTCTCATAGTTTATGTGGAGTAATAAACCTTCCATACGTCGACGTAAAGCCTGAGTGCACCTGTCGTCGCCGCAAATTATAGGTCTTTATCGGGATTAAGGGGAAATAAGAATGCTAACGTACACCGGGTTTGGATAAAAGGCCCTAATTAATTGGTAACGTGATATAAGACGAACATTCCTAATGCTCGCTAATTAACAAAACTCAGCTCTATTATGTTGGTATGTTTAGGACTATGTCTGCGGTGTAATTAGAGAAATTATTGCGAAAATAGAAGCCGTTTGTTTGACCCTTATGTCGAGAAAAATGTTTATTTTACCCAGAGTTTCGGTATTATGTTTTCACTCTTTAGTTGTTTTTGATACCAATTATAAAAATCATTGCATATTTTAGGTTCAGATCGGGACAATGTTATTCTAGAATATTTTTTCAGATTGGAAGTAAATCCATTTGGAAATTGTGATTGTCACTTTTCAAATATATGCCATCGTTTCACTTTGTACGTAATTAAAATATTGAAATAATTCGCTCATGCAACTTGCGTCATAAAAAACAGAAAGAAGATTTTTAAATATCCAGTCACCTCAAATTCGATAGTCTTCTGGATTGAAAAATATCGAAAAGCATTCGGCATTTATGCAGCATATATTCCGTCCAACAAAACAATTGTAACTGTCTATTGGCAGTTGCACGTCAGGCTGCCAGGCGGACGTAGGATTACTGGAGCGATAGCATTTTTCACCTATTTTTCAATGAAAGCTCCGGTTTTTTGTGGAGATAAAAACTTTATTTTGTCCCTCTATCTTTCGAATATACCGTAGACGTACTGTGGGTGTATTAGATAAAAATATTCGCGGAAAACTATCAGCTAGATAATTTTAAAACCTAACACTAGCTGACAATCACGGTTATATTTTTAGACAGTTTTATAACCTATTTTAGTTAACGATTGTTTTGTCCCTTTCGAACGACTTTTGAATTCACTTCGAGCAAAGAAGACAAAACAATCAGTAACTAAAATAGGTTTTATAACTGTCTATGAATAATATATTGCTATCAGTAGTTTCTATCGTTACGTATATCCCAAACCAGCAACTTAACTCTTCCACTCAAATAGCCCATGATGCAGGACCGTAATAAATGTCTCATCAATTAGTGGCCACACGTGTCCTATATACATAGCTACATGTATACTGGGTTATTAGGTCCGCATATGATGTATCGACCCCAAATTAGACGCCGAGTTAAGGTCGGCTCCATTTTCAACAGGACCGCATTTTGTGGAAAGATGTTAGGAACAGAATTCTTAAAAATAAAAACAATAACAGAAAAGATCACAGCGGTGCGACTGCGTTGGTACAGTCATGTTATGCGAAAACCTAATGGTGAAATAAAAAAAAATGCTGAACCTTGGTCCAGGACCAAGAAGCCGTTGACATGGATGTCAGCGACCACTAAACATCTCGCAAGAGAAAATATCGACCCAACGACGACCCAGAACCTTGACTACTTAGAAAAGCGCGTAGTACTCGTAGTACTGGTGGTAGGTCTCTCATATATGTGAGAGGCCGCCTGAGTAGGTACCACCGCAATGTTTATTTCTCCCGTCTAATATCAGTGTAAATGGACAATTGTGTTTCGGTTTGATATTGTAGCCAGTAATAACTACTGGACATAATGAGACTTGAAATCTTATGTCCCAGGATAGCGAACGTACGTACGTACGAATAACGGTATTTAGATTTGTAATTCATGGTGTTCTTTGGTTTTGCTAATGTCCATGAGCGATAATCTCGCCATTTAGTGCAATAAAAAAAATCCGTTACCCAGGACATAATATATAATTTGTTACCGTCAAGACTATACGTACGTTTATTGAGTGTACGTATAAAAACTTATTTCTAGAACATTTATTATTATTATGTGCAATATTTAGACTTAGTATATTATATTATATTAGATATTATAATAATATTTAACCGTAGTATTAGTATTGAATCACGCCTGACAACAATATATACTGCTTTCGCCTCTGGTTATAGCTTGTCCACTTACCACGCTGGCATCCTTCAACAAGGACCAGGATGGACGTTTCCCTAATCAATGACCCTTTGAACTTTAACATGAATTACGGTAACACATTTGCCAAAGAATACCTGTTTTCTACGGATTTAGGACAATACTTTTGTATAGTATTGTGTACTTTTGTATCTGTATCAGCCCATATACGTCACACTGCGGGGCACGGGGCTACTCTACAATCGAGAGTACGATTGAGAGTGATTAGGGCATATAGTCCGACACGCTGGCGTAGTGCGGGTTAGCGGATTTACATACCATAGAAATTGTTATAAATCGCTATGATATACAGGCTTCCTCACGATGTTTTCCTTCACCGTTTTTAGTGCGTGGTGATTGACTTTCAATACACACATGACTCCGAAAAGTTAGAGGTGTGCCTTGGGATTTGAACCCACGACCACCGTGAACATGTTGGCAGCCGCATCAGGTCCGTTTACCTACAGGTCAACATCACAGACCAATAAGAAAGCCAACACGCACTTGTGTACTTTTGTATACAATGTATTATTCATAACATCATCAGTATGAAAATCAGTTATCTTAGTCTTAGTATATTATAAAAGTAAGATTTTATTGTTTGCATTGTATAGGCTCTAAAATACCGGACCGATTTGAAAAAATATTTCACCATTAGAATCCTATAATATCCCTACTGATCATAGGCGATAGAAGATTTTCAAAATAATGCCAATCTGCACGCAGTTGGAGCCGGGCCGGGCCGCTAGTTTCTAGATAAAGTTATATCAACATCAAAGCTAACATTCCCTAGACTAATCCAATCAATACCAAGAAAGCCAGTGGACAATCTGAAACTGTCAAACATTACTAATAGATTTTATTGAGGCAAAGTTTGTGACAGATGGGATATCGGCGCCAAAGCAGTTAAGCTAACGGAAACTTGGCAAGAACCACAAATCCATGATCCAACGGAGGTAGGCGTGGCTAAGGGCAATTGTTTTCAAATTACTGCTATCAACAAACAATGAAGTCCATAATTACAGCGCACCGTGAAGCTCACTCCGATCCGTGTTATTAACTGCCTGTTACAAAAAGGACGGAATTTAGAAAAACTAAATTAGTAGAATATTGATATTAAGGATACTTACATAAGCTCACGCCTTTTTACCCGAAGGGGTAGGCATAGGTGCTACCAAAATACCCACGTTTCATTATGTGATAGGGGGTAACCCTATCTCCATATCCTGAATTCCTGAATCTGGGCTGACAATGAATAGAAAAATCCAATATCACTTTACTAGTGGTAGGTCTCTCATATGTGAGAGGCCGCCTGGGTAGGTACCACCCCAAAATCTATTCCTCCCGCCAAACAGCAGTGTAAATGCACTGTTGTGTTTTGGTTTGACGGCCATTGCAGCCAGAGTAATTTTATTGAGACTTATGTCTCAGAATGGCGAGCGCAGTGGAATACCAAGCATTGCTTTGTAATTCAAGGTGTTGTTTGGTTTTGCTGCTCTTCATGCGCAGTCGTATCGCTTACCATCAGGTGAATGGCAAACACGTCTCGCCATTCATTGAAAAAAAAACGGACCCGGGAATTGAACCCGAGATCACAGTTTTGCAACCATACCGTAGTACACCCGTCTGGTTGCCTGGTTTCAATCAGAATTATTTCATTGGGCTGACCGGCGAAACCTTTTACCGCCAGTAAATACTCTTTTTGGATTACATTATATCTAGTTACCGTCAGGTGTATTTGTATCACTTTGCAATACTGTTAAAAATATATTCAACACCAACTCAGCTGCCCTACAATTTTAATTGGCTGTAAAATGTCTAAAAATAAAAGCAAAAAGAGTCGATAGAATTGATGCGAATAAATTCGTTCGGCGTTTTGAAAATTTAATATCTAGTTTACTTTACTTTGATAAAGTGATGATTAAAAACAAGTAATAAAAATATAAAATGAACGTCCTTGTTATATTCACGGTAATGTTGCTAGTAAAAGACAATGTTTGAAAAGCAATCACTCTTTATACATTTCGTTGATAACAAACGGTCTCATGGGAACGACACAACAAGCTCTAGTTTATAAAATGTTTTCTAAACATCTATACACAAAGCTTATTGGATTTTACGTATACAAAATGAAATACGAAATTGTGTTTACATTAAATTATTTTCATCATTCTATTATATTAAAACTGAAACCTGGAGGACGCTGGTAATTAATTGGTTAACGGTACGGACCCCACCGAAATGTTAAAAATTCCGGTGCATTTTCTGAATTAACTAACTGGAAAACTTGGTTGGTATACTTGAAAAACAAGCTCGGACTTAAACTTCATTTTTTATTATTGCTTAATTACATTCCGAGTATGTACTAATTTTGGCTAAAATTTATTGCTTTATAGCGTCATTAACGTGCGATATATATTCAATTTGATTAATAAAATGTATATAAGATTTAAATACTCCTGTCCATCGAATAGGACGTGCATATTTTACGTTTTGAATACTGGCGTTATCTGCAATAAAATCCCGCGTTGTTTTGGATCAAAATATTCTGATCACGAACGAACATTCATGCGCGGCTTCGTTCCTTTGGCTTTAAAAAATACCTATTCCAATCTATCTGTACTGTACATTTTATCGGGATTGAGAGTATTCTGTATCACTCTTATTTGTAGATGTCGTTTTTAGGTCAAACGACATCTACATAAAAATGTATGTAAATCCGAACAAACGAAGCAACAATATTTTTGCATTTATAATATTTTGGAAACGTCGCGTCGTATGTATTCTACCAACGCACAAAAAAGTTACTGTTCAAAATGTAATCCATCATTTTCACAGGGTGGAATCGGATCTTTTAATGCCTTTATACAATTAAACCAACACAATTATAGTCCAACTACAGTGTACCAAAATATTCGTTGGTTATTGTCAGGTATTACCGCCGACAATATTCAAGTAAGGCAATATCATCCACCGCAAAATTCCATCAAATACTAACTCAATATTGCATTCTCACCTATGACATTTACTTCCCACGTGTTTCGAAGATAAATTTAGCCTGTGTACCGTGAGAATACTTGGAAATAACTTTATCTGATCGTTACAAAGTGGTCACAAGATGTCTTTCAACGGCCCTCTTCATAGACAGTTTCATAATCTATTTTAAATTTTGAATCTTTTGTTTTCTTCGCCCAAACTGAATTTAAAAGTCGTTTGAGAAAGAAAAAACATTTGATAGCTCAAATATGTTTTAGAACTTGAAATGTACACAGGGCAGACTAAACCGTGCCCATAAAAGCTGTAGGGTAATCGAAGCGTCGATAACATTAATTTAAAAACTAAGGATGGGCCCTTCATTACGTTAGGAGTTTCAAAAGATACCATGAAAATAGCGTCAAAGTAAATATATTATATTAACTTAATTTAATATTGTTCGTCTTAACGGTGTTAAAGGATACTATCTACTAAACTATACTTTCTGTCGTAACACAAGCAAGCAATTTCAAAATCGTTGCGAGCGAAGACATATTTCAGTAACGCTTCACTAGAGATGGACTGGAGCGCACGCACCACTTTATGTGGCCGTGTCTATATATTCATGTCAATGGCTGAGAAGTAAAAATCGAAAAATAAACCATATCTGTCATAAAATCTGTAAAAAATAGTTTTATTTCAACGTGTAACAATAGTATAAATTTAAAAAACCTTTTTTATTGCAATTAATAGCGAAACGAGCATGCCATTCGCCTGATGGTAATAAACAAAAAATACGTGCAGGTTTTCTTTTGATAGTAATGATGTAACAAAACTTTTCCACTCAAGATAATTCTAGAAAAAAAGTAATCTATATATTTCACGAGCGGCTGAGTATAGCTCTTAATCTACTTTCTAACAAATGTTAACCGATGCGTCATTGGGAGTTAACAAGATAAACGTGGATATAAATTGTCTTTGCCGTGCACTTGGACAGGCAACCCTACCCGTTTGAGTAGGTCACCTTCACGAGATAATCTTAAGAGGGTGCCGCCTATTGTTCAACTTATACGGTGATTTAAAAAGTTTTTTCGTAATTCGGAGGTGTTATAGAAGGTATATTTTATGATGTCGAATTATTTTATAAAAAGAAAATGGAAATCAAAGGAAAGACTGACGTCTAATATAATTATGGATACTGTTTAAAAACATGCCTTTAATAATATTTAAGTTACAAAAAATGTGTTTGTTGAACTGCAGTCGAAAATATCTATATCTGTATCAGCCCATATACGTCCCACGGCAGGGCACGAGCCTCCTCTACAATCGAGAGTACGATTGAGAGTGAAAAGGCTATATACTCTGCCACGCAGGCCTAGTGTGAGTTGGCGGACTTTAATTTTTTTTTCTTTACAATGTTTTCTTTCACCGTTACAGTGCGTGGTGATTGACTATCAATACACACACCACTCCGAGAAGTCAGAGATGTGCCTTGGGATTTGAACCCACGACCACAGTGAGTATGTTGGCATTTTCGTCTGGTCCGGTTACCAACAGACCATCACGCACTTGGTGGCGTAGAAAATATACTTTTATTAAAATATCATGCAGGCATAATGTTAACGTAAACACACGTGTAAAATTTCACAAAGGTATTGTTTGTGGACAATTTAACAGAACATTATATTTTGCGTGTTTTTGTACTCTGCATATAATCTAAACAAAAGAACAATTTATAACGATAAAAAAACATTTTACTTGCTATATTGTTCGCTTATTTTTAGCTCGTAATCAAGAAGGATCTTGTGGTAAGAAAATAACATTTCCGCTCCCTGCTTTGATCCAGAGCAAACGTACTACGCACATCTAAATGAGACTACATAAAGCCTTACTTTTTTCAGATATTTTAGGATTATTATTCTCAACTTAGGCAATCAAAAATGAGTAGGTTTTTAAATTTTCGTAACTTACATTGATTGAAGTTTATTTTGATAATAAAACATAAGATACAGACTGTCTCAGAACTGGTTACAAAGCAGAATGGTACCACGTAGTAAAAAAAAAAGTAATAGTATTTTTTGTAAAAAAAGTAATTGCTCTATTTATAATTATTCAACACATAAATAATTATTGCATTTATCTTATTCAGAAATGAAAACAAGTGAAAATTTGAAAATAATGTTCGTATTCTTTGCATTTTTCCCGGTATATTTGTGATATTGTTTCTACACTTTAAAGTCCCATTTTGAAGCCAACATACAATTAACATCGATGATACACCAGCACTAGTGGAAATAAACAAGCAATTTGCAATTATTCGATCGAACCACACGCATGCACCGTACTCGACAAAGCGGGCCGCACAAGTTTCTGTTTACACGCGGTAATGGATTCGGCCTAATTATTCGGTCAGTGCTAATAATGACAGGACCATTTTCAATGATGATTTATTGCCGCAAGACCTTAATGATACTGTTTGATCGTTCATGTAAATATTCAAATAGGTATCATTCATTTTAGAGTCAGTTTGGTGTCTTTGTCTCTGGTTTCTCCCTTGTTCCGTTGCTCTGTATCTCTCTTTCTTTCTTTTTTCTCTCATTCGCTCTTCAGTAACAAGAAATCCACTGCTTGCCTCCTTGCCTTAGAATTGTAATAGTAACTTGCTGAAAACCGACCTGCATTCAGCGACCTCCTGCAACAATTAGATTAATCTGCTTCCCTCCTTGCTGCTCAGCACTATTATTATTGCAACATATAGTTGTAATAGATGACGCAGCAACATTGAGCCGATGAATTTACAAACAGACGCTTGCCGCAAGTCTCCTTTTTAGGAAAAGTTACGTTTTGACAGCCTCCGTGGCGCAGTTGATTAGACACCAGCTGTGAAACATGAGGCCGCGGGTTCGACCCCAGCACCGAGACAAATATTTGTGTGATCCACAGGTATTTGTTTCGGGTCTGGGTGTTTGTGAGGCCGAAACGTCTCTCGTGGTTCCATATACCCACGACACAAGACTCGATCTTAGTGTGGGGTCAGGACTATGTATGTGACTGTTGGTTGTATTTATTTATTAGTTGTCAATAATAACTTATGCAGGTTTGAAGTATGCAATTTTTGGGGATGTTTTACTTAACGTTAAATTAGCCGTAAATAGACTGTAAATATACACGTGACTTCGAAAAGTCTCTCAATTAGACTATAATTTATTCAGTGGTTGCCTCATAGCAACAGTAATTAAGCTTCAGAAGTCGTGTGGGCGGCTTTAAATACTAATCCGTTTGCTAGTTTCACAAAAACCTTTACAAAGCTAAATGAGGTTAGTAGTGGACTACAAAAGAAAAAATACTTTGAAAAAATAATAAAACTGTACGCATTTGAAATTCTCCACACAACTTCAATAAACATTAATTCAAAGAAAAGTATTTTTTTGCAAGTTAGTTCTATTTTGTCTACAAAATTTTTATTCAAAGTAATCTTACTTAATATCTCCACGTATATTTAAAAAACTTTCACATTTTTCTACTATCATTTTACCTTCCCTCTCGAATACACGCTAAAAAGAATTCTCACTTTATATAATGTCTTTGCGAAAAATTCAGGGTCAAAATTTATGTTAAAGGCCCGCTGTTATTTCGGTTTGGTGCCTTTATGAATTCTAACTTGATATCGCCTACCCTTATTTCGCAGAGTAAATCATTTCGCACCCCGCGCCGCCGTGTTTTTATCTGGCGACGCTGGAATTCTACAAATATCCTGCTTTGAATTATATTTCCAACCAGTATCGTTTTAATAAACGGCTTCTTTTTAGGTACGCAAATATCCAAAAATATGTTGTTGTATTGCGGTGGTAGTGTTTTCGTATCCGCCCGGAAATTGACTGCTATCTACGTTGATGGCAAAACATGCCGTAGGACGCAATACAATCGCGTTTCGGCTTCAGCCTATATATATTCCGATCAAACCGGCCTTACTGTATCTACCGATGATGATAATCCTCTCTAATCAACGGAAACACTTACTGGATTGGAGTAAACTTACCATCGGGTAGAAGTTAAATTAGGTAAAAGTGCCACCATATATTATTTACTCAGTGCTTTTCAATCTTTCTGAATACCCTTTTTATGAGGAAAACTTCTAGAGAACGCCTTGGACCATAGACAGATAAAAAGTTAGCAATTTAAAGGACTAGCTATATGATTATCACAATTTTGGTACCTACATCTGGGTCACCTCCGACAGTTTGAAAACCACTGGGCTAGCTCAACCAGGATGGTGTATAATCCTACAAAAAACCAACGTGAGAGGAACGCTTGCTGCCTTAAGTGGTTCAGTGAGTGAGATTGCCTAATGCATATTTTACTTTATGAAATAGAAAACTTTATAGATATAGAATGTCGAATGGTGAATATCTTCCTAAAGCCATCTAGGCACCTCCTGTGACCTAAAATCATCATGCATCATTCTCAGCGACAAAAATACCGCTGCTGAACATAACAATAGATAATCAAGATATACTCAAAATATTTTTTAACACAAACAAACAAAACTCAAATCAAAAATTAAACAAAGCAATTCACACAATTCGCGCAGCAGATCTAACTCAATGAAAAGTTTTATGAAAAAAAAAATATACAAAGTTCAGACAAGCGAGCGTGTTTGAACAATACTAACTAACGACCGGTGCCGTGTGGGCTGCGGACGTGTCCGCCGTATAACAAAGTTACCAGTATTGTTGCTCTATGATTTATGAATCAAATTGCGGGTGAAACTGTGTATATATTTTTGCTGACTAGCCTTGTTATTCAACTGATGTAGTCCTCGCTTCAATGTAAGGGAGAAACATAATTTTCGTTGTGGAAATAATAAAAAAATCATTGTGAGGAGTCCTGAGAGTTCTCCTCGATAATGTTTAGTGAAATATATTAATTTATTAAGCCAGCTTGATAGACTAAAAACCCATTTCCGAAAGAATTTGATACCCGGTAAAAAACCAGTAAAATCAGTGGCGTAACAATAGGGTGGCAGAATGCGCAAAATGCCACGGGCCCCCGGCCTCAGGGGGCCCCGCCCGGCCCGGCAGGGGCTTGGTCCGACAGGGTCTCAGGCCCGACAGGGCCCAGGCTCGATAGGGCATCGGGTTAAATTCTGACAGAGTATAAACAGAGAAGAATGTAACATTAATAAAGAAATTGATAATATGTAATAAACAACTGACTACATTTTAAACATGACAAACATTTCATCGTGTATTTGATTTAAATGTTTTGTTTTCGATTATTCATTAGACGAGTAGAATAAACCTAGTTCGAAATTAAATTATAAAATATGAAGCCATGTCATTAAAAGCTTCTGTACTGTACTGCATCAGCCCATATACGTCCCACTACGCGCCTCATCTACGGGTACAATCGAAAGTATGATTGAGAGTGGTTAGGCCACCACCCTGGCCAAGTGCGGGTTGGCGGACTTTACATACAATAGAAATTCTTGTTCCCAACAGGCCAAAAAGCACCTTAAAAATATTCTTAAAAATGAAACTACAATGTTATTTTTTCATTTACGAAGGGCCCCATTTTATGATTTTTGCCACGGGCCCCCGATGGGGTAGTTACGCCACTGAGTAAAATAAAAGTCATGGTACATTTTGGCTAAGGTCACCAGGGATATGGGTAGACAGAATGAAGTTTTCAATAACATTTTACTACATTACAAACAATAATATATTTTCACATTCAATGTTTTCTACGAAACCCATTATTCTCTTTTATCTTAATAGAAAGAACTTGTGGAATTTTAAAACTCTTACTTTTTGCAGGGATCGCCAATTGAGTTGACCTTTTATATTATTAAGTATTTGGTTCGCATTCGCAGACAATAAAATCGAATTTTGCTTTAGTTATTTACCTTTCGCAGTCTCTTGGCTATGATAAGTACAGTTTGGAAAATACTTAACGTAATAGGAAATAAAATTACTCCACAAACTAAAGAATAACATAGTCATGTTCGGTACGAAACGATATATAGGGAAATAGGGAACGAAATGTCTCTGAATATGACAATAATCGAGATAAAAACAAGTACTTGTGTATCAGCCCATATACGTCCCACTGCAGGGCACTCTACAATCGACAGTATGATTGAGAATGGTTAGGCCATATAGTCCACCACGCTGGCCTAGTGCGGGTTGGCGAACTTACATACCATAGAAATTCTTATAAACCGCTATGGTATGCAGGTTTCCTCACGATGTTTTCCTTCACCGTTTTAGGTTTTAAGTGCGTGGTGGCCTGTTGGTAAACGGACCAGTCGCGGCTGCCAACATGTTCACGGTGGTCGCGGGTTCAAATCCCAGGGCACACCTCTGACTTTTCTGAGTCATGTGTGTATTGATAATCAATCACCACGCACTAAAACGGTGAAGGAAATACTTGTGTGACCCACTGGTATTTTTATCAGTGGGATTTTGTCAGATCGTAAAGTCTCTCGTAGTCCCTGACAACCACGACACAAGATTCGATCTCAGTTTCTGGTCAGGACTATATATAATTGTTGAGACTACATATTAGAAAAATAAATTATGAACTTCGTATCCAAAGAAAATACATCTGTACGTATATTTATATATTGCATATCTTACCGTATCTTTTCTACTTTAGTATACACAGTCGTGGATGTATGCTAACAATTTTCGCTGAACGCTTGATCGATTTTGTGCATGATAGTTTGCATTCGTTTTTTATGTTGTCATACTGTTCTCGTGGTTGTTTGATCATTGCCACGTCATTGGCAATCATTCATCGCTGCAGCATTCCAGTAGATGCGGATTATATTTACGTCACTTGTCAATCGTGGCCTAGTAAGCCCCGTGGGTAAACCAGAATTTATATTTAAAACGATTACAATGATAAAATATTTTAATAACATTAAAATGCTCCATGCTTTTCGGTATTGCAGATGTTCATGGGCGGCGGTGAACACTTACCTACCATCAGGTGAACTATATGCTTGTTTGCTCTCTATAACATAAAAAAACATTGTAGCTATTTCCAAACGTCTTTGCATCGATTAGGTACGCACAGACAAACTTTCAGCATTTATAAAACTTTTAAAAATTCCACTGGTTAATTTTAATCTCGTTGGGATGATTCTTTATTTAAAATATTAGCGAGAAGAAGAGTTTTCAATGCACCTGAAGATAGGTATGTGAATTTCAATACAGAAAGAATATCCATCGGCGAAAAAAGATTACCTCTCAAGTAAGGAGGACTAAAATCATTCAAATACAAATATATGATTTTCGTTACTAAAAAATATTAATTACTATTGAATTACATTTTTATTTTTTATATCTTAATTAAGTAACCGAAATTTTCAGCCTTAAAATTACGGTTCAGAAAATGATGTAATAACGTACCGAATAATTGTCTCAGGCTCGAGAATAACATTTCATTTCTAGGAAAAAGTGGAATAATAATATTTCCATTTCTATTCAACATATACGAGAAATATAAAACCGTAGCGTGTACATAAGTAATCCCCTCTTAATTATAACTTTCTTTTATGCCGCCCGAGTCCCTTTTCCACTAATCTGTGAAAAACCCCTCGGGGAATTACAAATCCGGAAAATGTTCGTGCGAATTCAAAAGTTGAAAAATAATAATGAAACCAATTTCGTCAAGGGATTTGCATAGGACTCCTATAAAATTTACATTAAATATTTTAAGTGTTCGTCAGTAATTGTATTAAGGAATGGAAATTCATGATTTTGTACTCATAATACATATTTGATTATTCCTTGATTATTTTGGTATTTTGGTGTTATCATGACTCAGCATGAATGGGCGGGGTCATCCGGGGCGATACCACTGTCCCGCGGGAAATCGACGTAAAGTTTAGCTGTCGGTTTCGTTCGGTGAGTGAGATTTCAGGATGCCCTATACCCCTTTCCTCTTCCCATTCTTTTCATTCCGATTCCCTCCCGATTTCATGGGATGGCAACACATCTATGACCCAAGGGTTATGGATGTTCATGGGCAAAAGAGATCACTTACCATAAAAAAAAATGATCTTAACTTCTGTATAGTAATATATCTTTCTCTAAATAAAGCACTTGCCGAACCAAGGCAATAAGACAATCCCATGTTATGAAAACTAACAAGGGATTACCAAACTGCTTTATAATATTAACATAAGGTCATTTCGAAAACTTGTAAAGATTTACATTGTTATTTTAATCAGAGAAAATTTTCAGTACTCGCTTTTTTTGTCGACCAAATGTAATTTTCATTTTACGGGTTAATTATCTTGTAACAATGTTATCTTCATTTCAAAATCTTAAAACCAGCTTGTAAACCAGAAAATAGTCTAATTAAATTTATTAACGAGGGATCTCCGTCCAGCAATGGTTGACCTTTCTGTTTTGTAATTAAAACATAAAATGAAAGGTATTACGCAAAATAATTTAAAACCTCTAATACTTTTATTTTACTGGGAATTAATGTTATAGACTACAGGCCCGTGGCAAAAAGTGATGGGTCATATGAACCACCAGGAGACCTACATAGTAAGATACAGGGGCATTAAATAATAATATTTAGCACTATGCCGTCACTTATAAGCTGTCCATTTGAGTGCAGGTGAGAGTTCAAAAGTACACGAAGTGGGGTACATTTTTGCTTATATATTTTTGTACGGCATTCCTACCATCGATAGATCCATGAAAAAAAATAAGAAAAAACGTAGTGCCGTACAAAAATAGTGGGCCACAAAATCAGAAGAACGTTAGATTTTTCGGAAATTTTCTCGGTAAATTTGGTCATTTGATTTTATACGGCATCGGTTCCATACAATTTCAATACCTCTTCTAATGCATTATTCCGCAACGCCGTACAAAATCCATGCGACAAGAGAGAAAAATCGGTGGTTGCAAGCTACTCCCCTTCAGTGGTCCAGGGGGTGATTTGACGCAACATAAGATTTATTTATTTTGAAAGTGTTTTAGGCATAGATAACGTTTTTTCACATGCCGTAAATTTTTTTTGGTCCAAATGTCTGTAGGACGGAAAAAACTGTCGAAAAATCTATGTAACGAAATATACTTTAGTTTTATATTTGGTATTATATTTTTTGGACGGCATTTATATACTTTATTTGTTTTAAATGCAATCGCCTATAAAAAATCAATGCCGTACAAATCTCAATGTTCATATCGATAAAATGTTGTGATGTTGAATATATTATTAAGTTGTCGCTATTTATGATGAAAAGGTTAATGAAATGTTATTAAACTCGTACTCCGTATCAGCCAATATATGAGTACGTCCCTCTGCAGGGCACGAGCCTATTCTACAATCGAGAGTACGAATGAGAGTGATTAGGCCATATAGTCCATTATGCTGGCCTAGTGCGTGTTGGCACTCGTACTATTACTTTAATTTTAAGATTATTTTATTTGTAACTTCCTACGTCCCTACTGCATTAGTTGCTATTTTTACTATTTATTATACATACTCTGGTAATGATTTATAATAATAAGATGTTACAAAATTTGTTTTCATTTTTTATGTCACTAAGGATCCTAATCATTTATGGCTATTTACTGAAATTGTGCAAAATGGTATACTGACATTGCCTAGCCAGTTTTACCTCCTAAAATACTCCCAAAATATATCATTAATATTGGGTCGCGTATTGTCTTGTTATTAAACTAAATTTTAGGTTGTGTCAGCACATAACAGTTTAATTAATTATTTAGGACTAAATGTATTAGGTAATGTCACAGACTTGAGATCATGACTTTGTCTGATTTTGAATTTTTTTTTCGAAAACTATATTTACAAACAAAAATTGTGTAAAATAATTAAAAATTATAACATTCGTTGGGTTTTTTTTACGATAATATGTGTAAATACCATGAAAATCGATCGTATATTTAACTTTATTTTACGTTAAAGTGCATAAATATCAAAATCCAGGCAAAGGTAGGGCAGTTGATGATACCTTTATTTTTCATTTTTGTATATATGTATCATTAAACCTATTTAATCACACAATTTAAAAAAATATGTCCACGTTTAAAGTATATTACATCGAAAAGTATTCAAAAATCTTAATACTGATATAGATTGTTTTTAATTTTTGGATGAAATAAACACGCAGTTTCACTTTATATAGACGGCATAACGATATATAGATATTAACACTTGTTCTCTTCAAAAACATGTTAATGCCGTACGGTATCAGATGACCCTAAAGTACCCCTGAAATGGTAGTGTCATTTTAATCAGCAATAAGTTATCTGATCTGCATTAAAATGTACGGCATCATTTTTTCTCCATTCATTAACCTGAGTTCTTTTTAAAACAACAATAATATTCAGAAAGTTGCTGTATTTCATTAATCTACGATAATTTAAACTTAAGAAATAATTTGAAAAAAGTCATATTTTGTTTTCCTCCCAATTTTTAACAGAACATTTTTTATTGAACGGCTATATTATATTACAATAGTGTTTAGCAATATCTTATTAAAAAATAAGTAGCCGTACAGGATCAAATGACCTTACAGCTTCCAAGATCAAATTTGTGATAAATTTAGGTATAATTGATATTATACATTCAAATGAACAATAATTTTTTGACGGCATGTTTTTAAATAGTACTTTTGAGTGCTACATAATGTTATGAAACCGATGCCGTACTTTTTCACATCACACCCTGGACCACTAAAGGGGAATGGGTTGCAACCACCGATTTTTCTCTCTTGTCGCATGGATTTTGTACGTCGTTGCGGAATAATGGATTAGAAGAGGTATTGAAATTGCATGGAACCAATGCCGTATTAAATCAAATGACTAAATTTACTAAGAAAATTGCCAGAAAATCTAACGTTCTTCTGATTTTGTGGCCCACTATTTTTGTACGGCACTACGTGTTTTCTTATTATTTTTCATGGATCTATCGATGGTAGGAATGCCGTACAAAAATATATAAGCAAAAATGTACCCCACTTCGTGTACTTTTGAACTCTCACCTGCACTCAAATGGACAGCTTATAAGTGACGGCATAGTGCTAAATATTATTATTTAATGCCCCTGTATCTTACTATGTAGGTCTCCTGGTGGTTCATATGACCCATCACTTTTTGCCACGGGCCTGTAGTCTATTAGGCAATTTAAAATTGTCGGTCTTAAGGGCTCTTAAGTGATTTTAAACTAAACCGCTTTAAATATTAAAAAGCTTTAGACGTTATGTAAGAAACACTTGTAATTCCAAGATTTTTGAAGTAACACCTTTAAGTATTCCTTTTTAATAACATCCGTGGCTTGGCTTAAGTGGAGAAAGAAAACAATAACACCCACACTGCGTATATAAGAGTTTTCTACTAAAATACCGACGATAGTCGATAGATGAAGTCGCAAATTACTATAGGAAAGAAGAATATCGTCATGCTGAACACAATTACCAGTTTCAAGTAATTCATATAAGATTCATTTTACTGGTGGTAGGTCTGTCATACGTGAGAGGCTATCTGGGTGGGTACCACCACAATGTCTACTTCTCCCGTCAAACAGCAGTGTAAATGCACTGTTGTGTTTCGGATTGAAGGGCATTGTAGCCAGAATAACTACTGGACATATTAAGACTTAACATCTTATGTCTCAGGATGGGGAGCGCAATCGAATAGTTTTGCTACTGTTTATGAGCGGTCATATCGCTTACCATCAGGCGAACGGCATGATCGTCTCGCCATTCATTGCAATAAAAAAAAAGATTTCTCAAAACTCACACAAAGTATATTATCCGACCAAAAGACTACACGATCACATACCATCCACACCACTACCATTACTATCTAATTTTTAAAAACGCTGGAAAGATTTTCATTCATAGCATTTACAAGTTCACTTGCTAAGCTCGACAAAACCTCTCACTAACCCCTGACCTTTACCGAGATACTGCTGTAAAATCTTAGAATTTACACGGTAAGATTACATGCGCAAAATTCGAATTACACTAATTTCGGTTTTTGGAGGCTTCAAAGCTTTTTGGAGATGTATATTCGCCTACTTCGACTATATGGCCTAACCACTTTCAATCGTACTGTCGATTGTAGAGTAGGCTCGTGCCCTGCAGTTGGACGTATATGGGCTGATACAGATACAGATATTCGATTAAACTACTCTATTTATTATTTATCAATTTAATCCTTATTTACACAAAGCAATTCAGAAATTACACATAAAAATAAAAGTACAAGTGGCGGCCGTATCATATTAGGTATTTTCTTACAGGAAACCATGGGATGGATATATAAATAGGAGAAAAACAGGGCAGACAAGCGTAAATTAAAAAATGATAATCTACAATGAATAACTCAATAAAAACTAACAGAAACAAATGAAAACTTACATATGAATATACGCATAATAGTTTCTTAGATTTACGCGAATGTTACACATTGAAATAAACCTCTTATTTACGGATTTTATCCCAGATTTGATTGGCGGTCTAGATCTAGTCCGCCCCTGATCACGAAAGCTGTAAAGTAATTGAGACGTCGGGAAGTTAAAAAATGTTAAAACTAGACCAAATACGCGATAAAATCCGTTAATAATAGATTTTTTAAATATACTCATACAATACATACATATACTACTTTAGTTTGTACTCTATTACTTTAGTTGGTAATAGAAGTTCATATATACACATTTTCTCATAGGTTTTAATGACAAACGAATGTCATACCCTTATTGCCTGGTTTAAATCTATAAAGGTTATTTTTGTATAACACCTTACAAATATGAGTATTTCAAATATTTATTGTTCTCTGTTATCTTATGTATTGCGGAGTAAAGCTGCTTCGTTGAATATTATTTCTAACTCGATACGTGACGAAACTTAAGTTGCCACGAACGTGTAATGAGACTAGTCTTGGCTTATTCTTTGTTGAAGCATAATTTGACTGTCTCGGTGGCGCAGTTGTGCCACGGTACGATTACAAAGGATCTCGGGAAGAGATCTCGGGTTCGAATCCCGGGTCGAGCAAAGTGATATTGGATTCTTCTATACGTTATCAGGCGCAAGTCTGGAATATGTGCCCAATATGATGACACGGTATATCTCATCGTGTGACAGAAATACAAGGCCAAACGTCGATTTACTTATTGCACCTCTGCCTACCCCTTCAGGGAGAAAGGCGTGAGTTGATGTATGTATAATTTAACCACATTGTAAATTCTGATGCATAACAAAATTCGCTGACAAATGAATGTTATTTCAGTCGAATTATTCATGCGCATGAAGAGAAAATTCGCCAATGCGTTGCCATATTGGAAAACTTTCTGTTATATTGAAAATTGTTTGATGTGAAAAGTTTATTGACCTTTCTCGTTATTAGCAAGTTTAATTTTCTCTCCAGTGGAGCTAGTAAGCTGCTTTCAACTCGTCCTTGTATTAAAGTATTATGTTTTAATACAAATTTAGCTTGTGTACTCGCTGATATAATAAAACTGGATGGATGTCTACTTGTGAACATAGACCTCCTTCGTTGGAGGTCACTAGAAATATGCGAATTCCAACTGGTCATCCTTCATATATTTTTGGAGATCTGTTTATCATGAAGAAAAAAAGTGTAGTTTCTAATACCCACAAATCAAAACTCGATCTACGTGTGGTGTGTGGTCCTGACTCAGGACTATGCATATGATTGTTGGGCGTATTTATTTATATTTATTAATTTTTACCACCCAGCCTGTAGGTATAAGCTGTTTAAATACAAAGGATTTTACTCCCTACAATACATACACCCGAAAGAAATATTCGTTAATAATATTTCTTTCAGACAGATAATAGATTCCTTAATTTATTTCACGTCCCAATCGTTGAATTTTACCGACAATTCTATTTTCGAATTAGCCTAATGACCGTATTCATAGACAGTTATGAAGCCTATTTTAGCCATCGAATGTTTTGTCTTCTTCGCTCAATTTGAATTCAAAAGTCGTTCGGAAGGGACAAAACATGGGTTAACTAAAATAGGTTTTAAAACTATCTATTAATAAGGTCGTATGTGTTTAGTTAATTCGCTTATTCACAAGAAGTATGAAAATATTATGTATGTAATCTCATTAATCCTATAGGCAATTTTAATAATGATCTATTATTATCAATTATCAACTAATGCGTTATCATTATTGAATCGATAACATCTTAGTATATATTTTTTTAATATTTTATTAAATTACTATAGTATTAAAGAGCTTAATATCAAGCTTAGATGGCTAACAATACATTCACGGTTCCTCAGATAAACTCGGTCTTAATGAAATAAAACTTTAATACGCCAATTGAAATCTTAATACAATAACAGTTTGACAAACTTATCATTTAACACTACGAACCATTTTACAAACACAGAACTAAATAAACTTTAACTACAACATCAAACTTTAGAATAAACTTCACAAACTTACATTTTATATGAACCAACAGAAGCATAAATCCACAGGTTTGTAGCTATTAGTAGATCTTTTAAATTTCTGTTCGAGTATGTATTAAAAGAGCGTTTGAACTCGACACAACACTTGAAAGATAAGCTCCACCGCATTCAGTAATTCTTTAACACGTTGACTGCCATGTCAGGCACCGGTGCCTGACAGACATGGCTCCTGTTAAGGCGATGTCAGTCCCGGGTGACTGACGCAACAGTATGTAATTTAGATGATCTCAGGGAGCTGTCCGGCACGTTTAGCTCATTATTATCTATTGAAATTGACAGATAAAAATATTCATTTTATGTGATTTAGTTGCATATACAATCAAAAAACAAAAAAAAATCTCGCCCTAAAAATTTTACTATGGCAGTTAACGTGTTAAAGAAGTTACTTAATATGTCTTTGTACAGTGTGGGTGATTAAAGATGATTTTTTTAAAACACAAATCGACAATTATTTTTCAAATAAAACATATATGTAAGTGCGTGGGCCTCTTGGTAAACGGACCAGATGCGGCTGCCAACATGTTCACGGTGGTCGCGGGTTTGAATCCCAGGGTACACCTCTGTCTTTTCGGAGTCATGTGTGTTTTGAAAGTCAATCATCACGCACTACGACGGTGAAGGAAACCATCGTGAGGAAACCTAGATACCATAGCGATTTATAAAAAATATATGGTATGTAAGTCCACCAAACCGCATTAGGAGAGCGTGGTAGTCTTTATGCCATAACCACTCTCAAACGCATTCTCGATTGTAGAGGAGGCTCGTGCCCTACATGGGGTATGAAATGGGCTGATACAGAAATATCGATATAATAACTACGAATTAATGAACTTTCCATCTAAAACGGCTAGCTAATTCAGCTATTTAACAACGTTTCTTAAAATCTTGCTGACATCTTTGGGTTACATAAATTGATCGTTACTCTTACACTACGCGCCAACCACCGCATCTAGTGATCTAAGATCAATAGTGGCAAAGAATAAACTGAGAGCTTCGAAGGTCAGTTTTTATTTCTAAAAGACTATCATTATATATTCCGCAGTTAAATTGATAAGATAATAAGAATTGTAACAAAATATCTGACAACTTCCAGGTGTCATCCTACGTTATAAAAAAAAACTATTGTTTTACCAGAAAGCGCCCGATTTCAGTACCAATGTTAAGCCAAGCAACCGAACCAAAAAATACTCGCCCGCTGTGTTTACAAAACATCCAACGAACGTATTAATCGAAATTCGATCTTTCAGTGCTCCATTGAAGCGAGCATCGATTCTGCTGCGTTCAATTCGACATTTCATGAAGAATGCCCATCCCTAGTCGATTTTATTGTAAGGCCTCAACTCCAAATTTAATTTGCATAAACAGCGACCACTAAAATTCTTCAATATAACTGAGCGATATTTTATTTGTCTGGTAATGCCTTTGTCTGTAATTTATCTATTCTGTGGAGAAAAGCTTTAACGATATTTTCACTAGGGATTTTGTAAATGTCAACTTATTTCAGGAGTGTTTGGGGACTGTGTCGCCACTTCAATAACAAGATGTAAGTGATTCTAAATTAGACGGCGGACAACTGTTTTATTACGTATTAGCAATAATAAATGTATGAAATGAATATAAATACAATTCAGATACATACTTCTACAATAATATAAACAACAAATTAAATTATTTTCTAACCACATATTTCCGATCACACACACATGATCCTCAACGGCTTTATGAGAAGAAATCTTTGGGTTCCCCACTAGGAACTTCGTCACGCCAATAATATTAACAAAAAGCGAAAATCTTTATTTTATACAACAAATTAAATCACCAAACCCAATAAACCTGGAACCCCAACATCCTAATGCTGTGGTTATACAAAAGCACAAAGATCTTTATTAATACGCTGGTCAAAGAGACTCGAGCGAGTCAAGTGGCGTTCAGCGGGCGGCCAGCGGCCTGCCGCAAACATTCTCCCTCTGTGCAAATTTACACAGTACGTATGCTTTGATGCAAATTGAACATCTAGTCGGAACAATGGAGCACCACGCGATATGCTATCAATATTTTGGTAGTTTGAAAAGGTCTTGTTTCCGCGAATGTGTTGCTACGGAAATTCACACCGAATCATGTGAACAGGGCTATTTTCTAGGTTTGTGCCCGTAGCCTGAAATGGCAGATTTTTTATGTCATTCATTAAATGTAGATTAATTTAATTAATTTAATCTACTCCATGAATTAAATCTGAATTAAATTATTGATTTCATTCATCCTCTGAATTAAATGTTGTGATTGGAAATAAGAAACGGTGTAGGTAATTTAAAGATATGAGGCGTCATATGACTGTATTTTGTTAATAATGAAAAACTTTTAAAAATTGCGGTTGTGTTAAGAAAATTATCATCAAAGGTGATCTCCATCTGTCGGTTGTAGTAAGTGCTGTAGAGTCAGTCAGTAGTATTCAAACCTTTGGATTCGCAAATGAATAAAAAGGCGGCGAGATCTGATCACTGATGTAGAATGATATTTTTCTATACTTACCTGACTTTTCGTTTTTAGATCTCATAGCACCAACGTATCATGAGACGCAATAATTTACGTTTATAATATGAAGTAAAAAACTAGTTATTCCTAAACTGTAGTATCCGATTTTCAAAAGACAAGAAAAGTTAAAAATCACTTCCACTTAAAGAAAGCAAGTTTTGGTTTGGCAGACTATTTTGATCATTATCAAAATTCTTGTTAAGAATCTTAGAGAAATAGACAACACGATATTTTAATAATTACGGAGAGTGCCTGCAAAAATACAAATGATCAACATTTAGGATATTATTAACTGGAAAGTTAATGTATAGGCTAAATTGAAACACCACTCCACAATTACTAAAAGTATCTAATATCATAATTATCTAATTTACTTTACGCGTGGGATGATAGCATAATATGTAACTTACATTTAAAATTAAGATATATAAGTAAACTTACTATAGAAACTAAACGTGATATAATACATTATTTACTTTTAAAAATCACAAAACTCAGTACAGTATATTTAAGAAAATGATCATGGTGGCGCCATCTTACGGAACATTGCAGAACTGAATATTTTCACATGAAACAACTGCCGAACCTAGCTTTTCCCCAATTGTTATGTTTTAGGCGACTTTCCTTGCTCTTTGCAGATGGCGTTGTATAAAACTGATTTAGAAAACATGATAATGTTGTTTTATATTTTGAATATAAAGTTTTGTACTTTATAACTTATACATCATAGCTCAATAATATAATAAGCTGCTTATGATCAGTTTACGATTGGATAATAATTGGAGGCTCTTTCCGTGGAATTGGTTAATTTATTTTACCTGGCTTTATGCCGACTGGTGCCTGGGTCCAGCGAATTTAGCTAATGTACCTCCCTTTTGAAAATAACTAACGTTGGAATTGAAAAATATTTCAAAACTACTTCACAATTATCAAGTACATTATTTGTTTTTAAATCCCAACCATTAACCACGAGAATTTTTATCTTAATCTATAATATTGTTCTTACTTAAATTAAATCAATTCATTGGTCATGCGTAACGTCATTTCAAATAAACAACGCATCAAAAGTTACGTTTTCATAGTAAAACAAAGACAATTTCCCCTCAATGAACATGTTAAAGTCACGCAAACTGAAAGCTCGGAAGAACAGTTTGTGGGTGAACCTTGGGCTCAGTCACGCAGCCGCTTCATTACCGGCCGTCCTTGGCGTTTTGTGCGGAAATCACACGCAGCTAACTACGAACCAGCGATGGAAACGCAAATGTTGACATAATAACCGAATTGCAGTAGGCATGCGATTTGAGGTATTTGGACTGTAGGGAATTTCGTTTTATTGCTTTTATATGGTTCTGTTTCTCATTGGTTGTAATTATAAAGATATGAAGGGTATCATATAGTTTTATATCATATAAAAATATGTTCTAAAAATAAATGTAGCCCAAAAAATACGTCCAGACGTAAGGAAGAGTACAGAAAGTCACTTAATCGCAAACGACTTCTTATAAGCTGCGGTGCAAATCCTCGAGGCAGGCCTGTATTCAACAGTACCCTTCCTGTGGCTGAAGACGACAAAGATTATGAATCTATTTTTTAAATAGATATGTAGCATTAGCCGAAATTTCAATTGATTTTAATGTTGTCTTCCATTAAACAAAAATTGGCGCATAAACTGGTTGTTTTTTTGTTTGTTCTGGAACGTAGTATTCACGAGCTAAGCTTAAAGCCTTTTTCTAATCGTACCCCTCATTTCAAGTGTTTTATGTTATCTGAACCTATTTCTGTATCAGCCCAAATACGTCCCACTGCAGGGGTCGAGCCTTCTCTAATATCAAGAGTCAGGCTATTCTTATGTGAAGCACCCACTGCAATTAATTTTCAATTTAAAATTACATAGTAACTAAAATGATATCATAAAACTAACATAAAATTTAAATTCGCTGAACTATATTCTACACCTTTAAATAGTATTCGACGATTAATTACAACAGCATAAGTCTTCCGTGCAAGAAACCAATTACTGACAAAGTACTAGGAACGTTTTTAAATGCCGCATAAGTTATAAAAACACGGTTTTTAAATACAAACAAAACTAAGGCGTGCATTAAATCTCGTATAGTGATATATTCTATGTCGCCTTGCAACGTAGCACGTCAGGACTGAAAGGCCTTTCTAGAAGCTTCCGTAAGTCCCGTAGAAAACGCAAATAGATTGAGGCGTGCCTTACCCTAATATTTGTCATTTCAAATTTAACTTTAAAGACAGATCCGCGTTGAAAGGGGTATTGCTTCGTATGTGCATAGAAATAATAATTTTACTTTCCATAAATAGAGAATAGAAGTACTAAACTGTTATCTAGCCGTGAAATAAACACCTTCTAAATGTAACAGCATATTATACATGGGAGCTAGGATTTCATGAATGCATTGCAATAATAATATTTGCTTTATCAGCTACGCGTACTAACTCAATTACCAATGCAATATTTCTGGATAGTATGCGATACAATGAAAATCCATAATCTAAATCTGCTCGTATGCTTCCTGTTCCATTCATATCTTCAATTACGTAGGGATAGCCATCCCAATAGAATGTCACATGATATGTTACATAAGAAATATTATGTTATTATTTGACTAGCGGCCATGAAAAAGTCTCCGATTTTTTAAATACTAACATGAACATCATGGAACAAGGCAACATTTATCAATTAAAATACCCCATAAGAATTTCACTATTTACTACAGAATATCTAGCCTTTCCTTTTTCTTAGTCACTAATATCGCATAACTTTCTCAAGAATTTTGACAGTGTTCAAGGAATTCGCTGAAATCGTACGATTCACTATTACAACATAATGTGAACGAGGGGCTGGCCTTAAAGTTCAATTTGTACGAAGTACCGGTAATCTGACACATACGTATATTGAAAAATGGCAAAACCACACTATAGGTGCCTACGAAGCCTACACTAGGAATGACCCAGCTTAATTAGGGTACCACTGTCTCACAGAAAACGACGGATTTTCTGTTCAGTATCGTTTGAGAAGTGAGAGATCAGAGGCCCAATATCGTTTTCCCTTTTCTGGATTCTGCAAATGACAAAACAGATCACCTAATGGATTTGATCACAGCCGCTCATGAACATTCACAACGCTGGGTTTATAGATATGTCGCTGGTCGCTAAAATTGGCATGGGAGCGGTTATGAAAAAGGATGACAAAAGGGGTAGTAGACGAAAGGGACATAGAAAAGCAACAATTCTAATTTAGAAAGCTAACTATGCATCTACGGTCCTTATTTCAGATATCTTCAATCAATTACCACGAAATGAATCTTTATCGGAAGATTGCATTATTTAGTTAAAAGAAGCATATTGCAATATATATTGTATATTTATATGATATATATATAATACATATGTATGTAACTGTTGGGAGTTATTTATTTATTTACATTATTGTAAGACATTTTACTGTTAATTTACACCAAGGTTTACATAAAAATTACAGTATTAAGTAATAAATTCAATGTGCTTATGTTGCAGGCTAAATGATTAATGATGGCTTTTAGCAGTATACGGACGGTACGAATAATGAGAAGACAAATTGAAAAGTGTGATTAAAAGACTTCGTGATATTTATATCAAAGAGCGTCATTATGGGTGCTGAATATTAAATTAAAATGTACGAAATGTTGTGTGTTGTATTAGAATTATAATTGTTGGTTCAAGAGCTGCGCTAATCTGACTCTCAGCCATAGGTGAATTGGTATGCTCGGGGCAAGGATCACCTGAAGAATGCACGATAACAACCCATATTTATTTCGCTTCACATTTTCTGAAAACAGAAAAACGGGTCATCTCAAATGGATCGTAAATGCGTTGCTAGCGTCTAACGGCCTTCGTATAGACAGTTTAAAACCGATTTAACTATCAGAGGCTTTGTCTTTTAAGCTCAAACTGAAATAAAAAAATCGTTCGAAAAGGACAAAACATACATTAACTAAACTTGGTTTTTATAACTTTCTATGAATAAGGCCTTAATATAGAAGTGAAAAGAGAAGAAAACAGGACGGGTGAAGGGTAAATTATCTATAAGTCTCACTCACCAAAGAAAATGCAACAGCATAGCTGTCGCTTCACATCAATTTTCGGCGAGTTAGTATTACCATCAGGTTCCAACCGGCACATACAGCGTATAATCCAAGGTAATTAAAGAGTTGCTAACTAAGTTCAAAGTAAAGATATTCTTTCTTAAAATAGTATTTCATAGGATCTTTTGAATCGTAATTACTGCTACCACCGCTTCGGAACGTGTTGTAGCTGTGAAGAACACACGGCGCACGAAACTCCCTCAGCAACACGAACTGCCTAACTGATTAGTCTCAAGGTTTTGTATACCACATCTCCTTAATAAACAGAGCCAATCTATTATACTACAAAGGTGCATCTACTACAAAATTCATAAGTAAGTGCCGTAGAGGTGAAACTGTTTCGACAAATACCAAATAGTCAAGGACGCTGAAGTCTGCGTCACGGCCCACTGAATACGTAAAGCTTGTATGGAGGAAATTCTACTGGTACATGGAATTTTTGAATAATTCACAGGGTATAAACTGTAAAATCGGCTGTAGTTAGCCAGATTTACTATTAAAGACACTCTCAATCGTATTCTCGATTGTAGAGTAGGCCCGTGCCCTGCAGTGGGACGTATATGGGCTGATACAGATACAGATACTATTAAAGAGACATTTAGACGAATTACATGTACTCTTCTTTTAATTATTATTAATTTGCGTAGGTCCACTGGTTAAATTCTACTGGTACATGGAACTTTGGAATAATTCACAGGGTATAAACTGTAAAATAGGCTGTAGTTAGTCAGGTTTACTATTAAAGAGATATTTCGACGAATTACATGTTCTCTTCTTTTTATTAGTCTCCGTAGCGAAGTTGGCTGGACACCGGCTGTGAATCGAGAGGCCACGGGTTCGATCCCCGCATCGATACCCGCAATTTTTATTGGCCTCCGTAGGGATATTGGTTAAACAAAAGCTATAAAACGGGAGAACGTGGGGCCGATACCCACATTTTTTATGTGATCAACAGGTATTTGGTTAGGGTCTTGGTGTTTGTGAGACAGGAGAGGCTCTTGTCTAGTGTTGGGTTAGAACAATGTATGTGACGGTTGGATGTATTTATTATTTATTAACTCAACTCCTTTTATTTGATCATGTTGGCCAATTTCTTACGTTACTTACATATTTAAGCTCTAGTCTGCATATCCCCGACGAGTAAGTAGAAGTATCATTAGAGACAACCGTATTCCGCATTTAGTTCGGTTTCAAGATTTGATAGAGGGCGACTCTATCACAAAAAGAGGCACAAATTCCTTTGACCGCCATTTCAATTATGTTTTTTAAGCCGCAAACATTGAACTGGATAAATGGCACTCATTATTTTAAAATTATATCATAATCATAGTGATGATTACTCCTCGCTAATCGACAAATTATAAAGCATCGCAAGCAGCCGGATGTGTACTAATTGATCTCAGAACGCGACACTAGTATATAAGTCACTATAACGATCTCTATATCATGGCCATTGGCCGGTATCCAGGCGGACGTGAACTTTCTACCATCAGCAAAATAAACATTATAATAATACCGAGCCTAGCCACCGAAGGGTAAATTTTTTTATATTGTTATATGTATTTTATTTTGTAATTTGTATAGGTATATAAAATGTAAAGAAAGACATATACACCCAGCAGACACACTCATAGTCCTGACCCATCAATAAGATCAATTAAGTCTCTTGTCATGGGTATCAGGGCATCAGGAGCTACGACAGACTTTTTGGTCACACCCAGACCCGAAACAAACACTTATGGATTAAAGAAGAAGAAAGAAGAAAACACATTTATTACACAACTATTTGTAGCGTTCAGTGCGGGGATCGAACCCGCAGCCTTGCGTTTCACAGCCAGCGTCTAGCCAACTGCACCACGGAAGCTGTCGAGTCGATTATAAAATGAAAACAATATGTTAACAGATAGGAATTCGATCGATGCGTATAGATGAAAATCTTCATATAGCTAAGGTGTGAAAGATGTGATTAATACTGCAATAATTAATGATATCATTTAGTGTTTCTATCATTACTGGCACGCCTTATAAATCCCTTAATTTGAAACATATATTTTATACGTTGGTTTAATTTTATAGCGGCCATTTATTATTATGAAATATAAATGTGTTACACAGATTGCTATGTCGCATGACACGGCACACCGTGAGAGCATGCACCCAACTATGTTGGAAGGTCAACAGAATTGTTTAAAAATAAAACTAATTAGAACAATGTTTAAATTTACACAATATTTTTTAAATATGTTGGCATCTTCGAACAAATGACCTACGTTTTATGTTTTATAAGGGCGTGATTGCTTATTACACAAAAATTGCAATTAATGGCGAGACGAGCATGCCATTCGCCCGATGGTAAGCGATACGACCGGTCATGGATAGAAGCAAAACCAAACTACACCATGAATTACAAAGCAATGCTTGGCATTCCACTACGCTCGCCATCTTGAAACATTCGGAAGAAATTTGAAAGATATAATGCTGCGTAAAGTCTACAGAGCTTAAAATGGCTTCAAACCGCTCAGTGATAGAGTCATGCAATGCCCAGCAACACATCAGTTTAATTACAAATCCAATAAAAAATCTACGTGATTTCTTACTCCATCTGTTATAAATATAAATGATTTATAGATATTGCCGGGTTGCCATCAAAATACAGCTGCGAGTGTTTTTAATTACTGTCTAGGCAATTTGAAATACACCACCAAAATAGCTATAGTGCTTAAATGCGATGTATCAAAGGAACCCTAAACATGACATGTTGATTGTTGAACTAACCTCACTTCCTCTATTTATGTCGGTAATCACGCAAGTACCTTACAAAAATTTAACATGAAACATATTTTTCTGCAACCGAACATGCAAAAATCATCTTAATTACCTAAATCATAATTCCGGTTATGGTGCGGCAAGAAATATATTTTTTGACGTGCTATTTTTTTCACCTTGCACTTTGTAATGAACATGCTTACTGTAGTCGAAAATAATTTTGTAAGTGTTTTTATATACAATAATCATTTAGCTGCTGTTTATTTACGAGCTCAAACAAAAACGATTCTTTTTTTTAAGCTTTTTTTTTTTTGCAAAATAAAAAGATTAGCTCTGATGTTTCTTAATTCTTACATGTAGCCTATTAAAGCAATTAAACTACATCCAAGCAAAAAAAATATCGATTCGTTCATTACAATTCCTAAGATCCTGCCCACTAAGATATAACAGACAATAGCCGATCGTATTAGTCTGTCATTTGTACGACCATGAAGATCTTAACAATGAACAAATTACCCAAAAATATTTAGTAAACAATTTCTATTTTTATGCCAATAAATCTTTTGAAAGTGTCAAGTTTTAAATACCCCGGAGCACGCGTCCTGCACGCGCGAGACACGTGTCGGTCAAATATCGCACGTCCGTCGTCAAAATTCGAGCAGAAAATTGTTAATTTTAAATGTAATTATCTTGCAACATCTTATTTTACTAGAGTGGACGCCGCGAAGAAAAATATTTGTAGCGCTATCGCTCCACTAATTCTGTATCTGTCCCTGTCACTCTTAAGTGGCTGCATTATCTTCTACTTTGCTCCTCTAGTTTCTCGCGTTGCTGATAGGGTAACTTTTTCACTGCATACAAATTTTGTTTCCAATGTTCGTTCCGATAAGTTTAATACAATATATCAAAGATTAAAAAAAAACTATTTTGGTTAGATATTTCGATGTTTTTTTTTTCAGCTACAATGGTTACCCTCGAAACAAAGCATAGAGCTTAGTGTGGGAACCATGGTTATCTCAGCAGCATTTACTTATGTGGAATAATATTATACTTTTGTGGCACGTGTCATTAGACAATGAGATGATGATAAATGAACAATAATCACATAGACGTAAATCAATTCGCGTCATAACATATTAACCTGGGATTTAGGTGCCCCTGAGTCTGTACGCACGGTCCAAGAATAAGCTTACGTCGTTGATCCGAGGGTTAATCGACGCGAATAATTGTTATTGTCTCGTGTCGGTCGAGATACTTGGCAAACGCGATAATGTCACTGACAAAAAACCAGGTTTGATACCGTTTAAAAATAATATCTTAAGGTAATTATACAGCGAACGCCCAATCGGTGATCACGCCTTATTTAAATTGATTGTATTTTATTGCCCTTATTTTTTAGTATGAAATATGGTTTATGAAAAATGTAAATTATTGCAGCATATACATTACAAAAGCGACATCGATTAAGATGTATTGCTTTTACATTTCTTTTTGCCTTTCGAGGAAGAGAGTCCTTTTCCATTGATTTTCTTCGATACAATCTTAAATTGTCGTTGTTTACGAGAAGTTTTTTTTGCTGCAGACTATTCCAACAAGTATCTAATAATTGCACCATGAAATGTGAACCTTTAATAATTTGTCAAACGAATTGCCTAAAATACCTATATTGAATAAGCTGCCGGTTCTTTTAAATTAGGTAACTGATATTTTAATTTATAATTATTATTTAATTAGTGGTATTTCTTCATTATAGATGACAGCTCATCTTGTGCGCGAGGGCGACGTTGCACATACGACGCGGCGCGACGCCGCACCGCGCGTCGACCAATATCTGGCACACACTCACATAGCGAATTTATTTTAAACACTCTCTACCAACACCCAAATAATTACATTTTTCGAATACCAGACACCATTACGCCAGTTCAATTGACACTGTTCGTGGTGCTCGTCCTTGCCGTAGATTTGTCTGGCTGGCATAGCAACTCAGACTCCGAATTACAGATTAACTTATTTTTACCATACTTGATCTAACCCTAAATTCTATCACTAATCATCATCTATCATTATATAAAATAAACTTTTTTTTTTTTTTCAGGAAGTGGAATCATATTTATAGCTATATTTTCCAGCGGTCTGAAGATCAACGTAACATTTTTAAAGGGCCAGAAGTCAGAGATGTCGCTAACCTCGTTAGCGGAGCAACAATGCGGTGTATTAATAAATCCAACATTGACAAAGACCGCCAAAACACCTGGCCGCCGGCCAGATGTAAAAAAATCAGCCTACGCAATAGAAGTCACGTCGTAAAACAATTCCTGTGACGTCCCCACAACTATCCACTGTCTGGCTCTTACAGTTATACATATTTGATATCATTAACCTGGGCATTCGATATTTTGGTTCAATAGAAATTGATACAGAAAGATACTTAACATCTTATGTCTCAGGATGACGAGCGCAGTGGAACGCCAAACTTTGCTTTGTAATTCTAAGTGTTGTTTGGTTTTGCTACTGTTCATGAGCAGTCGCATTGCTTAATGCTTACCATCAGTTGGACGGCATACTCGTCTCGCCATTCATTGCAATAAAATAATACAAACCGGGATAGCACCAGGTAGAAGAGTGAGTAATTTATACAAAAAATGTCATCAATTAGTCCATGACTACGATCACTAAAGAATATCCGTGAAGTGCAGCCATCAAATGCAGTGTAATCACTTTGACGTAATGCGCACATTAAGTATTTTGCTTAATAAGAAGCCAAAAAATAATACATTTTTAAAAATATATATTCAGTGGTTTTTATTTTCCATTTCGATTTCAACCCTTAATTCAACCCCTTGAAGCAAAAATATAGCCTATGCTATATTTTTGCCAGGATAATTTACCATTCAAATGGTGAAAATAAAAAAAAAACAATAGTAATTTTCAAGTTTATTCATTAGAAACAAAAATCCAAACATCCAAAAATACAAGTGTTTCCTCTTTATAATATTAGTATAGATAATGACCCTTCCTCTTACAAATACCATAATTAACTTTTGGGAGCAGCTTGCATTCAACTTCTTCCTGAAACATTTGTTAGGTCGACCAGCAACCTTGAAATGGTTATGGAATATTTAGCATTTCATCCAAATACATTCCTTAACAACATACAAAAAAGTCGGTCACGAGACCAAAGCCCCGCGTTTTTTCCAAACGATACGAGCCAGCTAGGCCAGCTAATTACATTTCATAAAAATATTTAAAACTTTCCACTAAGTTATTCCTAGTACGTTTCTAGTAAATTCATGAGTTGACGTAGCTGAACGAATATAACATGTTAACCGCAGCCCATAAACAGCCAACTGAGTCAATTTTACGATCATCACTAGAGTCATGCGAAATTATTGCCATCCGTTTACCAGCCAACCGGTAAATATACTCGTAAATGTGACAAATCAATGCGCAGTTTAGGAAATACTATTGAATTGTACATGTGATAGATTTAAGTATGAAATAAGTATATTGAATGAAGCAAGGTTAGAGAAAAAATCAAAGAAAGTATTGCATGAACTCAATATGATATGAATCCAAAAATAGTGCTGAACGAACACTCTTGGTTTATAGGCAGAAAAGAGAATAAATAATAGAAGTAAAGGAACTGATGTGTAGCATTTATGATGACCGTAATATTTTTTTATTGGTGGATGATTGCCTCGATGTTGTAGTTGTACTAGGGTACGGTTACAAAGCTGAGGTCTCGGGTTCGAATCTCGAGTTGGGCAAACTGATATTGGATATTTCTATTCATTATCAGCCCAGATTCAGAATTTTGTGCCCGATTTGGCGATAGGCTTAGTGGTAGGTCTAAGTGGTAGGTCTAGTTTTACTAGTGGTAGGTCTCTCATATGTGAGAGGCCATCTGGGTGGGTACCACCGCAGTGTCTATTTCTCCCGTCAAACAGCAGTGTAAACGCACTGTTGTGTTTCGGGTTGAAGGGCATTGTAGCCAGAGTAACTACTGTACATATTGAGACTTAACATCTTATGTCTCAGGATGGCGAGCGCAGTGGAATGCCAAGCATTGCTTTGTAATTCAAGGTGTTGTTTGGTTTTTCTAGTGTTGAAATAAAATTATTATTTACGGATTTTATCGCGGATTTGGTTTAATTTGACACTGTGAGCTCTTTCTGCGTAGATCGGATCGCAAATACAGACTAGCTATTTTAAATTAATTTTTAAATTAATAATTGTAAAATAAGGGTAGTTCAATTGCAACAGTCACAGAGCGGACGTCTAATACCTCAGTCCGCCCCGTGACCACGAAAGCTGTAAAGTAATCGAAACGTCGGGAACTCAAAAAATGTAAAATTAAACCAAATCCGCGATAAAATCCGTAAATAATAATTTTATTTCAATGTGTAACATTCGCGTAAATCTAAGAAACCATTTTCTAGTGTTCATGAGCGGTCATATCGCTTACCATCAGGCGAACGGCATGCTCGTCTCGCCATTCATAGCAATAAAAAAAAAAAAAGGCTCACCCCTATCAAATCGTGGGACTAAACATACAAGGCGAAATGTGGGTGTCTTAGCACCTCTGCCTACCCCTCCTGGGAAAAAGGCATGAGTTTATGTATGTATGGTGTTTTTTATGAGTGATGAGTAAAGCAACCTATTGTAGCACAGTGATAATGCTGGATGTTATATTAGGTAGAATACAATAAGATTTGATTTATTTGAGATTTGAACGGGGTTGTCAACGGCCGATGTGAAGGATAGCCGAGTCGGAGAATAAAGCTGTGATTGTGAGGAGACATTATAGGCATATCAATATGTGAGTTGTATGTTGCAGAAAGACTTATGATTGTGTACACTGTGTACATAATGTTGGCAGTACTAACCACTCTCAATCATAATCTCGATTGTAGAGGAGGCCGGTTGCCTGCAGTGGGACATATATGGGCTGATACACACAGATGTTAAACTACAATTCAAACAGTCAACACAAAAAAGTCTTTCATTATTGCATACAGATTCTAGACAATATGCTAATTTGAAATCAAAGTTATATAATTCTTTGTTGAATGCATTCGTATAGCTGGAGGTGCCCAATAAAAAATGATAATTCCCCGAGCTCCACCATAGCATGCAAAATGGCATAATGCAAATCAACTAAACTGTCATAGCGTTTCAAATATATTCCTTTACAAGGATAGGGTATGGCAAAATATACAAAAGAATAGTAAATATTTTAAAGATTTTAAAATATGTACTTATTTATATTTATTTATTTTTCTAAGTGATGCTAACACTAAATGATGTTAAACAGAATTCAGCATGCGACAGGCTTCGGATTGGCTGTGTCCGAGGCATTGCCAATTTCTATGAGCCACTTACTATTAGGCAGGACGCTAGCCCATCTGCTTTTAGATCCAATGTTAAAGATTAAACATAGAGTATTCATTCATAGAGTGTTCTCTGTGTTGCTACTCAGCAGTAGGTACCTACTATTATTATTATTACTACCGAATATTTTTGCCATCAAGAATAGTCGCCCGTCTTCCAGATTTAACATAATCCTAGCGCAAAGATATCACGAAAATCTACTGAGTGATGTGAGTTGGTTAACTCACATATGTAAACAAGAGCTCCTATCTTAACATTGACAACGGTTTGTCGGTACGACACGCAAAACATAGTAGCGAAGGCTATCGATTGATAAGTATATGTAACACCGTTACATGAACGCACATGCAATGATCCGCGCGCTGTCTAACATCACGGGGACAGAGGGAATCCCACAAAGTGTAAGTTTATGACACGCTCTGCCTTCTCACCGGAATAAACTGCTGCAGATGTGAAAGTACCGGCTATTCTTATAGCACATGATCTGCTTATACCCCCCACAGGCAAGTTTAGATGTCCGCACATAAGTGCTTGTGACGAACTCACTAATAGCCGGTTTCAATAATCTATCCATCTTTAACTGGAGATATCATGAGATATTTCGATGCAATTTTTGTTTCAGTTAACAAATATATAGAGGTATAGATATGGTAGATATATTTATACATAGCTAGGCAAGATAAATGTATAAGTCAATATTTATTTATTGCAGCATTGCACTGTATCTACATAATAATGGTAACTATTCTAACCTCTTGTTAAAGATAGATAGAATATAGAGACCGGCCGTATACCTGACAAAATTTGACATCATAATATTAGAATAATTATTGGGTAATTAAGTAGACTAATAAATAGAACAATATATTGATTATTTTAGTTACTTAATATTCGAAGGCTGTAGTTTACTTTTAACAACGCTTAAATACTTAAGAAATGAATACCCGACATTTTATTTGACTTCAATGGAATAGGACCCAAAATTATGAGTAGCTTTTAATGCATTTGCCAGAATATTATACCAAATATAGTTTTTACATAATTGGTAACGTTTAGAAGACACCTTATATACAATAAATCAAGCATACCTACTCGATGTATGTATTTACTCTTTAACTATGTGCTCAATAATTTCGAGTGACATTCGTGTCAGAATCCCATTAACTTTTTTTCGTTTTGTATAAATCTGTCCCTTTCTAGATTCGTTTATGAAATAGTCAAATTCCACTGTTTGGTTTCTTTATTTTCCTCTTGCTTTGGTGCTCTATTTCATACAGATTTTGTTGTTTTATACCAGCAATGTTATGTTCCTTCGTGCTTTCATCAAATTCATTGTCTTTATTTCACTTTTCTTTCCTGAATATAACATCAAATTAATAAAAACACAACAATTGTTTTAACTCTGTGTGTACCAAATTCTTTTTAATATGATATTGTAATTGTGAAGTCATATATTTAAATATTTATTCAAACAGCATTCATCTTGCATTGATTTTTACCTACTAAAAGTAATCGTCAATAAAATTAGTACTTTAAAATAAATCTAAAAGCGTTGCACATGTATGTCTGTTCGGCAACTAGATACCTAACATATTTCGTGTAAATACTCTGAGGTAAATACAATGTGCAAGATATAATTCAATGTTAAAAATAGCAATGGTTGCCTTAAAATACTTATTCAAATAATTAATTTCACGATCTATTTTGCCACAAACAGTTCAGAAACAGCAAAATAACAATACAAGAGCGAGCCAACAATGCTTTCAGCACCGGGGCATTCGAACAATCTAATAATTCGATCGGATCAATAAAGTTTGATTGTTTTGAATGGTATTCAAATCAATTTGCCATTCTTGAACCCGACTCGAAGACAACGTATTCAACGATTCGACGATGCGGTAAAATTAAATAAATTCGCGACTATTGCACGCAAGCCGAGGGTTGATGAGCCTTATAGCTTCCAAATTTACCGTACGCGCTTTATTTTAACCTACTTATTTTAGTCTGCGTTATTCTGTGCTGTGTTTGATATTTCAATGTCAATGAATTTATAAAAAATATGATTTTATTGAAAAATATTTTTATGCTTAAAACAACGTGTTCATAATGTCATTGATCACATTTAGTCTATACATGTCAATATATACTTATATTTTATTGAATCCCTCCTCTATGTTCTTAGGCCTTTGGAAAACACTAGGTACACATTTGTAAACTAGACATATAGCAACAGCCGTAGGTCATGACCTTGTAAATTAATATCTTGTTAGTTTATTCACATTTGTTACAGTCCCTTCGAGTTGATTTGCGAAGTCAAACGTTGTCTAACGATTGGGCACGGCAGGCTCTGCCTGTCACGCGAGCTCGGCACAACCACCCGCCCAGGGCATCAATTCTGTGAATTATATTTTTGTAATCATCCTTAATATTTATGTAAAAATATTCCATACTTAAATTATATGAAAGTGAATTATTTTGTAAGATTAGTGTGTGCAGCGTGGACGGCGGGTGGACGGATGGATCGTCGCAGACGCCGCGCGGGTCGGCGACGCAGCGGCGCGGTGGAGCGAGCGCGTAGTGCATTGCGTAGCGGTAGTTTTTCTCAGGTGGCGTCACAGCTCGCAGGGTGAGATCGCGCGGAAGCGAAGGTTGCGCCCGTGACCGCGCCGCCCGCCGCCGCCGCCGCGACAGCCGCCCGCCGTGCTCTCGCAGTATCGCGCCGCGCTCGCTCATCCTCGGACCTCAACCCGCGACCTGCGGATACCAGTGCACCGACCCGTGTAGTGATGTGCTCGCAGTGAACCCTGCCGATAATGTGCAGACGGTGTGTGTGTGACGTGGCAGTACCGTGCGCGAGGCGAGACCGACGGCGGCGGCACCCGACACCGTAGCCGACATGTTCCCGCTGCTGCTCCCGCTGCTCCCGCTACTGGCGCTGGTGGCGCGGGGCGGGGGGGCCTCCTTCGCGCCCAACAAGGAGTTGCTCGAGTGCGCAAGGTTCGTCGCTGTTCAAAACTCCCGCGACCGCGTTTATGTTGATTGCGGCGATGTCAAACAAAATTAATCCGTTGATCGCAGACGCACTGGGACCTCGAATGAGCTACGAAAATAATTTAAACGAACACATAACGGTCGGAACTGTGTGGTGTGCAGGTGTCCACTCATGCCACATAGTTAATAATACAACTGGTGATAAGGTCCATTGCATTTATTTTGCAATTAATTTAATGGAAAAATTAACAACGTGCATACATAATTTGAAATTGCCATATTATTGGTGATGATGAAATACAAACTCTAACAGATAAATTAAAACATATACAATTCAGCATAGATAGGTGTTTGTTACAGTGTGATAGTAATGTAAATATAGTATGTACAATTCTGGCAACGAGGTGCGACTGGGCTTCGCAGTCTCACGCGTGAATTGGTAGCGAGCAAAAAGTGCCGCCATCGGCGTTGTCTTTTCAGTTGGCAAGGCTAATTGTTGACATACAATACACAAACAACCGCGCACGAACAAACTTATATATATGTACCACGAGCTAATAAAGGCCAAGTCTTGATATTAGCCCCAAGGATCTTTTAAATTTACCAGGAATTCAATATAAAACATTACTTTTTATAAATCAAATATATTAGGCCATACAATAGCCCAGTAGGCCCACTCGTCAACACGTGATTCCTATATACTAGAGAGATCGATAGTGAGGACCTAGGCCATATTCCACCACGCTGGTCTTGCGCGGGTTGGCGAGCTTCGCATACCATATACAATGAAATAATTGAACAAAATATGATAGTTATATAACTATTAATATACACTATATTTACATAAACAAGGAATTTAAAAGTATTACAATGCATTACCTTTCTATTGTTATATTTGCCCGGGATATGAATAGGCATTCATTACGCTAATGCATTCCCCCAAATATAATTCTTGAAGTAAAAGCGAATGACCATTTAACTGTATGAAAATATTAAAGTTACATTGCTGTAAATACATGTTGCTGCTGATATGTTTAATTTCTATGGATTTTGTTGAATGGGTATCTTTGTAGTCAGGTCAAATTAAGAGTTTCGTTCAGATAACTATTATGATAAATTACATACATATTTATCACCAACTAGCGGCCCGGCCCAGCTTCGCCCAGGTGTAGATACCTACACTTTCTCGAAAATATTATATAGATTATGTTCGTCAGGGATAATGTAGGATTTTAATGGTGAAATATTTTTTCAAATCAATTCTGTAGTTTCAGAGCTTAGTCAATGCAAACAAATAATCAAGTCTTTCCTCTTTCTTTATAATATTAGTCATCAATATGGCAGACATAAGTATAATAACTTTTCACCACATAATGGCTCTTTCAATTCGTAAGTTAATCTGTGTGTGATTTATTTAAATCCTATGATAATACGGTTTTTGACAAATTAGGTTTTTGCAATAGATATAAGTCGCAAAAAAATAACTTAAGAATCGAACCCACTTTCATAAAGTATTTATGCTGCCACAGAGCCTATTGCATAGAGGCACAATATTTCAGTACCTACAGTTCTGAACATTATTATTCCAAATTAATATTTTACTATTCATTTACAGCTAATCATTAACAACAAATTTCACTATGACATTTTATCATATCTAAATCAAAAGTAATCCAGAAGATGTATAGTTAGCAAAACACACTCAAACTAGGTCGAAATTTATTTTTACATTATGAAATACTTCTTAATTTCCATTAAAATACCTACCATATAATCCACTCCTGAACATTATAATTTCTTTTCCGTAAATCAAACATTTATCAGACTTCAATCAAAACATGAATGCTCTATCAACAGTTTGGCTAATATTATTTTTCTCTTTACAATGTGTTGAATGTTAAGCCTACTATTAGATTTACGTCTCTCGTTAACACATCAAATGTCTTGTTTTCAACGCCATTCACATGTTTTAAATTCTATGCTGTAAAGTTTATGTATACCGTATAGCCGGTTAGCTAACACTGGGAACTCATATCAACAGTTTTCAGGAAGAGTAAAATCATAAAATTCGCTTCTTCCATAAAATATTCAGATTGAAATCATTGTTTTTCATGTTTACAATCTATAATGTGGAACATATCAGGTGCTATCTTCCACTTATGTCTATAATATTAGTTTGTAAACAGATATATATTTTCATTCAGATCACCCGCCATGAACTGTGCCAAATGCTATTTCAACATCACCTGATGCAAATGACAAAATCGAATACACTACTTGCATAAACGAATATTTGTTGCAAACACCTAATTTCATCGAATTTAATACAAAAAATTAAACAGCTTCAAGCATCATACGTAATGTAATATTACTGTCTACTGAAATACGCATTACCTTAAACACGATAATAAATTTTCACCTCAATCCTGTTCTATACAGTAATCCAGACATAAAATTTGAGATTCAAAGTCTTCTACACAAACGTTGAAAACATACTAAAAGATCACAGCCGAATCAAAATTATTATCGTGTTTGAACATTTCGCTCTCAACGTAGACGGTTTATACGAAGCAGATACATGCGAACAGTTTGTCAGCAAAGATACTAACGACCTATTGACAACAATAGCTTTTGAGAAGCGTCGCGCCAAAATTAAACGCGTTTATCACTGTTATTTGCGTCACTAATAACCCAAATATAATCTGAGTGGCCGCCTGCGGTAACTGTGCCTATTATAAATAAACCCTTGCTCTGAATACCTCTCGTTGCAATGATAGTGCGTCTGTCGTGACTGTTACGTCTCTCTGCAACCCGGTCGCACCTAATAAACATAATATGTACATGCTTACATAAACGAATACTGATCATTAAAAGACGGTAACCAAAACAGGCATCGTACTAAATCCAACTCTAGGGCAAAATATTGGCAAAGTCATAAATTATATACAAATTATTTTATACAAATCGTTTTTTGCAGAACTTCATAAAGCTTCAATGGATAATTGTTTTTTTCCTACAATTTTCAGTTGTGTACAAAAATTACCAAGACGAACAACTAATTTAACATGAACTCGGGTGAATTAAAAGCTATTATTAAAGACGCAGATATAAAAAGGACTAACAATACCCAATGACAACACATTTACGTCAGATTTAACACGTGGAAGAGAATACGAATGAGATTTACTCGTGCTACATTACATAAAGCAAAAACAATCGAACAATAATAAGCCACAGTTATCAAACGACTGGCCAGCTATTACCCAGTGCTATATAATTTTATTTGAAAACATCATACAATTTATCGTCACTAAGTTTTTCAAGCGTCATATAACCGCGAAATTGCCGGACGTGGCAAACTGTAATCATATTTAATGTACATGTTCGTAGAAATGTATGTAGAACATTCAAAGATATTTAGTAGTTTTCGTGCATAACCAGTCTATTAAACTCGTATTTGTGAAGCATAGGATTGGCAATCAAGATAGCATCTCACCTGTTAGTGAACCATTACTACGAAAGTGGTAAATTATCGGAGGGAAATAAAAGATAAAGAAACAAAAGGTAAAGAAACAAAAGATAAAGAATAAGAAATCAAAGCTTTCAGAAATTGCAATCAAAGTTACATCTATACTATATTAATATTATAGAGGAAAGATTTGTTTGTTTACATTGATTAAACTATGAACTACTAGCTCGAATTTGCAAAATTCTTTCACCATTAGAATTCTACATTACATCTGAAATAGGCGACATATTATTATAATAAACTGTACCTGCACACGGGCGCAGCCAAGCCGGGCCGCTAGTACAGCAATAAATATGTCACTCAAATAACTGTATTAAGCATTGACAAAGGAAATATAAACTGAGAAAGAAAAAAATATATGATTTTAACACTCGTAACATTTAATACAGGACCCACGTCTTATGAACTAATAATCAGCCTACTAATGATTCCTTATGTCATGCCTGTCAAAAAGATCTAATATCACCCAACCACTCTCGAACGTGTGCTTTGTGTATGTCGTTTGAATTAAAAAATGGTCATCCACGCTCCATTTCTCTGCTGTCTACTGCCCTTCATTCGACTAATCTCGTGATCTACGTCAACAGCCTTGGTCGCCTGTCAAATCAGTCCATCGTATATCCGTCCAAACACGTTTCCTACGACTCATTAATGAAGCAAAAACGACACGCGTTCATCTTGGCAATGAAACATCTGATCAGATACTCCAATAGTATCAGCCACTAAATCATACGCAAAAATATATTTACGATGCATGTACGACAAACACGCTGTACGCCGACGTCGTTTCCGGAGAGAAGCATCAAAATAAAACTTATCCATAGACTTCCCAATAAATGTAACAGACCTAATAAAAAAACTATGCGTGTTAACAGTTTTATGGATAAATACAGCATTTATAATTTTCGTAGTATGATTGTATGAAACTAGAACCTCATCCGAATTGTTGTTAAATAACGTGATGGTACGAGTAATGTTTTTCTATATTATGTCAAAGTAATCGAGGTGAAGAGGATGAGACGAACTGGACTGTGGCCAACAGCGGCTGTCGTTTGGGATCATTGTCAGTGTGATGGTGCAAGAGCACGGGATCAAACAACTGTTAACGACTGATGTTAAACAGAACCCGATGAGTTGCATCGAATCTTCTCGAACACTCAAAACTTTAAAAAGTACCACGATATTTTGAGAAATTATATTTTCATTGATATTAAAATATGTGCAATGAGTTACTATATTCATGGCTCTAAGTTCCTTTCAAAATACCCAAAGTTTGCCTAACCAATTGCATCTTGCAAAATAGGTTTGTTAAGCAGTAAGAACTACCACATCATAATTTAGTCATCATCACTCCTCTTCGAATAATTATCGAGTAATTGTATAACTTATTTACCATGACATACAAGTACTCCGGAAACATTGATAGGTAGGTACGTTTTCTATCCAACTTTTAAACAGAACTACCTTTAAAATTTAGGCTTTTATGGATGTATTTAATTTTTAAGAGCCAGCTGGATTATGACCCCACTCTTAACATAGTATGGATAATCCTTAAGATTGAACTTTTATGTCTTAATAACACGCTTAACTTTTTTTTACTTTGTGATGTACCAAATTATTTGATGCTGCTGTATGGCTTTGCGAATAATAGACCAGGCTGCGAATTCACTGTGTGTTGATTTGCCAAAATATCATAACGTACGCTTTTAATGAGTCTAGGCTTTCAGTTTGCATTAAATTAAGACATGTATCGATGTGTATTTCGAATGATTTTAGCATTGTAATGATCGCAATAAACAATGCAACGTTAGGTTATAAATACTACCGACAACTACACAAACTGTAATGATGGTTATTTTAATGCGTATTTAGATTTAACAAACATACTGGTTTCACGTCTAATCATTAGGTTATGCTGTATCTAAACATAGACTTTCCAGCATTTACTTTCATCACTACTTTAGTATTTTCCCCTTAAAAAGTTTGTTAACTTATAAACTTGTTGAAGTAAAACTATTTTTTACGATTTTATCGCAGGCTTGGTTTAATTTTTTTTATTTTATAACTTCCCGACGCGATGTTTCGATTACTTTAAAGCTTTTGTAGTCACGAGACGAACTGGGAGTTTTATTTCAATATGTAACATTCACGTAAATCTAACAAAACATTATAAACTTTTTTTTTTCATTGTGAAATTAGTTTTAATAAGTGAAAATACTTGTGCTTAATATGAGTAATCTCTAGTAAAAAAATACCATTGTTTGTCACAATTATAAGGTAAGATACTTTAAATCATCTTTTTTTATACTTTTTTAAAACTTCTTCGAATTATAGATATTCTTAAATACCGCGATTCCCACGCTAGGTTTTACCTGTCTCGTGGGCATCTCAACACATTTGTTTTATGGAATATCAGAAGATTGAAGTATAAAGTATAATGAGGATTATAAAATAATATAAAAATAACGCTCGCTTGTATAGGTATTCGAACATCGAGCATTTTAATAATTTCAAACGAACAATTTCTTATGTAAACATATAAAAGTGATTTGCTCAGAAAAATAAAAGTATGTTAAAAATATTGATCCATTCATAAAAACAATTGTTATTCAAATATTATAAATACAAAGCTGTGTACCTTGAAGTTAACAATTTATGTTAAAACTTGATATAATAATTATTTTGCGCAGCAAACACGCGATTTGCGATTTTCATTATTAAGTACTTTGTATAATTTAAGTAACTTAACCACGGCCCCAAGGTTAATTAATTGCATTGCTATTTTTTAGGAAAATAATTAAAGCGAAGCATCAGACATTCAAGGAAAAATAATTTTAATATCTAAAGTCGGCCACAATTCTTAGAATAATTTATTTGAGAAAAAACTATTGAGTAGAGAGACAATAGAAAGCCTTAGATGATGGGTCTATAGGAATAAAAATTTTATTCACGTTACAATTGATATATAAATTGCTGATTAAGATTCTGAGTCGTTGCCGGTGGAAATTTTAATTACCGTATTGTAGACTAACCACATAAATATAAATAGTTAAACATTTTAAGAGATAAAACGTTCATTAATTTTTACTATTCAGTATGGTTTTTATCTACATATTTTCACTAAAATACCAATCATTACGAGATAATTCCCGATCACACTACACCAAAGTCGGAAGAATATATTTAAGAATAAAAAATTATGTAACTAGTGCAGAAATCGAAACCGCGACCTTTGGTTTTATAAGAAGCTATATATTAAACGTTGATGAGTTGTAGGTATTACCCCATAGGTACTTGCTACAACTTTCATGTAGGTAAAAGGGGAATTGAGGATTTACAATAATACAACTCTTTTCTGTTCCATTAAAGATCATTCTTGATTTCAAGATTCGAGAGATTTCCTTAAATCTTATCGACGGACTCATTCACTCATTTAAAACTGGATGTATACTGCCTGATGCGCGACTGACTTGCAAGGCCGCCGAGACTACTTCACTTTAACTGCTTGCCAGGTGGACACAAATATCCTTCCATTTAATTTTGACAACCACTTTCTCATACCGGGTATCTCAAGACTGCTACCGAAAACGAAGCCAGCAAGTAGTTTTAGTGACTACAAACACAATGTAACTAAAAATTTTGCTAAGAAACGCGACAATTTTTTTTTATCATTTTTTAAATATCGACATTTTTGGGTGGTAAATCCATAGTTTTTGCTAAAATAATAATTTAAACTCTTTTATACCTTAGAGTCTTTAGAAATAAAAGGGTATGCAGTACGCACTATTGTTTTACGAAAAAATGTATTTACCACCCAAATACGACCATATAAAAAATATTGTCGCTTTTTTTCCAACATTTTCTGTTGCATTGTGTCTGAAGTCGCCTAAATCCGGCTTCGTTTTCGGTAGCAGTCTTGATATACCCTGTATATATTTTTATTGCGTAAGTCCAGCAAACGAGCAAACAGGTCATCTGATGGCAAGTGATCACTGCCGCCCTGAAAATCCGCAACGCTTGGATCATGCCTGCCCATCAAATAGGGAGGAAACCGGAAAAGAAAAAAAACGGAAAGAGGATGCCCAATACCCCTTACGTTGGGTATCCGGCAATCTCACTCACCGAACCAAACGTTGCCTGCCCATTCATGCTGAGTTATGGCTAACAACAACGGGGCTCTACCACTTATATCTTCCGTAAAACCTTAATCTTTCGCAAGTTATTTTTATTTAACATATAGCTTACTGTAATCCGGTAGATGCATGGTAAGCGGAATGCTGCCCTTTACCTTCGTACATAATTGTATTATCCGTCGAAGGAGGTGCACAGGGGCAAATCCACTTCAGCACCCACGTTGCGTAACATTGCAGGTGGATAATTATAACTCCCAAAACACCGGTTTCCGTCGAGGGCAATGACGTTAATTTCAAAAACGGCACCAAGGAAAATGTAATAAAAGCGGAATATATTTGTGAAGACACGGACGCTAATTGCGAACGATGTGTTTGTATTCTCTTGAGTAATGATCTCGCGTGTCCTTTGAATAAAGTTGTGAGGATTAATTGAGTAAAATGTTACCGTGCTTATACATTAACAGTATTATTCATAAACAGTTTTAAAACATATTTTAGTCATCGATTTACTTTAGTGTTTTGTCTCTTTGGAACGACTTTTGAAATCAGTTTGGGCCTCACCTCAGTTAAAGCGAACAACACTAAATATACGAAACTCAAAAAGCGTTTTTAAACTGTTTGCGAAGAAGGCCATTAAAATGTTATAACAAATTATTAATGAATTGCTCTGGAACCAATTATACTACTGTAATAATCACTAAATTGTAAACTGGTTTTGAAAAGAGTAACGCTAGAGTTTTTTGCCCGTACTCCTCTAGTGAAAATCGCTTTCCGAACCGGGTGGTAGATAAAATAATGATTTAATATAAATGATGTAGAACAATATTATTCAATTAATTCAATACATTATTTTCATATGAAATTGTCACAATAATTTTCATATGATCACTGATGGATATAATGTTTGTAAATCATAATTTTGTAACAAGCACAGCACAACACCCTGGTAGGGTTTCAGAAAAATAATGTAAAATATTAATCGCACTATATCAAATGTCAACGGTATGATTCGCAATGAGTCTACAATCGTAATGTACATCTTAAGTTTCTTTAGAAAATCAAAATATATAGGAAAGGTACTCCAGATATCAGGTTTTTATATACCTGTTCAAAACGCTCCTGACTGTTCCATCACTAGATTCAATTCCGACATCATAAGAATATTTGGCGTATGTACTGGACGGCCCCTTCCTACCTATCAAATAAATGTTGGTGTGAAAAGTGTAAAAGAAAGAAATCATATGGTCCGCAGTTAACTCTTTTGTAGAGCTTATAAAAGAAAGGCAGGTTATAAAAGAAGAAGGATATAGGAAATTAACCATGTAAAAGGTTTTAGTGGTGGTAGGTCTCTCATTATATGTGAGAGGCCGCCTAGGTGGGTACACCGCAATGCCTATTTCTCCCGCCAAATAGCAGTTTAAATGCACTGTTCTATTTCTGATTAAAGGATATTGTAGCCAGAGTAACTAATGGACAAATCGAGACTACATCTTATGTCTTAGGACGGCGAGCATAGTGGAATGCCCAGCATTGCTTTGTAATTCAAGGTGTTATTTGGTTTTGCTACTGTTCATGAGCGGTTGTATCGCTTACCACCAGGCGAACGCTCGTCTCGCCATTCATTGCAATAAAAAATGACCATGTATGTGACTGTTGGGTGTATTTATTTATGAAAATTCACAGCAAACACTTAAGATCCTTAAGGTTATGATGGAACATGGCGTAATATCGATCACCATCCACTAAAGAGTAAAACCAAGCCAACCCACGCAAGTAAGTAGCGATTCAGATTAAATTGTGTATGTATAGTGCATACAAGCTATAATCATAATTGATAGCCATCTCTTGCCGGTGGATATTTTATTTGTATTGCTCGGTAATGACTATCAAGTCCATTGTAGTCTGGTTGTGCTAGACCCCGACATTGGATAAATAAATAAATAAACACCCAACAGTCACATACATAGTCCTGACCCTACACTAAGATCGAGTCTTGTGTCGCGGGTATCAGGAACTACGAGAGACTTTACGGTCTCACAAACACCCAGACCCGGAAGAAATATTTGTGGGCCGCACAAACATTTCTCTCGGTGCGGGGATCGAGCCCGCGACCTCTCCTTTCACAGGCGACGTCTAACCAACTGAACCACGGGGGCTGTCGAAGATAGATAGATAGATTTATGAATGGTAGTGACCGCTTAATATACAGCTGGCCACATGCTCGACTTTACGGACTACATTACACTACACTATATCACACATTTACATGCTATAGCTATATTCATTGACAGTTTTGAAACTTATTTTAGTTATTTCAGTATCACCCTAAAAAAAACAATCGTATAAGATTTTAGCTTTTTTTATCGATATCTGGAGTATTCCAAAAAAAGCTAAAATGATGATGATCTGATGATGTCTGTCACGTATACACGTGACAGACATCATCAAAATTATTTATAAATATTTTAGGGTGAAAGGATTAGCGTACATTACCTAATTAGTTTTAACATAGATTCTTATTACCACGCTACTTGCTCTTGACATGATATCACATAATGGTTGAAGGTACTGCTCTGAATTCAAATAAGCTGCAACTCCTGTATTGTAAACTTTTTTGAAAAGAGAGAAAACCGTCTAGAGAACCGAGTTGTGGAGAAGAAAAGCGACTGATTTTACACAATGTATAACATTTTAAAGATTCAATAAAGTATTTTCATTTCATTGCATTCACGTCGCATTGGCTTGCTATGCAACAATCGCACCTTTATTTTATACGTGCTATTTTCGATCCTAAATTACATAATATGAAACAAGGGGGAGAATATGCGTCATAGTGACCAAAGCAAGTGCGTAGCCTTTCGGGTTCATCCACGTTATCCTGTTTTAAGCAAGCTGATATTATTGTGATGATTGAAGAGTGATCAACATATCACTCTGCAATCAACGTTGAAAAACTGACAGAGCCACGTCATTTTCAGTCATGACTCAGATGGGCAACCTCGTCCGTGGCGGTACCATTGTCTCACAAGAGATCGACGTGAAATGATAGCTTTGCTGTTGCGTTTCTTTCAGTGAGTGAGATTGACGGATTCGAAATATTGTTCTCCTTGTTCCATCCTTTTTCGTTCTTGTGTCCCTGCCGATTTGGTGGGCCGACATTTATGATTTTATTCTCTTAACTTTGACCAATTAAATCGATTAGTCGTAATGTGCATTAGGAAGATCATTGTTGACCTAAGTATTGTTAAGTTTTTATAACATTAAAGTAGGTATGTAAGAATAGGAATCTAACGTTCTAAAGTTCCTGACAATGATATATCACATCTGTGGTTATGAACTCATTAACACGTATAAATGATTATATCATCAATATCAAAAGTCTAAACAATTTATTGATCCCGTCAGCGTAGATGACAGTGATTGTCTGGAACATTTCTGTATTACAGAACTGAGCAGTAAGAATTCAAAATAGCGGTCAACGGAAACCGTTTATCTGCCCGTCCTCCACGGATCTAATGCTTCTTCGGAAGTGAAGCGTAAAAATTTGGAATACAGCCACATTCGCATTTCAGTCATATTTTGAAGGTAATCTGTGATAGCCCTGTGATAATGAATTTACGAGGTTACAAAGATGTGTATAAGGTATTTTGAATGTGGATCGTAGTAATTACAATGAACAGGAAAGTACGATAATACTGCGTAATATTTTTTCTTAATACACCGCTAGATATTAAGGTGATATTGTTTTGTAAACTGATTTCACATAAAAACCTGACTCTACAATGAAACCTTTTCTTATAACATTTGTTCATTCGTGAACTTGTATTGCACTGACATGAAAAACTAAGACCCAAATATAATGTTAGGAAAGGCCTATCCAAAGGGATCGATTATGTAAATACTTTTAATAAAAACCCAATCCTGACTCCGCATAAAATATAAATCGTGATATCCGAAATTATTATTTTTTCCGTAATTTTAAGTGTCACAACACCAAATTTTTAATTACGTAGATTAATATGTAGATTACAATAAACATTTGCGTGGAGAGAATCTGCCACCATTCAATATGTTTTTCAAGATTAAGGCTTTGAAGACATACCGCTCTTAAACACAAAATTCTATTAAAACAGGAACTTATATCAAGACACATGATATTGTCACGTTTGCTCAGTAAGAAAAGCAAACAACACGACTAGGTGTAAGACAATTAAACAAGATTAAATCCATTATTACGATTAGACGCTATTTATATCAGTTATTTAGAAACAAAAGTAGTTCATTTTGCAGAAATATTTATCAACCAACACATGAAGTAACGTTTAATCCAGATTATAAAGATAATGCCGAGATTTGATTAATAAATAGGTGGCAAAAACTATGATAATATTTAAATCTTTGCTAAGACTTTTCATTGGTTTTTAAATGTTTAAAAAGTTTTTCAATAGTTTTTCTTGTCGCCAAGGCGTTTCACGTCCAGTAATGTCTAGATGGGAGTGCATGGTGACCTGTTAATAAACGTAGACACGTCTAGCAACATCTTCACGGTAGTCGCGGGTTTGCACACCTCTGACATTTCAGAGTCATGTGTGTATTGTGAGTCAATCACCACGCACTAAACGGTGATGGAAAACATCGTAAGGAAACCTGCATACTATAGCTATTTGTAAAAAAAATCCGCCAACTCACAGTAGGCCAGCGTGGTTAACTATACGACTTCACCACTCTCAATCGTACTCTCGATGGTAAGGGCGCGTGCCCTGCAGAGGGACGTATATGGGCTATTACAGTTACACCACAATGTTAAGATTGGCTTTAAAATTGTAACAGTAGCCTTATGAACGAACAGCTGCTAATGTACCTTTCTTTTTTACAATTTTGAGAAACAGACATTGTCTTGTCTATGTACTTTACTTGATACTACATTATGTGTAAAACCAATATGCTAGTTATGTATCCTACCATCTTTTCGATTTTACTATTAAAGGCTATTGCTAAATCGTCCTGTCCGAAACTACTTGCAACCTACTAACTGAGTCAGCCCTTGCAAAAACTCTTCATTCCTGGCGCTCTGGACGGACGCCCAACTACGCCCTATCCTAACATTGGTTCATGAAAAATATATAAATAACTCCTGACGTCACATTTTACAACCCATATACTCTAATAGACCAATAAAGCGCCATCTCGTGATTATTAATGAATTTATTATTCGAGACAGCCAAGAGACGATGTATATTATCATAGACGAATGTATCTGCCAAAAATATCTCGCTTCGGCCGCGAACTATTCCGACAAAGGGTTCTATGACATTCACCTTGCCGTGATTTATTTGTGAAACAGTATGCGTGTTTTTATAAACACTAAACGTACGTTAAAAATGAGCCGCCTTACGAATCGAGGTCGCGGAATTGATGTCAAATTAGTGGTAGTCTATTTTCACTGACGTAAAATATTTTAGTAAAATGAGTGAGCTGAAACAGAAAAAATTTAGGTACATAATTTATTTAGAAACAGAAAGTTAATTTTACAAATGTTAGGTGGTCAACAATCAAAATCCTCCGACCAGGATTTTTCATCTATTTTCATGACACTTTTCTCCCTACAGCAATTCGCACCGAGGTGAAATAATCCCATGTCTTATTATAAATTAGAGATAAATTACACGGTCACTGGAAATTGCATTACATTACCCGCCAAACAGCAGTGTAAATGCACTGTTGTGATCTGGTTTAAAGGACTTTGTAGCGAGAGTGACAGTGACAGTGACAGTGGACATGTTGAGACTTAACGTCCTATGTTCAAGGGGGCGAGTGCAGTGAAATGCCAAGCATTGCTTTGTAATTTATGATGTTGCTTGATTTTTTATCCATGAGCGGTCGTATTTCTTACTATTAGCCAAATGTTACGCTCATCTCGCCATTCAAAGTAAAAAAATACACTCAAATTACACATTATGAGTTGATTATCCTTCTAAATCGTGGTTCTAAAATTTAATTCCAATTTACTTGTGTTTGAATAGATGTCTAATTCATGAAAACTTTTTTTCAGCCAGATCCTGTACATGGACCAGCATTCGTACCAGATTCCTACAAATTACAATAGAAACATTCCACCTGGTAAGTTAATTATTTGTTTATTTGCAACAAAGAATAAAAGTTCTTCGTTTGCTTCAATATTAAACTAAATACTGGCCCGCTGAATGTACATCGGTTTTACACAAAAATAATAATCTCGCAGCGGATTTTATCTGTCTGTATGGATATTCTTTTCTATATTGGCGCAATAAACAGACGCGGGCAGTAATAAGAAAGACAACAACTCCAAATCTTTAAGGTCCGATTCCCGCATAGTACTTTTATTATTATGAATTATGGGAACACTGATTATAGAAGACATCTAAATATCGTTTAAGAATTAGTGTATTTTTATATAAACTGCCCTTTGGGAAAAAAAAACAATTTTATTTGTTCTGCAACTACCAATTAACTACAGGTGTTAAAGAACAGTGAAAACTGAGAAATACGATTAGCTGCGGGAATAACAGCCTTATTTACAGAAAGTTTTAAACCTAATTGTTTTTTTTTTTTTCAAACAAAACATTCGATTTTTTTTCCCGCTGAAAGGCTGCTCATGCCCAGTTATAGGAAAACCAAGCAACACCATGAATTACAAAGCAATGCTTGGCATTCCAATGCGCTCGCCATTCTAAGACATAACATGTTAAGTCTCAATATGTCTCAGTATGTCTGTGAGTATCAGGCTCCTTAAATCGGAAAATATACCGTTCTGTCGATATTGCTCTAAAGTGTAGTTTATTAACAGACATAAATTCACTCCTTTTTCCCAGAATGTTTAGGCAGTGATAATACCAGGACACCCCCATTCCTTCTTGTGTATTCCGACCCACTATATAGTAAGGGGCGAGCCTATCGCCATATTGGGAACAAATTCCTAACTCCAGGCCGATATTAAATAGAAAAACCCAATAATAATAAGCCCGACCCGAGGCCCAAACCCGAGACCACAGCTTTGCAATCATACCATAAAACAACTGTGCAAAATGGTAGACGGACAAATTCGCGAATAAATTATGTATCTAACATGAACTGCAATCGATTAGAATAGTTAGTAATGACCCTACTGCCTCTAAAGTCAAAGTACTCAAACATGGAGTTGTGAAAGATTTTATGAAGTTATTTATAAATTAGCTGCGTATATTTTTAGCTCATGTATTTTTGAACATTGTCATGGTAAAACAGTATCAAAAGTCATCCACTTTAGGGCGGACGTTACGAGCAAGATACGCCGACGGCCGGTCATTAGTCAAGTTTTTTTACATCTGCTGATACATTTTGCCATGAAATATTTAAACTATTAGGTTAATTATAGCAATAAAGATGATTTTTAAAGTTACCTGAACGGCTTTATAGCTTTTTAATCTATTTTATACGAAGGTTAAAGTTCAAAGTCTGGAAGGTAGAGACAAAAATAATTTCTTTTTTTTACGTTCGTCATCAAATTTTCTTACTAAGATTTAATTAGGTATTTAAAAATATTCATAATATATATTAACGTGCTAGTATTGCATTTGCCATGTGCCATGATTTAATGACCTAGATAAAGGATCATCCTCAGAGTTTTAATTTCATTTTCAATTGCATAGGGTTGACAAACGAGCAAATACATCATCTGATGGCAAGTAATCACTACTGCCCAAGAACATTCACAAAGTTTGGATCATAAATGCCGGTCCATCAAATCGGGAGGGAAACGGGATAGAAAGAAAGTGGAAAGAGAAGAAGGATATTGGGTATCCGGTAATCTCACTCACCGAACGAAACACAACAGCTACGCTCTCACTTCACTCTGATTTTCTGTGAGATAGAGGTACCGCCCCTGACAAGCCTACCCACCCGTGCTGAATCACAACTGACAACAGCGTGGCTGTACCACTTAAAAACGTATTACAAAAAAAAATTTTGAAGAGGAGGTTAAACTTTTGAACCCAATGTTTGCCCTTTACTAAGACAGCGATCGTTAGAAAGCTTCAAAATGTTAATGACTTTGCTTCTTACCTAAAAATCTTGTAGCCCAAAAGGATCTTTTCTTTTGTATTAAAATTCTATTAAACTCGCATCGGGAATCCCTACCATACACAGTTTACGATATTAATAACTTTAACTGTTTTGAAATATTGAAGCAAGCTGGAATAGAAACCTAATGCCGCAATAGCACGACATACCGTGCTCCTTTCTAAGAAATCTATGTATTAAAATGGAGGACGAGAAATACAGAAACGTTTCATTTCTGCATGATGCTAATATTTAATTTCGATTTCCAATTTCGAAACAAACTATTGAATATTTATTTTTATTATAAGTTACAAGTCTTTTTTAGCTTACAAAAATCTTAAGCTATAAAAATCTTCCTAACTAGCGACCCGGCTCGGCTCCGCCCGGGTGCAAATATGTACACTTTTTTGAAAATATTCTTTCGCCTATGTTCGTCAGGGATAATGTTTGATTCTAATGGTAAAATAGTTTTCGGAAAATCGGTCCAGTAGTTTTAGAGCATATTTAATGCAAATAAACAATTACATCTTTCTACTTTATAATATTAGTTTAGATTACAAAATTAGAAGCTTACAAAAATCTTCCTAATTTTCATAGTACTTAAATACTACTGACTTAATTATTACCAATTTACCCTTTTGCATAGTCTTCAGGATTCAGCAACTAGTAAGTCGATACAAGTGTATAAACTCGTTTTTGTCGAGATATCTCCGTCAACGTAATAAAACTTATGATTGCCCTAACTTTCCAACAATTTACCATAATTCGTAATGAACCCAAGGTTTTCTTTTTGTAATTTCAGGTAAAAACACCACTGTCTACGTAGGGGTGAACGTCAACCGGGTTTCTGGAGTTGATGAAAACAAAGAGGTAACTATCTAAATTATTACAAATAATTACTAACCTACATGGCACATATTTTTCTTTTTCCTTTCCAAAACACATACTAATTTTAAATAATGATTCTTTCATATTTTCTATTGGTGAACAATTTATTATAACTAGATACATGCATAAACCTCACCCCTGTATCCCATGTATATGTAGGGGTAGACAGAGACTATGGATCTCCACTATGCTCGATCCTGACATACTAATTTCGCTTCATCCATTTTCATTAATCTCTTCATACATTCACGTCGGTTGAGGTTCAACCTGACACTTGCGGAGGGTGCCATCAATTTGTTTGATATAAAGATCGGATGTAAAGAATATATGGATCTGTATCTGTATCAACCCATATACGTCCCTCTGCAGGGCACGGGCCTACTCTACAATCGACAGTACGATTGAGAGTGGTTAGGCCATATAAAGAATATATGGATATATCGATATAAAGATTGCAACGATCACTCGTATACGCGCAATGCCATGAATATTGAAACACAAGGGCCAGCCAAAGCTACTATTTATAAGCATGAACTTATCTACAAATCCAAGCACAGGCCAATTTATTGAATATACCCTTATACAACATAAGACCAGAGAATCATAGTAAATAACACAACTTGAGCCAATAAATAAAAGAATTACATTACTTTTATTTCGGAGTATCGTAGCTTTATTGTTAATGCATGTTTTTCAATTTCTACGTTGTTTTATGTGGACTTTAATCTAAATAATTTCTATATTATGAGTCAATATTAGGAACATTTTAAGTACTAACCAATTATAGTAAATACTTACCAGAAATATATCCATGGTGCACACTCTCTAATCCTACATAAGATAATAAAAGATTAAGCGATTTGCTACTTATGTCACTAACCTTCCCGTCCCTTAATTTAGGACCCTCAAGGTAACATGACCACTCGTATAACTTATAACATTCCATTATGTATCACTTAGTCTGGTACCTCACCATACTATAAAAACACAAAGATTTAATGTGAAACGAGAGACCGCGGGTTCGATCCCCGCATGTTTGTGTGCACCACAAATATGTATTTGCTTCCAGTCTCGATGTTTGTGAGACCGGAAAGCCACTCGTGGCTCTTGATACCCACGACCCAAGATTACATCTTTATGTGAGGTCAGACTATATATGTTACTGTTGGATGTATTCATTTTATTTATTTTTAACTAATCCCAAATACTTAATCATAGAGGCACGAATGATACTATTTTTATTTTCCCTGTATCATTCATCGTCTTCCACCAGTTATCAGTTCAGTAGTCTTGGATTTTCTCAACGTCATCTATCCAAGTCCCCTAAGCAACGACGATTTATCTCATTTATAAATAACATCCAACATAACATACATAGTCCTGACCCCACACTAAGATCGAGTCTTGTGTCCTGGGTATCAGGGACGACGAGAGACTTTTCAGTCTCACAAACACCCAGACCCGAAAAAAAATTTGTGGGCCGCACAAACATTTCTCTCGGTGCGGGGATCGAACCCGTGGCCTGTCGTTTCACAGGCGGCGTCTTACCACCTGTTCCATGGAGGCTGTTGTTTATAGACTCGTAGTTAATAATAATATTAAATTATTGTTGCAGGAGATAACGCTCGACGTGTTCCTGCAAGTATCATGGTCTGAGTATCGTCTCCACATGCCGTCGGGCATGCCGTTCATTGACCTGCCCTGGGAGTTTCGCCAGCTGATCTGGACGCCGGATCTGTACATCTGGCAGCTGCAGACGATGCGAATCATGTCAGTGCTACAAGAGATGGCGTCCCTGAGGCTTTATTCCAATGGCACTGTCTCAGTCAGTATTGGGTTCGTCGAATTTGTTTTTTAATTTATTATTCTGGTATCCAGAACCGGTTTTAGGGTAGGGCGCGGTTGGGCGACGGCCCTAGGGCGCCAGTGTAAAAGGTCGCCGTGTGCCGGATTTTACTGTAACCTATAGTATATTATTTATGATTTACTGGCTTTCGATAGCTTGGATTTGGATAGTACTTATAGCGCGCCGTAGAAGTCTCGCCCAGGGCGTCTTTAATTCTACATCCGCTACTACTGGTATCCATGATATTATCTTTCTCTCACTCAGTCGGACTCTCGATTGTAGAAGGCCCGTGCTGTGCAATGGGCCGTGTGCACAATATAATGCGCTCGATTATTATTTTCTTATGAAACCTATTTAAAGCCCAAAATTTAGATACTTATATTATCTCTGAATAAATATGATTTGTATTAATTTAACAAAAATACTTATTTAAGAAAACAAATAATACCGACACAAGCTCTACGCAAGAATATTTATACCAGTGCATTAGCTTACATTGATTACAATATTATCTTTTATTAAATTCCTTTGATTACTTATAAAGAAGTCATTTTAAATATAATAACTTTTTTATTGCTACATTATATCGTAAATAATATCGCCATTCGCCACACATGTATGTGCATATGTAATCATTGTTAATGTACACATATGTTGTTTATGTTCCATGTTTATCATTATTATATATTTCATAAGTACATTTTTACCCTTATTTCAAGAAATATACAAAGTAATAAAGCAATCTACAATATGTACTAGTCGGCTGGCCTACTTACGGGGATATGTGTATGGAAACTGCCACCAAATGCTTTTATAATTATCCCATAATGTATCGTTTACAAAAACCTGCGTTTTATTAAGTAAATCGTACAATTATAAATATAATATTTCTAAACATATATTATTTAAAATCTGCAATTTACTATAATTTGTACTTTAATTCTCTCATTGCTATGTTAAAAACGTGTAGATTATAATCTACCAATTGTGAAACCCGGAACTTTTGGGTTCAAATTTAAGTCCGTCAAATGTGTAGTAAGTTTTTCGCTCGGAAAAACATGCTTTGTCAAAAACTAGAAAACTGCTTGTTGGACTAGCAGAAGGGAATAAAATTATATGTTAAAGATTATGAAAAATTAAAATTATGTAGGTGGTGAATACTTGAGAGTATTCCTATCTGTAATATGACTGGGTAGCGACTTTCTTACCCGATGATGTCGTATCGCGTTTGGGTTCAACAGGTTGAGTAAATGTAGTTTCGATCAAGCCGGCATAATAGTTTTGATGGGCGAGAGACGGTTTTCTCTAATTCCGATCGACTTTAATACCTACATTGACGATAAGATGGATTGCAGTAACTTTGTCAAACAAGTATACAAAATATTCATTTTTATACTTCCAAATAAACTATAAAGAGCTAAGCTTGTAGAAAAGGAAGAAAAGTGAAAAAAGAAAGAGTTTTAATTATTTAAATATCAATGTAACAACGTTTCTACCGGATGTTGATACGCAAATATACCTACGCGTATTAAATATAACAACAAAATAATATTTTATGAGCATTTTTTTCATAAAAAGCTAAACTTACATAAACAATCTATAAAACTGAGTACGCACTGGATGTTTATTACCTTACGTCTTATAAAACGTTTTTATATCGTTTGATGAAAAATCTGAAGTATTAATTTTAGGGGTATAAGGACTACTTTATAGTTAATGTGTATTTATTATTTTAATAGAAATCGTATGACTATTTGTATTTCAGTGCGACTATAACAATTAAATGCGAGATGGACTTCGTTCTGTACCCGTTGGACGTACAGAATTGCGCCATCGACTTCGGAAGTTGTAAGTACAACCCTGTTTTATTAAAGCTTTTGTGCAATTATGAACTCATAAAAGATGTTACTAGGAGACATTACTGTGCAAAATCTAATAATTAAATGACAATGAAAATAAAGCGCAAAAGAAAACAAATGAATAAAACGAAATAATTAGGCTCCTCTAATTGGACTACGGGCATAAAATGCACAAAAAGCAATTAAACCAAAAACAAAAATATCAAACACTGAAAACACGAAGATTTCGTGTTGTAAAAATAATTTTAAATTTTCCGTGTTAGCTGAATGTTTTGTCTAGACGCCAGTTGTTCGACTTTTATTCGTAGTTTTTTAAGATGTGCATAGTTTACGACCTCAATAATTACGTGATAGATATCGCTTTTATTTTTGCAGACAAATACACAACAGAGGACGTCCGTTTCGAATGGCGCGAGGTGGCGCCGTGGCTGGGTCTCGGGCTCTTCGGGATGCAACGCAGCGAGTTCCGACTGCCCAAATATGTGGTCACATTCGTCACGGACAAAAGTAATCATATTCGCAATTTTGGTGAAGGTAAATGTATATTTATTGCTTTGCGCTTATGTTTGCGCCTCGTAACTAACTACGTACCTATTAACGCTGTCGCGTGGTCGCTATACGCTGGCATGCCGCCCGCACTGCTTGGCGCGGATGTTCTTAATGGATAATTGTCGAACAAAAACTTTACAGATATTTTTCAAATGTCTTAATAATGTATGAAATATTAAGTGCCATTTGATATCCGTGCCTCGCATCAAATTCCATGTGATCGTCTGAGAATGCACTTTTATGTGTAGTGTTGTCTGTTGACGTAGTGTTTATTGTCTTGTTCGTCATAGCATGCAATGTTGTGTGATATAAAGAGTGAAAGTTATTTACAAGCCCACGAAACACAAATAGTTTGGAAGTAGAACATGCAAACTTTGCAAGTTTTATATTTATTTTCTGTAGAATTGGTAAAATGATTTGGCTTATGTAGTCTTTAGAATAATTTATTAGTTGCTAATCCAAAATTCATTCCTTTGGTAGATAGTGAAATTAGGCGGGATTTTAGGATAAGGATATTGAAAGAGGATTTATTTCCAGGCGAGCATTCAGCCGCGCGTTTGCAGATTAAATTGTCGCGGGAGCTCCGGAGCTATTTGCTAGAGAGCTACCTGCCGTCGTCACTCTTCGTCATCATATCCTGGGGCAGCTTCTGCGTGATTCCAGAAATTGTTCCCGGTCGAATGGTGCTCCTGGTGACGACCCTGCTGTCACTAGTCACCATGTTCGATACTGTCAGGTAGTGTACTACTATGATATTAATACAAGCATATGCATATTTTAAAATTACGACCGTAAAAAACTACATTAACTTGACATTCAAGGTTCTAAATATACATTACTCAAGAACCTTTTGTTCATTGGAGAGCGCCAGGGCTGATTGCCGTTAAAATTATTCCATTACCTACAGAAAAAAGCCATAAATCGTATTTTATTTGTTCGCAGTACCAACTCGCCTGACGCGTTGGAGCTGAAATGCATTGAAGTATGGTTGATATCGTGTACAATGTTCGTGTTCCTCGCTCTGTTGGAGTATTTCGTGGTGCTGTTCGGCATCAGATACGACAAGAGCTGGAGCAGACGGCGACAAGACTTGCGCCGAGCTGCTTCCGCAGCGCAACTGGCGCCACCGCCGTTGCATGTCAATCACTCACAGGTATTTTCCCGTTTTTTACATGCACAATTTATGAAAATAATTAGATTAATTTTCATAAAAAATATTAATGAAAGCGACAAGTAAATTTTCTAATATTATTTTTTGTTTAGCCATATTTATTACCTGTATATATGGAATAAATAGACTTAGAAAATGTGAAAGTGCTGTGCTACATATTAATAAATAATCATTATCATCATCATCATCGTTTCAGCTGCAGGAAGACAGATACATTAATAAATCCAACACACATGCAAAGTCCTGACCGCACAGTAGGATACTTGATCTTAGTTAGGAGAGGCCTATGTGCAGCAGTGGACGCGGATGGGCTTATGATGCTGGCGTCGCGAGTATAAGAAACTCCTAGACTGTTCGGTCTCAAAATCACCTAGACCTGAAACAAATACCTGTGCATCACACAAATATTTGTATCGGTGCGGGGATAGAACTGTGGCATCGTGTAAATAGTCGGCTTCTAATCAACTGCAACACGGAGGCTGTCACCTAAAATCTGAATGTGAAATTTTCCAGAGGATGAGTACACCTGTGACAGGAACGCCGCAAGGTGGCGTTTTTTCGCCTAACCTCAGCGTCGAGGACGAAGGCCTCAAACAACAATTTGAACATCAAACAATCCAAAGGGTAAGTAGACTCACTCAGTAGCGATTATGATAAAGCCTCTGATAGCCAGTCCAACGTACTTTCCAGTGTAGTACTACACTGCATGTAAAAAACTAATATTAAACACGTACTACCTAGATGCATTGATTTTTAAAATTAGGCCACCAATTTCTAGTTATCCCAGTCGGGAAAAAGGAATTGGAGACAAAATAAAGTTGGATGTGAAACAAGATCAGTTAGCCAGGTAAAAATAAGAATTACAAGAAGTAAAGCACTGTGTGGCTAAAGCTAAACACAGTACGTATAGTTTGGATCACGTTGGACGTAAGGATTATATGTATTTAGATGTTTAATGTATATATACAGTATACACTTATACACGTATAGGTGTGTAGAATAGCTGCAATTTACAAAAGTGGCCTAATCAATGGAGTTAATGTAGAAATAGTTTACAGTTGCAGCTTGTGGTAGTAAATCGTTAAATAGATTTGTTTTTAAAAAGTACCTCATTGTTTCTAAGGAGTTACAAAGCAGTTTTGCACTGCTTTTAACTGCACATTTAGTATAAATTGAAATAGATTTGCATCATAACCGTACGTTATGTAAACGCTATGTAATTGTATAGACTGCCATTGTATGCCGTACACCATCACATGGGAATAAATTGTACTGTAACTGTATTAAATTTATTTCGTTCCTGTATTAGGATTCGCCGATCCTGGAGTCAATGGCGCCAAATGGTGTCGCTGGCAGTTTTATAACGCGACTCGCGGGGATTGCAGATCGCGGCGTAATGTTTTGTGGCGCCCAACATGGTGCCCTCGACAAATACGCTCTGATGCTGTTCCCCATATGTTTCCTGCTTTTCAACGTTATTTATTGGACGACATATCTTAGTGAAGCACATCGTGTGTTGCACGAATGAGACAAAAATCATTTAAAAGTTTCGAGTGTTTTGACTTGTTGATAAAGTGCTTAATTATAGTGACGTATTGAATGTAAATAATAGTGTTATAGATACAATGCTAGTCGAATTATAAAAGAGAAATTATTTTAAAATAAATAAGGTTGATGTTATTAACTTATTTCAAATAAATACAGGTTTCTGTAAAATTATATTTTTTTGGAAGTGTGTGTTATCAATATGGATAATGCTTTATAACTAAAATGTTATGCATTACCGTAAAGAAATTATAATATGGTAATGATTCAAGTTAAAATTCTTTGTTTTTACATACTTCTAATAAGAATTACCCTTTGACAAAGTGTGATATATTACAACTACTTGTGTGGACACAAAAGTAATATAAGCGTCAATGCCTTTTTAAACCGGGTGCCTTTTGAAAAGTTACTCACATACCATTCAAAGTGAGAAATGCCTTGCAAAATAACATATCAAAATTAATGTAAAAGTGTAATAAGTATATTAAATTTGAATTAAACAAAAACTTTTGTAAATAAATTATTTTTATTTTTAAAATAAACGGTCTATTGAAACTTGTGCAGCTAGTAGAATTATGCGCTTTATGGCGATATATAAGCAAATATACCTACTTGAAGCATATTCAATAAAATTTAAATAAAGTTATTTCGTTTGTTATTTAATATTGATAGTTTTCGTGAGGAAGTACTTTATCATGTTGTTATCTGAAGATGTTATTATAACGACTATCAAATTTTTTCTTATTCAGTGCCATAATTCACCTGTATTATTTTCGGAAAAAAATGTTAAAGCAATAATATAAAAGAAAAATATAAAATAATTATTCGAATTATGAAAAATTACTGTTCATCAATTGTAATATCTTTTGGATACTTAGTATTTGTAAATACATATATCTTTAAAAGTGTACTTACTTTACTGCCAAATACATTACGTAAACCGCGTGGGTTTAGACTTAAATGTGATTGTTTGTAATGTTTCGGCAGTCTTTAATTATTTCCATAATATCATCAGAATGTACTATAAGGTAAACATAAATACAACAGACGTGAACCAAAACCTTACCTTACAATCACGTATAAAATACCATAAATCCATTAATCGAATTCTGTCGTTTAAATTTTTAAGACGCCTATAATACATTTTGCTAGCTTATTCTTTTAATTGGTCCTTATAAGAATTTTCAAAATTACTCCAAAGAGCTGTAGAACGGGTTATGCTCTTTTTTCTTCGAGATTGTCTCAGAATAAATATTTCCATGAGAAAAAAACTAGAGATATAGCCCAGATCATTAGCTCGATCAAGTGGAAGTGAACAGGGCACATAGCATAGAAAAGCGGTGACCGATAGAGCAGAAATTGTCGAACGGAGGCCACGTTCCGACAAGTATTCCTATAAGACCAATGGCCTTATTCAACGACAATTTTAAACCCTATTAAGATTATCGCATGTTTTGTCTTCTCCATTCAAACTGAGTTTAAAATATGTTAGAAAGAGACAAAACATGTTTTAAAACTGTCTATGAATAAGGCCGCAAATATTCATATAACACAAGGTGGTCAGACGACCTATTAGAAAAAAAGTAAGAAACCGCTGGACTCATCCCATCTCCTAAAATCCCCATAAGGAAGGAATCTCCCCCATAAGGCCTCCTTATGGAAATACTTGGGAAAGACATGGTCAGTACTGGGGTCCTGTGACTGAAGATGATGATAATTTGGCAAAACATAGTATTCGCAATAATACATAGCACTTAAAAGAATATATGCACTGCTAATACCCATCTGGACTGCTTACATACGTAACATAAAACTAGACTTCTTAGATCATAAAAAGTGATTTAAAAATAGTCTATCTTAAGCCGAATTATAACAATATCATTATAATTAGTACTCTAATCTTATGCTATCGATAATTAAAATATTCTTGGGGCCACTAGTGCCTTCGATTTGCGAATGTCTTGTGTGTACAAATTATAATTTGTAATGAAAATTATTGTTATTGTCCTCTAGTCATAGGCGATTATGATCTTATTAGATAATAAGTTGTTATTAATACAAATAAAACGATTATTCTCTTCTTGATCTCAGTGGGCGGGTATACCCACTGAAGCACAAAAGACTCCGTTGCACAAAATGCTTGCAAGAAGATTTAAATTTTTCCCGGTAAATAACCATAGATAGAACGGAATCTATGGATTTAATAACATACAACAGAAATTGTATCCATGACACAAATATTATTATAACTTCCTGGGTTATATGAAAAAATAAATACCCAGGTTTTATTTTTTAAACTTATTCCACGGCAATGGCTGGGAATTTAATCAAAATTGTAATTTGAGTTTTATAAAAACATACACCTGCTTAGTCGGTGTATTACGATTCGAAATATCGGCCTAGTTTTTTAAAGCATGTTTATTCGGTAAATCAAGTCAAATTAATAATTGACAAAGGTTGGCATAATCAGTGAATTGTATGTCAATTATTTGATATCAACCATGAATTACGGAAAGTTCCGCTTTTTTGATGAAGCAAGCATGGTGAAACTCTGTATAGTGTATAGACCGATGCCCTGCATAATTAAAATATTCAGGGGCGTCAATCGTCAGTCACATAGGCAATATGATGTATTGTAAATAATGAAATAAAAGACATTATTTTAAATCATCTAAAAGTGGTTTTATTTCCATCAAAATCAAAATTATAAATAGTTTTATTTACATTATCTACACTATACTACATACAATCATATATTTCTCCAATTAGAAGCAAAAGCAAGCAATTTCAAAAATATAAAGACAGCTTTCATTGTCCTTAATTACGATTCTTTATTTTTAACCGACTCCAAAAAAAAGAGGAGGTTCACAATTCGACTGTGTGTGGTTTTTTTTATATATAAACTGTTTAAACATGTCCATACTCTTGTAAAGACACTATTTTGAAATAAATCATTGTCTGCTTTTGCTTATAATAGATTGTATAGTCAAAAAGAGAAAATAATATTTCTACTGATATCCATAATACGCGGCTTCTCTGAATGCTCTGTCCATATCATCAGAATTTCTTCTGATTCTTCTACCTATCGGCTCCAAGTCTGCATAGCATTTTGGAAACACCTTCTCTATAACATCTACCGCCTCTGCCTTGCTTATTTGTCTAACAGCCATTACAGAATATAAAGCTTTTGTCTTCACACAATCCTGAAATAATTATCATGTTTTAACATATTTTTTTTTACTGTAATAAATGGCGAATCTAGCACGCCATTCGCCTGGTGGTAAGCGATACGACCGCTCATAGACACTAGCAAAACCAAACAACACCGTGAATTTTAGAGCAATGCTTGGCAATCCACGGCGCTCACCATCCTGATACATAATATGTAAACTCAATATGTCCAGTGGTTACTATGGCTACAACGTCTTCCAATCCGAAACATAACAGTGCATTTACACTGTTGTTTAGCGGAAGAAATAGACAATGCGGTGGTACCTCCCCAGGCGGCATATGAGAGACCCACTGGTGGTTACTAGTGGTATCGTCATCATCGTGAGGAAAACCATACTATGGCGATTTGCAAGAATTTCTATCGTGTGTAAAGTCCGCCAACCAGCACTAGGCCAGATAGACTATATGACCTAACCCCACTAAATTGTTCTCCCAATTGTAGAGGAAGCTCGTGCAGTAGGACGTATATAGGCTGATACAGATATGTACAAGCATATTTCAAGGTTTCCGTGTCGCATAATGTAATATGTTTTCTAATGAGTAACTAAAACAAAAAGTTGTAATTGAGAACATAAGTTCAAAATTCAAACCTGATGACTTTTCTTGATGTTGGTCCACGACGCGTCTCCTTGCGACCAGGCACTAGCGAACGAACAATGCGTTAAGTTGGCAGCCCTGATTTCAGTGCAGGCCAAGTGTTCCATGTTCCTGAAGTCCAAATGATTTCTGCAGTAATCGAACATGTGTATCATTTCGTGGGCAAGCACGCCTTGCACCATTCCCTTGCGCGTTGATACATTTTGGCACACTACTATCTAAAAAGAAAAACAAATATTTAAAAACGACATATTCAAACTTATACATACATGTTATTATATATGGTATTATATAGACAGTTGTGTGCATTCTTGGATACGTACGTGCGTGCGTCATATATTTTCTTTTACAAAAAAAATACAATATACAATACAGCTCTCAGCATCAGTGCAAATTGTAAGTTTAATTACCTGGTTCAGCTCTGGGTCGTAGCCTCCACTGACTGAATAGTCACATACTTCACAGGATATATGCCGTCTGATATCAATGGGACTGTAAAAAGAACATAATCCTTTAACATATCTTAAAACATGTGTAAGCATTTGTGAATGCAATTATGTGTGTAATAGTCTCCACTTATCCCAAAGTGGAGACTATTACATACCAGTTCTAACTGATTGAGTAATTTTAACCCTTTCCTCTTTATAACAAATGGAAACTCACCATCCAGAGCTTTTTAGTGCTGCCATCATCACCTTCACAATGGCACCTTAAAATTAATAGAACATAGATTGATATACTAGAAAAAACATCTATAAACTACTTAATAATAACATTATTAAAGCTGTAATAAATATAAAAGGAGAATGCCCATTCATCATATCGGTACAAATATAATTGATCCCATTACCAATACTGCTTAAGATTAATTGTAGCATTTTTTATGGTTTGTCCTTTTGGTTTGTATTTAAAATATATATTTTTCTCTACAAAAAAAAAGTAGATTTTGTCGAAGCAGTAAAATTGGGATTCTCCTTAACATGCACTCAAATCAATGACCAAACTGAATTTTGCATATAACTTTATAAAACTATTTTGTGTTCACATATTTAATTATGGCAATAACATAAATGACATACTATTTCCATATTATTAATAATATGCTAAGATACAGTTAATGTGTTAACTGAGTGTTTTTTCTTTTATGATAAAAGTACTCCTTCGAAAAATGCTAGTAAAGATATTTTTCACAGCCTCCGTGACTCAGTTGATTAAGTGCAAGCTGTAAAACAAGGTGGTGACTTCAATCTTCGCACCAAGATAAATATTTGTGTGATCCACAGACATTTATTTGGGTATTGCAGTTTTATGAGAATGAAAAGCCTCTCATAGTTTCTGATACGCACAAAACAAGACTTAATTGATCTTAAGGTCATAACTATATGTGCGACTGTTGCTTGTATTGATTTATTTGTATTTTTATATAAGACAGCATATAGCATAATCTTAATTTAATTTCTTGTCCGAAATCTGCACCTCAATGTAAACAATGAAAAATACACATGTATAATAGTAGGGGAGGCCGGACTGCTAAATTTTCAGTTACTCAAGCGTCATGGGGACCGATTAGATTGTGAAGATTGGGGCCTAAAACGAAAAATTATTTATGTTCACTTTGCCATTTTAGTGGGGAGGAGAGCGTGTGTTAATTTTCAAAAATGTAAAACAAAACACATAAAAATACTCGAGCGCGTCAGACATTCACGGTGCTTACCCGCTTTGTTTTTTTAACAACCGAGAGATATTATTCTGATGAGTAATTAGGGGAGGATGGCTGTAGAAAAGAGTAGAAAAAATAAATAAAAGAAAGTTATTCGAGCGTGTCAGATATTCGAAGGGAATATTTAGAAAACTCAAAAAAGTGTCCTATTAAAATATCTGACGATTTGGGTGTGATCAAAAGTCATGGCAGATTTTTGGAAATGTAAAAAAAAAGTGACCTTGAAATACTCGAGCGCATCAGATTTTTACACAAACTGTTTAACTTGATGTTCTAGTCGTCCCAAATGATAATCTGACAAATACATGAAGGAATATTCTTAATCTGTTAATTTCAAAGAAAAAAATTTTTTTTTCCAATTTCTGAGTGGAATAAATTATTACGCATATATGTAGGTGTAATTTTATTATTATTTATTAATACGAAATAGATTCATTATCATTCATTATCAGCCCATATACGTCCCACTGCAGGGCACAGGCCTACTCTACAATCGAGAGTACGATTGAGAGTGGTTAGGCCATATAGTCCACCACGCTGGCCTAGTGCGGGTTGGCGGACTTACATACCATAGAAATTCTTAAAAATCGCTATGGTATGCAGGTTTCCTCACGATGTTTTCCTTCACCGTTTTAGTGCGTGGTGATTGACTATCAATACACACATGACTCCGAAAAGTCAGAGGTGTGCCCTGGGATTTGAACCCGCGACCACCGTGAACATGTTGGCAGCCGCGTCCGGTCCGTTTACCAACAGGCCACCACGCACTTACGAAATAGATTAAAAAATATAAAAAATTTAAAGTATCTGGTGTGAACTTTTTAATTTTTTCACATGTTTCTTTCTCACAAAGTACACATTTCACTTTTACATTCCTCATTATTGCAATGCATATAAAATTGATTGCATTGAATTAATACAATTATTGTAAAACACAACAAATAAATCAAAACACCATACATCTACGAAATACAAACAAGTTATTATGATCAGCTGTTAAATCAGTATGGAGGCAGATAGGAGTCTGGGGATAGTGCGAGAGAGTGAAATATAAAGAAAGAGTGAGAAGGAAACAGAGGCGCGGAGTTTCAATTCAGTTCTCAGCAGCTGTACGCGCCACACTTTATTTATGGTTTAAACATCGCCCCATGAAAATTGTCAGATTATTTTAATTCAGTAATTCTTACAGGATTTCCTTCAAAATAAAAAAAAATTTAATCGCGCATTTCCTTATGCCATGCTAAAATCATCCGATTATTGAAATATATTCTGTTCTGTATGTATTTAACTTACCTGCCATTAATCTGACGAGCTCGAGTTTTTCTAAGGATTGATTTTTTTTTACAAATCTAACGGGCTGTCCTCGGAGCACGCCCTTATATAAAGGGTTTATATATGGTAGGAGTACATTACAAGGAATAAGGTTTCTCCTCATATAGTTTTCTGACGCGCTCGAGTAACTCTTCAAATCCCCTATTGGGCTCCCCTACTATAATACTGCAAAATAATTTTACTACTAAAAATAAAAACTCTATTGGCTACCCAATTAAAAAAGAACATGATAATTTTATTTTGTCAACATCCAAAGGTTATCATATTAAAATAAATTATGAAGTAATAATAAATTATAAATGTCAATTTTTTTTCTGTGATTATGAATGGAAATATATAAAATACTTACTATTTTTTACACATTCAAACACATTCTGCTCGCATCTTAATTTTTCTATGTTTTCCTTTCCTTCCTTACCAATCAGAATGTTTCCTATACTGCGCTGAAAAGTACCTCTTCTTTCAGGATACAGATCATACCCCCAAGCTTGTTCTTTTGGACTATTTCCATTCTTTTCTTCTTTATTTGATTCCTGTGTAGAATTCTTACATTCTTCTGGCATTTTATCAATTGTCTGTATCACTTAATCAAAGTACCTAAGACCAATTATCAAAGTTAGGTTATGTTTTCAAAAAAATATATATTAATAGCACCGTCGATATACAAAATATTAATTGGACAGTACTCGTAAAAAAACAAATAATTGTACAATTTTCGTAACTGCACAACTACTAAAATTTAAATATGTAATAAACCCTTTTGAATTATCACTAAACTCCCGCTGTGACAACTGACATTTGACAGTTGAGTCATAGATATGGGTCATATGGGTCGTTCGCGATTGAACAGGTCAAAATAAACCAGCTCGCAAGAACCACGCCATCGATTCGATCTTTACGTACCATAATACCCGTTCATTCGATAGCGATTGGAGAATCGCGTCGGTTCAAGCGGACCGACAACCGCGAGCCGAGAGCCGAGAACAACGGTTCGCGAGCCGTTAATGTCCTGTGAAGTGGGACCCGACCCGAGTCGAGCCGAATCAAGCCAAACAATTAACAAACGTTCGGATATAAATAGATAGAAATTATAATAAAATTTGTATGCCGACACCACGCACAAATTACATTAAAAAAAGTATCAGATATGAAGGAGTACAAATGTATAACAATTTGCCAACAACCATAAAAGAAACAGATAGCTTCCATGTTTATAAGAGAAAATTAAAATTATTTATTCAAAAATCAAAGCTTTGAATGCGGCCCTGGCAGCAAGTCTTGGATTGTAAGTTGACATGTGGGTATTTTATTTTGTTATCGTCCCAATATTAACACATTGTAACTGTCCTACCCACATTAATATATGTATTATAGATTAGTTCTGTCCGATACTAGCATAATTTTACTTATAGAATTATTATATCTCATGAAGTGAAATGTAAAATTTCTTTTGAGAATAAAGTTTCTTTAACCATATATCATCAGTTTTAGTGACGAATACAGACACTAAATACTTCGAATGTAAATTACAAAGTTAATATATGCTTTGAGTGGTAGGCTTTAAAGTTTATTTTGCGTTACAATTTTATGGTTTTGACTTTTTGAGTGAGTTAAAGTTAGAACTTACGTCTTGATTACTTGCGAATTGTGTTTGAAAAAAGAAATTTCATTTGTAAAAGCGATATTTTTGTGTAAAATAATAGATAATATGAACTTTAAAACGTGTTTATCTACCTATACTTCTACTAAGGGCCTATTCATTTATATCAATATATTAAACGGAACCAATCGGTCGATTGATCGAGTCATTTGAACCGGTTCATTTTATAGTTGGTTCAGTATTGATCCGGGTCTTAAAAATTGAACGAATTGCACATTCAGACACCACATGAAATATGACGTAATTGTAGTCAAATAAGTATTTTACTACATAGGCAAAGGTATTTTTTTATTCAGCCATATGATAACTGTGATGATCTTACATTATTATTATCATTATGTTCATCAGGTATTTTATGTCCTAGCTTAGGTGTAAGCAGATATTATACCTACATCTTTTAATATTTTACCTATATCTACTTCTTGAAAATTGAAATATACCTATTAAAAAGTGGTAGAGCCATGCTGTTGTCAGTCATCACCATGGTCATCACTCAGCATGATACAATCATTATGAATGTTCATGGGTACCAGGGATCACCTCCCATCAGGTGACCTACTTGTTTGTTGTTGGAACTATGCAATAAAAAAACTTATTATAAAATAAAATAAATAAATGTAAATGAAAATAGATTTCTCTATAATTTCCTCTTTATTTTTAAAAAACATACTTTTGTACTATGATCCCAGTCTATAAATGTTCCATTGGTGGGATGTAATTCTTCAAAACCGAAATGTTTAATTTCTGAAAAAGATAAAAACACATTATTTCTTTTGCAAATATTCCAAATCCGATTAATACATTTTATATTCTAGATTACATACCTAAAGTTCTTAAAAATCCTGCAAAAGTATCTTCATTTCTTACTACACTAGCTATGAACACCTCCAATTCATTATTTCTATTGTAAAAATAGTCTAAAACATTGCATAAAGGTTCTAATATAACTGGATCATAAACTATATCTGCTCCAATAATAATATCTGGCACTATATTCCCTGGCATATCTTCAACATCATTCCAATCCAACATCATGACTCCTGCAATCAATTGTATTAAGTTAGGGAATTTATTTTAATTTAAATAATTGTTTACATTAGATTGCTATATTCATGCATTTTATGTACCCAAAACTGAAGTACTACAAATATGGTAAACTGTCTACAATCACGGAATAAAAGCATTGTTAATAAATTGTTTTAAGCAATTGATATGTTATGTTATATAACCCAAATTACAGTGCTTAGTTAACATTACCTAAATTATAATTGTCACCCTTAAAAAAAGTCATATTATTCAATTCCTCTTCTTTAAACAGAGGAATGTTAATTCTAATATTATCACAGATAGCCCTTAACACATCATTGTGACAATCACTCAGTAATAACAGACTTGGTTCACACAGTTTTGCTAGTACCACACCAGTAAATCCAACTCCTGATCCTAGTTCCAAAACTTTTTTAGATTTAAAAATCTCCTTGTTGCTGAGAGCCCAGTCGGACAATACAAACGCCGCCTAAAATAACAAGTGCAATGTTTAAGAAATATGAAAATAAACGTTACTAAAAATTGCTTTTAAAATAAAATTGGTTGTATAATTACCTCCCATGTCTTCATTCCTGTTGTTCCATTTATTACAGTATTCTTTGTCTCTTTAAGAGTAATTATGTTATTCAAATTGTTGCCTATCACATAATGTCTATAGCAGAATCCATCTTGATCACAATCATCGCCCATTACAAGACAAAGTTGTGTGTAAAAATCGTCGTGAACATCACGACTATTTTCAATGAAACTAATAACCTTTTTTATGAATAATCTTGAGAATTTAGAATTCACTGGATACTTTTTCATTAAATCAGAATTAAATGTGGTATTGAGGAATTCCTGCTGCCATTCCCATGTCATAATTTCTATTTCTTGAGGCTAAAATTATTAAGATGATTTATTACTTGTGTATAACAGGATTTAGACGTTGGGTATCGGACTTCTTACTTGTAAAGTAAAGTTTAAACAGCCTTTAAATAAATTTGTGACCAATTTCATAAAGGTTGGATCTTTATTCGAGACACTTAAAGACATCATAAATGAATTATATTTCAAATAAATAAATAAATTCAATGTTGTTATTTCAAATCGCACTTCAGGCCCGTTTAACTTGGGCCTAAAAAGTGACCCATTTTTTTATCTCGCTTTCTCATATGCCGTTTTCGCCCCATCTTTTTCACTTACGCTATTTTTCTATGGATTGTAAAATATAGCTTGATAATTATGACAGCTCACGCCTATAAAGTTACGTATTTTTTTTGTTAAAATGTATATACAAATAAAAACTGTACTTCATGGACAGGTACCGCCCCCTTAGAGATGTGCCACGCATAACGATTAACCACAGACTATCAATAATCGGATTTGAAATAAAAACAACACATAACAAAAATGTAAATATAAAAGTAACTTGTTTCTTAATTGGCGAAATATGTTCCATTTACTGATTACATTAAACAAACGTGCATTGAATAAAAGTTACCGATAATATAGTTAGTATATTTTCAGATGTTATTCTAAAGAATGGAAATAAAAAATAGTATCTAATGACTGCACGATTGTAACAAAAATATTTCCGGTCCGGTCCGTCCGGTACCGGACGGTTGTTGTGAAATGGCAAGGTGTCGACGTATGAGTCATCGAGGGCAAGCGGCGCACGGCAACCAGAAGTATCCAGAAATTGACGCGGCCTAAAGAACGAAAAAGACTGTTTTGAATAGCGAATGTCACGAGTTTGTGGTTCGCTTGCAAGAATATTTTGAACGTGAGTGTCAAACTGGCGAACCATTGTTACCTTGTTACCCTACCCAAGTTGGTAACAGAGTTGCGGACGCACTTGGCATTGGCCGAGCGACTGTGTTTCGAATAATGCAGGAAAAGTATGGCGAGCCATCATCAACGCAAGGTACAGACGAAGAGTCGGAAAAAATATTGTCAACACCCATTGAGGTATTAAACTAGAGCGGACATCGGGAAGAAAATCTCTGCGTATGGTGCGTGCACACGGGTACACATTGAAGCGAGAGGGAAGATATGTTACTTCTAGTAGTATTAGTAATAACTTATTTTTAAAGTAATAATAATAAATATAAAAAAAAACTGTTTTATAAAATCCATACATTAATCACGCAATTATCGATAACAAGATAGAAAAATAATAATCGAATAGATTCATTAACGTTTATACACTACCCTCATCCCTACTGCGATCTGTCAAAATTATCAAGCTATATTTTACAATCCATAAATGTGTGCGTGTGCCGGGTGCACTTGCCGCCATTTTTGTCAACAGTCAATCGCTGTTTGTTAGGCTGAGTTGCACCAACTAACTTTGCCAACAGGCCCGTTTAACTTGGGCCTAAAAAGTGATGCCATTTTTTATCTCGCTTTCTCATATGCCGTTTTCGCCCCATCTTTTTCACTCACGCTATTTTTGTAAATGTGTGCGTGTGCCGGGTGCACTTGCCGCCATTTTTGTCAACAGTCAATCGCTGTTTGTTAGTTTGGTTCGGCTGATTTTGTTTATATTTTTATCTTATTTCATCTATTTTGTAATCAGTAACGTAAATATTTAGCAGTGCGGACGTTATATAGCTTACTTTGTGCAAATGGTATCTATAAACTTGTGATTTACATGATAATTATTAAAGTTGGTCACGTGTTTTGTTCCCGGGTGAATTTAGCACAAATCAAATAAAGTATTGAAGAAAGTATTGTGTGTCCTTCCCAAACAAAGTATAGAAACAATGTACTAAATGGACAGAGCTATGTTGGCGGAGCATGGAGCACCAAATTACTGAAAAACATAATTCTAACCTCAAATGACAGAAACAAGGTAAATATAATATTTTATTCCGCTATGACCATGTTGTGACACTATTCCTAGTTTTAAATTGTTGCCGGAATATAAGAAATAACAATATGTTCAAATACAGTATAAAATACTTTTTTTTTGGATCTCATGTGAAAAGGTTAGCTTTTGTATGAGTCCATAGTGACGAATTATGTAGCCATACACCTTTCATTGATACTCTCGGTTGTAGAGGATGCTCGTGCTCTGCAGTTGGGACAATATAGACCGATCTAGTACAGTACAATTCAATATTAGAGCTTTTTATTGGTATAGGTACCTGCAAGTTCATCACAGCTTAATTTATAATAATTTAATGTTTTACAATTATTATTTAACGTCAGGCAAGCAGTGGAAACAACTGATTGTGTCTTTTTCATATTTATTTTGTTATTAATTAATTGTTTTATAATTTCCAGGTAAGACTCAGGTTAAATTTGCAGTCCAAGTATTTAGCAGGCAAATGGGTTCATCGTTGGAAGCATAAAGAAAGTTTCAGCTCGATGTCTGAAGGATCTCTTCTCTGTAGGTTTATATGTTAATATTTACAAAGGTTAATTCACAGCATAAGTAATTATGTTCATTAATAATCTGTTTATAACATTGATAATATTTGATATAATTAAGATGTTCAGAAAAGGCATTTGTTAAAGCTTTTTGGTCATATGTTATTAAAATGAAATGCAATGCAGTAGTGTATTGAAGTTAAGAATGAAAGTGGAAACAACTGATTGTGTCTTTTTCATATTTATTTTGTTATTAATTAATTGTTTTATAAATTCCAGGCAAGACTCGGGTTAAATTTGCAGTCCAAGTATTTAGCAGGCAAATGGGTTCATCGTTGGAAGCATAAAGAAAGTTTCAGCTCGATGTCTGAAGGATCTCTTCTCTGTAGGTTTATATGTTAATATTTACAAAGGTTAATTCACAGCATAAGTAATTATGTTCATTAATAATCTGTTTATAACATTGATAATATTTGATATAATTAAGATGTTCAGAAAAGGCATTTGTTAAAGCTTTTTGGTCATATGTTATTAAAATGAAATGCAATGCAGTAGTGTATTGAAGTTAAGAATGAAAGTGGAAACAACTGATTGTGTCTTTTTCATATTTATTTTGTTATTAATTAATTGTTTTATAAATTCCAGGCAAGACTCGGGTTAAATTTGCAGTCCAAGTATTTAGCAGGCAAATGGGTTCATCGTTGGAAGCATAAAGAAAGTTTCACCTCTGTGTCTGAAGGATCTTTACTCTGTAGGTTTATATGTTAATATTTACAAAGGTTAATTCACAGCATAAGTAATTATGTTCATTAATAATCTGTTTATAACATTGATAATATTTGATATAATTAAGATGTTCAGAAAAGGCATTTGTTAAAGCTTTTTGGTCATATGTTATTAAAATGAAATGCAATGCAGTAGTGTATTGAAGTTAAGAATGAAAGTGGAAACAACTGATTGTGTCTTTTTCATATTTATTTTGTTATTAATTAATTGTTTTATAAATTCCAGGCAAGACTCGGGTTAAATTTGCAGTCCAAGTATTTAGCAGGCAAATGGGTTCATCGTTGGAAGCATAAAGAAAGTTTCACCTCAGTGTCTGAAGGATCTCTACTCTGTAGGTTTATATGTTAATATTTACAAAGGTTAATTCACAGTATAAGTAATTATGTTCATTAATAATTTGTTTATAATATTGATACTATTTGATATAATTAAGATGTTCAGAAAAGGCATTTGTTAAAGCTTTTTGGTCATATGTTATTAAAATGAAATGCAATGCAGTAGTGTATTGAAGTTAAGAATGAAATGAATAATATTGAATACAGTATGCATAAAACAGGTATGCCTACCAACCTATATTATGTACTGTAATAGCATAAAAGCATTCTTCAAAATTACCTTATAACATATGTTTATAACATATTTTTTGCCTATTTCTTTAATATGTTGTTATATAATAGTTAATCTCAAATGTTTTAGTATGTTGGTATTATGCATTTAATGTGTTCTATGATTTGAAGCCAACACATTTATTGTATTAATTTAACAATATTGCTTATTCTTCAATATGTCAATGTAAACAATTTACTATCATTATTTTTCATTACACTTTACACGCATTATTGCCTATTTTTTAATGTATCATAATATCATATCACTTGATATACATTTTTGTGTATATTTTCTTATTGTAAATATGATATTATGACTTTCCCAATTATATTTTTCATTATGTCCTACTTGAAATAATAATTTGTTATTATATACTTCAGATATGTAAGCATATGTTTTTAATGCTCTGTTTCAAATGTTTGTTAAATGGCGTGTATTTTATTATTAATTTACACGAATGGCTTCTTATATTGAATTTACACTTTACAAATATAGCAATATTGTGCTGTTTCATGGTATTGGAAAATATATTGTGCACTAAATGTTTCCATTTATACTTTTATTTGTTAGTGCAGTGATCATATTCTTTGATTTGGCATTGTTTTAATAGTCCTAAAATTAACAGAATTAATATTTACAAATTAAAAATGTTTAAATCAATTTGAAAATGTATAAAAATTATTTTAGGTTGTAATATTAAATTATGATCAAAATGTTAAAAATAATGTACAAATATGAAATAAAATACATTTATAATGTTATTGAGTAAAGGTTTTGAATTATAACTTGGTTTTATTTTTTTATTTTCGTATGAAATCGAGTAATTTTAACATACATACGAATGATACCCAAATATAAAACCGGTAAATTTTCGGTAATAAAAATCGGATTGCCTAAAATGTGTAGTACATCCCTAAAATTGAAAAATCGGCAATTTCGGTAAAGTACCGATTTCCAGCTCTGGTCCGAAACGCGTCGAAATATATATACGTATAACGCGCGAAAAAGATGGCTCAAATACGCGGAACAATAATCTTTAATACTATTGGTCAGTGGTAAAATTATGAATGAAAAGAAAGAAAGGTCCGATGAACATTTGAATGAATTCTATGGAATTCTATATGTAGAATGTATAAACACATGTAGTTGTGTGAGTTTGCTTAACGTGTTAAAACATTTGTATGGAGTTGGCCGTCTGTATTTTTAGTCGTCTGTGTTTGCCAATACCTTTGCCTTTGGAACTGTCATCGCCATACATTTGAGACGTATTTGACCTTGCTAATGTATGGGATTGACATTTTCAAGGTGAAAGGTATTGGTAAAGTTAGTTGGTACAATTGAGCCTTAGTTTGGTTCGGCTGATTTTATTTATATTTTTTATGTTATTTCATCTATTTTGTAATCAGTAACGTAAATATTTAGCAGTGCGAACGTTATATAGTTTGTTTTGTGCAAATGGTATCAATAAACTTGTGATTTTCATGATAATTATTAATGTTGGTCACGTGTTTTGTTCCCGAGTGAATTTACCACAAATCAAATAAAGTATTCAAGAAAGTGTTGTGTGTCCTTCCCAAACAAAGTATAAAAACAATGTACTCAATGGACAGAGCTATGTTGGCGGAGCATGGAGCATCAAATTATTGAAAAACATCATTCTAACCTCATATGACAGAAACAAGGTAAATATAATATTTTATTCCGCTGTGACCATGTTGTGATACTATTCCTAGTTTTAAATTGTTGCCGGAATATAAGAAATAACAATACGTTCAAATACATTATAAAATACAGATGTTTTGGATCTCATGTGAAAAGGTTAGCTTTTTGTATAAGTCCATCGTGACGAATTATGTAGCCATACACCTTTCATTGATACTCTCGGTTGTAGAGGATGCTCGTGCTCTGCAATTGGGACAATAAAGACCGATCTAGTACAGTACAATTCAATATTAGAGCTTTTTATTGGTATAGGTACCCGCAAGTTCATCACAGCTTAATTTAATAATTATTTAATGTTTTATAATTATTATTTAACGGCAGGCAAGCAGTGGAAACAACTGATTGTGTCTTTTTCATATTTATTTTGTTATTAATTAATTGTTTTATAATTTCCAGGCAAGACTCGGGTTTAATTTTGCAGTCCAAGTATTTAGCAGGCAAATGGGTTCATCGTTGGAAGCATAAAGAAAGTTTCACCTCTGTGTCTGAAGGATCTCTACTCTGTAGGTTTATATGTTAATATTTACAAAGGTTAATTCACAGCATAAGTAATTATGTTCATTAATAATCTGTTTATAATATTGATAATATTTGATATAGTTAAGAGGTTCAGAAAAGGTATTAGTTAAAGCTTTTTGGTCATATGTTATTAAAATGAAATGCAATGCAGTAGTGTATTGAAGTTAAGAATGAAAGTGGAAACAACTGATTGTGTCTTTTTCATATTTATTTTGTTATTAATTAATTGTTTTATAAATTCCAGGCAAGACTCGGGTTAAATTTGCAGTCCAAGTATTTAGCAGGCAAATGTGTTCATCGTTGGAAGCATAAAGAAAGTTTCACCTCTGTGTCTGAAGGATCTCTACTCTGTAGGTTTATATGTTAATATTTACTAAGGTTAATTCACAGCATAAGTAATTATGTTCATTCATAATTTGTTTATAATATTGATACTATTTGATATAATTAAGATGTTCAGAAAAGGCATTTGTTAAAGCTTTTTGGTCATATGTTATTAAAATAAAATGCAATGCAGTAGTGTATTGAAGTTAAGAATGAAATTAATAATATTGAATACAGTATGCATAAAACAGGAATTCCTACCAACCTATATTATGTACTGTAATAGCATAAAAGCATTCTTCAAAATTACCTTATTATAAACATATTTTTTGCCTATTTCTTTAATATGTTGTTATATAATAGTTAATCTCAAATGTTTTAGTATGTTGGTATTATGCATTTAATGTGTTCTATGATTTGAAGCCAACACATTTATTGTATTAATTTAACAATATTGCTTATTCTTCAATATGTCAATGTAAACAATTTACTATCATTATTTTTCATTACACTTTACACACATAACATTATTGCCTATTTTTTAATGTATCATAATATCATATCACTTGATATACATTTTTGTGTATATTTTCTTATTGTAAATATGATATTATGACTTTCCCAATTATATTTTTCATTACGTCCTACTTGAAATAATAATTTGTTATTATATACTTCAGATAAGCAATGTAAGCATATGTTTTTAATTTTGCTCTGTTTCAAATGTTTGTTAAATGGCGTGTATTTTATTATTAATTTACACGAATGGCTTCTTATATTTAATTTACACTTTACAAATATAGCAATATTGTGCCGTTAGTATTGGAAAATATATTGTGCACTGAATGTTTCCATTTATACTTTTATTTGTTAGTGCAGTGATCATATTCTTTGATTTGGCATTGTTTTAATAGTCCTAAAATTAACAGAATTAATATTTACAAATTGAAAATGTTTAAATCAATTTGAAAATGTATAAAAAGTATTTTAGGTTGTAATATTAAATTATGATAAAAATGTTAAAAATAATGTAAAAATATGAAATAAAATACATTTATAATGTTGTTGAGTAAAGGTTTTGAATTAGAACTTGGTTTTATTTTTTTATTTTCGTATGAAATTGAGTAATTTTAACATACATACGAATGATACCCAAATATAAAACCGGTAAATTTTCGGTAATAAAAATCGGATTGCCTAAGATATGTAGTACATCTCTAAATATTGAAAAATCGGCAATTTCGGTAAAGTACCGATTTCCAGCTCTGGTTCGAAACGCGTCGAAATATATATACGTATAACGCGCGAAAAAGATGGCTCAAATACGCGGAACAATAATCTTTAATACTATGTAAAATTATGAATAAAAAGAAGGTAAAATTATGAATGAAAAGAAAGAAAGGTCCGATGAACATTTGAATGAATTCTATGGAATTCTATATGTAGAATGTATAAACACATGTAGTTGTGTGAGTTTGCATAACGTGTTAAAACATTTGTATGGAGTTGGCCGTCTGTATTTTTAGTCGTCTGTGTCGCACTTCGTACCACAGACGACTAAAAATACAGACCTTCGTACACCACAGACAAGTAGGGATGGTAAAAAGTATCGATATATACTTAAATATCGATATTTAAGAATATATCGATGTTCGATATATATTTCTAAATATCAAATTCGATTATTTTAAGAGCTTTTGACGTGACAACGTCTTAAATTAGGTTGCGGCTGGGAGTCACTTATGAAAAAGTGTAACGCCCGGTAACGTTACGATGAGTCACCGAACGAGAGAGAGGCCCGCCGAATGCCTTGCGTCTCTCTCCCACTCAACTATGATCTAATTATAGTTGAGTGATTAATTTAATTATATTCATATCAATAAATATTCTACCGAGAAAAAGACGTTGTCACGTAAAATCTTTTTTATAAAAATTTTAGTTATTTTTATCTTTTTAGTGTTGATAGGCATATAAATGAAGAAGATTTGGTTACCACAAGGAATATGTTCTTTCTCATGACAATGAAAACGCTAAAATCGGCTAAAAGCTGCCGAAAATATTGGAGTATTCACATGTTTATGATTTTTGAATGAACTAAAAGTCATTTTCATTCATTGTCACTCGAAAGAAAAGGATAGCAGGCAACAGCAACGTCATTCAAGGTAAATTTTTTGTGCTTCACTTTTATATACGGAATGCAATCTCCATTTGGGTATAAGCTTCTTGCCTAAACCCGAGACAAATACTTGTGAGCCTTCGAATATTTGGCTATATTATTGTTTATCACTTAGAACAAGACGATAAAACTTTAATGTTTATTCTCAAGATTTACAAACTTAACCCACAATGCAACCTAACTTTTATAGCTTTTTTAAAATATTTAATACATTCGGAACTGTAAATATCGCGGTCGTGAGCGTGGTCGTTGCGATCGTCAAGTGGAACGCGCCCCTAATCAGTCAGCTGTTGTACACAAGTCAATGTCACAAGAGACAAAACAATTAGTGACAAAGAAGTATGCCGATTTCCATACAGACTTCACTTCACAGATTTTTAAATGTTATTCAAAAACAATTAGTACAGATTACTATTGTGAGTGAGAAAGAACAAGTGCCTAATTAACTATGGATAAACCTGCTAGAGCTACAAGGAAACGTAAAGTTGAGACGTCTGAAGATAGTTCGCCAAAGAAAAAGCTAAAAACAACAGTTAAGAAGAGTTCAACCGAGAAAACTAAAACTACAAGAGTTAAAAAAGAAAAAGTTGAAATTATAGACGATTTTGAGGAAGAAATTCATAACGATATCGCTGATGAGCAAAATGATTGTGTTTGGGATGAATCAGAGATGTTATCTCGTGTCGGAAAAATACCTCTTACGTTGGCAAAGAATTTTATAGGGCTTTTGAATGAAGGGTGCACTTTGCCATTCATTGCTCGATACAGGAAAGTCGCTGTAAATAATCTAATGCCCGATCGGTAAGTAGGTACTGGGTAGTACATGTATATTAAACATTGCTTTTTCAATGTACTTTTTAGTGATATTGATTCAAATCAGGTTACTATTAATTTGAATTAGTATATCTAGTAGTAGATTATATAAAAATAGGGCCTCGTTCACCACACTTAATTAGTGTCAAGTAAGCTAGTCATCAGTTATAGAAAAGTGCATAATCACATGTCAATTTCACGACACTCAAGTAACACTAATGCTATAATTACACCAATCGCTGCGTCATCTGCCAATTAGCGCATTTACTTTATGGCTAATATAAATGTAGCCTAAGGTACTCCTTATTATATCAGCTTCCTGACAATAAATGTCCTGTCAAAATCGGTCCAGCCATTCAGAGATTAGCCGGAACAAACAGACAGAGACAAAAAAAAATTCTAAGGTCATTTTCATTATAGGTATTGTGTATATAATGATATGTAGTTGGATTTTTTTAAATTTTCACTTTACAGATACTTCAATTTTATTTATATGTATAGATTTTCACTTGTGGCAATTAATGTTGATAAAAAATAAACTAATCAATGGTTTACTTGAAGATGCTGAGAAAGGTCTTTAGCTAAATTATATATCCAACTTGTAAATACTTAATACTTGACTAGACATATTTTTTTTATATAGCTTGCAGGAATTATTTGAAACCTACCAAAATGTGGTACAATTGAAGAAAAAAGTTAAAACAGTGATAGCAGCTCTTAAAAAATCAAATAAATTAGTGCCAGAAGTTGAGAAAAGTATATTGAATGCACAAAACTTGTCTGAAATTGATTTAGTGGTAAGTAAATTTAAGTTCTGATACTCTTACATTTAATTTGTTTTACTCTGTAGTGGACTTCTTTAATAATCGTAGTTACTTACTTACATGTGTATAATTAAAAAATATTTTTCATTTCTAAAACATGCAACCTCCCTATTGTAATATGTTATAATAAACTATGCTGTACTGTATTTCTGACTTTGTATCCTAATATGGAAATGACACTCTAGAACTCACTGGTTTACCATGTTTACTGCCACAAAATCTTCATATGAATAAAATCATTATGAAATTATTTGTTTTACAGTATGCACCCTTGAAGTCACATTCATTATCATTGGCGGAAAGGGCAAGAAAACTAGGTTTGGAGAATCACTCTATTAAAGCTTTGAATGGGGAGTATCTTGATGTCAACATGCTCTGCAGTAAGGATGATGAGTTATCCACAGTTGAGAAGGTGGATGCCCATATAACTCACATTATTGCTGATATTATCTATAAGGACACAAGAGTACTTGAGCAAATGAGGAGTTTGTAAGTTTATCAAGCATATATTATCAAATTTACTTATTTCAGCCCTGATGCCATCATTTCTAAACAAGAAGTCTAAGAAAAAATTACCATTGTTTCAACCTCCATACCCAACGAATGTTTTGTCATCCAATATTTGTTTTATAATAAGGGTGGTGTAAGGCTATAAAATTTCTAAAACCCACAGCTCAGAACTCTTACTTCAGTGTGGGATTAAATGTAGTGTGTGACTGTTGGATGCATTTACTGTCTGAATAGCTTGTATTTCTGTATTCTGTATCGGGCCATATATGTCGCATTGGCCTGTTCTACATTCGAGAGGTACATTCCATATAGTGCACCACACTGGCCTAGTGCGGGAACTAGTGGCCTTCACATAAATAAATAACACCCAACTGTCACATACATAGTCCTGACCTTGACTTTACGGTCTCAATAACACACAGACCCGAAAGAAATATTTTTGGGCCGCACAAACATTTATCTCGATGCGATGATCGAACCCGCGGCCTCTCGTTTCACAGGCCGCGTCTTACCGACTGCGTCACACATAACATATAGATTCTTATAAATCATTAGTGTGTGGGTTCGCGCACGATGTTTTCCTTCACCGTTAAAGTGCATGGTGATTATCAATATACTCATGATTTGGAAAAGTCAGATGAGTGGCCGCCGCATCTGGTCCGTTTACCAACAGGCCACCACTCACTCTGATTTACTAGCTATTTATTATCCGCTCTTAAGTATTAGGGAGGGATCTTACCTATATATTTTTTAATATTATAAGGGCTAACGAGCATACGGTTCCGGAAGTTTAAGGGCACGGAGATGCTTTGCCGTCCTTTTGGCTCCATTCAAACAGGCGCTTAAAAAGAGTCGATTTCGACGGTTTTTTACCGTTCCCAATATTTATGTTCATATGAAATGAAAATTTAACGTCCAACGCTCAACGTCGAAAATCCGAGAGACTCGATAACAAACTAATGGATTTACATTTGTTTCACTGCAACATTTTTTTAATATATGACCCTTTATAAGCGCCCGTGCGATTGGGGCCTTTATACGATTTTTTGAAGGTCGATAGGACGTCTTTTATTTTATTTTATTTATTACGAAAACAAACAAATGTACAATCTGACTTACAAACTAAGAAAAATAATTATATTTATTATTGTACATTCCACTACGTTTTCACAGATTACAATACAAAACAGTGGTACAGAAGTGTATGAAGCAGATATAAATTTTAATCATTTGTGTTTGTCATCAGAACATGCATAATTTTTTTTTTAAATATGTTTTTTCTAAGATCGAATATATCTATATGAACAAAATATTTATTATAATTTTTAACCATTCTATGGAGGGGCGTTCTCTCACCCGCATTTGTACGACAAGGGGTTGTGGCAAAAAGCGGGTATACGCGTGTCCCTCGCCTAACTACGGTTCTTGGTACAATATAAAAAATATTACTGACTAGGTCGGGACAGTCATACCTATTGTGTAATATGCCATGGAGCATCATGGTTTGGAGAAACAGGCGTCTTGACTGTAATGTCAATAAACTATATTTTTTAAGCGAATCTGTGTATGATATTCGTGCTGTTGATGGAATTTTATATTAGATTGATCTTATGAATTTGCGTTGTATTTTTGACCGACTTCAAAAGGAGGAGGTAATCAATTCGACTGAATTTTTTTTTTGTATGTTTGTTACCCGATTTCGCCGGTAATTGCGAACCGATTTTGAAAATTTCTTTTTTGTCGGAATGAATGATACACTGGGTTGGTCCCATAAAAAAATGGTGAAGATCTGATGAATATCTTCGGATCTGCCGACCAGAACTCCTCAAAATTAAACAGTCCAGCATTAATTCTTTTTGCGTTAGATTAAGTATAAGTATATGATTACAGAGGGTGGGTGAAAATGGGAAATGGGAGGGGGTGGGGGTAGAAAATAGGTACAATTGTAATTACTCAATATCTCTGGCAGTACTTAATCGATTTAAAAAATAACTTTTTTGTCGAATAGTATTATATATTAGGTTGGACCAAAAAAAATATTGTGAAGACCTGATGAATATCTTTGGACCTGAAGGGCGGAACTCCTCGAACTTTAATAGTACAGCAATAATTCTTTTTACAATAGGTTCAGTATAAGTGTATTACTACAAAAAGGGAATAGAAAGGGGCGTGAGGAAGGGGCGTGGGGAATGGTGGGAGGATATAAACAAATATCAATACTTAATATCTGCGCCAGTAAAGAACTGATTTAAAATAACTTTTCTGTAATATGTTGATTACATATTTCTGTATAATGTTGATTACATAAAATATGGTGAAGATCTGACGAATAAGTACATATCTGGAGAGCAGAACTCTTCAAACTGGGCAGAAACGCAATGATTTTTCGTCCATTAGGTTCAGTATGTGTGTTTTATTAAAAAAAAGGAAGTAAAGAAGGCGTAGAAGTGAGAGGGTGACTAATGATTACCACGCATAGGCGTACTCAATATATCTGGCAGGTTGAGCCGATTTTAGTGATTTTTTTATCATAAAAACGAAATGACAGGTGGCTACATAAAAAGAATCATAAAATCGAATAATTATCTTCGGATCCGAATACCTATTATTAATCTTTGATTCTGAAAATATAAAGGATCACAATGATTCATTTTTATATACATTAATTCCAGTTTTTATTATATGATCGCCTTTGTCATCATTACAATGCTGATGAAAACTAAAAAGTAAAAAATAAAATAATTTAATTAAAAATTAAAGACCGACTTCAAAGTGCACTACAAAGTAATAAATAATATATGTTTCATTATGCTAGTACACATTGATTAATTTTCTTAGTGACTTGACTAGCCAACAAATCTTAAATACGTAATATTTTGAAGGCGGGTCGCCAAGTGACGAACACGACGACTTACACTTAAATTAAATTTGTGTAAAACATCCTAGCAAAAACACGCAAGTTTTACACGCAATATAATTTGTCTAAACGTATATAAACTCACGCACTTTTTTTCAAAAGGGGTAGACAGAGATTCTCCTGGTATCAACCAGGACACCCACGTTACGCCTTGTGTGTTTTGTCCCTCGGTGTGTTTGTGGGCGAGTCAATCGCCATATCGGATACAAATTCTAGACTTCGTCCTGATAACTAATAGAAAAATCGAATATTACTTTGCTCGTCCTTAATATATCAGCTCTTAATAAACACTGTTGAGCATCGGACTTACCTGCAATCGAGGGAAAGATACAAACTTAACTACTTCCCTTTCTTATATTTTCCTCACCATGATTCCTATCACTGTTAAAGTGCTTAGTAATTGTCTATAAATATAAAAATGACTCCAATAAGTCAAAGGTGTACCATGGAATTAAAACTCTTGACCACTGTATCTTTTATCGTATCCAATTCATTATAATTACACCACACATATGACACATAATAATTCTATTAAAATCTCAACAATGTAGACGTAGGATCAATATTTTAAATTAATTTGTTTCTAATTTACATATGGACCTTACTGAGCGCTAACGATACAGGATGTGCAAGTAAATAATATCAAATTGTGTTACATTTACTTAAATTTGTTCTTGTTCGGCACTTGGCGACCCGCCTTCAAAATATTACGTATTTAAGATTTGTTGGCTAGTCAAGTCACTAAGAAAATTAATCAATGTGTACTAGCATAATGAAACATATATTATTTATTACTTTGTAGTGCACTTTGAAGTCGGTCTTTAATTTTTAATTAAATTATTTTATTTCTATCGCCAGACTATACTTGTCGTAATATGGGTCCCATATCATACATGCATATTCAACTTGTGGACGTATCAAGGAATTATAAAGATAAAGGCATGTTCCTTGTTGTTTAAAATCCGATGAAGCCCTCATTACTAAATTGTACATTTGGTATGCTTTAACGATTATTTTGTCTACATGTAGGTTCAAGTGCAGTTTACTATCCAAAAGGACACCCAGATCACAAATTTGAGTGATCAACAATTTGATTTTGGACTACGATATAATATACATTAACAATAACATACAAATAAATACCGGGTATCTCAAGACTGCTACCGAAAACGAAGCCGGGTGGTAGTTTTAGTGACTACAAACACAATGCAAATAAAAATTTTGCTAAGAAACGCGACAATTTTTATATCATTTTCTAAATATCTAAATTTTTGGGTGGTAAATCCATAGTTTATGCTAAAATAATAATTTAAACTCTTTTATACCTTAGAGTCTTTATAAATAAAAGGGTATACACTATTATTTTACGAAAAAATGTATTTACCACCCAAATACGACCATATAAAAAAATAAAAAAAAAAAATGTATTTCAATATTTTCTGTTGCATTGTATCTGAAGTCGCTTAAACTACCACCCGGCTTCGTTTTCGGTAGCATCTTGATATACCTACTCTGTATAAACCATACATTTTCAGAAAAGAGGAAACTAGATTTACGATACAAAGCAACAGAACTAAAAGCTCAACCAAAGAAAATAAAGAACCGGAAAACAAGAAGATAGATCCAAAGTCAAATCCCGATACTTATAAAATTTACTTTGAATGGAAATGTCCGAGTCATTTTGTGAAACCACATCAAACTTTAGCATTGAACAGAGGGGAGGATGAGAAAATTCTTTCTGTAAAAGTGATCGTTCCTGATTGGTTTTACAATAAATTAGAAAAGTAGGTATACTGTATTTTGTAAATGTATTTTCTTTTCTTTTTTTCTGCTTGCTTTTTGCCAGCCCTAATTATAAAAAAATATAGCGAATTCATAGATGGAAAACTTAATAAAATATATTTAATTTCAGATTCTGTTTATCTCTCTGGAAAAGTAGCTACTGGGTCCGTAAAGGTCTCGCCGACGCTTATAACCGCCTCATAAAACCATGGTTGTCGCGCCAAGTAAGAAATGATTTAACCATGGCTGCACAGAAGGAAGCGATAAAAACATTCACAACAAACTTGGAGAAGTATCTTTTAACCGAACCAATTAAAAACAGAGTCATTATGGGATTGGATCCAGGATTTAAAGCTGGCTGCAAGGTAACTATAATAATATTGAAATTTGAATCACAAGCTAACATAGATAATAAGTTATAAACCACGCAAGACGTTTCTAAAAGTTCTATGTGGTAATTCATGAGGGAGACCTTTTTCTGGCCTATGTTCAGCAGTGAATTTCCTTTGGCTGAAGAAAGAAAAAAGACGTTTATTAATTGCTGATTACATAGCGGAAAAACCCAGACAAAAATAATAAGAATACCGTTTTAATACCAGGTAGGCGTAATAAGTCCGAATGGCGATAATCTCGAAGTATGCACTATACATCCAGACTTACGATGCAAAAATGCTAATGATCCAGCCGCCGCGCAACTCAAACATCTCCTACGCAAACATAAGTAAGATATAAATTAATTTAAATAAATATCACTATTATGGATGTGTAATTTAATATAGTAAAAATATCTAAACTAACGCCTAGCATCGTTATTTCATAGACAGTTTATAAACACATTTTAGTTACCAAATGTTTTGTCTTCTTCGTTTAAACTGAATTAAAAAATCGTTCTAAAGGGAAGAAATATTCGATTACTAAAGTAGGTTTATAAACTCTATGAATGAGGTCGTATGTGTATATGTAGAAAAAAATGATATTGTGGCTTTAATACTAATGTTTCTATTATTAACGGGTAATATACCGCTCTTTTCCTTCTGTGTTAAAATTGTTAAAGCCAACCATGTGCTCTTTTGAACCGAATTCAAAAAAGGAGGAGGTTCTCAATTTGACTGTAGGTTGTTTTTGGGTACCTATCCTGTTCTTCCTACTGGTCATCGTAATATTTATTTAAATCTTATCTGCTGGAATAATTCAATGAATATAATATGAAAACTTTATGTATTTCAGAGTAGATCTGATTGGTTTAGGCAATGGTACAGCTTGTCGCGAAACTGAGTCTTGGCTGAAGCATCATGAGATATCGGACAACATTCCCGTTATTATAGTGCCTGAGCAGGGCGCATCTATATATTCTGTCAGCAAAGAGGCACAAAAGGTACGGCTATAATGTTTTAACTTAATCATCAACTTTTTTATTCAATATCGTTGGTAGTATTATTTTAATTGAGATAGTTTATTTTAGGAGCATCCGAATATGGATCCTAACTTAATATCAGCTTTATCGATCGCTAGAAGAGTTTTGGATCCATTGGGAGAGCTCATAAAGGTAAGTAAAAACATGTTTTTATAACTCAAATTCGTTGTTAAGATAAACAATAAATTACGGTAGTTATGTTGAGTTTTAATATAAACCAGTTAGAAAACGAAATAATGTTTCTGATGTAGACTAGAGTCAAAAAGTATCTGCACGCGGGCGGAGCCAGGGCATGCCGCTAGTTACTACATAAGTGAACTTTGAAGTAAATGTAAAATACGTCGACATCAGCACATTATTTTTAAAAACATTTATGCATTATTTTATTGTGTCACTAGGTGGAGCCGAAGCATTTGGGCGTGGGACTTTATCAGCACGATATTCCCCCGAAAATGTTGGACTCTGCTTTAGATTGTGCCGTGGAAAAGATTGTAAGTTTAGTCGGCGTCGACATCAACACTGCATCTCAAGCTATGTTGAGGTAACATTCTAAAAATACAATCGATTTTAAATGAATATAATATCAATCGAAACTGTAAAAATCGATTCTAAGATAAATGCTATTTTTTTATGATTTTTTGCGTTTTCGTTCAGTAAAGTCTATGTTAGAACAGTTTAAAAAGTAAAAAAAGATTTGCTTATTTTTAAAAGTCTTTATTAAAATATACCGATACTGATAAGAGTTCTGTAGACGTATTTCAGGGTTAAATGAAGGAAGGGCAAAGAAAATTATCGCGTATCGACTAGAGAACGGAGGGTTTAGCACCAGAGCGGAGATTTTGAAAGTAGCCGGCATTGGCAAGATTACCTATCAACAATGTGCTGGATTCCTCAAAGTTTTGGGCGGTTCGGAAATCTTAGATGCTACGATTATACATCCAGAGAGTTACAAAATCGCGAAATCGTAAGTACATTGTGAATTCGGCGTTCATTTCTATAATTTTAAAAGACTCATGAGATGGAACGTAATACGTAAAAGGTTACTTCATTCATGGTTATCAGCGTCATAGAAATTACCAGGAATCCACTGGTCAAATTAATATGCATGTTTTGTTTGATTAAAGGGGTAAGTTAAAAATCACTTACAGAAGTAGACACATTGTTCAATAATTTTAAATGAACATAATTTATTGAATCCATTGTATTCTGTATCAGCCCATATACGTCCCACTGCAGGGCACGAGCCTACTCTACAATCGAAAGTACGATTGAGAGTGGTGGCAATCCATTGTATGTCATACATTATTTAGTGATATTCAGTCACTTTTTTCAACAGTTTCTGACTTACACTGTATTGTTTTGTTTTAGATTCGCTAAAAAGATCGGCGTTAACTTAAAAGAGCTCACACAATCTCATTTCCCAGATTTAGTCGATAGAAAGATCACAACAATAGATGTTCATGCCGTGAGCGAAGAACTAAAGACTGACGACGCTACATTAGAACTTATTATAAACGCGTTCAAACAGAAAACTACTGAAGATAGTATTATAACATTTTGTAGACCTGTTTATTCTATTTCAATACAAGCAACGGAGCAAGTGAGAGAAGGAATGTCATTGACAGGTAACAATTTCCTTGATTACTTTACTTACAACATTACTTGCACTTTATTTGCATATATAAAACGTCAGTTTTACTATACCATAAAGCTGAAATAGCCCAATTAGATTTTGGTATAAATTAGATAAAATTATGAAATAAAAGTAATAATGAAAATACGCCGTAAGAGGCTACGATTAATTATCCCGATTCTTGAATGGTGCAAGTTTTTACGCGCACCGCCGCCCGTAGGTTTCATGTCAATAGGCATAACACTAGTATTATTTACACCATAGATTTACACTTATTTAGTTTATTAATTACTCGATTAGTATTTTATTAGTTTCGCTTTAAAACAATTATCTACCGGCAATCAAGTAAAGCGCTCACTCGATGGAAATCGAAAAGCGATAAACACGCTCGACAGACGACAACCTATGATCACCTACATCATCTGGCAATAACATATATCTTGAAAACCTTTGAGAGAAAATAGATTATGGAAGAAAAGTTCAGTATTATTCATAAAATACCATATTTACTAAAAAGCGTATTTTTTTGTAATTTTAGGTGTCGTAAGAAACGTAGTGCCATTCGGTTGCTTTGTCGACTGTGGGGTTGGAAACAATGGTCTTATACACAGGAGTAAGTTGGGAGGCAACCAGACTCCCAAACTTGGCGACAGGGTGGCTGTCACCGTCATCGCCTCTCCCAAACCCAAGAAACTACAATTAAGACTGGACAAAATTCTCGACTGATTTACCATACTTCGGGTAACCGTGACATAATATGTGATTTATTATTAATTAAATGTAAGCCATGTTAAAAATAAAATCTTTTATTTTTTTAGAGAATAATGAGGGTTATTATAATTAATATTTATTCCGCTTCCAATATAGAAACTTCGTGCTTCGGATTAAGCCCGTAGATGTGGAATACAGCCTTGTTGACTATAGCATCGCATATACCGGAAGTAACACTGGAAAATATGTAAATATTCGATATATTATAATGTATTTAGTACCTACACTACTAATTTTAAGTTTTTTTTTTTATTGTGGCCCGACATATTGGCGGCATTGCACCTGATGGTAAGCGCAAATGCCGCCCAGGCAGAGTATCCATTGGCATCGGACGGCAGTCCCATGCCAATGGAAACAATTATGCCGGCCTGCTAAGGTGCCTCTTCACACTACGGCGGAAGGACCCAGGATTGTAGGAAGGAGGGAACACGTGAGATGGCAAACAATTCCACAGCCTGACGGTGCGGCACAAAAAAGAATTAGAGAACCGTTTGGTTCGCGCCGGGATGGTTTGGACCGACAAGCTGTGGCTTCGCAAGCCAGCCCGCGTGGTTCTGGTAAGGAATGGAGAGGAGGGGATCAAGTTGAACAATTCCTCAGAGCATTCCCCGTGATACAGGCGGTAGAACACGCTTAGAGAGGCGACATCCCTCCGGAGTTGTAGCGACTCTAAGTTGCTCGTAACGTCTGCATCATTCACAATGCGGATGGCCCGCCGCTGCAATCCATCCAAGGCATCGAGCAGGTACTGGGCGGATCCATCCCAGAGGTGCGAACAGTAATCCATACCCGGCCGGACCTGCGCTTTATACAAACGATAAAGCTGACCGGGCGTGAAGAACCGACGCACCCTGTTCAGGACACCAATCCTGCGTGATGTGGCAGATATTACGCCCTCGATGTGATTCCTTGGATTGAGATCACAGCGGATATCCACACCAAGGATACTCAGGTCATTCCGCATTGACAGGGGAGTTCTCTGAAGAATGGGGAGGGGAGAGAACGGGGATTTTTTGCACGTGAACGCACACACCTGAGTTTTCTTGGCATTGAACTCAACCATATTCCTGGAACCCCATGTAGAAATGAGATCCAAGGTCCGGTTGAGCTCAATGACAAGATCTTCACGTCCCCTCACAGTTTCGACTCGGCAACCCGGAGGCCCGCAGTGGTATCGCCCATGAACCGTGCTGTCATCTGCATAGCAATGAATGTTGCCAAGCGACAACATGTCATTGATATGCAGAATAAACAAGGTGGGCGACAGAACCGAGCCCTGAGGAATTCCGGCATTTACCGATAAGAGCGCCGAAGCGTGTCCGTCAACGACTACACGTATTCTACGCCCATGCAGAAAGCCGGAAATCCACGAACACAGGTTGCCGGGCAGACCGTATGCCGGAAGCTTGGAAAGAAGACCACGGTGCCAAACCCTATCAAACGCCTTGGCTATGTCGAGGCTCACAGCAATGATACGAAGATTGTCTTACCGTCGGCTCAAACGTGGTTTGGAATCCGATTCAAGCATTTTAGTCAACTGTGAATACGTAGGAATCTCCTCCTTAGAGTAAAATTCAATTTGATTCCTAAACATTTTACTGTGCAACGCATCCCTGAAAAACATATAATTGAATAAGTAATATCAGAAATTGTAATTTAAAACATTTCAATAACATACCACAATATTCCGTCAATAATTCGGATAATATCTGCCATAGTCATGTTATTGGAACTGGAAGTTCTTTCCGCTCCACTGCTATCAGTTACATCGGAAGATAGTAAGTCGTATGGAGGCGTCTAAAATGTTAACAATATAAATTACACACTGCATAGAGAACTACAAAATAAACAGAATAATGACGGCTTGATTAATTTTGCACAAAGTGGCCAATTCGTTTTTTTTTTATTACTATGAATGGCGAGACGAGCATGCCGTTCGCCTGATGGTAAGCGATACGACCGCTCATGAACAGTAGCAAAACCAAACAACACCTTGAATTACAAAGCAATGCTTGGCATTCCACTGCGCTCGCCATCCTGAGACATAAGATGTTAAGTCTCAATATGTCCAGTAGTTACTCTGGCTACAATGCCCTTCAACCCGAAACAACAGTGCGTTTACACTGCTGTTTGACGGGAGAAATAGACACTGCGGTGGTACCCACCCAGATGGCCTCTCGCATATGAGAGACCTACCACCAGTCTCGTGTATAACTTTGTTAACTGACCTTAGAAAAGGTCTATATTCCGCTATAGACTTCCTACGATTGATAAGAATAATGATCAATAAATATAGTGAACGGCAAACAACTTGTGCGGTGTGAAATTGAGGGGTATCAGTGCGATCCTCTTCAACTACATTTCAACTTTAATGCGATCTATTTTAGCAATGCGTTTCAAATAGATAGGTACTATACCTGTTCCCACATTTGCTTCAACAACATTCTTGGATACCCATCGCGCTGGCCTTTGGACGATATGGATACCGTCATGGCCAAATACGACGGCTGAGGTTTTTCTATGTCCAACACGAATGGAGGAGAGTCGTTGATTCCCTAAAAGTAAACCTTCATTTCAACGCGAATAAAATAATAGATTTTACTGGTGGTACTGATAGGTCCCTCATATGTGAGAGACCTGGGTAGGTAGCACCACAATGTCTATTTCACTGTTGTGTTCTTGTTTGAAGGACATTGCAGCCAGAGTAGCTACTGGACATATTGAGACTTAACATCTTATGTCTCTGGATGGCGAGCGTAGTGGAATGCCAAGCGTTGCTATGTAATTCAAGGCGTTGTTTGGTTTTGCTACTGTTTATGAGCGGTCGTATCGCTTACCATCAGGCGAACGGCATGCTCGTCTCGCCATTCAGTGCAATAAAAAAAGATAAATTGAGAGAGAACTGACAATTGCATTATCATATTAAATATTATTATTTACAGAGTTATGACACAGTTTACTAACGGGATGAAACAATCCTTCCTCAGTTATTATGAACTCTTGGTTACATTTCTCTATCTTATTTCTTCTTAACAATTCGTTGCGTTGGTAACGTCTTCGCTCTGTCAAATCTAATATCTCACAAGCCACTGTTGTACTGGAAGAAAACAACAGTATAATAAAATAGGTAGTTATTATCATTTCTTATTTATAACAATGTCCTTACGTGAAAGTCGCTGGCTCTTGTAATGTGTAGACAGTCATAGTAATCCACTCGGTTCCTTTCGGTTGTATGACGCCCCAACATGGTGTCATTACTATGTTCACTATATTGGCTATTCTTTCACTAAAATATCAAAAATGGTAGTTGGTAGGTGAATGGTCCGCATTATATTATGTTTGTATAGTACGGAAAAATAATATTAAACCTAAAAAAAAATTGGTACTTAATCCATCCATCCATCCATCAGCCAAAGGAAGTGCACTTTTGAATATAGGCCTCCCCCCAATGATATCCACAGTGAGCTGTTGGAGGCAGCCTGCATTCAGCGACGTCCCGCGACCTTTATCAGCTGGTTTGAGGACGTTGTTGGTGGACGTCCTTCGCTACGCTACGTGGCCTCGATGCGAGAACTTTTTGGCCCCATCGGCCATCAGTTCTCCGCGCTATGTGCCCCGCCCATTGCCACTTCAACTTACTAATTCGCTGTTTTATTGCTATTCGCTGTTTTATTGCTATTCACTGTTTTATATGTCACTGTTTTTGTTACTCACTCAATAATAATTCATTAAAACAAAGCTACATTATACATATAATATGTACATGTTACCAGATCTATATTTTAACCTTTCCTGTTGACTCTCGATATTGTCGAAGATTTACACCTATAATCCTTGTGCGTTTACTTATTGATGATGATACTTTGATTACTATCGACCCACTAATCTGCTTGATCCTGCTAAACAATAAATTTAATATTGATTGGATTTGATATAAACTTACGGTAGCCAGATAAAACGCATGGTGTGGTCAGTGTCATTGCATATTGCTATAATGTCTCTCGATAACGAGTGAGTAGGCATCGTATTTATTGTAATGTGTTCCATTGACAAATATATCTGGAATGTAAATAATTTTAAATTAATATTTATTATATTTTAGATGTTATACTTATTAGTTCCTCGACTTACAGTGTCTTTCCTATTTGCAGATCTGATAACCTTCTCTATATACCTTGGTATGTCCAATCTCGTCTCCACGCTATTTGGAAGTCCACCTTGCCCTTTCACTAAAATCTTTACAGTGTCATACCCAAACGAGGAATGAAATACTACCTAAAAGTTTTTGTTCTTTAATTTTCATGTCTGCATATTCAACAAATCGTATTAAAATGAAGATTCTCACTTCGTAGTCTATCATTTCAGTTGGCATGAAGGCAAAAGGTATAGCAAGTTTGCCCAGAGGAGGTATTTCTGCGAAGTACAATAAACATCGGATGACAGAATCCGGTGATATAGTATTACCACGCAACAATCGCCATGTGGTAAAAACATCTGTCGGATTGTAAAGCCATACAATCTGAAAATAAATTTTAGTATTTAACCAATTTTAATAACATTCACGGTGCATTTAGTTAGACGCCGGATGTGCAACGCGAGGCCGCAGGTTCGATCCCCGCAGAGACAAAAATTTGAGTGATCTACAGCCTGTGAACAACAGGTATTTGTTTTGGCTTAGGGTGTTTGGAAAACCTTAGTTTCTCGTGGTTTCTTATGCCTACGATCTTCGATCAAATGTGTATTATTTACGATACAAGCCTCGAACTTAGTGTGGGACCAGAACTGTGTCTGTGACTGTCGAGCATTTTATTTGTTATTTAATTTGCTTGCCAAAAATATCTGAAACCTAGGGCTTCATTATTTCGTACCCTTATAACTGGATCCAAATTATTTATCGGTACTCTGCCGCAATCTAAAACGGCTAAATAGTCTTGGATATCCACAGGTCGGCGCAAGGGTGTCAAAATGCCTTTAGTATTCAGATTTGCCTGAATATTAACGTAAATAAAAATAGTCCTTTGATTCGGCAATGTCATAACGTAACATAGCTTATTGGCACCTTCTTGCGCATAATTAAATTTCAAGTACAAAAGCCCAGGATTATCCGTCTGTAAGAAAAAATGAAATGAAATGAAATTCGTTATTACTTTAAAAGGCGTAATATGAATACAATTACATACTGATACTATTCCATTGGTAGGCGTTATCTCGACCAAAGACCTGTGGGAGCAAGTATGTCTCATCTCATAAAACGATATCCCTATTTGTACTTCGACCATTTCGCAATCGCATATTTTTTCCCTGCGCAGGCTCCACGGGACCGGTATTGCGTACACAGACCCCATTACAAATATTAACTCGACAAAACCAGTTCTAATGCATAGATCAGGTGCGTAAATGTTCACGGAGAGTGGTTTGTTTGGACGGCACTCTTCGAGAGCTTTATTTAGCCTGTAAAAGCATTGAGTTATTATACTAGAGCGGACATCAGGAACAAAATCCATGCGTATGGCGCGTGCACAAGGGTACACAGTGAAGTGAGAGGGAAGATATTGTATTTCGTAGGCGTGACAGAGACAGAAATAGAATGTACCGTTTATTTCGTTACAAATATTTTGTTTACAGTGTCCCCTCTAGTATATTATCTCAATGTGTAAAAGGTATAAATTTAAGTAGAAATAAGTAGTACTTAATATGTAGAAAGAAAAAATACTGAAACGCTAAATTAATGGCACGCACTTGTCAACATTAACGATGTTCCAAACGCAATGGTTACTCAAGATAACAGGACATTTCACAGAGATTGTCCGCTTCACCTAAAAATATATATTCAAAAATTAAAAAAGTAATTTATCACGTGCAGGACTCAGGCGTTTGACCTTTGTGCGTCAATTGATAGTCTCATGTAGCATCAGAGTGTTCAAGCCATCCACAAAACTTCTCATACAGACTAGCGTCTGCTTTTACGTTAAATGGCTAGAATCTAGGCTGCTTACTCCTGCTAAGTCCCCGCCAATCCTTGAAAAATTCTTGTTTTTTTTATAGGTTTAAAATACGTCACTTCAATGACAAGGATCTTTAGCAAACGTTTTTAACTCTTGAATACAAGGGTGCCAATTTATAAAAATATGAACGTATCGTATACTTGAGTTTCCATTTAAATTACTGTAAACGCACCTTGAGAGTTGGATAAATCCCATCATACCAGACAATACAAATTGTCTTATTTATCGGTTGTATTTCCTCTATTTCATTGAATTCAGTGCGATAGAGTACCGTATACTTGATGTCGATTTGTCGAGGACCTGCCCCATCCGGAGTTGCAGTAATTTTCACTGAACAGTGATTCGATGGCTTCAGACTATTCTGTTATAATAATACATTCATTATAACATGTTTTAGCGGTTATTATTATTTTGTCTAACAATTAATCTACACTACCAACCTAGTTTAATTCAATCTTTAATATAACTTTATCTTAGGTACATGTACATACTGGAACTGTGCTTCGTCGTGGTTTTGTAAGTCATTAACAATTACCTAATCTTATTTATCACAAATGTTTTCTTACCACAGTAGAATCGATTTCGAACCTATCGCCGCTGAAATCGTCACCCATGCCGTCAATGAGATGGTACAATTTGGACGTAAAGAAACAAGACCCATAGTTGTATAACGTTACAGTGATTGACGAGCTCTCTCCCACTGCTATATCGTGCAGATTTACTGTTTTAGGCAAAACCTGAAAAGAATATCCTCAATTTTGCGAGAAAATGCAGTATTTTGTCTGCCTAAAAGTAATTTAATTCTAAAATATAAGCACTTATGCTACACGAGAAAATAATTTTGATTCATTATAACATTGCAAGTAAATAGTTATAATGTATGTCTGATTATAAAATTCAATTATCTTTACCCTAAGATCCGGCAATTCCGAGAAGCCAGATATGTGAACAAATATTTCAGTAGGTTCGCCGACAGGCCTGAAAGAATGTTTTTTTTATTTTTATAAACTGAATATCAATCCATACCATCCATCCATGTATATTCACTTACTTGCCGTCTATTAAACAAATACAAGAACACGTGATGGTAGTCTCATACACTTTATTAGGGACATCAGGAAAAAACCACCAGTGGTAGCGAACTATCTCCTTGGGTGGTAAAATGATGGAGCCGCAGCTATCAGCTCCAAGCCATGGGACAGATTTCAGTATCCTAATGCTGAAATTGATTACGGGACTCATAAAACATCGTCAAATAGTTAAATTTTTCTAATCTACCAAACTAGTAAAAAGCATTAATTTTCTGATGACTTCGGATTCTTCAACATCAAAATTAAATGCAAAACTAGGAGATTCCTTGGAGTCACTAGATGGAATACGTAAACTACTTGCAAGTTGCAACAGATGGAATTTATGTAACATTATTACTAACTGGATGTTCATTCTTGTAAGATTATGTAGATAAGCCGTGCAATAATTGGTGCAGCCGGTAATTGTTGGTGGAAATTCGTACATCGCATCAGTCGCAGGATTGTAACCTTGAGACATGACTTCCACTTTACTGATTTCAGCATTGCCGCATAAGCAAACACGTGTCTAGTTACAAACGTATGTGTATGTATTGTTAAATAATAAGATCTAAATATTTTATAACATATCAAGAATAAATAAGAAATAAAATAAAACTAGCATTGGTTTAAAACAGTCTTTGTCAATTTTAACTTATAATATCATCCTTTATCACACTTTTCGAATTTAGATTACAGAATATCGACGATGTACCTATCCGTAACACGTAGGAAGAACTGGAAAAGTTTAGTCATTAACACCGTCTTTTAGTTATCTTAACTTGTCCCATGCTAAATGGTCATTGCTAACCGACAGTGAACTTTCCCTTTAGGCCAAGCAAAAATTAGTTCTATTAAATTTAAAATAATTAAGTTACCTTCTGTGTTTTGTTGATAACCAAATCCCAAGTTTCGTAATAAGTCCCAACAGCCTTAGGCTCTAAGGCCACAGATATTATTTGCCATCCACGGCCTTGCACAATCCCACACATAGGCATCACGACAAAGTTCCTGCAGATGGGATATACATACATAGATACATTAAGTAAAGGCACTCAAAGTAGTTGAACGGAAGTTAAATTGGAAAAATCTTACGTTCCCTGAGGCGCCATGAATTTATAATACATCGGTACTTCAAGTTTGTTGCAAAGCATGAAGTTTGCAAAAGTTGTCCTGGCTGGCACGGTGGGCGGCAAAATTACCTGCATCGTCATGGAAGATAAATTAAAATTTCTCATCTTAGAATATCTATAATATAAAGGGAGCGCTGAAACTTCAACAAGGTAGATAAAAATGGTGGTGCCGGGCCACCTTTTTCTGCCCTCCTATTGGCTGATATTTAACAGGTTGTCCAATACCTATATATGAATTATTTAGAAAAGAAGTTAAAAATAAATAATTTAAGGCTATTTAATTCCATTCAAACTTGTTTTAAACGATAGTAGCTAAATATACTTTAATTTATCAAAGGAATTTATTGCTTACTAATTAATTCAATTTTCATTAATATAGGAGCGCAACTAACATTACGAACAAGAAAATATCTACGTTTTTCAAGACGCGAATGTATGACAGCGCTCGCTCTATTTTATAAATAGGTACTCTAAGGTTCTTATGTAAAATTTATTTCTAGCTATACCTTAATGCTATAATCTTACATCTGTTGGACAATCCAATTCGGAGATCCATTCCGTACATGGAAACCAAGTATTTCCAATACATGGAATACGAAACCACGTGTGCTTTAGTTTCACCTGATCTCCGTCCTCGCTATCAAACCTCTTAAATTGGTAATCTCCACACATAAGGTATGAATAAACTTCATTGTCTAATTTAGGCCTGTCGTAAAAATAAAAACTATTGGTGAACCTATAAAAACTAGATATTAAACAAACTGGTTTTTTTAATCTTGAATTCTTACCTATATCTTATCGTAAACAATCTAGATTCGCTTGGAGGGATTATAGTAGCAATAGGGTCTATCACGAACACATTGTCCGGATCTGGAACGAAATTTGTACACATAGCTACCGTTATGAATGTTCGATGTATTTACTATCGATTTATTTATGTATTCACGCAAGGCAACCTCATCGGAGATCCCTATGTCTATCTAGCTGAGATTAGATTAGCTAATGCAAGAATCCTCTGTGGTAGTAATTTGGTTCTATCATTTTTGAATATGCGGGCCCTTGCTAAATCTGATCGATTTAGTATGTTAACGATCAAAACGGCATTTCTTTTGTTACAGGATAGAGACTCCTTTGGATGGTTATACATATAATAAAGTTGCCGTTTGCATTAGAAACAGCTAAGAATTGAAATTACAACCTGGCAACCAGTGAATGTATCCATCTTCTTGCTCATGATTAGTCACACATAGAGTCTGTGATATATTTTTCGTTACATCCATTACACTCCCCGTACCGAAGTCTAAATATCTCTCGAAGACGGATGCAGAGGGAATGTAGGTCAGTCGATTGAGGCTATTTTCCATCAAGTGAGTGAAACGACTTTTTCTTCTCCAGTTCTTTTCAAAGACATGATCGTGGACATTGAATAAAGGGTTTCCAGGTAGAACAACTGTTGCAAACACGTTAAGGAATAACGGTTCCTGTGGAGATTTAGAAGATTGTTTATTTATGTAGGGTAGTATGAAGATTGTGTTATGCACATTATGATTACCTGATTCAAGACCAGGCAAACTAACTCAGCTGTATAGATACCAAGCGATGTACCAGTAAATATAACAGTAGTATTTATCGTCTCGTAAGATCTGATGAGTCCACAATTTCCAGTAGATATCTAAGAAAGTAAAGTATTTGATTAAATCTCTTTATGTGAACGCTATATCTGCAAAAACTGCACATTAAGATCGAGCCTTGTGTCGTGGGTATCAGGAACCACGAGAGACTTCACGTTCTCACAAACACCCAGATCCGATATAAATATTTGTGGGCGCATAAACATTTCTCTCGGTGCGGGGATGGAACGCGTGGCCTCTCGTTTCACAGGCGGCGTCTATCCGCCTGCGCCACGGAGGCTGTCAATAAGGACTTAAAACGATTAAAGATTAAATTCTGAACATTTTACTTGAAAATATCCTTGCCCGTCACTAGGTATAAACCATTGATACGTAGTCTCCGCACCAGACTTATTTATTAAATGTATGACTTCTTTCCTTTGCTCCGTTACATTTTTACATATCCTAAACATAAGCTTTCTCTGGGTTAATACTACTGTGGGTCCTGAAATACATATTTTGGGATAATAATAGCTAGAAATTAATTTAATTCATAAACTTTTATTTGGCTTGTTAATGAACTAGCTTACCGAAACATTTCCCACATACTGTTAGTCTATAGGTATTACCAGCAGTATCGTCTATAACGTAGTATTCTGTATATGATTGTCCTGGGATTGAAGCTTTATATACAATTTTTACTACAGCGCTTTCAGAAGGTTTCACAGGGGTTGAAGTTATTGACAATGTAAAAACGCGGTCGACATTATTCAGAATATACATCAAAGACACACGATATGTAAGGCATTTCTGGAATAAGTACATTATTTTAAAGTAAATAAACATGATTCGGGAAGTTTACTGATGAACATAATAAAAATTGATTACGGACATCGGAAGTATTGTCGATATTAATACATTTTTCTGACACTGAATCCACTGCCATGTATCCAAAATCAACAAATTTAGTACTTGAAACGCTGTCGTCAGATAGATCCTGCATTATTTACTAATATTAAACTTTTAACGCAGTTGCAATAGTTTGTTGATGAAAATTAGATACTATAATTGACATTAAATTATTTTTTTCCAGTCATTGTTCTGATGATTTTTCCTGATGTTTTTTGTGGACGGCATGTTTATGATTTTTTTTGTAACTAACAAACGTTTTATATACTACATGTATGTGTATAGTAATTTTATAGAAATAATGTCAATAATAATTTAAGATTGTGAAACTAATTTTGTATTTATAAACATGTAATATACAAGGCTGTACGATCTTCAATATCTTGCCCATCTGTAAAAAAGCGAATATACGTTACCGTATCTGTCAGTGTCATTGGTAAATATTGTCAGCCAGGGGAAATAAGTGCGTCTTTTTGTCTCTTAATTTTTTTTCGTAATGTTTAAGTGTGAAATATGAAAATACGATACAAAACTTTGTAAATAAAAAATTTATACCCAGGAGACTCGATTCTATAAGTGTTAGCGTATCTAATTCGGGATATAGTCGTGAATGACGGAGTTTTAAGTCAAAGCAAGCTCTCACATCCTCTTTAACTTGTATTTCCTGCTCTCGAGATGCCACCTATTTTGTACACATCTCCTGAGTATACAATCTAACAAATAGAAAATGGATTCTGGAACCGACTGGTTATGTGAGATCCTACAAAATGTGCAACTTGAGCAATTTTACTTGCCGATTAGAGACCAGTTACAGGTAAATACACTTGAGGCTATTTGTTTACATAATTATTCATGCAGCTTAAGTTATTTATATGGCTTGTTTTCTACGTATTTCACGAGTTATTGATAAATTGGTACATATTCAATTGATTGTATGAGGCTAAAAATAATGTTTATTTTTAGATAACAAGATTAGCACATTTCGACTATGTCCACGCCGACGATCTCGAGAGGATCGGCATCAGTAAGCCTGGTGTACGCAGGCTATTTGATGCTGTTAGGAAGAAGAAGCTGCAGCTATGGAACAGAAAGTTTTGGAACAAATTATTTGGCACAAGTTCAGTTAAAGAGAAAACTGAAGTTGTAGTGAGACCTACCTCACAGACAGAGTCAAGGACCACTTGTATAATATTGGAGAAAGATATTGTGTTAGTATGAAATATACAGTGTTTATTAATCATTGGTACAAATATTTAAATTCATATAAAATATTATGTCTACACTTATTTATGAAATGCATTGTTTTAATATTGTCTTATAAATGCAGTTGTGCCAATGTTTTTAATCAACTTGAAGTAGAAATTATAGAACAATATTTTGATAAGATCTTACTTTGATCTCTTTTAAACAGAGTTAGTAGTGAATACCATTAAGTTTTAGTATCTACAATACAATAAAATTAAATTTATATATCACTGATTACATCCTGCAATTTCATTGTTATTAAATAAATTTTGTTTTGTAGGCTACACAATGAATTGGGCAATGGATCATTTGGTGTAGTCAAAAGAGGAGAGTGGAAGATATCAGATCAAGGGCAGACAGTCCCAGTGGCTGTGAAGGTTCTGAAAGCAGATGCATTTGCAACACCAGGCATTTACGATGATTTCCGAAGAGAAGTAGAGGCTATGCACAGTCTGAAGCATGCTAATTTAATAAAACTCCATGGTGTGGTTTTCCATCCTTTGATGATGGTGTGTGAACTGGCCCCTATGGGTGCTTTACTTGATTATATTCGAGCACAGAATGGAAAAGTTTCATTAAACTACATATCAAAATGGTCAACGCAAGTGGCAGCTGGAATGGCACATTTAGAAAAAAATAGATTTTTACATAGAGATTTGGCTTGTCGTAATATTTTATTGTCGACTTTGGAATTGGTGAGTAAAAATGTTGTTGTGTCTGCATTGAATAAAATAAAAAATGGATAAAGAGTAGCCAATGTGTTGATACCAACTTCAAGCAAATTTGGATCAGCCATTTCTGAGATTAGTGTGTACAAACAGACAAAAACTCTAACAATAAATGTTTTTGGATTGTAATATTAGACTACAGGCCCGTGGCAAAAAGTGATGGGTCATATGAACCACCAGGAGACCTATATAGTAAGATACAGGGGCATTAAATAATAATATCTAGCACTATGCCGTCACTTGTAAGCTGTCCATTTGAGTGCAGGTGAGAGTTCAAAAGTACACGAAGTGGGGTACATTTTTGGTCATATATTTTTGTACGGCATTCCTACCATCGATAGATCCATGAAAAATAATAAGAAAACACGTAGTGCCGTACAAAAATAGTGGGCCACAAAATCAGAGGAACGTTAGATTTTCTGGCAATTTTCTTAGTAAATTTAGTCATTTGATTTTATACGGCATTGGTTCCATACAATTTCAATACCTCTTCTAATCCATTATTCCGCAACGCCGTACAAAATCCATGCGACAAGAGAGAGAAATCGGTGGTTGCAACCCATTCCCCTTTAGTGGTCCAGGGTGTGATGTGAAAAAGTACGGCATCGGTTTCATAACATTATGTAGCACTCAAAAGTACTATTTAAAAACATGCCGTCAAAAAATTATTGTTCATTTGAATATATAATATCAATTATACCTAAATTTATCACAAATTTGATCTTGGAAGCTGTAAGGTCATTTGATCCTGTACGGCTACTTATTTTTTAATAAGATATTGGTAAATACTATTGTAATATAATATAGCCGTTCAATAAAAAATGTTCTGTTAAAAATTGGGAGGAAAACAAAATATGACTTTTTTCAAATTATTTCTTAAGTTTAATTTATCGTAGATTAATGAAATACAGCAACTTTCTGAATATTATTGTTGTTTTAAAAAGAACTCAGGTTAATGAATGGAGAAAAAATGATGCCGTACATTTTAATGCAGATCATAACTTATTGCTGATTAAAATGACACTACCATTTCAGGGGTACTTTATGGTCATCTGATACCGTACGGCATTAACATGTTTTTGAAGAGAACAAGTGTTAATATCTATAAATCGTTATGCCGTCTATATAAAATGAAACTGCGTGTTTATTTCATCCAAAAATTAAAAACTATCTATCTCAGTATTAAGATTTTTGAATACTTTTCGATGTAATATACTTTAAACGTTGTCCACGTTTATTTATATTATTTTTTTTTAATTGTGTGATTAAATAGGTTTAATGATACATATATACAAAAATGAAAAATAAAGGTATCATCAACTGCCCTACCTTTGCCTGGATTTTGATATTTATGCACTTTAACGTAAAATAAAGTTAAATATACGATCGATTTTCATGGTATTTACACATATTATCGTAAAAAAAACCAACGAATGTTATAATTTTTTATTATTTTACACAATTTTTGTTTGTAAATATAGTTTTCGAAAAAAAATTCAAAATCGGACAAAGTCATGATCTCATGTCTGTGACATTACCTAATACATTTACTCCTAAATAATTAATTAAACTGTTATGTGCTGACACAATCTAAAATTTAGTTTAATAACAAGACAATACGCGACCCAATATTAATGATATATTTTGGGAGTATTTTAGGAGGTAAAACTGGCTAGGCAATGTCAGTATACTATTTTGCACAATTTCAGTAAATAGCCATAAATGATTAAGATCCTTAGTGACATAAAAATGAAAACAAATTTTGTAACATCTTATTATTATAAATCATTACCAAAGTATGTATAATAAATAGTAAAAATAGCAACTAATGCAGTAGGGACGTAGGAAGTAACAAATAAAATAATCTTAAAATTAAAGTAATAGTACGAGTGCCAACACGCACTAGGCCAGCATAGTGGACTATATGGCCTAATCACTCTCATTCGTACTCTCGATTGTAGAATAGGCTCGTGCCCTGCAGAGGGACGTACTCATATATTGGCTGATACGGAGTACGAGTTTAATAACTTTTCATTAACCTTATCATCATAAATAGCGACAACTTAATAATATATTCAACATCACAACATTTTATCAATATGAACATTGAGATTTGTACGGCATTGATTTTTTATAGGCGATTGCATTTAAAACAAATAAAGTATATAAATGCCGTACAAAAAATATAATACCAAATATAAAACTAAAGTATATTTCGTAACATAGATTTTTCGACAGTTTTTTCCGTCCTACAGACATTTGGACCAAAAAAAATTTACGGCATGTGAAAAAACGTTATCTATGCCTAAAACACTTTCAAAATAAATTAATCTTATGTTGCGTCAAATCACCCCCTGGACCACTGAAGGGGAGTAGGTTGCAACCACCGATTTTTCTCTCTTGTCGCATGGATTTTGTACGGCGTTACGGAATAATGGATTAGAAGAGGTATTGAAATTGTATGGAACCGATGCCGTATAAAATCAAATGACCAAATTTACCGAGAAAATTTCCGAAAAATCTAACGTTCTTCTGATTTTGTGGCCCACTATTTTTGTACGGCACTACGTTTTTTCTTATTATTTTTCATGGATCTATCGATGGTAGGAATGCCGTACAAAAATACATGACCAAAAATGTACCCCACTTCGTGTACTTTTGAACTCTCACCTGCACTCAAATGGACAGCTTACAAGTGACGGCATAGTGCTAAATATTATTATTTAATGCCCCTGTATCTTACTATATAGGTCTCCTGGTGGTTCATATGACCCATCACTTTTTGCCACGGGCCTGTAGTCTATATAGTCCATTTGTAAAATCCAAGCACTATCATAGGAGTTAGTGAATGACAAACAACCATAAATTCTTACAAACTGCTGTTTGTTTGAAAGTATTCTATATCTATCACATTTTTTTAGAAACTACATTATTTGTCCATAGGTTAAAATAGGTGATTTTGGATTGATGAGGGCTCTACCTGATGCGGATGATTGCTACGTGATGACTGAACGTAGACGCGTGCCATTTCCCTGGTGTGCCCCTGAGTCCCTGCGTACTAGACAGTTCTCACACGCTTCTGATGTTTGGATGTTTGCTGTTGCACTATGGGAAATGTATACATTCGGAGAGGAACCATGGATTGGTGAGTGTTTCATAATATTGGTTTTAGGCAGATTGGCAAAATAGAGTCGACTGGAAAGAGATCATCTAACTTACAATCAGGGATTTTGTCGTCATTTCGTCATGATAGAAAAAAAAATGTTTAATAAAGCATTGTGAGACTTCAATTTAAGGAAATATTATTTTTGTATCGGCATATTAAAATTTGAGTTTAAATCTAAATCTGAGTGAAGTGTGTTAATTATTTGCTTAACCTTGTTTCATATAGGTGTAATTGAAATTAGATATATATCTACTAATTAAATACTACAGAGGAATATAATATTAGGAATTCTTTGAATATTTCCTAAAATGTTTGCAATGTAGGGGTCAATTTTTGCATATGGATGGAGTATCAAAGTCAACAACCTTGCAGTTATGAATGTAAACAACATGCAAATATTTTAGTTAGAATTTATGTATTAGCAATATGTGTGGGAAGAAATGTATTTCATTAAATATTACTGTATCAGAAATGATATCCTTTATATAGAACTAGGCCACATGCTGTCTTAGGCCTTTTGATTACAAAGAAAGCCCAGGTCTTTACTGTATCAACCCATAAAAATATAATCGCACATTCCTGACCACGGTACTACTCTACGGTCGAGAGAGCCGAGGTCGATCGAGGAGGCTTAGAATAATCTACCACAACAGATTATTGCGAGTTGATGGGCTTATCAACTATAGAAATGGGACACATTTTTTATTCATCTATTTCATCCCACTGCTGGGCAAAGGTCCTTCATCCCTCCACTATTCACGCTCTAAAGAGATTTCATCCCTCATGGTATCGAAAGCATGCAAATGTCCCGAAATGGAAAAATATGGGACAAATATGGATTCTGTCCTTGGCCGCCCTTATTCATTATTCCGTTGTCGGCTATCAAACACCTGTTAAACTATGCATTATGTGCGTGTTGCTAGTGAGGACTAGTTAATTAACAGTAGCCGATGCACTGGCACTAGGTAAACTGTCTACACGCAACTGCGGCTGTTGGCCAGTAATCAAACCGCAAACTTTGTTTTTTTTTACATCATTGAACAAGAATTTTGATGTCTTTATTATATTATCTAGAAAGCTGTCGTTATTTCTGTAGATAATTATAAATAGCAGTTCGTGTTCATAAAGTTCGTATAATTATAGTATAGCGGAGTATATATTTCGAATCAACTTTCCCGAAAGTTTAATATAATTAGAAAAAAGCAGAACATCATATTGCTCTTGACTGGTTTCTAGTTATTCTTGCTATGAGAAAATATTTAATTTATTATTATTTCGCTATTATAATTGCCAATTTCCTATCTTCCAATTTGATTATATCTACGTAGCGTGGCGCGCGGAAGCTGAATTAATAAATCGCGTTGCGTTCGTCATCTTACTTCCGCTGTGTGGAGCGATAGTGAAGAGCGCTCAGGGATGCCTGTAATAAGTAGAATATTTTTAATTTTATTTTGATTATGCAAGTGGAGGTTTTCAACAAATCAAGACTTTTATAAGGAAAATATTTAATTAATGTAATATAAATCTAACTAATTTTCTAATTAACGCTACATTAGAGTAGGTATTTCAGTCAAAACTACCGTATTTTAAAAACAAATTTCAGAAGTGTTAAAATTGTCATGAGTTGCTGCGATGCACGCTGTTCATAAAACACCTTTGTATAAGATCGATTGAAAACACACAATACCAAACATGCATACAATGAATGAATTCTTCGTTACTGTATCTAAAATTTTTCCAATGTGCTCAACCAGCTTGGTGGAACATCCTCCATGTCCTTACAACTAGAGTATATTTGAATATACTCTCGATTGTTCAGGAATCCCGTGCTATCTAGCAAACTATGGGCTGACATAGTACCAATCTGATAAAATAATTAAAATATAGCATTCCTTTTGCTATTCATTTTCATTATGAAAATTTTCATTGAAACGAGAAGCCGCAGCTTCGTTTTACGCACCGAAACAAATATTTGTGTGAACCACAGGTATTTGTTTCGGGTGTGAGTTTTTATGAGACCGAAAAGTCTCTCGTAGTTCCTGATCCACGACACAAGACTCGATGTTAGTGTGGGGTCAGGACTGTGTATGTGACTGTTGGGTGTATTTATTTATCCAGGGTTAAACGGTTCGGAAATCCTGAGGCTGATAATGCGCGAAGGTCAGCGACTGACCGCTCCGGCGGCGTGTCCCCCCGACGTTTACATGCTCATGATGCAGTGCTGGGACGTCAACCCCAAGGAACGGCCCACCTTCGCCGGCATACTCAGATACCTGGAGATCAACAAGATTGAGACTGCGACTGCAGCTCTTAGGTATGTATACTATTTTGACAGCATCCGTGACGCAGTCGGTTAGACGCCGCCTGTTAAACAAGAGGCCGCGGGTTCGATCCCCGCATCGAGAGAAATTTCTTTCGGTTCTGAGTGTTTGTGAGACCGAAAAGTCTCTCGTAGTTCATAATACCCTCGACTCAAGACTCCATCTTAGTGTGCGATCAGGACTATGTATGTGACTTGGGTGTCATTTTTGTTATAAATGTCTATCGGCCCGTCCAAGCTTTGCCAGGTAGCAATACACTTTTTTGAAAATATTATGTAGCTCATGTCCATCAAGGATAATGTAGGATTCTAACGATGAAATAATTTTTCAATTTGGTTCGATAGTTTCAGAGCAAACAAACAAATATTTTACTCTTTATTATATTGGTAAAGCTGCTAAGTGTTAAAAGCATATTTATACCTTAGAATTTGAAGTTAGTGCAGTGTTTAATATCACGTGTTAAACCCGTAGTAATCGTACAACCAATAATGGCGTGACTAATAATTCCGTAAGTAAAACTCAGCAAGGACATGAAGATAAAAAAAGACATCAAATACCGAGCCTTAGCTAATTGTTATGGAATCCAAGAACTACTCACACATTTTGTTAAGCTTTTAAATTAATTATTGTGACAAAAAGTAACATCAAAACTGAAGGGGAAATTAATTTTAATTGCATGTACAAATGTATAAAATATCGATAACGACTCCAGGTGATAATATTGGAGGATTTAACAGATCCTGTTTGGCGCGAATTTTATGTTCCTACATGAGCGCTGTCTTGCATTCTCAATAATCTCGGAAATTCTAATGGGTGTGTTGACCCTGTGACGTTATTATAATATAACAAAAAGCGGTTACGGATTGTTTCCGTTTGTAAAAAAGTACACGATTTTGTAATTTCTTGAAAGGCGCGCCGAGTGTACATCCATATGTTTTATGGTGTTGTTTTCCTGCTTGTGGCACACCTGCAAGGCCATTTCTAATTGGTATCTTATCTAAGTTTTCATTGGAAAGTTTACTTCTTACAAAATTGCACTGAAAACTATGATGTTTATGAGGAATTTACCTTTTAACTTATCTTTTGTATTTTTATTACATAAAACAACTTATTTCAAGCTAGCTAAGACGTCAGATCGTGTTTGTTTTGTATGTTATATGGGATACGATTTATATACATTATTCGGTGAAAATAAAATCCTTGTTATGTACCTTATTTTTTCCCCAACAGCTATAGGAAACAAGGTCAGATGACTGTGGAAGCGGGCGATCCTATAGTTCTTATCGACAAGAGGCCAGAGTTGCACTGGTGGAAGGGACAAAACCAAAGGACGTTGGAAGTCGGACTATTTCCCAGGTACATCCAAATTATCATTGTACAATAATTTATAGAATTTTTAATTTTTTTAAATAGTGTATAGATTTTTTTGTCTGTGTAGCGGACTTCTTGGCATTCTTTGTCTATCCTCATCCAGGAATCTTGATAAGATTAACACTCTCCTAATCTCAAGGATATCGTAGATAAGGTCCATACTTGAAAGATTTTAATATAAGTTATATTTTGTTATGAACGTAAATATTAGCTTTGAAGCAATATTTAGCAGTCTTATGATACATGCAATTGACACCTTTGACGTAATTCATTATTTAAGTCGCACGAAACTGACCTAATGTATACTTGTGTTACATATTCATACTTGGTTGAAATTTTCAGTAATATAATATCGACCGGAAGGACCACCAAAAATAATCAAGTACAACCAAAAAAATCGCACACGTTGCCTTCAACATCTAAAGGTGAGTTATTTGTAATAACAATTTATAATTTCTGGAACAGGGTGTTGAAGTATTCCCAGGTTGGCAATGTACATGATATAGTTATCGTGCTTTTCATCAAAGCGCGTCACGCATGTATTTGTTTTTAGTATTTTTATCGCATGTATACGTAATTTGTTTACATCTAATATTTAAATCGAGTAATTTTTTCCTTAACCAAATTTTTTTTTTTTATCTTTTTGTCACAAAAAGAGGAGCCTTTGTAATAGTATGTACCAAAAACCGCGACAGTCCAACGCGTTCAGACGACCTAAATAGCGCAAAGAAATTACTAGCGGGCCGAGAGCGGTCGTAATGTTTGTAAATACGCGCACTCCATATCTGCCTAAGTCTGTTTCGTCATTATATGCAATATGCTTTTATACGATCGCATTCACTTTTATGACACGTGCCCGAGTGCCTAGCGTCGTACCAACGCCTTTATTTACCAGTAGTCCAGTATGAGAGCAATTCTTGATTATTAGTATCAAATTATGGGCCGGTCATAGCTTCCTTGATATTTTCAATACATTTACATATTAAAGTCAGGGATAATATTTTCAATTTCATGATACCACAGCGTTAGAATAAAACTGGTTCGTAATTGATATCCATGAAATCAGTGGCGTGCACAGGATTATGATACTGGGTATGCGGCGAAGTACTCGGCACAAAAACTTTTCTTTTATAGATGTTTAGCATAGCCACAGCCACGCGACGGATCTCTAAGTCGGAAACCATGCCAACAGAACAAGTCTTAGATGTACTACTATTCATATACATCTACGGAACGCAGAAAAACCAGCGATCGATTGTCGTGGCCGAAGAAAGTCTAATAAGTAAATGATTAATAAACTAAAATATTATAACTACTCACCGAGTCAGCTTCAATTTTCACATATTCAAGGTTCCGGTTAATTGAGATTACTATAGCCCGATGTAAATAAACGACCACCTCAAATATCTTATCCAAGTGAGTGATGGTTATAGAACACGTCCCTTGCAAGATATCCGATGTGGCCTTTAAAAAGACCGATTTTCATGTGATTCGCAAAATATATAAATAAACTTAATAATAAAATTACGGGTTAGTAAAAAAAAAACTACTCATTCATTTATAGATTAAATCTATGCGCCTATCCTTTTTTAAATATGATTTTAGGATATCGTCATAGAAAGTTGGATTGCGTTTTAATTCTATCATTAATGCCTTTTCTATAGAAATCATGGAAAGCTCTGTGAGTCGTTGTTGATTTTGTGTGTTTCTCAAATATGTGTGGATACGTTTTAAACACGAAAATGAACGCTCTGCCGATGCGCTGCTTGCTGGGATAGTCACAATGAATTTCGCTAATCGTAACACTTCAGAAAAAACTTTATTTAAATTGTCTTTATACAAATTTTGAATAATACTAAATACACAACTATTTGCAAATTGAGGTGATCTATAAATACAGCGCAATTCATTTTTCAATTTATCAAAATTAAAATGTGCCTGATAATTATTGGTGAACTCTCTGATTTCATTTTCAGGGAAACGTTCACTATATTTTTTAAAATTCTCACAAGAAAGTAGCTCAATAAACTTTAAATCTTTAATGTTTTTATAACGATTTCTTAATTCACTGACTACATTATCAATTATTTCAACAAAAATTCGCCGATAATGTATTTTTACATCATCGACATTGCGCTTTCTTTTAGGTGGTCCGGTAATGTGAACGGCGGCATCATAATAGATCTCGAACTTCTCTCTAAAACGTTCTAAAAATGACTCTAACTCTTTTATCTTTGTTACACAATACGCGATGTCACTAGTTTTTTTTTGCAAAATATCGTACAGAATATCCGTTTCTGCAAAAATATCAGCGAAAAATTTTAAAAGAAAATTAAATTCAAATTCTTTCATAATATATAAAAATGAACTGACTTGTGTCAGTGTTTCACCATCCCAGTCTTGTGTATTTTCGTTCATATTTTCAAACAATTCTAGGAGGTGGGTGGACGCATTATTAATAATATTAACCGTGCGCGAATGATATGTCCACCTTGTTTCCGCGACACGAGGCAGCTTTTTCATATCGGCAAAGTTGTTGTAATGGGCCATTCGCTTTGTACTGGTGTGAAAAAAAGCCGCGATTGATTTTATAATACTAAAAAAGCGTTTTGTTTCAGCAACTCGTTCGAACGATTTCGATAAAACTAAATTTAATATATGTGCTGAACACCAAACGTACATAGCTTGTGGACATTTTTGTCTCACCAAAGCCTGCACGCCATTAATTTGTGAGGATAAAACTGCTGCCCCGTCGTAAGTTTGTGCAACTAATTTGGATACACAATCGAACTCTTCTAAAATTTCCAAAATAATAGAACTCAAGGTTACAGCGGTCCGATCCGCGCTGACATCAACATATTTGATAAATCGATCTACTACTTCAAAATCACGAAAATATCTCAAAACTAATACTAATTGTTCACGGCCGCTAACATCAGGAGTCTCATCTACCATGACGGCGACAAAATCGGACTGTTTAATTTCGGCTTTAACGCGATCGATCATCACAGATGCAACGCTCGAGATCAAATCATTCTGCGTACGGTTCGACATGCCCGTGAATGAGGTACTTGCACTCTGTAAATGGGTTTCTAAAATTCCATCATACTTGGCTAATAAATCTACTATTTCTAAATAATTACCTCTATTCAACGACGATACTGACTCATCGTGACCGCGAAAAGCTAATTCTTGTTTTCCCAGAAAGCAAACAACATCGATCAGCCTTTGAAAAATGTTTCTATTGCGATCAACTTTAGCATTATGCCTCTCAATATCTAATCGTAACTGGCTGTTGATACTCATTTCAATACGAGATTTACCAAAAGTATTTAATTTTAAGCAGGCCTCCAGATGTTTTTCTGTATGGTCATGCTTCTTTGCCGCGGCATAGAAATTATTTAAATCTGAATATCCTGAATCAGTCCACACTGTACTAGAATTACTAAACAATATGCAAGGAAAACAATATAATTTAATCGTGTGTACACAACCACACAGCCAGTTATACGTTTCATAACTTTTAACATGAAACTTTCGAGTTACATTCCCTTTTTGTTGATTTAATTGTTGTAACTCGGGTACACACCTACCTTTAGACAAAATTTGAATCTTTTCACTGAATGACAATTGTGAGAACTTGTTATTTTTAATTTTTAATAAACACACACTTTCAACACAAACCTCACAATCAAATAACATTTTAAAAAATCAACAAACGTACTAGTAAAAGCAAATCACTACAATTATTATAGAAACTCAGAAATAAACTGTTAAATGTACACACTTTCAAATATTAAAATGTAAAATATTATAAGAAAACTATAATTAAACTGACGCAAACAAAATAATAAACAATGCTTATCACATGAAAAAAGCAAAATGGCCCCCGCGAAACACAAAAAAATTGTGCTATTTAAAGAAATAAAACCTTACCAAACAAAAATGCATAATGTGCATTTTGCGCAGTTTATTAGATTTCTGTCTATTATTTTTACTCGGATTATAGGCAACGAACATTTCCGATTACTCCCGACAACTGCCGAGCTTCCGAGGCCTGCCGCAGGAGTCGCGGCTTTCAATATTCATGCGTGTGTGCGTTTGCGACTATGCACGGACACCAAAATTACTACACACATGCAAACAAATGTCATGCGGGACGCGGCGGCATTACTTGGTTGATTAGGTACATTATTTTGCTTTGCAGCGCCTTTTGCTTTTCGAGTGGCAAACATAATGTTTGTGCGCTTGCAAATAGGTGCTATTTATAAAATATTAGGCGTTATTAAGTTATTATATTTTGTTTATTCATTTATTTACTGTTAATTAAAGTCATTAAGAAGTACGTACGTTATAATAAAATATCTGTAAATGGCAAGTAAAGCACTGCATTTCTGCCTACAAGGAGCGCACGCCCCTGCATGAAATGTGTTTGTGTAATGAAATGAAAATGCATTTATTAATTATTCTTGCAGCTTATTATTTTCGTCATATTGTTCATCACGTCAATGTTACGGGTACTATTCATAATAGTTGATAAATCAAGTTTTTCGATAAAATACCAAATGTGTAGCTAGACTTCAAATAAGCCCATATCCAACAAACTAATAAAAACCGTATATATTTCACATAAACATTAAACAATCATAATATCCGTGTTGCGTAACCAGTACCCGAAGGCATAAACGTGTGAATATGACGCGTTTTCATTGACGCAATGAGTCCTACGTCCAACCACACTACTGTATAGACTGTAGGTGTGTTAGCTTGTCCCGCGGCGTCCCGTCGCTTTCATTCATTACGGCTCGTCTATTTTAGTATCTAGCGCAAGTCACACCCATACTCCGGGCTACGTGACAGAATTATTGCCTTCGCCTTGATGCTTCGGTTTTGTTTATAGACCTTACATGAACTTTTCCAATTAATGAGCTCAAATGTCTTGTTTCCGCGTGAAGGTGCGGTTTTGTTAGCATTTTTATGTTTTTTTTCTTTTAAATCTATAAAAAAGTTGCATGTCGTAGTTTTAATTTCCATTTAGCAATCTTGTTTAGGATAGGAAAACTTTTGGACCAGTATTGCATAATTTCGAAATCGAATGATTTGATGACAGGCTAGTTGCAATAATATACATAAAATTATGGAACAATATATTATGTAAACATAAAATGAGGAGAGAAATGTATACATATATCTATTTTACATCTAAGTATATTCAATTATAACATCTCTTTCATGATTATAAACTGTAATGAATACATCTCCGTAACTTCCCGTTATTGTATACAGCGTGTATCTGCGTATGTGTTATCAATACGTAGTTACGTCCCATGGTGCATTTGCGTCGCGCATATAAAATATTTAACATTGAAAAGCGCTAATCTGTGACTAAGTGGACATGTTATCGCCATTGTGAATAATGCACACATACCTTACTCAAACACCTTATACATGGTGTCCTGAATATTTGTTAAAAGGAATTGATACTTGAATTATAGAGCCTAGTTTTTTGTAAAAATTCGGTTCTAATAGTATTATTGAGTATTTATTTTCGCAATAATCCTGGAGAAAAGGAAAGATTTATTCGTGTATCTTGTACCGCGTTATTGTCGTAAGGACCTAGGATCAAACCGTATTTAGTAAATATCAAAATTCTATCATCAAAGTAACTATAATAAATTAAAAATAATTCTATATTTTAACTTGATTAAAAACTGCCATTAATGTAGACAATATCTTTATTTATAATGTTTATTTCAAGATCATATACAACATACGACTTTGAAATAAAAATCTGCAAAAGCATTTTGCTGTAATTGGAATGTCCCATTGCTTGACATGAGCGGACGTATACATAACAAGTCGACGTAGAATATCAGTCATCCAGTACTACGTTTGTTAGACTACACAGAACCGACAATTTATTTTGAATAGCTTGGATACACACATAAGTATTTTCACAATGTGTTCATTCATCTATAAAGCTAGCGATAATATAATTGACCATGAATATATACGTAATTTCGAAAATTGAAAAGTGCTAGGGCCCTACTATATTCATCCGAACGAACGAAGTTCGAAACTTCGGATAATCGCAGTTTATATACGATACGAATGTACCTACATATACTTATGGTCATAATTGACTTATGGTTACGATGTACGTTATACAACTTCGAACTTTTACAGAGTAGATACATTCGTATCGTATATAAACTTCGATCGTCCGAAGTTTCGAACTTCGTTCGTTCGTTCGTTCGGATGAATATAGTAGACCCTGATGTGGTTGAATTTCGGTCGGCTTTATGAACCACTGTTTACTGGTTCGTACCCTGCACTCTTAAATATTTATATGGCTTGACTGTACCTATTCGAGTCTAGAAGTTTGTGCATGTTAATATTATGTTTGCAAAAGAAAAACACAGGACTAATCCTAATTTATTAAAATAAAATAAAAAAGTAACATTATGGAACACCATGTATAACCAATCCCATCTGTGTAGTACACGACGGCATTACGTGAATTGATTTGCATTCATAACTTATGTCAGGATTTTCCTTGAGTCAATACCAACCGTATCTTGTATCTTTACCGCGCCATAGAAATGTGAACTAAAATACAATGAGTCATTGTCTTTGCCGCTGTTATATCAATTGTTTATTCAAGCATGACGGCCTTTGGAAATTTTATTTACACACCGCGGCTAATTTTCAAGGGAAACTTTACAACTTGTATGCATTTTTGAGGCAAGGAATTTAGTCGTTTCATTCATATCGCATCTTAACATTTAGTTGGCAAATAAAACGTGAGAATTAGTGGGTAATAGAATGAAATAAGTAGAGAAACGTTTAATTTCAATTTCTGATATTATGATTCCTAGAAATTAAGTTTGCCATCGAATCGTTACGTTAGGGGTGTTCACTTAAAATGTAAAGATTTATAAGGAAATTTCTTCATTCCAATAACATCTTTTGAATTATATTTATATGCTATGCGACTTAGACTTGAAAAGCTTCTTAAAAGAATTCAGAAATCTTTGAAGCAGGGCAATGCGATTAAGATTTCTTTAGAGTCGAGTTATCCTACGTTCGGTTCTTGGAATTCCGGATTGACCTTTGACCTCGTTCGTTACTGTTATAGAAAATGTGAGAGGAAAATTCGAGAAATATAGGAAATTATATGCTTGCTTGCACAACTCATTTATTTATCTCAATCTGTAATCAGTTAAGTATGAAATTGTTGCTAATTAAGATTATTCCTGTTTAATTAATCCAAGTTTTTATCTTCAGTAATGATTTATTTTAACTTGAATTTCTATATAAAAGCAATTTCTCTAATATTATGTGATGGTCCACCTTGTGGATGATGGTGAAAAAAAGATGGATACATAAGATAGGGATCTTATGTATCCATCTTTTTTTTTTCTTGGCGGGAAAATCCTTTTATGGACCATTCCACCCCCGTAGGGGTGAGGGTGTGTTGGACTCACGGGCGCCTTCCGGCTTCCTTCCATTACTTTTTGATTTACCACCCGGTTCGGAATGCGGTTTTCACTAGAGACGAATGGGCAAGAAATTCTAGTATTGCTATTTTCAAAACCCGTTTACAATGTAGTGATTATTACAAAAGTTACAAGTTGGTTTAAATCAGGGCGGTTAATAATAATTTGTGTTAAATTTATCTAAAATAAAATTCATTAAAACGTAAAAAAATACGTTATAATTAATATGGCTGAGTGAAGCGAATTCGCTCAGAATGAATAATCAATATACCGTTTCGCCAATGAAGTTTTGTTGGCTGACACACATTCACCATTGATTGTTGCAGTCCATCCAATCCCAGTAAGTACAAGTCCGTCCCACAACGGATCATCGGAAGTGGTTCTGCGCAAGCGTCGCAGCGTGGAGTCCTCCCAGGCCAACAGCACGCGCGGCGGCAACACCGGCAGTAAGCACTTTAACTACAATAAGCTTGTCAACGACCGCGCCGCCCACACTATATCTAGGGACCTGCACGCCAACAGCCAACGGACAGGTAAACTATATGGATGTTTGAAACATTTTCACAGACATTTCATTTTAGTGCACCCTGTATAGTCATGTTATTGAATTTATTTAGAATTTTGTTAGTGTTGATAAGAATGGAATGCGCACGTTTAAGCCAAAATATAACCATGTCGTATGAATTTTAAAAATATAATATAATTGATCCTAAAACGGAAATATGGATAAAAGATTTGATTTCCAATTTTAAATTGCAACAGTAAGTTTGCAACATTATAAATGGCAAAAGGCTAGATTGCCGATCTATTCGAGTCTGTCTCAAGTTACTTTAAAATTAGGATGATTTATTAAGGGCTGATGAAATAAACGAAAGAAATATGTCGCCGGCACTACTTATAAAATATTATGCAACTTCGATCAAATATACACTAGATACACAGTTCCCTGTAAAAGTTCTGTTAAAAAGTGACACCGATGCATAACATGAAAAAAAGTAAACAAAAAGATCACATATTCCAAATAAGTTAACACAAATTCCACCTTATTCCTGGAGCTTAAAGTAGCTTTTCATATAATATTGTCTAAAGTTCTGCGACGTTTTAGAAGCAACAGTCGGTGCGCGATTGAAGGCGAAAGAGTGCTTAAAGCACTTTTTTTTGGTGCCATTTTCTATGCGCTCATGTTGTATCTAGTGTATATTTGATCGAAGTTATGCAATATTAATTAATATTTGCACCTCAGATTTTGCAGTATAAGTGAATAATGAACTACTCGCCTTGCATGCACGAACGTCCTTGGTTCTTTATAAACACAACCGTATCTTTGTTCACATCACTCACATATTATGCTTTTAAGCAACAACTATTATCTGATATATTAACGTGCACTAATTTTCAGTAAAAGAAGACTTATTGATTGATCTGGACTTACCGCCTGTTACAAAATTAAATTCACCGTCTGCTAATGCAGCCAATCAGAGTAACGTTTCAATACTTGATGAGCCGATAGACGTGCCTGAAATTGGTAAGTATTCTCAAAGAATTTAAATTCGTTAAAACCCCGCCTACCTACTTTTATTTAATTAAAATATAAGCTGACGCCCTTAGATGTCCTTTGTGGTATAGCAAGCATTTCATATAATTAATATATTATCTATGTAGGCGTAACGTTAGACTTAATTTAACGTAACATAGCTGTAGGAGTAATTGTTTTAATTAAGTGCTTTTAGAACGTTTTTAAGTCTAACTAATTATCTTCACAGGTCAAAACGCAGACTGGGGACAACAAAGTACTGAAAGTCTACCCACATACTCGTTAAATACACAGAATGTGCAAAACGTTACAAACATGTATGGTGCTAAGTCATTAGATAATTTAACTGTATTCGGAGCCGCGAGTGCTAACAACCAAATGTCGCTACAAATGGATCCCTTCAACACGCCGCAGTGGCCAGAGGATAAAACTTCAAGAAAGAATTATGATATGCGATTAGGCGCATCTAGTGCATCGCAACCAATTTACAATGAATCTCAAACATACTCAGTTAGCAATTATAATACTACCACAGGATCGGAGTGGTCCTACGGATACAACAATAGTGTAGTTAGTAAAAACAATCCAAATAATTCTACGTACGGTGTTCCTAACGCTACGTATGCGAACGCAAACGCTCTCTCAATGGAAAGAAACGTGCCAGACGTTTCGAAATCTCTGGCTGAAATGTCGCTGGACGACAGAATTTCAGAATCATTGAATCTCAGATCAAAGAATACGAATAGTGATAACATATACTCAAATAGCACTTACAGTGAACAACCATCGACATCGATGGCGCAGAACAACACTGCAAACGATAGTCGATATAACGACATTCCCCTGTACAATAACTACGACATAAACCCGGCGCAACAACAGTTCATACTCGAAACGAAAGATTACTACACTAAACTATCGACGCCGTCAAAAACGGTCAGAGACAACTACGAAAAGAACATATACGTACCCAAAGGCGAGGAAGAAGGCGAGAAACTGAAGAACTTCAGCGACTGTTTGGAGAATTCTAAGAATTACTCCGCGCTGAAGTACCAGAATGTGGACTATAGTAACTATGCGAGCTATTCTGGTAATTATAGTTCTAATTTGGCATCGACGTCACGTGATGTGAGGTATGACGAAGTCAATGAGACGGCGAGTAATTTTTATAGTGAGATAGAGGATCCGATGTATGGGTCTGCGCGAGTGTACAGCAACGCGTGCGTGTACGACGAGGTGCACGACGACGCGCCGCGCCCGCACCGCCCCGCGCCGCCGCGACCCTCGCACCTGCCGTGATCACTACATATTTACATATATACACGGTATATACACATTACTACCGAAAACCGAGCCAGGTGGTCATTTTAGTGACGTAAAACGCAATACAAAAATTTCGCTAAAAAAATTTAGGTTTTTTTTGTGATTTTTATGATTTCAGACACAATGCAGCTTAAAATTTCGCTACAATAGAGTTCTTTTTTTCTATGATGATATATGCGTAGTTTTTCCTAAAATAATAATATACACCCTTTTATTTAATAAAATGCAATGTTTTTCAAGAGCTTAAATTTCTTTACCATCCAACCACGATAATACTTAAAAAAATGCAAACAAGTTTTTGTGATCTTTTTTAATAGCACAATATCATGTTAATAGCACTACCACCTGGCTTCGTTTTCGCTCGTAATCTGGATATACCCGTTATATACAAGTTACCATTATACCTTCTAAAAAGGTACTCAATTATTAGAATTGTTGCGTCCTCATCCGAATATAAAACAATTTGAAAAAATGAAACTGTAATGTTTTGCAGAGTTGATAGGTTAGATGTGTCAAAATAATTGTTGAAGTGTATGGAGTTTAAATATATGTTTAATATCACAAGGTGCGCCATCGAATATGTATATTTCCAGAGATTAGTTACTGTAAGCTGATATCATGTAAGTAACACATCACTTAAGTATCGTAGCTTTTTTCGAAAATGTATACAATTTGTTCTTGATAATCTAAAATGTAAATTGGCTAGGTGAGGTTTTGAAATTATTAGTGTTGAAGCGGCCTAATTACAACTCATAGTATTAATTTATAATAGTGCTATTTTATTATATTTTTACTAAATTACTCTGATTACAGTATGTGACGTTATGAATTAAGGGGCGTTCCGAACGTTGTGTATGTGGCGAATGTGAATTCGTAGATATTTGCATAGTATAATGTTGCTTATAAAGGAGATGATAAAATGTATGTTATGGAAACAGGCCATTCCTGTGTAACACGGCTACAAGAAAATTGAAAAAGAAAACAGACGGAAAAAAGATCGCTTAGACTATCGAATATTGACGATTTCAACCAATGTGACTTCTAGTCGGTTCTTCTCGCCTAGTACATGTAAATGTTTGGAATGCCTCTATAGAACCAGCTTATTTTATGAAGGCTATATTCAAATCCTGTGATAAATGACGCAGGCCGCTCGTGCTAGAAGATAGATATTGATATTACAAAAGACTGAGGGAGATTATTAAATAGAAGGAACATCACAGCTAAGTATTATAATAATTTGTAAAATGGTATAATATTATACTGAGAACACGAGAACAGTATGTCAGAAATATTGTACTTGTTGTACGGGATTTAAACATTGTTGAATGAATACAAATTTATTGATGAAATGTTTACAAAATCTAAAATAAGTAGCTACTTTAGCCCGATTTCATACATCCGAAATAGCTGTCTGAATTGACTCAGAAAGCCCGGAATACCATACAATATCAATAAACCACACACACATACTTGTAATATATTAATAAAAGTGCAAGTAAAAGAAATAAATTTCACCATGACAATATATTGACGACAGACTTGTCTAAGGTACATGTTCGGTATTCAGTATATGCTAGTGGCCAAATACATAGTATTACAAGTGGCCAGATACACTACAATACTTATTTTTTCAGATTACGAATTTCCCAGATTGCTCTATAAAAATGATACGAGCTTTCTGAATTCTGGATCGGATTGAATTCAGATTATGAATTGAGATAGCTATTCCGGATATGTGAGGCCGAGCTAACTGTTGTCAAATAGAAACGTTATATAATGCGGAATAAGCTTGAAATACTTTCAGTCATGAAAGTAGTTAGTGTCACATAATAGCTAAATAAAAAAGACCCTATCCTACATATATAATAGCATTTAAATATTGCGTTTATTTTAAACAAACTTTGGTTTCCTTGTTCTCAGCTATGGTATTATATTATACATTTACATATTTTTAATAAGACATAATATATAGTTTTCAAGAGCCCATTACACGTAGCAGCCATTTGTAATAATTAAAAAGCAGTTTTTTATTATTTTAAAATAAATAATTTTAAGAGATTTACTCGCAAACTACACCGTTTAATCTTAATAACATATTGGCTAAAAGTCTAAAAAGATAATGTTGAAATGAATAAAAACTGATACATTCAAAAATCGTCATTTCCAATTGTCAATCAAATAGAGTGAATGATTCACAGATAATGTTAGGAATGTTAATACCTTTAAATTCATTAAATTATTATTATGTGATAGGTTCTCCATTCAACTTCAAACTGAAACTACAGCGGATATTTTTGTATACACTCAGATAGCGGTTAAAGTAGGTATACATATTGCCGTAAAACTTAAAACTCATCATGACTCACGCAGGTTATCGCGTTTCCAGTTCAGGTTCAATAACTATGGTTGTATGTTAAATGTGTTTGACTTAAATTATTTAAATACAGTTATCTAATGGAAAATTGCAGAGCAGAAACTTTGTTATATTACAACCAGAAGAATATATGTATATGTTAACGGAAATGTATGGAAACTAGAAATTCTATACGATTCCTAGGAAATCTATACATTTCTAGGAATTGTAGAATTTCTAGATTCATATATTTCCGTTAACATATACATACATAATATTAATCTGGTTGTAATATAACAAAGTTTCTGCTGTGCAATAATTATATTGTTTGATGACCATACATTTTAACTCTGTGCGTCTATTCACTCTATTTTACAATTGTTTGAAAATTTGTATTATATCATTCAGATATTATAATTAAGACACTGTAAACAAAATGTTTATAACAAAAATGAATGGTACCGTACCACTCCTAGGCAGGAACATCATCTTCGATCTAGATTCCCTCTAGACTCGCTTTATGTTCTGTACCAGCACAATGCGTAGAGATTTTGTTCCCGATGTCGGCTCTAGTATAATACCTAAATATAATAAATGCATTGTGTGTGAAATTAACGTATATTAATGGGATATTAATATATCACGTGTAAATAATAAATGCAACTATTCTCATTTAATTAGTTATATTTTCAGTCCATATTTTATGCCATTTGTTGGACGTATACTAAACGTGGACGGAGATTTTGTACTTTTAATTTTTAGTAAAATCTTGTCTATTATGTGATATATAAGTAGGATTCATTTTCATTTTATTTCGACTTATTTAAGTCATTATACATTAGTGCATGTTACTTTATTTCTTGAATGTACTGTCGATATTTTTGAGGTTTGAGATAGCAGACAGAATATAGCGGTTTTTGTTTTAAATGCGCGATTGTCGCATTTTTATTTTATTGTTATTATACATGATTATTGTGACGCAGCAGATGTATAGGCTCAGAACAGTAAAATTAAAAATAAATATTTGGAATCTTTGGAATAAAAGTGTAGTAACTGACGCCCAGCATAAGAATCCTATTGCGTAATAAGATTTATATGTCTTGAAGTTACACAGGGTATATCAAGACTGCTACCGACAACGGAGCCGGGTGGTAGTTTTAGTGACTTCAGATGCAATGCAACTAAATTTTTTTCAAAAAAAAGCCTCGATTTTTTTTGTTATTTTCTTTTATCTTCGTATTTTGGTAATAAGTACATAGTTTTTTCTAAAATAATAGTGTACACCGTTTTATTTTTAAAGACGCTTTGGTACACAAGGGTTTCAATTATTTTAGCAAAAACTATTGATTTAGAACCGAAACACGATGACATTTAAAAAAACCACAAAATAATATTGTCGCGTTTCTTTGCGAAATTTTTAGTTGAATTGTGTTGGTAATCACTAAGACTACCACTCGGCTTCGTTTTCGGTAGCAGTCTTGATATACCCTGTATACTTCATTTATATGCAAGTGCTATAAAACTTATTTTAAAACATTGTTTCACATGTCATCGCAACATAATGTGGGCGAAGTCGTACAACAACGGGAATCGATAGTGCTACTTATTTAGTTAAGCAATTAGTGAACTAATACTCAGACGAACATCACACGGTGCCTCACCAATAAGTACCTGTTAGATTAGTTAGTCGCACACATTTTAAATATTAGCTGTGTTTTTACAATGTCCTTGTAAATATTACTTGCGTATATATAAACAAGGTCTCAGGTCCGAATCCAGGGTCGGACAAAGTGACATTGGATTTTTCTATTCATTATTAGCCCGGATTTAGGAATTTGTGCCTGATATGGCGATAGGCTCGCCATATCACATCGTGTGACGGAAAATAAAAGGCGGAATGTGGGTGTCCTGAAACCTCTGCCTACCCCTTCATGTGTATTTTTCCATCTATGTATATATATTTTGGCACAAAACCACGAAGTTTTTTAGCACTATATTTATTGACCTTAATGCATAATGGTAATAAGCAATCTCGATTAATATATTTTAAAAGATTCAGTGAAACATACAACGAATATTAGCAATATTTTCACTTCCTCTATAAAACATTTTTTTATTGCAATTTTTAACTTATTCTTGCTCTCGCCGCAAAATTATGTTGTGTTACGTAATTGTGCAACAACATAGTAATAGTATTTTAATAGAAGAAAATTATTTGGACATTGTAAAGACATTATTTTCTTTCATTCGATTATATTTATGCTGTCAATACTATTGGCATATAGCTGCTACATGTAGTCACAAGATCATTTCAAATACTTGACATTTCGTTTCCAATGTGTAAACAATTCATTAAGGATCTTATTTTAATATACGTTTGTATGTTATCTTTATGTTACGGGATATACTTTTTATTTTTCTGCGAGTTTCTAAAATACTATTCTTTTTTGCCATATATTTTACTTATGGAGTTGAGGTGTCGATGATATCTCTTGTAATATATATCGAGTAGCAAACTTATTACGACCTTATTAATAGACAGTTTATAAATCTATTTTAGCTACCGAATGTGTTCTTCGCTCAAGCTGAATTCAAGACATCCGAAAGAAACAAAACATTCGATAACTAAAATAGGTTTATGAATTGTCTTTGAATGAGGTCGCTAAAGTAAAAATAGAGTAATTTAAACAATGCAGGCAATTATTTGTTGACGCCAGTTAAGTATTTGTTCCTAATTGATACAGGAAAATTTACAAGTGCATAAATTGAGGGCGGATTTAAGACATAGACTTATTCAACTCTCGATATAAGGACTCGGTATCTCATTGCATCCAAATTCAAGTTATTATGTTTTTTACAATCATCAAATTTGGTCCAGCCTTCTAGGTACTCATAGGAGTCTACGATAACATATGGTATTTTTACTTAAAACTGTTTATGGAGATTCCGAAGTAATCCAGGGTTGAACATCTCTTATCTCAACTCTCACTTGATAAAAAATGTGTGTTATTAATTGACATAGTTAAGGACGAAATATTTCTCAGCGAGATCTATGTTTTGTAAAAGTTTTATGTAATATCACATAAAAAGTCAGTAGGTGTAACGTAAGCATCGTGTTAACACGTCATATTTATAATTCTGTGTATTGAAATGTATAAGACAATGTAACACATTTTCCAATATTGTTCACGTGTGAAAATATGTATAAATGTATAGTTTCATTGTAAATAAGCTTTAAGAGCCATTTAAAATGATTAAAGTCTTGTTGCAGCTTGAATGTTTTTGTTATTTATTATTTCTGCCATTGAAATCAGTCAATCGTAATGCAAGCCCAAATAACGGGGTAGGTTCTTGATATATAAAAATCTAGCCAGTCGAAATATACGAAAATCTGTGGATTTACATTTTACAATGAATTTATTTCAAAGTTGGTGAGACGTATGATTAAGACATTGGATAAGAAACGAGTGGTCACGGGTTGGACATCCGCATCAAGAATAACTTGAGATTTACTAATATTTATATTCGGGCCTGACATGTAACGACAGAAAAGTTTCATATCCACTAGCCAATGTTTACAAGACGAGAGTTTTGATTTTATTAACTTCCTCGCATAAAAGGATACATCTCAGATAGCAACAGCGAAAACACCGAGTGAATCAAGTATTGAATTCATTATATAAACGCTATCTATATCTAGGTACTGAAACCAAAGTGGGTTCAAAAATTGCACTGCAGTTGTAACTGAATAATGAACGAGCCTTCATAATCTAAGTTACTCATGAAAAGTCACGAACTCGGCATTTGAGACTGAAGTACCTATTTCAAGTACGAACTAAGAATCCAGGGTACACGGATGACGTGTCTAAATGTCACGAGGTACCCTTTCACCTCGATAGTGGGCGTTTGAAATACGAGTAGTTATAAAAATATTTTTAAGTGACGGTCTCCTAATTAGATCTATTAGTGGGTATAAGCTGAAGCTCATGAACCGTATGGTTTTGGATACGATTCCTAGATTAGGAAGACTACTGCGTTTCTACTAGGAAAATAGACTCAACAATTTTATTTTTTTGTTTGAAACACTTGGTTCTGGTGGAATTGCGGGGAATAACACAAAGGACATAAAAATAAGCACTGAACTGAATTAACTACTGGATCAGTTTTTCAGTTTGAATATGTATATGAGATGCCTGCAAATTGTAATTATAACACAAGGATTAATATGTCTGGGACTCGTTTATCACATGAAGTTATGGCCATAAGTTCAGCGAACTGTGGCTGTACAGCTGTAACTGTGGAACTGTAGCGCTAGTGACAAAGCTCATCGCTTGGGGATACGTATGTCAGCTTATTTGCGTATGTAAGTGTAACTTACTGCATATTAGCTTTTATTCTCTGTATTTTATCCTACTATTTTATAAGCTTTACACTATGGTACTGCATATTTATTAATGATTCAAGACATACATATTGCAATATACTTTCCTTTCCATAACGATATAAGCAATAAGGACGGAAGAAAAAAAGTACTTAGAGTCCATAAAGAAAATTGAATGTCATAAAGTCATATTTTTAAACAAACTAGATACGAAAATAATGTATTCTTTAGAAATATATTTAGTAAGAAAGAGGTTAATCCGTATACGACATAATTTAACATTTTTAGTCTACGAAACGCTGACGCAATGGTCTGTGATATTTCATTTAATATTATGCCGCCATTCTTTACAATAATATACCGAGTCATAAGTCCATGTTACAGGCATTATGAAATTCTTCAGGCGTAATGTAGCAGGCGTGGCGGCTGTTCTTATATTCAACAAGCGTTGGTACTACTTGGGAACTTACGTAACCGAGCTCGATGCGCGCGATGCAATATAACCTGCGTTGTAAGTTGCTATGCCGTTTTAATAAGAAATTGAATATGCCCAGTGTTTAGATACAAAATGTGTTTTCTGAAAATATTTTTTTTAACTTTAACGTTATACTTTCACTCCTACATATTTTACAGAATAAATCGTATTTCAAATATTTACATCTACACAAACTCTTTAAACAGTCTAATTTTTAATTTAGCCAGCTTTATTTATTTCAGGGAGCTAAGGCCAAAATGCCTTATGTCTATTTGATTTTATGACCCCATGACAAGGACTTAATTAAGAGGCTGAAATGTCGTACTTTCTTTAATATACCGGTGTCAGGACTGTATGGCAATCTAAAAACAGATTACTTAGGTTTTTGAACAGAGTATGCCGTTATTCTATTAATATTGATTATTGAGTTGATGTGTCCAATATGATTTAATAATTGGTTTTATTTGATAAAGTGGACAGAGGATCCTATAAAAGTTGTAGTAAGTTGCTTGGCGCACTACGATTGTGCAGATCCAACAAGACTACGAAAATCCTTAGGAGAGGCATATATTATTACAATGGACTTACTGAATATGAATGTAGATCGTAACTCTCAGGCTAAATACCCAATACAGATACTGAAGTTTTGTGTTGGTTTTAGTTTAATATTGAAACTGATTGTCTTTACGTAGGTACCTATTTGATACTCTACACTCATGTAAATATATACTCGCCAAGGTAAATATCTAACAATTACCATAAGTAGATAATTAAAAGCTATTCAAATTAGGGATATATTCGTTCACCGGAAAATGTAATTACTGTATGTATATCTAAGCATTAACTAGGTATCGACACTGACATGGCTTCGTAACTACGTTATCGAAATAACGTCATTAAAATGCAGGGCGGTATACGCGATAACTTGGCGCGTGGGACGAGCTTCACTAGCGCTATCCTTTACGCCACCAGTGTTGTTTTACCGACATAAGCTTGAGCATATATTTTGCCTAACAAATTTTCATAAACTAGACAGACTTAGAAACGGAGTCTAACTACCGAATTAATTCCGCGTAAAAAGTCATCAAGCATAATTGTGGTTTAGGCGTTTAACGCGTTAGCTGTAATTAATGTCCGAGTGGAGTGTTTGAAGTGTGGAAGCTCCGAGAGCATTGCTAATATTGCGCTATCTAATGATGATCGGTGTATAACAGCGAGGTTCTGCGTCGTTATGTAGGCGGCGAAGTGGCAGCGCGTGAATGGACGGGCGCGGGATCGATAGAGCTGAGTGCGCACGCCCGCCTCACATACAGCTGGTCGCTTCGCATCCGATATCAAAACGCCTCAACCAGTGTCTCAGTGCCTACTGTGAACGATTTTAGTGCATCTATTTGATCACGGATATGCTCGGCTCTCACCGACGGCGCTAAACGGTGCGTACATCATTATTTTACTTAAGTTTCGTAGGTCTGATAGCCTCACAGCGGATTTTCAGCGGCCGCCATATCTTCCCCTGAACGTGAAACCTGTTACACGACACCTAATAACAATTCATTAGTGCTGTGGAAATTTGTTTGTTTATCAAATGAAGGTGAAGTCTTTAATAAAAAAGTAATTTTACAATACGGTTCGATCATTTAATCCGGGGTGTAACTTATCGGGCTCTCTGTGTTTTGTTCTATTTATATAATATTTTAGTTGTTATGTATATCCTGTTTCCGCTATTGAGGACGCAGAAGCCTTCCCTGGATATCTATTTTTAGAAATGTTAGAAAGTTGTGTTTATAATTCCGGTGTTAATTTATAACAAGAGCACCCGATAGCGTGGGTGTAAAGGGCAGAGGTGCCTCTGCTGTGTACTATTATATGTATCTACCATATAAACGGTTACATGACTGGTGGGTTGTTTAATTCTTGTCAATATGTAATTTATGTGCTTCAATATAAATGTGTATTTATATACTAATTTAAAGAGCTTTTTTTCACAAATGTTTTATAGTTGTTAGGTTTATGCTCATGTCGTTAGTCTTTAGTTGTTTATCCAATTACAATTATTTATCAGGAGTTATTCTAAATGTTGTAAATTGTGATATTGCTTCGAATTTAAATACATATACAAGTAAACATATTACATGTCTGTACCCACATTGGCGAGTAGCTATAATAAGTATAGGTGTATTTCTGTTACTTCGACCCACGCACGACCTCTGTCCCTTTTAAATTGGAATGTTTTCAATAGGTGATTTTTACCTTTTGCTTTTCATTACGTTGGATTTAACAAGCGCTCTGAATTTTTCACGCTCAGTTTTAACAATGTATTATTATTCATGCAGAAGTGATTTTTAACAAAGATATGATTCCAATTGAAACAAGCGTTTTTAAATAAAGTAATTTTATAGAATAAAGTTATTAATATTCTTGTTGCCTTATGAGACGTATTAATGTGTAGAGTAATTTTCCGAACTTACGCGAAAGGAGAAACTAAGCCGCAGCCCGCAACCACAGAATTCGATTCGGCACGGGGTTGGTAATAAGGGTATAAATTTGTATTTATATTATAATTAATTGGAGCCGGAGGTAGCAAAACCAAAAAATAAATAAACATTCAATATGACTAATAAAATTTTATCGCGTATTGTAAATATATGAAACCCTTAAGAAGTGGTAGAGCTTCGCTGCAGGTCATTAAAGGCAGTACATCTCTTTTGAAGTGATGATCAATGTTTAATTTAAAATCGACGTAAAGTTACCGGTTCGCTGTAGTGTAGTTCATTGAGTTCTCACTTATCTGGATCTCAGTGACGAGGTTTCCACCACCGTGTAGGGAAATCACTGTATCGGCCGTATCTTACCACCAAAGAAACAGTCTCCGGTAATCTTTTCCCGCATCGACATAATAATAGTTTCGCATTTCAGATTCAGCCTGGGTATATTCAAATTCCAGTAGGGTAGCATCATGTTATCGGCAAATAAACCATTCTTGTCTGACAAATACTCTTTTTGGATTGCATTGAATTAGCATCAAATCCAGTAGAGTAACTCTGTCATACTAAAAGAATAGGTACCTACCGTAATGAGTTTTTTTTGTTATATAAAGTTCCTTAAATCTAATAATGTAGGTTTCTAAAGTTGTCACAAATTAACTGTAAAATTACTTGTTGATTTTAAAAATCATATATGAGTCCTATGAAAAACAAATCACGTTTCTCTTAATCCGGGGAAGCGTTAATGGGGGTATTGCTGCCCGCAATTTGCTATTGTATTCAACCGTATGAAGCCAACGTGATAGCCTACAATCGAACTATCACACACATTGAGGGAGAACCGTCCGTGATCTCAATCCGGATATATCTCGTTTTTTTTTTCTTTTTACACTAGCATTGTTTAAAGGTCTCTCATATGGCCGCCTGGGTAGGTACCATCGCAATGTCTATTTCTCCCGCCAAACAGCAGAGTAAATGCACTGTTGTCATTTAGTTCTAAGGGCATTGCAGCCAGAGTAACTACTGGACACATTGAGATTTAACATCTTATGTCTCAGGGTGGCAAGTTCAGTGGAATGCCAGAATTGCTTTGTAATTCATGGTGTTGTTGAAGTTGCTATTGTCCATGGGCGGTCGTATCGCTTACTATTAGACGAATGACATGCTCGTCTCACCATTGATTGCGATAAAAAATAAGCACTATATTGTGTCAAAGTAAAGTAGTCAAAGAGTGTCAACTGATAAGAAATGTTCATCTCTCCGGATACACAAAGGATGAACCCGAAACGTGACAAACTCTTATGGGTTACCATGACTGCTCTTTAACCATTATGGTCACCATCAGGGTGTGTATAGCTACTACCAAGAAATTAGGCAATCTTATACATTAAACGACTCGATATTCTATGAGACAATGGAACCACCCCGGTCGAGCAAGCCCCTACGCATTGCAGGACTGGCTGCAGCGTGGCTCTACCATATAAAGATGTATTATATCAAATAATAACGTGTAATTAATATACAACCGATCAAGTATATTCGTAAGTTGTTTTGATGACATAGCAAAGCATAATTAATAGCTATCGTTTCGCTTTGCAAACAACGTTCGTCCATTAATCACAATCCATTAATGTTACGTTACAACAGTCTACATAGCTAGTAACATTCGTATCATTGCTTAGGTCCTGAATGTATCGACGCTTAAAATATTTACCCTTAGTAGGTGGCCTTCTTAACAGGTTTCGAAAAAGCTGGCAAAATTGTGTCTGCCAGTGAGAGATGGTCATAGTTTCTCGCCGGTCAATATTATGGTTGGACTACACAGCGCACTACTGATGACGCTGGGAACGAAATATTCTGGAGTAGAGGCCACGTTCAGGCAAGCGCAGTGTCGGACGCCCGCCTACAAGATGGACGGATGACCACGTTAAGGTTGCAGGGAGATGCAGGCCGCTTTCAACAGGTCGATGTAGAGATCATTGGGGGAGGCCTATGTTCAATAGTGGACTTCCTGTGGCTGAAAAGAATGAACGAAAGGACACAGAGCATTCCACTTATCATTAGTTGTCAGTGCGGTGGACTTTGACGTACCAATATAACACTACATAATTCTTGTTTATATCCTCGTAATATAATTAGGTATGATAATAGAATCAAAGGCCCACGACTCGATCCGCCCCGACGTTTATCCGTCCGTAAATCTTCTGATATGGGACGATATAAGAGTCGTCGTGAAAAGCGGCCTGAAATTAGGTTGGGTCAGTACTTTACGTAGAACTTTGTCAGCTAACTTTTGTTACTGATGTTCTTGTGATTGGGCACGTATTATGAACGCCTACCGTTTAATAACGATAAGTAAATATTTTTTGTAATTAGACTATGTATTTGCAAGTGATTCAATTCATGGTGGATATATTCAAAGACTAGTAAATGTAAATCGGGGAAATCTAGTAGGTGAATTGAGCGATACATACTTTTATGGAATGTTCAATATAGTTTAATCTATACATACATATAAATAAAATTGAAATGTCTGTTTGTAAAGTGAAAATAAAAAAAATGGTTGCCTGTAAAGTCGGTTTTACGGGCGAAGATTTTACGTGACAACGTCTTTTTCTCGGTAGAATATTTATTGATATGAATATAATTAAATTAATCACTCAACTATAATTAGATCATAGTTGAGTGGGAGAGAGACGCAAGGCATTCGGCGGGCCTCTCTCTCGTTCGGTGACTCATCGTAACGTTACCGGGCGTTACACTTTTTCATAAGTGACTCCCAGCCGCAACCTAATTTAAGACGTTGTCACGTCAAAAAATATCCAACTACACATCGTTATATACACGATACCTATAACGAAAATGACGTTAGATTTTTTTTTGTATGTCTGTCTTTCTGTTTGTTCCGGCTAATCTCAGAAATGGCTGGACCGATTTTGACGGGACTTTTATTGTCAGGTAGCTGATACAATAAGGAGTAACCTAACATTAATTTTAGAAAAATAAAGATTTTGTTAAATTCCACGCGGACGAAGTCGCGGGTACAGCTAGTATAACATAAAAAGTGACCTGGTAATGTAAAGAATGTAGTGGTATGTAAAGTCCGCCAACCTGCACTAGGTCAGCGTGGTGGACTATATGTTAACCACTGTTAGGGCTAAAGCCATATATTATTGAAAGAGTTCAAGCATGGTCTCAATTGTAGAGGAGGCCTGTGCTCTGCAGTGGACCGTGTATGAGCTGATACCAAGGAACTTATCTGTTAGAGTATAAGTTCCTTGGCTGATACAGATAACGTTAAATGATTGGTGAAGAATATAACGTATAATATGACAGTAGAATTAAGAATTAAATCAGAATGATAGTTATTATATTATATAAAAAAGCAAAGCAAAAGCAAAGTGAAGTAGTAGCAAAGTAGAGCTCTATAGATATCTACTAGAGAGAGAGAGACTACGCTAATATATCTATTACCAAAACGCTGTTTTAAATGGTGTTAAAACATATATAAATAGTTTCTGTGGAATTAATCGAAAAGTTCTCATTCACAAGAATATAAAATTTTATTTGCTACAAGTACGGTGAACTAGTAGAAGACTCATTAGACACAGAGTAACTATTTGCTGGCCTCAAATAGATACAAAACCAGAGGAACTATAATACCCGATAAAGGTGGAAGAAGCTGGAGGAAATGAAGATTATGCAGTTATTTGGATTAGACCAATTGCTCACTTGGGTCGTAGTAATTATATATATTTGATGAATTGAACTTTATGTCTCTATAAAGATGAACCTAATTTTAGAGGCACTTTCGATCAATCAACTCTATGTGGTGCAGACATAAAACCAAATAGTTGTAGATATCGTAAAGTTTCGCCACGTCAAGCTAGCGTAGGTGTGTTTTATATATGTACTCGTATTAAATAAGTAAATAAATAATAAATTGACATTTTATATTCACAAGAGGATCATTTGAATATATAAACAAACTTGACAATTTAGAAAACATGATAAATTAATAAACACGCTGCGAACTTAAAACGGTTGAAATAAACTGCGAGAGTTTCTTGCAAGTTTCTGTTATATAAATAACTTGCTCGAGCTCGGTCTCCCCGGGGCTAATTTATAAGAGTCCAGGTAATTTATGTAGGTCGTTTCATCTACCTACGCGGTAAGCAACTGCGACATTAACGTCTAATGGGCTACAACCCTGCTTTCCCGACCTATTTTTGTTTTCCATTTCACACAAGCTCACATTAACTTTACAAAAGCTAAAGACAAAATTAAAACCATTTCGTTCAAGACATTTCATAAACATTGTTTTTAATTTTTTATCTTCAATCGTGAATTCAAAATAATATTTCTATTTTATGACATTCATTCAAATACATCAGTGTTGTTTGTGCTAGTTAAAAATTCAGGAATTACGATATTTCTATAAAACATCATTTGCAACAAATCTAATTGCTGGATTTTCCTTTACTTTTGTTCATAGATACGTAATAAAAAACGTGTGATAACGGTAACTATTTGATTTATTGGTGCAAGATTAGATACGAGATGAACTTTGATTCCAACGTCATATGGATCTTATTTCTGGTTTCCTACCCGGCTTATGATGGTAATCGGTATATATAATATATATAGTTGATTGTTGGTAATAACAGAGCCTCGTAGGTACACCGTAGACTGATTATATGAACATTTTAATAAAACTCTTTGATATATTAGCAATCATTGTATCAACGAGGAAAAAGCAATTTCAATTAATAATTTCAAAAGAGTTTTCTTTAATTACGAAACACAAAGGCGACTCCAAATAACATCAAAGAAATTCTCGCTTCACGTCAAGGCTGTTAGGAAAATGGCGATGGCCGAGAACGATTGATTCCAAATATAAGTACTTAGATATACTTTCATATTTTATTAGTAAAGGGAATATAAAAGGAGCGATAGATGAAAGGGGCGTCGTAAATAGCAGGTATATTATTATCTTATAACATCTTGTTAGATCTACTTTTATCTGCCCACCCACATAGACTAGCTGTCTATTTAAGTAAGACATTTTATAAAAGTTATTGGACTAAGACTAACTTTGTAATCTAGATTTATTATATCAACGTCTTTTTAATTATGTCTTGGTTCTGTCGTTCAAATAAACAGGTATTCGCTCTATTGCCTGTCGTAAACTCTGACTAACTCTACCTACTCTAATACCGCTAAATTGTTTTAATATTTTTTTTTAATTTTAAAATAATTTATTATATTATATTCGCCCTGAAAGCGGCCATTGTAACCAAATATTAAGGATCCGTTCTTCTAACCCATATAAGTGTGTCGTGTTTCCGTTTCACCTGTGGATATCCAGTTTAAGTGATATATAAGGCTAGACACAGAGTACATTTTACATATTGAGATAGAGACGTCACTCAATCAATTCAATGCGCCCTCTGCAGCCCTCTGGCATTAAGTAAGAAAAACAATCCAGAAATATGTCTAAACCGTATATCTACGAAAACATTGAGGTAAGCTTGCACCTGAATTACATCTAACCATATCGATTTGGATTTTACCTATTTGAAATACTTATCTAGTTATAAATTAATCAACATAACAATTCTCATTTCCACATGCGTATAAATCTTCATCTTCATAATAAAGTTTTTAAAATCGCTAATAAATGTTACAAGTAATTCACGGTCAATATTATCAGAAACCCGTAAAACTAAACGAGTTTTTCGCCTTTTGGCGTTAAGTTAGTCCAACCGATGATTATAATTCGACGTCGTCTGTTCTAAGGTAAACCACCGTGGCAAGAGATAAACATCTCGCGTCGGTGGATACTCTATGTGGAGTGCACTTGACCACAGACAAAGAAGTAAGCACTGGACTAATAAATACAATGTATTGCAGATGTAATGTGCCACCTGTCGTTAGGACAGGCTCTGTGGGCGCTGGCGCTGCTCAGTGCGCTGGCGCCCTCGCATGCCGATGGGAACATAGGTAAGTGCTACTAGAACTTTCTTTTTTTATTGCATGAATGGCGAGACGAGCATGCCGTTCGCCTGATGGTAAGCGATGCGACCGCTCATAAACAGTACCAAAACCAAATAACACCTTCATTCACGAGGCAATGCTTTCTACTCCACTGCGCTCTCCATCCTGAGACATAAGATGTTAAGTCTCAGTATGTCCGGTAGACACTCTGGGTGCAATGCATTTACACTGCTGTTTGGCGGGAGAAATAGACATTTCGGTAGTACGTACCCAGGCGGCCTCTCACATTTGAGAGACCTATCACCGATGAATTTTGTAATAATCTGGTGGCAGGTGCCTGCCTCGGTGGCTTTGTCATACTACTGTACGAATATAACGCTGAGGTCTTGGGTTTGCATTCACGGTCGGGCGAATTTTATTAGATTTATCTATTAATTTTATCAGCCCGGAGTTAGTAATTTGTATCTATATGATCGCTCACGTCGTGGGACGGAAAACACAAGGCGATATTTGTTCCTGGTTGCTACCAGGGGAACTGTACTATACAAACTACATAAACTCACGCCGTAGGCACAAGTGCAACCAGCCTTCGCTACACATTTCTAACTCCGGGCTGATAATAAATAATTTTACTTTGCCCGACCCAGGATTCGAACCCGAGATCCCGTCTTTGTAACCGTAGGGTAGTACAACCACGCCATCGAGGCAGTCAAACTATTAGATACTAGCTTTTGCCCGCAACTTCGTCTGCGTTATTAACTTTATTTACAATATGTTTTATATTACATACTCATTTCTTCCCTAAAACTGAGAAAATTCTAAAACTCAGAATTACGTCACTATTTATTAGTGAGCATCCTGTTGGGCAAATTATGTGGCTATATATATGACTTACTCCATCAACAACGATTTCCCGCTTTAACTCCACTTAAAACATAAAAATCCAAAACCTTACAATTGGTCATTATTTATCTATAATAAGTAAATACTACTAAACATAATAAATTCCTCCCTCTAAAATTTATAATCCCAGAGTTACGCACAATTTTACTTAAGAGTATTATTTGCGCGAAAGCCATTTATGGATATTTAAAATGAACGTTGCTTATGCCCGATATTCTAACACAACCTTCCGTCCATTCCTTCCTTTTCCCTGACCCCTCCCGTAAATGTGAAACTCTTACACTCATGAACAACGTACAACATTAGTAAAACTTAAATTATTGCTTTCCCTATCCAGTTCTTGAATTATACCATCAATCTCAATTTTTAAGGGTTATTTTGTACCCACGGAACCCTAAATACTTTTTATAAAATTTCATCCCCTTCGTGCCATTTTTCCAAAATTAGTGCATGCCAATTTCTTGTGTTTATAAAAGGTAGCTAAAATACGAATTTTCGTACCAATAACAGCGGTTTCGATTTTGCATCAAAATTACAACCCTTATTTTAAGCCCTTTAGGGCTAATTTAAGACAAAAAAACTACCTAAAGTACTAAGTTTGAGATCTGCAACTTTCATGGTTTCGGTTATCCATACAACACAATTTCACCCTTTTCAGTCCTTTAGGGGTTGAATTTCCAAAAATCCTTTCTTAGTGCTACTCTATGTCATAGTAGAAACCCCTGTGTTACATACTTCTTACATTTCAAGTTCGACGCTTCAGTAGTTTCGGCTGCACGTTGATCCAACAATTCGGTGCTATAACATATCAACCCTTATTTTCACCGCTTTAGGATTGATTATAAAAAACATAGTATGCAGTTACTCTTGTTTCTAGATGAGTAACTAAAGTGCCAAGTTTCACAATTGTAGCTTTAACCGTTTCGATTTTCCATACAACCGTTATTTACCCTTTTCACCCTCTTAGGGGTTGAATTTCCAAAAATCCTTCCTTAGTACTAACCTACGTCATAATAGAATTCCTTGTGTAAAGTTTCGCGTTTCTAGCTTCAGTAGTATCGGCTGTGCGTTGATTAGACAGTCCTTAAATCACCCTAGACTCGCAACACTTCAACCCCTATTTTAACCCTTTTATGGCAAATTTTAGACAAACAAAGTATGCAATTAGTTTCCTTTTTAAATGACTAACCAAAGTGCCAAGGTTGACAATTGTAGCTTTAACGGTTTCGATTTTCCATACAACAGTTTTTTGCCCTTTTCACCCCCTTAGGGGTTGAATTTCCAAAAATCCCTTCTTAGTGCTCACTTACGTCACAATAGGAACCCCTGTGGAAAATTTCACGTTCTTAGCTCCAGTAGTTTCGGCTGTGCGTTGATACGTCAGTCAGTCAGTCAGGTTCCTCTTTTATATATATAGATAATTGTAAATTAATTATTCTCATTATCCCCAAGCTTCGATTCCTTACAATGTCAGTATTACGAGAGCCTTGATAGCATACATTGATATCGATGCTTGATAGCTTAATATCAGACTAGATTCCCCTGAGTGCATTTATGTGCGAGAAATGTAGTAGCACTCGTGTTGAAATGTTTGCTTTCCTTTTGATAGTATGAAGGCTATCGATCGTTACCTCTTTCTAAAATGAAATATTGAAATCTAGATAGAAAGTTTTATATTACAGGTTGCTTATTCAGCGCTTCATTGTGCGTGGAGGAAGTGGAATGGTGTTACGATGGTAAGCAATTCATAATATATAAAGTATGGTACTTACTTTAAATTGTGGTTTAATTTTAATTCTCAATGAACAGATTTCGCATTCGGGAAGTGCATACCGGTTTACGAGACGAAACCTGAAGAAGGAGCGCTTTACCGGTAAAATTAAACTTTTATTTAAATAATACATTAGTTTTTTTTCCTTTCCTTGAGAATTCACTAAATGAAATGTAACTGACATAACATAGGTATGACATGGGGCCAGAGCAGTTGCAATGGTTCGAGGGGGAGCTCCAACGGCTCGCCACGCGCGGCTATAGGTGGGAACATGCGTACACGCAGTGCGTCCTGCAAGCCATGCTCTACACATTACGACAAAACCTGTAAATATCACTACATAAATGTTTATATTACTGTTAAGAATCTAATTATTTATTATACTATACTTATTTCAGCGACCCGTCACAAGTTAATACAAAGATATGCGAACATTTTACTGACCCTAAACTAAGCTCTAGCGTGCTACAAGAAGGAAATGAAAATACTGGCGTAAGTGAAATACAAATTAATATAAGATCGCTACTTGTAAAAAAAAACACAAACGATAGGATTTTTTTTAATTTATAGATCGAGCCGGCAGAAACAGCTTTTGTACGTTTCACACCAAATTCTGCACTGGCCGATTCTGACTTTGCAAACGAAGTTTACAATCCACCTTTTACACCCGATGAAGATTCTCCACCATTTCTGGGTAGAGGTATTGCAACAGTTTTTATAGTCATCACTTTATGAAGGTCGCTTTTAATCCATTATATATCGTTTTAAATAATGTTGCAAAATATTTTTTCAGGTCTTAAGAACGTTGTCCAGCTAGATGGTGAAAACCCCAGCGATAAATTACGCGATTTGATGTTAATGGCGGGCGACGAAGAATCTCCTGTAATATTGCCTTTTGAAGGATTCAGAGAAAGACTTCAAGAAGAGAAAACCAAAACTCGAAACGGAATGGTTGCTCCGATTATAGAAAAAGAAAAGAAATCTTTACCGGAAAATGAACCGAATAGCGGATTCTCAGATGAAGAACGCTTAGGAGCTCATTTCCGTAAATTCAAGACCAAGGTTCCTCCGTATACTGCAGAATACATAACGACTAATAGATTTTCACCGCTGGATGAGGAAGTACGTTCAAACGCTTACAAGAATTATAAACAAAGTTTCGCGGCGAAAAACTTTCCGTTTGAATACGAAGATCCAGTTGACATGTCTGAGACTAGAATATACTATGATGAAGATCCTATGGAGTTTCCCATCGATGCTGGAAGTGGTGAGCTGGATTCTTTAAATATAAAAGGTAAATGGATAGTGCTTTACACATGTTATGCTGATATAAATGCTTAATTACAATTTTTTCATTTTAGATAAAAATATGCCTGAAGTTGAAGCTAAACATTCTAAGAATATGGACTACTTGATGAATTACTGGCAAGACGTAATGGATGCGAAAAGTAAATCGCAAGGCGCTCTGTATGCTGAAGGAGGCCCTTTTAAAGCCGAAGACTTGCAAGGTGAGTGGAGACGCATCGTGTTAATAACGTTTCTAGATTGTCTCTTATTAAAAGAAGGCAAATTGTGTTGCTTCATTGCTTTATTTGCGTAGTAGGTAAAGCGATAACATTATTTCGTTCATTTTATTACGAACCTAAAGTACCTATTAACATTTACATCATTCTTCTCAGTTGTATATTTCAGTTAACCGATGTTTTTTTTATGTTTGCCTATTTTTGTTTCACATAGGCCCCTTAAATTCAAGAAATTCAAACCGGAAACGTGATTCACACCAGAATGAAGGTGTTACAAATACCGACGATGTTTCAGGTGAAAATTACAAATTTTATCCTGAAGACTTGCAAGATATCCTTAATAACGAATGGGGCTTTAAACGTAGGGAAAGAGATGATGTTAAAAAGCCCGGGCCGCGTGTGGACGCGAAAACGTTAAAGATATTATACCACAATAAATCAGTGGCAGGTTAGTGTCGCGGCGGCCTGAGGTAGCTTTGTTTAGATATTCGATGTACCCTCAAACAAATACAGATGGAAGGCTAATGCTGCGTCGCAGCTTCGACTTAATCTTTCCTTTCTAAAATGTTGCGCACTCCAAAATTTGTTTAGAACACTGCACTATATGTTTCCCTAATAGCACATTTGGTTTCTTACACCACAATAAGCATGAGGCTGTAATCCTCCAAAAATATTGCCTATGTGTGATTTTTCAACATCTATGTGTGTTTCTTTTTAAGCATTTATTTATTTATTTAAATAGTATATTATGTTTATACATTTGTAAATACTGTAATTGGCATAATCTTTATTTCAATCATGTGATCAGTGTCATTATGTATAAAGTCATGCATTAAACTTTCTATATGATTTCGGCTTTGTTCAATTATATTGAGCATAGCACTGTTTTACGTTTGGTGTCGTGTAATAAAATCTTTATATTTAATGTCTGCAAATTATTCTTACCACCTGCTGAATTGGATCGTCAATTAACTACAAAATTTAATTATGTATTTACTTACAAAAATGTGATGCATGTTCTATATTCTCGGTGTTGTGGATTGTTGTGTATAGTGTATGCATTAACTTATTATTTTGATTTTGTATTGCAGCTCACGGAACAGCCCACGCACAAAAAGCTGTCCAAAACGGAGATCACAATCACAATGAGTACGATTACGATCCATCTTATGCTTATGTTTTATTTAAAAATAGGTAAATGCTCAGTATAAATTGCCATAAATGTTACACTTACTTATGTATTTTGATTCTAATATCATTAATTTCCCAGAATTTTAACGGATTGGGACAAAGGCGTTTCCTTTATATCGAAACTGGAGGAAATGCTTGGTTTGGAGAAGAACACATTTACAAATCCAAGGTATTAGATAGCATGGTCAATTACAGTATAATTATCAGTACTGATTTTTCATTATTGTATTAAAAACTTAAATAACTAAAATGTCCAACAACAATGTTATAGGGTCGACCCTGGCGAAGTAACGTTTAAAGTAGAAAAGAATAAGAAGGGTTATGATGCTGTCGATGTTGCCAGACGCGTCAGTAAGTACTTTATTTGACCTATAGCCTATGTCTTTCTAGGTCTATTATCATTTTAGTGGATTAATTTAATAATCAAATGTTCTACGAACGTTCCAGATGACATAAAGGAAGCTCTGCGCCTACAAACCGGAGCACAAATATTATCAACCGGGGTCGGCGATAGAGTGAGATTATTTAATTTAATGTAAAATATAATATCAGTTGATGTGCGTATTCTAGTATCTACAATATGTAATATAAATTTTCCAGAGCAAAAGACCAATTATTCGCCACGCAGAGTCTCCGGAGACGTTAATTTTTGGCTTGGAATTACCCGTTTTATTAGCCCTGGTTGGGAGTTTCTCAGTCCTCGTGGTGGGCGCTATCGTGTTTGTAGTTCTCCTACGAAAAGATATGAATGCTAAGAAGAAAATGCGTGGGCTTTCATCAGCCGCGGAAATAGACGCTGAAGCGACAAGAGATTATCAGGTATCTAAAACGTCCTACCAATGCAATGTATTGTTTTATATTGATAGTGTATTTATCAATCTGCTTTCCGATATATATTGTGAGATGGTAAATTGCTTTCTATTTTAGGAGTTATGCCGTGCTCGTATGTCTGGCAAATGGTCAGGCCAGCAAACCACCGCAGCCCCACCACATCCCGCCGAGCCGGCACAACGCATCACCTCTCTGTCTCGCGATCCTGATGGCAACTCACCGTCCACTCGATCTAGCACTTCTTCATGGTAAAGAAAAAAAACAGTTCATGTTGTGCATTGATCAATAGATTCGAATATTTAGTTTGACATTTTTTTCAGGAGTGAGGAACCGGCTCTTACCAATATGGATATCTCTACTGGACACATGGTTTTGGTAAACATGTTAACAATAAATTATTAATTATTATCGATATAATAATAAATAAACATTTCTCACGTTTGGTTAGCTAGCAAGTTCTAATGCGTCATGAAACTGTTAATTATATTATAATCATTCAATTGATAAAACTCTCGTCAATCTGTTACGTACATCAATAATGTCACACTTATCAAAAGATTTCAATCAGGATACAGAAAATAGGGACAAATAATTAGTAGGCGGTAGTTCAGGTAGGTAAGGATCGGCCTATAAAACCGGAAATGGTGGGTACCAGGCCTGGGCCTCCATCGGTGACATTTGGCAATCATTTGTGTATTCATAGTTAATTATCGCTTCTTTTAGGGAAGATGGAAAACATTGTAAAGTAGTAAAGTCTACGAAATGCATAAGAACGCGACGGTACACTACAAAAGAACTTCTCTAAATGATTAAGTCAAAATTCAAATGATTCGGCATAAGTCTATTGGCACCGATCACGTGATGTGGTATAATGGAAGTAACAAAAAAAATGTACAACTAAGATTATTAGTACGATTGTGAATTATTATACGAACAGACTGCAATAACATTCTGATTACGCAGTTACCGTATAGTAAATTTAGCAATGCAATTGGATATACAAGCAGGGAACATAACCCATGATTAAATATTTGTTTCTTTTAGGCTTACATGGAAGACCACCTGCGCAACAAGGATCGTCTGGAGCAAGAATGGCGAGCCCTGTGCGCGTATGAGGCCGAACCGTGCGCTACCACCGCCGCGCTCAAACCAGAAAACAATGGCAAAAACCGATACGCTGATGTACTGCCCTACGACCACTCCAGGGTTACTCTGAACACGCTCTCCAACCATCTTGGATCTGATTATATCAACGCATCGACTATTGTGAGTAGATAATTCTCCAGATATTTAAATAAATATTGCAATCAGAATGTTGTATTAAATATGTGAATGAATATTTTTAAATGTCTGTAACAGTGTGAAGAACATTGATGAGACCAGTGTACGAAATATATTTGGAGACATTGACGCTTAAAAAGAGTCTTGAAATTATTATATTTTTGTTATTGGAATAACTTACGATAATATTGAAACAGTACGATCTTTGAGGTTAATCTTAGACCGCAACAAATTGATTAGCTGCCTGTATTGTGTAATATTCTTTTAATTACATATTTCATAATAATTAAATCAACATAGGTATCTATTTTTGGCGATAAAAAGACATACTTACTTATCCAGACGGACCACGACCCACGCAACCCGGCGTACATCGCAGCGGCTGGCCCACTGGCTCACACAGCTCCTGACTTCTGGCAAATGGTCTGGGAACAAGGATCCGTCGTGATGGTCATGCTGACCCGGCTTACTGAGAACGGACAGCAGCTCTGCCACCGATACTGGCCTGAAGAAGGATCTGAGCTCTACCACATCTATGAAGTAAGTTCGTTTAAATATAAAATTATGTTCATAGATTGCCTTTTTAGTTTATTCGGCTAGACTAGTTTTCTTGGATAACATAAAATTGAATTTCCTATTTATATCTAATATGTACCAGAATTTTAACGGTGAAAAATATTTTTAAATCGGTCCAGTGATATTTGAATTTATTGTTATACACGAAAATACAAATATTTCCTCTTTATAATATTTTAGTATACCTACTCGTAGATAAGAAAAAATAAGACACAGTCTAATTCAATATGTAGGTTCCGAGTTCTTATGTTTTGGTGTTATAAGACTGAGATTATTAAATGTCTATTCATTTTCATTCTTTCATTTTCCCAGGTGCACCTCGTCAGCGAGCACATCTGGTGTGACGACTACCTGGTCCGCAGCTTCTACCTGAAGAACCAACGCACCGGCGAGACTCGAACAGTCACTCAGTTCCACTTCCTCTCCTGGCCTGAGAACGGCGTTCCCTCTTCGACCAAGGCTCTGCTTGAATTCAGGAGGTATGGCTGTCAGTTATGTATTGTCTACTAAAACACAAAAATTTGTATAATTGAAGAACAATAATGGTTGTTTGATGCAAAATTAACTCTAACATGGTAAAGATACCTTATTCCGTCTTAAATGTTAAAGTTTTACTCTCCGCTTTTATCAATCAAGTATAACTGTTCCGTCGCTTAGTATGATTTATTTTTTGAACTCAAGATTTAAATTTTAACATCGCTACTTAATAGTCCCTATCATGTTTTGAGATGGCAATTTTGATGAAATCTTATGTATAACATATAATAAAATATATTTACAGGAAGGTGAACAAATCGTACAGAGGAAGATCATGCCCGATAGTGGTTCACTGCAGGTAATCATCATGTAATAATAACGTATTTGTTATTGATTAGATATTAATTGTGATGTATATCGAAAACAAAACGGCATGTAAGGAAGTTAGGCTTATTTGTTGGTGTTAAATGTATTGTATTTTTGTTTAATTATGTTTAGGTATATTATGTTCATTTGAATCAGTTAATACTGAAGTAATTAATAACTGTAATTAATAATATTTTTCATCTATTTAGTGATGGAGCCGGCCGCACTGGGACTTATTGCCTGATCGATATGGTACTGAACCGCATGGCTAAAGGCGCTAAGGAGATCGACATCGCTGCCACCCTGGAGCACATCCGCGACCAACGATCACGCACCGTCGCCACCAAGCAGCAGTTCGAGTTTGTACTCATGGCCGTCGCTGAAGAGGTCAGTACATTGCAACATGTAAACAAGAATATCATGTCAATTTAAAAAATCGAGTATCTTATTTCGCAGATATTTATGATAAAATTGATATGGATTTGATATCCAACACATGCGTAAATGCGTGATCTATACACACTATTTATTTCTATGGTAACGAATGGAAACATTTAAACGGTATAGTTTTTTTATTGCATAGGTCCGGAAAACAAGGAAACAGGGCAAATACTTACCTAATGGTAAGTGATCACTGCGGCCCATGAATATTGAATATCCACTACGTTTGGATCATGAATATGTTGCCAGCCCATCAAAACGGGAGGAGAGCAAGAAGGAAAATGGATGGGAAGAGGAAATATTGGGCATCTTATTCATCAAATGAAACGCGACAGCAAAGCTGACGCTTAACGTCGGTCTTCTGTGATATAGTGGAACCGCCCCGGACGAGCACGCCCATTCATACTGAATGACAACAGTGTAACTCCACCACTTGCAAAAATGTATATACATAAACTTGTTTATTTTACATAATTTGTCTAGTAGCAATTTTTTTATTTATATCTTAATGATAGTTAACATTTATTGACCCATTATATAGCAAACAGAATAAAAATTATATATATTATAGGTTCACGCCATCTTGAAAGCTCTGCCCGCTCATCTACAACAACTGCAGGAGAAGAAAGACAAGGAGAAAGAGAAGGAAAAAGAAAAAGATGGCGCCGACAAGAAACCCGCTAACTGAACTACGCACCGCTTACGCTCTCACACGAAAATATATTGAAATATTTATGTTAAAGATAATGTTAGGTATTAAATATGGAATACGCTCCTAGTTGAGAATTTCGTTAAATAAGTACTCAAATAATTCCTTTTCCCAATTCTAATGCCTAGTTTATTTTCCACTTCGAAGTTCTTAACTTGGATTGTTTAGCTAGATGCGCTATGTATGTATTTATTTTAGGGATGAGAACAAAGAATAATGAAACACAGAAATGGCCAGATTATGTATGAAGTAAGTCGTTGTCGCAATATTAAGCATTTATTTTTATAACAAGCTTTACCTTCATATCGGATATTTTCATAATAATTCTTCTACACGGGATTACACGAAGTATAATAACTATTGTATTCTTTTTGTGTTTTAGCTTGTGTCCGAAATTGATATGGTCAATTGTGAAGGTGTCTTTATCTTACTGGCTTAAATAATATTTTTTGCCACAACTATGAATGCACATTTTTCGTTCAAAAACTATAATATGTAATAAAATACACAGGACCTCCTGTTCTATCAAGAACACTTAAAATATGTACAATGGACTTAATATCATTCATATTATATTTATACAAACTATACATAAAACCTAATGTATTTTTACATTACTTCAAATGGTACTACTTTAATGACAATGGAGATGGTCTTGCATTATTTATTTTACCATTTTACTTTAGAGCATAAAATGCTTACTATTTTATTGAGAGTCTAGTCAATACTGTAAACTATGTTTATTGAATTATGTAAAACCATATTTTGATCGTGGTCGAAGAGGCCTATTTTAGTAACTATGCAATAGATATAGATAGCTTTTGACATTTTGACTTTAACATTCCATAACAAGCAACCACGACCACGGTTAAAATATGCAGCCGTTTATTCCTTTTTCTTGTTCTTTAATGTCGCTGTATTATATATTAAGATGTCGTTATATGTGTTATACACGAAATCTTTGTTAATTAGGATATACGCAGCATTATCAACTGAAAAGTACCCAGGGCAAATGTCTTCAGCCAATCATATCCTGAGAAAAATGGAATACCTGAAATAAATAATCAAATATGTGGAAATAAATATTTACAGAAGCTAGTAGCAAACAATAGAGTACATACTTAATATATGTTATGTACGAGATTTATATAAGATTATATTTACTGCATATTATGGGAAAAAATGTAAAAAAAAAATACCTACCTACGAAATTATAAAAAGTAGTTTTAGAACTTAAGAGAAAAATATATTTAACCGTATTTCTGTATGAAATTATATGTAGTTTTTATGTGAATGATTGAATAATGGATTTTGATTAAATTGTTTTAGGGAATGTATCAGTATCCTAATTGCCTAGACAGCTTCCTAATCCTTGTCCTACTCACCCAATCAGTTGAGACAAAGTTATCAGCTAGGTATTCATAATATAACTTCAAGTGAAAATTGATAGCCACTGTCAGAGCAATGCTCGCAAGATAGTACGAGATAAGATCTAAACCACAGGTGAGACATTCGAGACGAAATTCTAAAACTCTGTTCCCACGAGGCTATCATGCAGGCGCCGTGTGTGATTACGCCTCTCTGACAAATAATAACTAGAAGTGTTACCAATAACTTTTTTTTACTTGAGTAAGTCCGGCAAACGAGTCAACAGGTCACCCACAAATTACTCAGATCACTAGGTCACCTAATGTTAAGCGATCACTGCTGCCCATTATTATCCACTAGGCTTGGATCAAGGATGTAGTGCAGGCCCATGAAATCGGAAAAGAGCCGGGAAGGAAAAGGATCGGAAGAGGAAAGGGGTATTGGGTATCCGTCAATATCACTAGTCACTCACCGAACAAAACGCGTCAGCAAAGCTGCAGATTAATACGAAGAAAAGCAAATATAGGTATATATACAAACTCACGGCCTTTTCCCAGAAGGTGTAGGCAAAGGCCGGAGCTGCAACCAGGACACCCACATTTCGCTTTGTATGTTCCGTCCCACGATGTGATAGGGGCGAGCCTATCGCCATATCGGGCACAAATTCCTAACTCCGGGCTGACAATGACTAGAAAAAGGAAGAAAAGCCTGATCATAATAAATTTAATATATTATTTGTATAATAAGCGTAGTTAAATTGTAACAGTCACTGACCGGAGGACTAATACCTCAGTCCCCTTGTGACCAAGTAAGCTGTAAAGTAATCGAAACGTCGGGAAGTTAAAAAATGAAAATGTAAAATTAAACCAGATCCGCGATATATACATACTCGTATTTTAATGATTTACGCGAATGTGTGTAACATTCGTGTAAATCTTAGAAACCATTATTAAAGTTACATTTATTTTCCAATAGAAAGAACAATTCATTTTCTGATTAATGGAAACAAATATGATTGATGATATTATGATTATTGTTATTTTTTTTTGATATTCTCGAAAAATATTAAGTTCGTGCTAGTACCTATTGTTGATTTTCGAAACAGAGACAAAAAAGACACTGATCCGTCGAAAGTTAGGTAGGTATTCGTTTTATTGTTAATTTTTGAAATGGGAAATATTGCGTCTTTCACTAAAATCTGTTAAGCAGAAAGCAAAGAAACTCTGTTCATGAGAGTAAGTACGCGAGGAAAGCCATCCGTGAAATCTGGTAAAGTTATAAAGTGTTATTAACTAAATTAAGAACAATGTATTAATATTACTCTTACTCTTTATCGAATATCTATCGATAACAACTTCATAATGTCTAAATAGTACCCATAGTAAGATACGTTATTTTTAATTGATATAGTTGTTTTAATACGAGATAAATTGTAAAATGAATGCCTTGGTAATGGTATCGAAAGGAATTTCTTGAGACGGCATTGGAGAACGCACCAGGGGATACCCCGGCGCGCGCGGCATGAAGCAGTCCAAGCGGAGATAATCCTCTACGATTTCCTACCGCCCAAATGAAAATGGGTAACAGGCAGGTGTTGTCGAAGCAGGGGGATTACTCTATGAAACGATACGAGCTTCGAATGTTCGGACGCCGCACGTAAAACTTCACTAATGTACCTAATACTCCACAAAATGTTGGAACCGTCTGTCTCTATACCTAAGTGGAAACTTACATCTTACTTCGGACGTCGAACATCCGAACATTCGAATTTCGTATCGTTTCGTTCAGTAACCCCCAGGCTTTTGTTCGGCATTTGGACGTCATCAATTGTCAGTTTGACGTCTCACTTCTCGGACGCGTTCCACTTGGTGTTTTAGGTGTTCACAGCGCTCAAAACACTCATTTCAGCATTCGATTGTCGATCACGATCATTGAGACGGTAGCGTAAACGTCTTTAACGTCATGAGACACGCTCACGCTCAAGACGTGAGTCATGGTGAGCGTTGAGAATATTGGCAGGATTTTAAAATGAAAAGCAAGTAAATGGTAACTGTGAAAATTAAATTTCCATAGAGAGAAATACATAATTATTTTGGTAAAAATTAATATTTCTACAGTGGATGCTAAACGTGCATCCATTTTTAATATAAACTGAATGAATTACTACTTTCTGTAGCATTATTGTAATACATCATATTTTGGGTATACCCGATAGTTTATCCTAAACTTTTTTTTGCTTTTCTTTTTTTTAAGTCGTTCCACTTGAGTTCGCGATCAATACGCTCACGAACAAGTGGAACGGGAAAAATTGCGGTAGTGAGCGGGGGTGTTGTGATCATCAAGTGGAACGTACGGCTCAAGTCTGACATTTGACAGTTGTCTGTCATTCGTGTGTGATTCGTGTCGTGTGTAGTTTTAGTCCTACGAAAAGGAATTCATAAAATAAAAATACTTATTGAGTGCACGACGTTTCCGTGCTCAAAATATAAATTTATTAAGTATAATTTTGTAATCTCAGTTTTAGTATTTAGTACTTCAAAATGGTTACCGGGCGCGCCCTACATTTCGTATTTAAAGTTGCCGACAGGACCCTTACGGCGAAATTCTACAGAGACGTGTTAGGTATGAAGGTAAGCACTTAAGCAGCAGTTTTCCTTAGGATATTTTTGAATATAATAATAGCTGGTCTGACCTTTGTTCTATAACTTTTTCATATGCTTAGGCCAAGGTCGTCTTGTCCGTTCGGCTGTAATTATTCTATACCTGCTTACATACAATTTGTCACCGGTAATTTGCCAGAACTAATTATGTATTCCAAATATGTTTATAGTATCATAGTAGACGACTCTGCAAGCCAAATATGTAGATAACTACAATATTGCAGTAAGAAAGACAAGAATGTTTAAATTTTAAAATATTTTAAACAACACATATTATAATCACTGCCTTTTAAATATATCATATATTTAAATGTCTCTGGCATGAATATTAATATTTGATGAATTTAATATAGTAATCTACTTCTGAACATTCAATATTTTCATTAAATACATTTTAATTAGCTATATTTAGTTACTGCCTACTATTTGAGTATTCTTTGAGACTAAAAATTGTTACACTAATATGATTACTTTATCTTATGGTAGTGTTAAAATGTAAATACTAATATTGGGATATTTATTATTTTCTAATTAAATTTAAAATATTAATTTTGTAGGTTCTTCGTCATGAAGAGTTCAGTGAAGGTTGTGAGGCAGCTTGTAATGGGTAAGTGGATTATTTTAAAGCATTTTTTTATTGCATCATATATTGACTCAAAATGACTATCTCCATCGACCCTTAAAGAAGGACCTATTGATGCATGAAAGACAGAAAGATATATACTTCAATCTTCCAATGTATCTTCCATAAGTACAAAATCATTTTACAAATCTTGAATGAACATTTCCCAATTTTTATTTTAGTTAGTTCTCTTTAATTCTGAAGGTGCAATATGTTATACATAATGTAACCATGTTAAAATATTTTTGTTTAAAATATGATAGTACTTATTTAAAATGTTAGTACATTTTACATTATTAGAAGTTATTTAAAACAAAATTACTTAATCATAACTGCTCAAATTTAAAAATGTCTTCTGTTGTAAAATATTGTTTAATTTTATGAATACTAAACTATGATTAAGAAATTATTATGATATTATATGAAAAGTCTGCCAACATGCACTAGGCTAGGGTGGTGGACTATATGGCCTAACCATTCTCAATTGTAGAGGAAGCCCATGCCTTGCAGTGGGATGCAGATGCATATGAGTTGATACAGATACAAAATCACTAATAAATATTGTTTTTAGGCCCTATGCAAACAGATGGAGTAAAACTATGATTGGTTATGGTCCTGAAGACACACACTTTGTTGTTGAGCTCACATATAACTATGGAATCACAGAATATGAACAAGGCAATGATTTTCTTGGTATCACAATCCAGTCCAGCGAGAGTTTGAAGAGAGCTGCAGCTAACAATTGGCCAGTGAAAGAACACAATGGATTAAAATATGTAGAGGCACCTGGTGGTTATAAATTTTACATTGTCGACAAACCACAGCCAGCTGACAAAGGTAAGCATTTTCAAGATTTTTTCTACTAATTATCAATAAGCAAATTAAGTGTTCAGGTTGGTTTTCTTTGAGCATTAATATTGTATTATATAATTTGATTGTTCTTAGACAAAGTATTGAATGCAATAATTATACAGCATGTGTATTTTTTTTTTCATCAGGTTTTATTTCTTGCTCAGATGATTAAACATGGGCATGATTTTTTTCTGTATTGATGCATATATTATAATTATTTATTTATTTAACAACAGCTTTACAAACTACAGAAGTTCCCAAACTAGGCCAACCCTGAATCTTGGGGTACCAATATGTCTCCGATATAAAGACTATGCCTGTTGAAAAGTTTTTTTTATTTGATATTTTATATGACTATTGCGTTTTTTCTTGTATGTATTTGCCTTGTCATTTACGTCAACTGCAATGAGTAACAGAACACAAATATGCGAAGTCATGCTACATAAAACTTATGACTCAATAGAACATGTACACTTCACCCACTGAGCCTACAAATATTATGGTAACTAATTAATTTGCAAAATATATCAACTGCCTATTTGATAAATTACACTGATTGCTTTCTTTGAATCATATCTGAAATTTAGATCAACAAAAATAAATAAATAATCCCAATAGTCACATACATACAGTCTCAAAAACACCCGATCCCAAAACAAATATTTGTGTATAACACAAAAAATTGCCATAGGCCAGCGTAATGGACTGTGTGGCCTAACCACTCTCAATCATAGTCTCGATTGTAAAGGAGGCGCGTGCCCTGCAATGGGACGTATATGAACTGATACAGTACAGTACAAAAAAAAATGGGGTGGGTCCTGACTCTAGAGATCGAAACCGCCGCCGTCTCTCCTTTCAATGCCGGAGTTTACGAAACTACGCCACACAGGCTGTAAAAAGTTACTTTTTTAAGAGAAGCTACGTTATATTTTTAAATTACAATATTGGCGCCTATAAAACTAAAACAAAGTCTATAGTTTATTTTATTATTTTATTTTATTGTCTTTACATACCACACAGTATTCAGGCGGATTTAATACCAGAGGCATTAACTCTCTAACAGTCTACCTATAGGTGAAGCAGAAATGAAGAAAAGCAGGTTTATTTATTTTTTATGATAGGATAAAAAATTGGTACATTATTTAAAAATAGGTATACACTATACGAAAAAATATACATATAGTCTGTTATCAAAATAATAAGTGATGCGTTTAGTTAAGTTTTCTATTAAATGTGCAGTGTGCATGTAAAGTCGCGCATTGGAACAAAACCATTTTTTATTATTGCCCTTTAGACGTACCGATTATGTTATCGATGCTTTCATATACATAAATCTCACATGCACCTAATAAATATGTTGCCATAAGTATACCGGGTATGATATACCCAATACTACTACGAACTACTACTACGACTACGAACACAATGCAACTAAAATTTTCGTAAAGAAATGCGACAATTTTGTTTTATGATTTTTTTATTTTCGTAATTTTTGGGTGGTTATCCATAGTTTTTGCTAAAATAATAATTTAAACTCTTTTATACCTAAGAGTACTTATAAATAAAAGGGTATACACTATTATTTTAGGAAAAAAATAATTTACCGTCGAAATACAAAGACCATAGAAACAAAATTACAAAAAACAAATTCGTCGCTTTTTTGCAACATTTTCTGTTGCAATGTATCTGAAGTCACCAAAACGAAGCCGGGTGGTAGACCCGACTTCGTTTTCAGTAGCAGTCTTGAGATACCCTGTATAGGTACATATTGTATCTGCTTAATTCTAAGTTATGGCATGAATAAGTTGATAACTGTATGAATAATTTAAAATTCTGTTGACCATCCAAATATAAGTAAATAATAGCATTGTCAAAGAGTATCTTAAAAATCTAGCAATTAGCCTAATATACTTTGGAGAATAATAAGCTATTTTTTTATGGGTCTATTGATGTATTTACAGTCGACACATTCAAATGTTTTACAAGACGTTAGCAATTATACAATAGTCTGCTGATAAAATAAATTAAATACATTGAAATGATAAGATCATCTCTTACTGTTTGATAAACAAACATTGCCGTCTGTGATGATCTTTATCAGATATTGCCATGTGTAGACACTCGACACACAAGTTACTAAGTATAATAAGTACATCATGTGATCTAAGAGTGATTGTTGAGATATCATTGTTACAATGTTAGAAATTCTATAAAAATATCGTGACGGACAACATTGACAATATGAAGGTTAAAGTTATCTATATCAGCCCATATACATTCTCCAGCAGGGCACGGGCCTTCTCTTCACACGAAAAAACGATTTAGAGGGGTTTGGCCATCTAGTCCACCACGCTGGCCTAGTACGCTGCCGTCCTCAAGCTAAAATGCCGTTAAGTACAAAAACCGCTTTTTGAGTTATGCACAAAAAAAGCGATATTACAGTTCTAAATTAAAGTTTCGCTATTTGAAAGTGCCTCTATTATTCGTACTTCAAGGTCTTAAAGATGACCTCTCGTTATTAAGTAGCTCATCTTTTTTAAAAAATCGCTTTTTTGTGCATAACTAAAAAAGCGGCAAAAAATACTTAACGGCATTTTAGCTTGAGGACGGCAGTACGGGTCAGCAGACTTTACATACCACATAAATTCTTATAAATTGCCATGGTATACAGGTTTCCTCACGATGTTTTCCTTCACCCTTATAGTGCTTGGTAACTATCAACTCACATATGAAACCGAAATGTCTGAGTTTTGCCCTACTATTTGAACCCGCGACCGCCGTGAACATTCTGGCAGCCGCGTCTGATTCTTTAAGAAGGGGCCATCACGCTCTGAAAGTCAAACTCATCTCAACAGATTTTAATATTTTTATTCAAAAATAGCAGGCAAGGGTTTTACATTATATATATTTATGAAAATATATATGTAGTCTGTGGTTTGTTTCCTTAAAAACTAAATATTTAAATTATCGAAAATTACTGTTAATAACAAACACGGTTTCACTCATCGAAGGGCTTACTTTGTAGAATGGTTCATATGTAATGAAAATAATTTATTGAATCCAATAAGATGTTCTACATCATTTAGATTCTGTGATTTTTTATCTACCACCCAGTTCGGAAAGCACTTTTCACTAGAGAAGAATGGGCAAGAAACTAGTGTTGGTCTTTTCAAAACCAGTTTACAATACATATACATAATGATTATTACATTAAAAGTTACATGTGGTTAAATCGGAGCAGTTCATAAATAATATAACAAATTATAAGAATTTTAAATACGAACATGTTAAAGTTATATTTAATTTGGCTGAGAGAAGCGAAGTCGAAAGAACGAAGAATCAGTATCCTCTGCTTCCCGCGAAATCCTAAAGTTATCATTAAATAATTTACAATGTAAGCACATCGGATAGGCCAGTCCACGTAAGCAACACCCGTTCATGAGTATGACGCCTGTGCCAACCATCGGCCTCCTCAACCATTTTACAGGGAAGTAACCAACCCGGCACACGACGCCGCCGCGCCGCAAGCACAGACTTTTAAGCGAGCATGACATATCCAATCACTGACAAAGCAAAACAAAATGAATTAATTTACATAAAATAAGAATACATGATAGTACAATTACAAATATTAAGTGATGGAAACAATTGTTTTTGCTTATTACTAGCTTAATAACTGTTTTTCCGCGTCCCCAGTACGCGCGCACAGAATATATCGTTTGCAATATTTATTCCATTGGAATACCTTACAAGATTAAACAAAGAGCCAGCTTTAATTTACAAATATACTTATTGGATGTGTTGATAATGTTCTGTCGTTTTTTTCTTCAAGTTGGTTTTCCTAACGTTTAATTGTGGAATTCATACATTTTTAATTATCTTCATAATACCTTAATTACCCAGACAATTTCTTAATATAATTGTTATTATTCATCACCATTCACCATACATCACAATAAATGTTTATTTTAAGTTATCTCGTGTTATTATGCGCGTAAAATTATCAGCAAATTACCTATAGTTTTACATCTGTGTGAATTGTGATATTTCGGTCCATCCAGTGCTAAAGTACAGGATTTAAATATTATTTATCTACCTATATGTTTTTAATTTAAAGAAATTATATTTCAGTTTGTCATAGACTTATCATTTTAAGAGGCTAACTCAAGTTTGCCTTCAACACTTTAAGTGAAGTACGAGTTTTAAATGTATACTGATTTGTATATACATATTCATATTGTATGACAAATAATAACGTACAAAGTCCTAAACAGTCCTTGTTATTTATAATATTTTCGCAATTAAGTATATTTGTTCCACAACTTATCAATTTTGAAATTTTTATGAACAACGATTCCGATTTTCGTTTGCTTAAAATTGATTTTTTATCGTTTCAGATCCTGTGTTAAAAGTGGCGCTTGCCAGCTCAAACTTAGCAAGATCTATTGCATACTGGAATGGTCTGTTAACATTGAAAATATTTGAACAAACTAAGAAATCAGTGCTGCTTGGATTCAGCGATGACCAGGCCAAACTTGAGCTAGTCGACATTGGTAAGTTGCTATTCATCCACATATTAATCTATATAAAAATGTACACGCCGGCAGAATCAGGGAAACACGAATAATATGATGGTTTTTTGTGCATAAGGATAAGTATCCTATTTGTTTTTTTTTGTATTATTTGCATTATTGTAAGATAATAAATTTAACATTAATTTGTTTTTAAAATCCTTTTAAAATTAAATAAATTAAAATAAACATGCAAAAGTAAAATAAGCATTTATGTTGATCAAAAGTAGCCCGTATTTACAAAAGCTACGTACAAAAAAAGAGCTATAGATGGTAAGTGTTTCCGCGAACACTGTTGTGTCCGTAGAAATAATTTCATACTTCCTATGATGCAATTTATGAATAATCTGTGCAAATTCTGCCCATCTTTGACTAAGGCCTATATTATTCCATGGATGCTAAATCTTTTTGACTTATCCTTCTTTATGTGATTAAATTTATGTTGGAATGTCCTGTTTAATCCATGTTTTCGATTGTTACGGTGCAATTTCCTAGCATCCAATATCCCGCATTTTCTGGCATTAAAACATAATCATCGTCTTTGAATGAACCAAAAGTCATCGCATGAGATTCTACGACCCCAAAAACTTACGTCTACTTATCTATCGGGGGCCAACCAACGTTAACCTGGCTACTGACTGGAAATGACTGTGATCCAGGACTAAAATTGGAACAAACAAAGTTCGATCAGATTCGTTTAACCCTCTGCTTATTTTATATCGACTTCTTTTAAAACATTTTAACTCGTAACAATTCGTCTTATTCTACGTTCTTCAGAAAGTTTAAATACGATAACAAAACAATTGTACAAATATACAACAAAATATAGAATAGACTGCCCTTTATTTCTCCTATTTAAATATTCATCCCAGGCCGCATCATAAGGCCGCCACTTGTACTATTATTTTTATTATTATGTGATTTCTTTGTTGTTTCTCTGTATAGTGTAAAAAGAAATTAAATAAATAAATAAAATATAATAATAAAGGCGATATCTGTAAGTGTTTCTTTAATTCTGCCGGCGCGTATAATTACGGAAGCTAATCGTCTACCCTAGAGTGCCTCGGTGGCGTCGTCGTACTATGGTACTATTATAAAGCTGATGTCTCGGTTTCGAATCCCGGGACGGGCAGTAATGTCGGATTTTTCTATTCATTATCAGCCCGGGGTCAGGAATTTGTGCCTGATATGGCAATAGGCTCGCCCCCCGTTCTATCATGGGACGGAATACACGAGATGAAACGTGGGCGTCGTGATTGATACTAGGGGAACTTCTACACCTTCTGGGTAAAAGGCGTGTGTTATGTGTGTATGTATGGAATCGTCTACCCTTGTTCACCCAACACGTCTTTTCAAGATGTATTGCCATTTTCCAACTATCAATATGCTTGTATAAAATAAACATAGATAACAACTGTTATAACCAAATAATATAAATATAAACGACCGCAGTGACGAACTAATATAATGCTTTAAGTACAATTGTAAATTCCCTAGTAATTAACCTAACTGTGTTACTATAATAAACATATTTTTTATCTGTGTGAATCTCTTATTGCCTGTAATAACTACCTGTAGCCATCTGGCTACAGGTAGTGCGATTAGACGACAGTATTGTATACTTTGGTAATAGAGGAATACTTATTGATCAAATTTGATTGAGTAAAATACAAATAAAAAAACGAGTAAACGATACTTATATTTTAACAATGACTTATTTTACGATTAAACATCAAAAGTTTATTATAATTATTTTCGAGGTCTTACTTGAGTAAACAAATAAATATAGACTTACGGTTAAAAACAGGTTTAAATAGAATAAAAGATATATGTAATGTACTGTGATTTTCCACAAAATCCAGAGTTGAACCTTATTAACATTTTTTCGGAGCAGGAATTTAATATTTTTTCAGTCTTTAGGATTTGTAAAATTGTACAAATGGTACGCAATATTATGCCATTATTTCGATTCAAATTAAAAATTCTATCAATATTGCATCACATCCATATCTATAGTTACATTAGATTTAATATGAATATAGATAACTGCCCATACGATTTGTATGGGTTTCTTCCTAAAGAATAAGCACTTATGTTGAGATAAGATAAACATTTCAAACATCAATATGCAACGTGACATACGTGCGATAATATGTAAAATGTTTTGAGGTATTTCACGTGCAAATGTAAATATTTGCATCCGGCATCATAGACTGTTTCATTTCTTTGAGTTGACCACTATTGTTACAAACATATTTCTTTTTGTTGTGTTATTACAATTTTTCAATATTCCTCGAGTATACTTATTGTATACTTTTTGAGTTTTAATGCCATATATTATACCTCTAATATATAAATGGGAAAATGTGTATGTATGTACATATGTAGGTATGTGTTAATGTTCCGTTTTCACGCTAAGACGGCTAAACCGATTATGATGAAATTTAACATAAATATATATTGTATCACGGACACGTGCTACCGTTATTCGTTGCAAAAACAAATCTAGAAGGGCTTAAATTAAGCGATGAAAATTTATATGGGAAACCTAAAACTTTGAAATTATAGACGTCAAACTTGGCACTTTGGTTACTCATTTAAAAACAAAAATAACTTTTCTACTATCTATGAGCAGTGGTATCGCTTACCATCAGGCTAATGGCTAGCATGATTTTTTATTTTTATGTTTAGCGGGGAAATTGTTGTGGATAAAGTAATAGGCCATAAAATTTAGCCAACGGTATAATCACTAATAAATGACAACGGATTTATCTCCATTTGAGGGGAGATCGGGGTGAAATAAGGTTTAAGGTAGTATCTGTCGATTTTAATTGTAAAGTGTAGTTCGCAAAAACTAGTTAATTAATAAAAATAAAAAAAAAACTACGTTAGTGCAAGTCGGATACTTTATTTTAGTTTAATACTTACATTATTCAAGAAAATCTACGTTCAATAAAGTTCGTTCTGATGCTTCCATCAATTACATGTTTTGAACATGTCCGATAGTTGTTGCAGCCGACCCAACCTAATTACTTTTCTTTATTATTTAGTTTCGAAAAGATGAATTATAAAACACTTTATGTATTGTGCATTGTTTGCAATTACACAGGTCCTTATGCACAATATTACGAGACAAATGTTTGTGTGAATCACAAGCATTTGTTTCGAGTTTGGGTGTTTGTGAGACCGAAAAGTCTCTCGTAATTTCCGATACCCACGACACAAGACTCGATCTTAGTGTGGGGTCAGGACTATGTATGTGACTGTTGGGTGTATTTATTTATTTAATATTTGCAAACTTGCAGGCGAGCCAGTGAACCGCGCCAAGGCATACGGTCGCATCGCGTTCTCATGTCCCTTCGACGAGCAGCCAATCATAGACCAGAAGATCCAAGAGGCCAAGGAGACGATCCTGACGCCCCTCATCTCGCTGGACACGCCGGGCAAGGCCACGGTGCGCGTCATCATCCTCGCCGACCCCGACGGACACGAGATCTGCTTCGTGGACGACGAGAGCTTCCGACAACTGTCGCAGGTGGACCCCGCCAGCGACGCCGAACTAGACAAGTTCATCAAGTCTGACAAGTCCAGGGCTTAGAGGCTTCTTTATTTTGATGAATATTCACGCTTCGGGCAGAGTCAAGGCCGATAAGACCGAGGCTTAGATACTGCTCGTTCAAATATTCATTCTATGGGCAGGGTTATCCTTTTCTTTCTATTTCACACTTTGTGATAAGCTGATCAGGAAAATAAAAACCAGTGTTGTTAAGATTCTATTCTTTTGAAAGTTATATAAATTCACTATTAATGTGTCCCTTCCATATCAACTTAATTTAAATAATGTATTTCAAGTGAAAATTATAATCTGTCACTTGACACAGTCATCGATTATTAATAAATGAAGCAAAGTGGTGTTAAGACAAAAGAAGGTACATTTATATTATTATCTATGAATTTGACACGTTTATATTTTTCTGGCCAGTTTGTAAAATGTCTATTGTGCAGGTATGACCTGCTCTAACTTTATTCTCATTACTAATCCACGTTTTTTTAATTATATTATCTTGTTTTTTAAGGCTAAGTCTTTGTTTTGTATTGTATTGTTAGCACGTAAACGTTATTATTACAAAACCACTTTATTACCTTTATTGTTTTTACAGTTTTATTGCATATAATTAAAATGTATGATGATATCAACAAAATTATTCAATTTGCCATTATAAAATCAGTATTTTTTGTGTAGACAATGTTACCTTTTGTATTATAAAAATATAAAGAATTAAAATCGTAAGTGGTATACTGCAGAGCCAGTGCGTATAAGACATTACCAAATTTCAACAAATACTTCGATAAATTTGCAGCCAGTTAATTCGACACAAAAATATAATTTTGTGCTTAAGCATTGTTCGGCTCTCGTAATTACGAATTTATTGACCATTCCAGTAGAGAAGTAATGGAGATGATATTATAGTTTATTGCATGTTACATATGTGAAACTTTTATTATATAAAAATGTATTGTTGCTCACAATTGTATGGCACATCACAAATAATATATTATGTGATAAATTACATGTTTTATTTCGTATGTCGTTACTGAACTTCTACTACTGCTACTACTATACCTACCTTTTTGAGCGAAACTTGTAAAGATCCATGATCCGCCAATTTGCCAAAACAAGCAAGCAAGGAAAGCAAGCAGTCGCGACTGCACCGGAATCGGGAATCGAACACGGTTTCACAAGTTCATGCATGTTGTCAATAGACCTCAGGCTACAATCAATGCATAAATAAACTCACGCCTTTTTTCTCAGAAGGGGTAGATGTGAAAGGACACCCACATATCGCCATATGTGTTCCGTCCCAGATGTGACAGGGGGCGAGCCTAGCCATATTGGGCACAAACTCCGGGCTGATACTAAATAGAAAAATCCACTAAAACTTTGCCCGTCCCGGGATTCAAACCCGAGACCACAGCTTTGTAACCGTACCGTAGCACAACTACGCCACCGAGGCAGTCATCATCACATGAATATTTCCTATTACGATTTCACTACACTTGCAAATGTGCTTTTATATTCATTACTTGTATAGCCCATGCGGTAAAAGGCATTTAAAACTAATAACTAGACCGTCATATTTAACTACAATAAATATGCTGGAATTCAGGCACATAGTACCTATTCGTAACAAATCGGCGACACAAAGCAAAGGCCAAAGTTATGATCCTGATGAGAGCTTTATCCAACAGTGGGTTGCATGGATCTTTGTGTGGGGTCGGGACTATGTATGTGACTTATATTTATTTATTTATAGCTAGAGCTTACTTCTATCTCCCATCCACACCCATTTGAAAAAACATTAGATCGGAAATGGACTCAAAATAAATAGATTTAAAACCCCGAATAACAATAGAACGACAAAAATTTACATACCACATACTAAGAAGTAAAGTACGTACCTAAATACATGTCCGTTTCAGAAATTTTGAGTTATAGTTCTGCAGCATGAATTGCATATTGAAATTCAAATAAAATATGTAGAAATGATTCTCTATTCTTTTTTGTTTTTTACTTCCATGCTTACTTAAAATTAATCAAAGAAACAAAAAACAATCGAATTTTGTAAAATATTCGAATTTAGAATGATTTAATGTATTAGGTATCGTGTGAAAAAAGTTTTATTATAAAATTCCTCAGGAAACAGTTTTAATTTGAAAGTGAAGTGGCCAGTTTTATAACAGCATTTTTAAAAATCATTTAAACTGCGCCACGCCAAGTATATTATAGAAACTAAAATAGAAAGGAGGTATTCCATACTTCTAGGCCTAGTAAGTGAAAACATTTTGCATAAAAAAAAAATAAAGCCTAGTTACTGAATCGCGGGGGAGGCAAGATTTTGTCGACAAGCATGTTTACTCTCAGTGGAATCAAATCGATGTCTAATTAAAGCATAATGACTAGAGAATACATGAGGTAAAATAATGTTTTCACACCAATCTGTTTTGTGAACGTTCAACGCTCTCTCAAAGGAAACTTATTCTAAAATGGAAAATAGCTTAGTGTGCAAATCTACAGACCGCAGCAAACAATTTATTTTCCTAATTACATTCAAGTTTTTACAGTCATTATTGATATAGTTTTTAAATCAATGTTGATAACAATAGTCATAAGAAACATTTTTTTATTCCATTTTCGTGTTCATTTATGGTACAACTATTTTTGCGGTATAAAGCATTTTAAAGTAAGAACTAAAGGAATTTTCGACTGTTGCTGTTGTTTTCGATTTTCCTAAGAAAATTAATTATTTTGTTAAATCTTCTTACATTGGCTTTTTTATATTTTTCATTGTTAATTGTAAATGTTAATCATACAAATAGCGTATTTTTTTACTGTAGTTCGGTAATAGTAGGCGGCATTCAGAACTACACCTAATGGTTTTTGTTATGGAATAGGAGGCAAACGAGCAGACAGACTGACGGATCACATAATGGTAAGTGCCAAGTGGGTAGATAGTCGCCGCTGCCCAAGAACAGCCCTGACACTATAAAGAATCATCGATGTCTTACCGGCAATTAAAAAAGATGCTCGCTCTTTTTTGAAGTGTCATAAGTATTTTGGTTTAGATTAAGGCGCTATACAGATTCATCTCACACAGAATTGGAAACCCCGCGTACATCTGACTGTTGAGGCGCGCCATCCATCCACAAAGCAGAAATGATATAGTTTTCGGCGCGTTATGCAAAGACCACAATAAAGTCCTAGTGAGTAACTTTAATTTAATTCTAACATGAATATCTCAAGATATAAATATAACGCACCTGAAAATGATAGATCAACCACTACTAACACTGTATTTTCTGGAAAATTCCAAGGACAAATATTTTATTCGTAAATATTTTCACGTTTACATAAACATGGCGGTGCTGTAAACCGCGGTTCAGGTTTTGCGGCACCGTCGGTTTCCAGTCAGCTATAACATCTAAATATAAAACGGAATCGCATAGGAAGCGTCTGCCGAGGCGAATGACTTACCGTATCGATCAAATGGTTACGAAACAGATTGCGTGACACGGCTCACACTATTAGCACAGGTTTTAGGGAACACCTTAACAACTTTGCTGGTTTCTAACACGCGAGATTTGAGTTTAAAGTGTTTTACGGTTTCCCTAAGTCGTAAGGATCACTGAACTCTGTTTAAGTGCTTGTATTTAGGAAATAAGAGTAGTTAGAAATTAAAGTACCTAGTGTAGTAGTACCGGGTGTAGTTTATTTAGTAGTTTTAACTGTATTATGCTCTAAGGTAGTTTGTTATTGCAATGAATGGCGACACGAGCATGTCATTCGCCTGGTGGTAAGCGATACGCTTATCAACACTAGGAAAACCGAATAACACCATGAATTACAAAACAATGCCTGGCATTTCATTGTGCTCGCTATCCTGAGACATAAGATGTTAAGTTTCAATATGTGCAAAACATGAAATACGGGCATTGATATGGCTTAGGTAGTTATTATAAAGTATTAGTAAGTCGTCATGCTTTACTCAGTTTATATCTTTTGAATAAAACGTTACGTTAAGTGTCTTGGTTTTGTGTAACTGTTGGACTGATTTACAGTTTAAGGGGCGAAAGAACAAACATATAAATAATAACGCCCTAGTGCAATTCTAAACGCTGTGGAACCACAGGAAGCTTTGCGGCATAATACTGAGTTTTATTTCTTAAGGTTCGATTAATGTATCTGTTTCGTATTACCAATGACTATCACCTTAATTTTCAGCGTGTACTTGATTTTTTTTCTTTTTTGGCTTTTCAATGTTTTTATTTAGCGATATTCAAAACTGCTGGCTTATTTCCGTTCTGGGAGATGAACACAAATTCATACCCAACCTTAAGCCTAGATTGGGTACGAATTATATCTGTACTGAAAGCGCGCCAATCGATTTGTAGAGACGTAATCATAATAACAATAAATAACACTACTATCGATACCTCAATGCCAACACGATCATATTAGACGTATTTTCCAGTACAATTGGCGAGTTCCTAGAAATACATTATAAAGCAAAACTATAAATTATCCAGTGATGCCGGTGTTGGAGCGTTGTGTTTACTATGGTGTTTACGTCAATGCTTACCTATGAAATACTACGTGAATGCGTGCTAATGTTTATCTCATTTAATACTCGCCGATCGCTGAATAATGAACACTCGAAATTCAATGCATACTTTACCTGCAAATCAGGAAGAATAATGAAAACATATTTATAATTTCTAACCGAGTAACATTTTTGCTGAGAGAAAGAGAAGGACATATACCCCGTCAAGGAAAAAGTTTATATAAATAAATGCAGTTTTTTTTTATTTTATTCTATTTTACTTGCTTGAAAATAAAATTGAAACACTGAACAAAAGGTAATGTTAAAAACATATTTCAATCTTTTCGGGACTTTATCTTTTCCTTTCTTACCATACCAGAATTGCAAATATTCCTATGGATGTAGATATAACGTAGGTAATCTACCTAAGATTACCTACATTATTAAAATTATTACACGAATATTAAAAGAGATATCTAACTTTTAACCGAATCTAGTAAAAATGACTTAAACTCAATCTATGAAGGAAGTGGACAATAATTTATTCCCAACTCCTCCTATTAATTTAACTTTCTGATTAATTTCGTTGCGGGTTAAAAACAAGTTAGACATTCCTGGAGACTCGCCGAGCTTCAATGCTCGGTGTCATTACAATACGTGCCACTGTTGATCCTGGCTTACAGGAGTTACAGTGGTGGGTGTGACAGCGGGGTAGTCTCCTATACTCTATCTCTCTCTTTTGATGTTTGTAAAATACTCGTTGATGCTAATTAGTAATTACTCTACCAACCACAATCTTCTTGGTGCAATAGTCGAGAAGTCGGTTGTGACACCTAGGCCGCAAATTCAATTCTCGTCCGTAACACGCTCACCACATATTTGGATTTATTATTGTGTTGGAGTCTTTAACTCTTATTTCCTAGCAGTTTCTTCTATCAGGTATCTATAATTCTTATGCATTTCTTTAAAAAAAGTGGAATTTTCACTAAGATTACCTTCAAATATAACTTATTTACATTCACTATGGTATTATATCATCGATGAATAATAGAAAGCTCCCATTTCCTAAATTTATTGCTGCCAATAACTATTTCAGTGCCAAAATAATCCAGCTAAAAGCTGAAAAGGAAATTCTTATTGTATGTGCCAACGCAATACAAAGGTATAAGTAATATTATGGAGTATTCATTAGTACAGTTTTGCCTCCAACAATAAGATCATGATACCAGATAATCACCTTCTTTGTTTTCCTTCTAGACTGAGACTTTGCTATTAATTACAAGTGTGCCGTACTGTAATAAAAAGTCAAGATTTCCGTTGCTTTGCAGTAATAACAAACCTTAAGGTGTGACCGGTAGTGCCCATGGTTGGCTAATAGACCAAAATGTCTAGGGTAATTAATGAATTATTTGTTAAACCAGCTTTGAATCAGCCTGATGGATTAAAATCCTAGTCCTGCTGTTGTATGTTGGAGATCACTGCCAACCAGTGGTGAGCGTGTTATACAGGTTATTATTTTCAGGTATATTTTATGTTAGTACTTCGTCAGTCGAAACTCATTCAATATTTTTTAGAATAGTTCACGCAATTTAATTTGTACGCATTACTACCTCGCATCAAATCGGTCGTTTTGTTCCGTGATTTATATTTTGGATAAAAATAATAGGTATTGCAAATTGGCTTGCTCGGCCGGCGTGAATAAAGTAACGGTTTGCATAAATTGGCTCGCCACGAATCCACGATCCGCGATGCCGCTGCGAGCTGATGCCTATCATTTGTGTGTATGCCGCAATCACCGTTCCTCACCAGTTATAGCCGCGTTACAGTCAACACTCGTCCACAGTCGAGGGCATAACCACTATTAGCCAGCAATTATGTTATTATAGTTTGTTTTTTACGACTGCTTTAGCGATTAAACGAATGGCCAGTAATTTCATGAAAGCTAGTTTTAAAACGCGTTGTAATGAAGATCAATCTCTGATTAGACGTACAACACACACACTTACTGAAGGCGAGGAATGAAAAGTTACGCGTCGCGTCTGTTTTGTGTTAATGATGGGTGAAATAAATCGCATCGACTGCATGATTTAGCCGACTGCATCAGATAAACCGTTTCAAAATCCAATTATCACGTTAACACGGCGTGCTTATCATAAAAAGCCAATTAACATCGATAGGAGAGCGGGAAAGTAATTCACTTCCAATTATGAAATCTGAGCGTTTATCGAGCCTCGTTCCAATTATGATCCGCGGCTTCGACGGTATCACGTCGATAATAGATCCACGACCTGTCATAAATTTCATTGCAATCGAGGATCCGGCTGATCAATTCGGCGTCGACGCTGGGCGGGCGGCCGGGCGGCCGGGCGGTCGGTGGAGTGGAGCGCGCGGGGCGCGTGCGCGGGCCCGGGTGTGCGGCGGCGCGGGTGCGCGGCGGGCGCGGCCCGGGCCGGCCGGCGGGCGGCGGCAGTGCGCGAGTCGTCGCCGCCTGCCGCGCCGCCGCCATGGCCGCGCCGCGCCGCGCCCGCTGACCGCAGCGCCCGACCGCGCCCGACGCCGCCGCGAGCTCCGCGCCGCGCCTCGCCTCGCGCCCGACTCGCCGCCCGCGAGCCCCGCCGCTCACTCCGCGCTCGCCGCTAGGTAAAGTATCCGGAGGCGCCGCCGGCCGCGTCGAGCCCGTGGCCGCGGTGCTGGCGCGCGCTTTGTTCTGCGGCGCCCCGCCGGCCTCGCCGGGCTCGGCAACGCGCGCGCCGCGTCTCGCGCCTCGCGTTATCCGCCCGCCCTCTGCCCCACGTTCATGACGATACATAGGTAACGTTATCACACACGAAAACAGTCGCTATAATCCGGCCGGGATCTGTCTCGCCACTCACCACACCTTTGATTTTCTGGACTCTCTCCCGATTGGAATTTCTACCTCGGTGTCCACCCGTAAACGACGGTCGTGTGTTGCGCGTCCGACTGCTCCGATGCTCTGTCGGTTAGTCACTGTGACGTTCTATATTCTTAGGTGTAATAGAATGTAATTGCTTGATGAGTTTGAAGATTATTTTCTTAGCCGCCAGTTAGCCGTTGCGAGTTAGTGCTTAGATAGCGGTTCTCGGGTGTTACATAATGGAACATCGGGCCGTCTCATCGAGCGACCGCTCGGTACCCGGCCACCTACGTTACGACACAACATTCGCCGTTCCTTATGTAGAACGTTGGATTTCTTCGCACATTTTCGCTTAGAATATTTTTTTGTATTTTTGTTTGCTCTAATGTTTTGCGCTGAAGATAAAATACAACGAAACTAGCTTTGACCTTGTGAAAGTTGAAAAACCCATTAAGTCTCGAGATACATTTCGGTGGTCCGGCAGAGACATTGTCCAGATATGGAGAGGAACAATCAATTGTAGAGGTCGAGTTGCTAGTAATCAGTGTTAATAAGTCGAGGCGAGTGGAGGGAGCGCGCCCGGGTGCCAGGCGCCAGGTGCCCGGCGCCAGGTGCCAACTTCCGTCCGATTAGTGTCTGTGTACATGGAAAGAGACGTCTCACTGGTCAGGCGCCTGTCCTTATGTGGGATTGTTGGAAAACCACCAAAATGTGAGGTATACTTCCTTTAACATATTAATCAATATATTTCTAATTCACAGACTAATGTGATAGAGCTTTTTAAATTTATTTAGATCTGTGTTTTGAATGTTCGAAGTCATAATCAAATAAATTCCTTACAAATGTAACTAATAATAATAATGATGAAATTAAGAACGGAATTGATGAGTGAATTAGTTGTAACTACTCGTAGAATCAAAAGTGCGCAATTGCAACGTCAACATTCATTAAGCAGATTACTTTTCTGACTGTTAAGTATTAAAATATTTATTTTATATTTCACGGACTTTTTCTCACGATATTAAAAGTAATTATTATTAATATCTTACAATTATCTAAGCTTACGCTATAACGCTTCCGAGATAGTAGCAAGATTTAAAATTGAGTTATTTTTAACTAAAACGGAAGTAATATCTATTTTATATTTCAAACCCAATTCAAGCTATATTCGTTAAATTATTATTTACTGGGAGAATGAAAGCCTATTATATAGCCTAACTCTAGAAGCTAGAGGCCTGGCCTGCCAAAGTTCGGCAAAATACAAAGTTTACAATTTTCGTATTTAAATACCTCAATCCTCCAAAAATTCCCTTGTATACATCGCGCATCTTTAATTTTCATGCTTTTTAAATCAATATTTCATACTACTATCAATATTTTATACTACTATTCTAAAAGCTAATCAATGTATGGCTTTTAGAAAAGCTCTTTGGCTCTATATAGGCAAATTATATCGGGTATATCCAGACTGCGACCGAAAACAAAGCCAGGTGGCAGATTTAGTGACTACAGGTACAATACAACTAAAAATGTTGCAAAAAAACAGACTTATTTTTCTTACTTTGTATTTGGGTGAAAACTACATAGTTTTTCCTAAAATCATATTTTAAACCCTTTTTTAAAAAGGCTTTATGGTACACAAGGATTTAAATTATTATTTTTGCAAAAACTATGGATTTACCACCAAAAACTATAATATTTAAAACACCACAATAACAAATTGTTTTTATTGCGAAATTTTTAGCTGCATTGTGTCTCTAGTCACTTTTTCGGTCGCTGTTTTAATAGCTTGTATGAAATAATACCTGAACACCGCATTTCATTCACAATATTCCACACTGACCTTTCAGATGATAGACATGAACATTTTGGAATACGATTTCATTCAATTTCCACACTGTATAGGGAACATGTTTGTATAATTTATTTACAGGAGTAGAGACAAGACACTTAATCATAATAAATCAATAATTATATATTTAATGGTTATATTTCTACAAGTTAAAAACAAATTCAATATGATGGGTCTAGATGGACCATTTTTGTTTCCTAACTCACCAGACCTATTTTTTCTATTGCAAAACAACTTCGTTCTACCTCTTGAGGTACGTTCTACAACCTATAATGAGCCAAAACAATTTTTATGTAGGTTAACATTACTTTAAATAGCTATACTATACCTAGGCTTATGGTAATCTTGATGTCTCATGTCATTATTAACTTATATTATTGTGTTAAAAAAAAACTATTCATAAATTTATCATACTTAATTAATTGACATAGCGTCAATCAGTCCTCATTTAAAAGCGTACATTTTGGTATCTATGAAACAATGATTTAACGAACAAAAGTATTTATTACATAATAATAAATTATTAAATTAACGCATTACGAGTTAAATCTTTCAGCCCACATTTAGTGACTTATTCATTTAAAAGTCTAAGATTTCCGGTTATCTTTTAATGTACGAACCGTTACGGCCGGTAATTTTGATCTTAATGGCTATGTTAATGCGTTAATAAACTATACCCAGCACGAATATTTTTTTAAGAAAATGGAAATAATATTACTAGAATTATTGTTGTACATAAAAGAACATGAAAACATTATATCTTGATAATATTTTTACATAAAATGGAAATTACTAAATTATACCTTATGAGTTAGGTTGCTTTTTTAATCGCAACGCACTCATGGTTCCGTAGGTCTTCCAATCTATTAGGATTACAGTTATGAACATAGTTTTTAGTATAAACATTATTCTTAATTTAATTGTCAGATAGTATGTTAAGATCAAGACTGAATTTCTTTAATACATTTTTAATACATACAGGGTATATCAAGACTGCTACCAAAAACGAAGCCGGGTGGTGGTAGTGACTACAAACACAATGCAACTAAAAATTTCGCAAAGAAACGCGACATTTTTTTTGTGAATTTTTAAACATCAGTTATTTTAGCATAAACTATGTATTTACCACCCAAACACAACGACAGGAAAAAATAACAAAAAAAATCGTAGCATAATATTGTTTTGCAAAAAATTTAGTTGCATTGTATCTGAAGTCACTAAAACTACCGACCGGCTTCGTGTTTGGTAGCAGTCTTGATATATAATAATAATAATAATAAATAACACCCAACAGTCACATACATAGTCCTGACCCCACACTAAGATCGAGTCTTGTGTCGTGGGTATCAGGAACTACGAGAGAATTTTCGGTCTCACAAACACCCTATATATCTTGTATATATATCTTGTATATATGCTTTAAAATATACTAAAAACACACTTTTTGTTACTTTTTGTATTAAATCATATTTTTATCATAATTTTGTATTCTTAAATTCAAAAGCCCTAAACTTTTTAACTAGATCAATAATGCCATTACCATTCCTTGAGAATATTTATCTTATTTTTCTCCCTAACAGCGTTATTCCTGTCGCTACCAGGATCCCTCTTCCTGCACAATCTCCTCTGTTTGTTTCACATCCTCAATTGTACAACAACATTCTATTTATTTACTGTTGTCGTCATAAGTTGTATTAATAATATTTTATGGATAATATAAGCTGGTGATACCCGCCGGAATATCGACCGCCGGACACAATCATAGAAAGTCTATCATGCCGGTGCAGCATGTGCATTCCGAGTTTTAATCAAGCCGGCATAAATAACCACCGATGACTAAAAACCTACTCTTGTCATTGAATTCTCAGCACTTTCCAGCAGGCGCATTGTGATGACTTTAAATAGACAAGGAACGATCCATAAACAATTATTAAGAAACTACTGTCGCAGAACAGATGATTAAAAGTCTCAGCTGCGTCTAATTTGTGTTGTTAAAGGGCAATGACTCTGAGAAGTCGTATTGATTAGATTAGCTCCTGCGCTCAATTTGTGCAGTTGCTGATTGATACTATCAGACTATCAATTATGTTCAAACTCATGATAATGTCTTGAAGAAGTAGATACGAGACTATAACGTAAAGGTGAACGAAAGGTCCAGGCATTGCGTTTCAGTTCTTCGGCTGTCTGTAGTCTTTCTGAGTAGGTTCGTCGATTATGTGCTCTATACAAATTCTTAATATTGTTATTATTTATATTTTGATTTTTGTAGGGTTTTCTTATATATTGTTTACATACATAATATGCCAAAGTCCCTGGTATTTTCTTCTTTATATGTCCAAACAAAAATGAGGAAATCCACGAAGCAATCTTATGTCTGAGAATGGCGAGCGCAGTGGAATGCCAAGCATTGCTTTGTAATGCAAGGTATTGTTTGGTTTTGCTACTGTTTAGGGGCGGTCGTGTCGATTACCATCAGGTGAACGGCAAGCTCGTCTAGCAATACATTACAATAAAAAAATACAATTCTTTTCGAATCCACTTTCTTTTAAATATAGATTTTCCACTCTATACATTTTTTATTATTTCCAATTCCTTCAATTGCAAAGTTATCAGTGTTTTTTTTAAATATCTGCCAATTAATAAAAAAATGCTTATTCCGGCCAAATACCTAACTTCATAATTTAAGGAAGAATAAATAAATAAATAAATAACACCCAACAGTCATTTTCAACATTCATTCTTTCTATTCGATTCAAGGCGAAACCTTAATTTGTTTTCCTTCCCTTAATACATTCATACCACGATATGATATTAATAATGTCTTACACGTAATGTTGTTTTCAAGAAAGTATGTCGTGCCGACTGTACAATACAATACCATGTAGATTTGTTATGGCTAATGACCATCGACCAAAATGCTCATTTCAATTTTATGTTGTTCGATGCTGCCGATGATGACTTGGAATAATATCTATCGCTCTTCGAGCGTAGCAAACCAAAAGTTCAATTGGAGAGGTCATAGTTAGACGCAGTTCCCACATAAACTTCTTCTGGTAAAGATTGATTTATGCTGATATTGAGCCGGTAATTTGTTAAGCATGAATCCAAACAAAAATCTAACCGTGATGATAAAGAATAAAATAATTTACGTTTACAAACATGTAACATCTTCATCATTGGACTTGACTTTTGTCATATTTCTATAGTGAAAGTTGCGATAGGCACATTTATCTAGGCGTGGGCAATAGTCAAGGATTTATTTGTTATAAAAGATTTGCGTATAACTTCATTTGAAGAAGGTTATTTTCTAGTATTGCGATAGATGTATCATCATAGAAATTGTTTCATTGTTAGTATTGGACCTCTCATACCTTATTTTTTATATCTCCAAAAGCACGTGATGTCTAAAGAGACACGCTTTATTTATCTTCATTAAAAACCTTCATCGTTAATAACCATTCAGGGTGCCTTGCGCGACGAGCTCGACTTATCTCCCTTATCTTAAGGTGCTTAAGCCTCCCGAAATTCCCCATGACTCTGAAATTTACGACTCGAGAAGATTTTAGCGAACGCCGTCTTATCTGCTTTATCAGACCATGTTGTGAGTCGGTGCGCGTCTGTTGACTGTTTAACAATAGCAATTTGTCGAGCACGAGCCACTTTGGCACACGTTGTCCGAATAAGTGCAGTTTCTGATTTGTGATTGTTGAGTGCCAGACGGTTGTGGAGATTCGACACGTGTACAGTCTGATTGTTTGCGATGATAATTACAGTGACGCATTGTGAGTCACGGACTATGACGTTTATTTGGACGAAAATTGTGACTTTTTTGTATGAGGATCAAATGTGATTTGTGGGCAAATAAGTAAATTTCCACGAATGTCTTCTGTTGACGAGTTTGTTAACTCACCCGCATGGCTGGCCAAGGTATAACGATTATAATCATTAAACTAATATGGTATAAGCTTGAGAGTTTGTACTTTAATCATTCAGTCGTCTAATAGATAGGAATATATTTTCTATTCTTGCGAGCAATGTTGCCTAGTTGCAAAAAGAGCATTCAAAACAAGCCGACGTCATGATGACTGATTGCCTCTCAATCTCTACATTGTTTTAAACAGAATACCTACCTGCCTGTTTATAAGTATCTTTAAACTTCTTTGGAAGGGGCTTAGGTATAGCTATACACTCTTGTGACTGAGGATCAATTTATTAAGATAATGATCAAAATCAATTTATTTGAGATTGAAATTCCATTGAACGTTAGTGACACAATTAATTAAGCTACTTCTAACTTTGTTTGCAGTTTAATTTCTTTTGTACAGGACAGTCACATCGTCCGCAATCATTTTCAGAATAAAGTTGATTAAGTAATTCATACGGCATGGGCATACCCATCCATCAATCCATCCATATCTATCAATGGAATTAGATTTAATTAGAGAAGTCGTAATCATGATTGTGGGGCTTTTAATGTAGCTACTAGTCTATTTTCAATTACGTTAATTTTTAACGAGATTCTTATCACGTGGTTAATCTATAGTATGTTTCTGAACATCACTGAACATAAAGGCAAGTCACTGAGCATAATTATTAGTTATTACCATTCATCTGTTTTCTCACTTATGCCTTCAAACAAACGTAATGAGAAAATGTATTAGGAAAAATTATCCTACGACTACACAGTTGATGAATAATAAAAATATGAAATAAATAATATTTAATGTTTTTTTGGTAAATGAACTGCAGATGTAGTAGGTACCTTGGATGAGTTCTCAATTATGGCCGTCATGTCTCATTGATACATCATTGATTACCTTAGAGTATTTATAATATAGAGGGAGTGCTGTCATACATTCGCTTCTTGAAAATAGATATTTTCTTGTCGTAATGTTGGTAGCGCTCCTATATTAATGAAAATTGAATTAATTATTTAGCAGTAAATTGCTATAAATTCCTTTGGTAGTCGTCATTATATTTAGGTATTATCATTTTAAAACGAGTTTAAGTGGAATTAAATAGCCCTAAACGATTTATTTTTACTTTTCTTTTTCAAGTAATTCATGCAAGTTGGACAACCTGTCAAATATCAGCCAGTAGGAGGACAGAAAAAGGTGGCCCGGCACCACCATTTTACACAAGTATCAGCGCTCCATATTATAGATACTTTAAGATAAATAAATAAATAAATAACACCCAACAGTCACATACATAGTCCTGACCCCACACTAAGATCGAGTCTTGTGTCGTGGGTATCAGACACTACGAGAGACTTTTCGGTCTCACAAACACCCAGACCCGGGAGAAATATTTGTGGGCCGCACAAACATTTCTCTCGGTGCGGGGATCGAACCCGCGGCCTCTCATTTCACAGGCGGCGTCTAACCAACTGCGCTGGCAACTGCGGAGGCTGTCACTGTCAGATCATTACATAGTTATCTTGATAGCTAGAAATAAACTCATTCAACCGAAATTTTACAGTCAATCCAAAATCCATGGGCTTGGTTGGTTAATCCGTAACACCATAAACGCGTCAGGTCCCTGTTTACATTCAACAAGCCATAAATCAACAGTATACGTATCGTGTCAACTATCCTTCGAAATTCTAGTTCAAACCTGTATTTAGGCCACCTAAAAGTTCCCTGGCGTGTAGTAACACTGTAATTATACAGCAGTAAAATGTTTAGTGGGTTTCTGATTTTAGCTAAATTACTCCGACGATATGAATCATTTTATTACGTAATTATGAAAAAATGAATATTTTTTTTTTATTTTTTTTGAAACATTGATTGGTATTGGAGGAAGTGTAGGTTCGCTAAAGTAGTTTAGGATACACTAAAAAGTACACCGGAAAGCTACATACTTCATTGTGTTAATATAAGAGCTTTTCAATGTGCCCGAAATCATATCACTATCCAAATCTGAATATCTTAGTACAAGAAAATGAATAACGTAAAGTGGGTATCTTAGCATTGGTGTCGCGTTTGTTATTTATATTAATAAGCTATTTAGGAATGCCATATGTAAAATAATATCGATATATACCGAACATACCCACAATTGTACTATCAATAGTAGAGGGGCCCGTGCTCTGCTGTGGGATGAATATGGGCTGATGTTAAGTCTCAGTTAACCAGTAGTTACTCTGGCTACAATGTCCTTCAAACCGAAACACAACAGTGCATTAACACTACTGTTGAAATACTGCTGCGGGAGAATTGTCATTGCGGTGCTACCTACTCAGATGGCCTCTCACATATGAGAAACCTACGTACGATTATTTAAATTCATTACGTAGATACTGTCAGGCAATTATTTTGCATGTCAAATATGTTCTTATCGGTTACTATTGGTTACTATGCTCGTCTTGTCCAACTTCCAAATATGCGTTTGGCCGAACAATACATTATGATCAATAAAAAAATTATAGTCTGCATATGCTCTTATACTTTAATCCTTAATTATAGGAAATAGTGACATCATTTTATTACATCGTTTATAACAAATGACATCATTTGCCTATCATTACTGATCTGTTGTTACTCCCAGAGACATATGGTCGATTTTTTTATATTAGTAAACTAAAAACGGATTATGATGCAATATGGAGGCAATACAAAACAGTAGAATATTTTTATATTTAATTTTATACCGAATTAAATGTGGTCATATTGGCTCTAACATTAGTTTGAATTCGACCAATATAATGAGACGTATCTAGTAACAAAGCCGACTAGGGTGTTCGTGCTAACTAAATTAATATCACAATTAAAACTATTACATTCTAAAACTTCGCGGTAAGCTGCACTCGTAAAGCGATTATAAACTCATATTACTCATACTCTTACAACGTTCTAGCACAAGCGTAACTTCCTACTGGCTTTACTTACGCAGCACATGCATAATTAATGAATTGCATTTACGCTTAACTGTTTACCGGGCTGATCTCGTAAACGGACAGACGTGTTCACACAGGGAAAGCTAGTTTCGTTTTTATGAATTAATAGTTGTGTTGGTAGATAAATAAAATGCAGGAAATCGGTAGATGCTGGCCGCTTCGCTGTGATACTTATAAAAGGAGGCCTGTGTTTGGTAGTGCAGTGTAGAAGATGCAGAAGTGTTAGATGTTAGTGTTGAGTAATGTGTGATATCCCGCGCGGCGCAGGTGTCGGGGGCGCAGCGCGGGCGCGAGCGGCATGCGGCCCCGACGGCAGACGCCCATGGAGGTCGGCTAGCGGCGCGCGCGCAGCCCCCGCGCCCGCAACCCCCGCCCCGCCCCACCGAAGCCATGGAACTCGCTGACGTACCGAGACACCGACCCCTCGCCTTCGATAAGGTAAGTTCTAAGCTAAGTACTATCTCTCGTAAAAAATATAACACAAAATGTATTTGAAACGGAACAGAAGCGACATGGAGGAAAATCAAAAGCAAAACTCAGGTTCGATCCCCGCAACATAATCTCTGAATAGTAATAATAGGAGGCAGCTGCCCAGCTGTGAGATTTATATTGCCATTGGCCGACAATAATGGATCGATGGATGACTATATGACTTAACCACTCTTTATCGTATTCTCGATTGTAGAGGAGACCCTTCCCTTGCAGTGAGTCGCATATGGGTTAATACAGAATGGATGGACCAAAGTTTGTGACATCACACATCCACCGAAAAAAAGTCATGTGGAGATAGTTCGTGAAAGTTTACAAACCGAGAGATTTGCTTCATATAAACAATGCTTTGATTTTGCAGTTTACCCAAATAACTAATTCTTAGAGTGAAAGAAATCCTAATTGTAAATAGTTTCTTTCCCAGTTCCTATAGCTCCTTGCCATCTGTAGATACTTACTTATATCTAGTCCGTTTAACCTATATTGAAAATTGTTCTGTTAATAACTAATAATAATAATAATAATAATAATAAAATCTTTATTTAAATAACATGACATTAAACAACTAGTATTACCAGAGGTATCCAAACTAGGCAAAGCCTGTAACTTGGAATAATGTTCACACATAATGCTTTATTCAATAGATGTTGAACACACAAGCTTCACAGTGAATTACAACGCAGAAAAATATTTACCGCGCAAATTAAAACAAAGTTAATTCATGCAATCTAACATCACTTTCCTGTGCCAGAAAAAACAAAAATGCAATAATAAGAATAATCAACATGTGAGTTTAATTCACGCGGGCTCCATCACAAATTACCAGAACTCTTAAAATACTCCGAGTATAGAGATCTGGGTAATTTCTTCGTCCGTATTTATGTTATTGAAGCATTTCACCTGCGCTTTTTACGATACACCCACGTGATATCTCGGCACGTTTCAGAAATAACATTTGTGAATAGGATATTTGGCTGTCATTGTATACTTAAGGGTTTCTCAAACTGGGTTACCTATGCCTCGAGAAGATATATTTTTCCTTCCATGGGGTATACGTATCACTTTGCGGGCGCCAATTGATCACATGGAGTCTTCTTTTTATTTCTTCGTACGTATTCACATACGTAATAATGCCGCATTTTGTTCAGCCTGTGAATATCCAGTTTCGGTCAGGGCGACACAATTGTTTCGATCGTATCGAATAGTAAAAGAAAACATCGTTAAATAACCTACTTACCATAGCGATTTATAAGAATTTGTATGGTATGTAAGTCCGCCAACCCACACTAGGCCAGAGGTGTGTACTATGTCCTAATCACTCTCAATCGGTACTCTCGATTGTAGAGGAGGCCCGGGCCCTGCAGTGGGATATATGGGCTGATACAAACAAGGGTACATGAAGCAATAGACATGAGGAATCCTGTTACATCGCACAGCGTATTTTGAATAAATTAAGTGAACACTTGGTGTGAACTAAGGTTTACTTTCCTGCTCACTGCACTTCACTTTGACCGATTTTGCGTATCCTGTCGTATAGTAATTGACATATGTAAGCCCCTTAACCGAAGCCAATGAGTTTTGAAACAGTTTCGTGATGCGCCCATGGGCTTCAAAGGATAGTTTCTGCACTGTATTTACTGTTTATCTATATCCTAGGTTTAAGCAAAACTTTTTAAATACCTTAAGTAAGAACTATGCATATATATACTTATTGACACAAAATATTAGACGCTAGCTTACGAACCTTTTCTATTCGGATCGAATAGCAATATATTTTAAAGTAAATGTTACTTATACAGCAATTTCCTTACATACAAAAGCCCACATAAATAGGGAGTCCACTATTCTGGCATTATCATTATAGTCGAATTTGTCCTAGTCGTGTGCTACTTGTTAATATGTTTGAATATCAATTCTGATAACGCAGTTAACCTTGCCTACGGGACTTTTTCATTTCCTATCTAGGTACATACCTTTTGACATATTATTTATTATCTATTTTGGTGGGGAAAAAGGAAAATTATTTTTCGCCTAAACTGGTTCATCCCATTTTTAAACATAATTTAAATATTTTTATAGATTTTAAAACATTTATAGTTTAGAATATAATTTGTTGCATACCAAAATGAAAGAAACATATAAAACACTTACAACTAGACCTAGCTAGAATTGTTGGTATTATCGCAACCTCCGATTGCTTTCCAGGCAAACTTTGGATGGACTGGATAAATTAACTATTGAAACTAAAAGGAAGTACAAAATATGAAAAAAAAAAACATTTTTTTACAATATTACAATGCGAAAACATAGACGTTGTTGCTACTGCACCAAGTATATGCAGACTGAAACCGAACCTGGTTTCTTTGGTCAGTATGACTGCTTTTTCATCACTGTTGTATGGTGATTATCTTACCAAACATGATCATCCTACCATTCACAAATCTATGTTCATCATTCCCTACATTAATTTATAGCTACAATAGTTTTTACTCGGCTAGCACATTGCGATGTTCCACTTATTTATTTTTACGCTCAGTCGCCTTCCCCTTTCTGCTTGCGTCTGAAAATCGATAGGGTTCGGCTCCAAGACTGCCAACCGTTCTCCAACTGGCGTCGAACACCGACCGGTATAAATAATGCGGGATTATTTTGTACTAATCTTATATAGTGTGTGCCTTGATTTGTTAGGGTGGTACAAATGAAATAGGGTTACAGTCTACCAACTATATACTTTATTTTACATAAGCTTGTATTTTCCAAGGGTAAAGTAGACGTGTATATACAGCCACAATAAGCCAAAATTATTTTTGTGCTTAGATGTGATAGGGGTAAGTCTTTTTTTTTTTTTTTTTTTTATTGCTATGAATGGCGAGACGAGCATGCCGTTCGCCTGATGGTAAGCGATACGACCGCTCATGAACACTAGAAAAACCAAACAACACCTTGAATTACAAAGCAATGCTTGGCATTCCACTGCGCTCGCCATCCTGAGACATAAGATGTTAAGTCTCAATATGTCCAGTAGTTACTCTGGCTACAATGCCCTTCAACCCGAAACACAACAGTGCGTTTACACTGCTGTTTGACGGGAGAAATAGACACTGCGGTGGTACCCACCCAGATGGCCTCTCACATATGAGAGACCTACCACCAGTAGTCTGTAGCTATTTAGGGTATAAAATATAAATTATAGTCCCAAATAACCAGTTGGAGTTTTTCGAAACAAAAGTCTGTACTATAGCGATCTCTGTAAAGTGTAAAGTCTTCTTAGCATACTTAGCAAGCGAAAAGTGTTAATAATATTAATCTTCGAAAAGGCAATTTTTTTCATCTGATGCGGCAAAATCGTTTAAATGTATCTGGTGAATATGTGAAAAATAATGCAATTCCGATAGATCCTTATGTAAGTAGTAGATACTGGTTCATCATGATGGGTTTTGCACCACTTTTTACAATGATCTCTACATAAGTGAACATTAATATTCTACCAACACCAAAAATCATTTTGATACCCATAATGAAATGCACAGATTCATAAACTTACTCGCGTTCTCCTCGGAAAATATATTTAACTCACAAAATAGAATTTGGCAAAAAAACAGAGAGGTTGTCTCGGGCATCCGCGACCCGCCCACGTTATCGCCAGGGCTCCGAATAACCTTGTGCATTGCCTCAAATATTGGCGTTTCAATTTTATTTCCACAATACCGACGCTCGGCTTCATAGTCTCAGTATTTCTGCTATTTCACAATATAACGATATTTAATACATTAAGTTTTTATATATTATTATTAGAAACGTCTTTAGGATCAATTATAATGTTGATTACTTAGATTCAACGTATACAGTTTTATTAAACATCTCAAAAAAAACTACGACATCTTAAGCTTCACTTTAATCAACCTTAGCTAAGTATGGAATGTGTATGTATGTGTTGAGCAAACAATCTTTGGGTGTAATGAATCGTAAGGTGAAAGGTGCGGGGCGGTATTGAGAGGTGCGGGGCAGGGTGCGAGGAGGGGCGGGAGAGAGGGCGAAGACGCTCGGATGCGAGATGTGACTTACCCCCGCCGGGCGACGATCGATTCTGCCCGTGACGTCACCGCCTTAGCCTTCACAACCCCCTCCCACTACGAGGACGAACGAAACGTGGACATCTTGCCTGCATATGTACATATTTGGATAACATAAGACTATTACAATTTTAAGAGCTTATAAATGATACAGAAGGTCACGGTTGCATCCACAAAAGAGTAGGTAGAGTTTTCAATTTAAAGTTTGCCGTGTTCATTTCCTTCTCTCTGTCTCTCTTCAGCCACACGAAGTCTATTGCTAAACATCCCCTGTTGGAAGCGGCCTGCATCCAACAACTTCCCGCGACGTACCCTTGTTCGTCCGTCCACCTTACGGATCGCTTGTGCAAACAAGTGTGGAGTGGAGGAAACGTAAAAACTTCACTCCATAATCTTTCGGCCCCAGCGGCCATCAGTTCTACATGCTATTTCCTTCCCATGGTGAAAACCTCGCACAAAGTGATTTTCCGATCTGTGGATTGAAATTATACTTGCTGGCACTAGATCAATGAGATATCATTAACAATGACTATAAAAAAAGCACGTCATAGTAGGTAGTAAGTAATCAGAGAGTAAATACCTATACCATACCACAGAAATACAACGCGATCATACTACATTATTCCCAAAATATACATATAATACATGACACTAATCTAAAATTATTAAAGCAAAAAAACAAGCATTTTGCAGCGCATTCAATTTTATCGAAACTATGAAGTGGAGATCAGCATTCGATGGTTAAGCTCGCTTTATTGGCTCGATAGCACTCGGCTGGCAATCGCCGCTGGGCCGCCACTTGGAACTACCCTCACCTACTCGACACCGTCGAGATCTCGAGAGCATGTTGACCTAAAAGGACACAACTGACGTCATAAGCAATCGTTAGAAACGTTCTTAAGCCGATACACTGATACACTGTCGAGTTCCATCACTTAAAACGTGAGGGGTTATGCAATCGCTGTGGTAGATTGTGATGTGAGTTGGAAGTTTACTGAACATTATTATTGATGAGAAGATTTATATTGTTAACTCATTGCAATGATATTATAAGATGATTTAAGGTGTATAAGTGATATAAATATATATAATATAGGTGCGTGGTGGCCTGTTGGTAAACGGACCGGATGCGGCTGCCACTGTTCACAGTGGTCGCGGGTTCAAATCCCAGGGCACACCTCTGACTTTTCGGAGTCATGTGTGTATTGATAGTCAATCACCACGCACTAAAACAGTGAAGGAAAACATCGTGAGGAAACCTGCATACCATAGCGATTCATAAGAATTTCTATGGTATGTAAGTCCGCCAACCCACACTAGGCCAGCGTGGTGGACTATATGGCCTAACCACTCTCAGTCGTACTCTCGATTGTAGAGTAGGCCCGTGCCCTGCAGTGGGACGTATGTGGGCTGATACAGATACAAGTGATATAAATACACGTGTGGCTCTTTCTTTTATAACGGTTACGCATTTTACGAACAAATTATGTCATAGAAATGCTAACGAGCTCCTGACTAACGCAGTCATGACTATCCCCTCAATCAAGCTTGAGAAATTCTTATATTTTTTCCAGAACTTTAGCAATCCATGTCACATATTTATTAAAGTAAAATAATTAATTTACGTAAAAAAATACATAAATAGATCCACATTGTTGTCAGTCATGACTAAAAATAACTTTTAAGCAAAAAATCCAATGTTTTTCGACTACATTTCGTATTAAAGATAATAATTAACTTATTTTTTATTTTCTAAGTGATATGATTTATGGTACGTAAATAAAAGGAACGTACGTCGCAAATAATTTTAGAAGATTTCATATTCATACAGTTTAAAATAAATATAAACACATCGGTTGTCCATAACTATGCAATATGTGTGAAACAATGTGAATATGTTTACAAAGATACGTGGTAAAATAGTAAACAACATATTGTTTACCATTATAATCTTAATTTAATCTGAGATTGAGGCACGCATATATTTTACGATAAGCAATTTTCGCAACGCAAAATACCTAGTAGATAATTTTGTGTGATGGATTATGGGTAATAACATGGCAGCAAAATCTAAAACTAGATGGGCTCAATACAATTTTATTATTTCTTATAAACCCTATAAATGATATTAATTACAAAACAGACTATTGAATGCAGTCTTAATATTGACCTAAAGTATTTGTTATTCTCAATTTTCTCAATCGCGTCACTCATATGACATTTCCTTCGACCAGAGAAATTACGAGAGGTCGAACTACTTCCTTTATACTACCTTCCCTTGTCAACTCAAAAGAACAATATTGACAAATACCTGTCGTGGACAACATGCACAGTGCATTTTCATAAAGAGGAGAGCATGTTTTCACCGCAACCAACGTTGATGAAAATTCATAACAACATTCACTCTCAGCGGAATGTAATTAACACTAATTAAATTACATACGCACCCTGTCGCATCAATTAAACTCTCTCCGGTTAGATATCGTAGCATCTTATATCTATTTATTCCTTGCTATCCAATTTCAGGATCTAAAAATTTGATGTTTAGATTTTGCCAATTTTGAGGGGTTGATTTTTGGAATAGTACAGACCTATCATTATCTTATAAACCTATGATATGAATTAACTTAGCTATTTTTTTTGAATCCGCCAATCAACTTAGAATAACTTAATTATTCTTGAAGTATGTATTTCAAATTTGAGGAACTTTAAATTGAAGTTGATAAGAAATCTCCTGTATTTAAACGTCATGGAATGATTTAAAAATCCGTGCTGCAACAATAGATCTTTCTTTAGAACGCTTGAGTGGCGGATGCAGTCTATCTACATCTGAGTCTTGGCACACGATGACATAACAACTTAAAACCTCTTCTATAACAATAGGAAGTATAGTCTTGGAATGGTATATTGTTACGAGTGGAGTTGAACGTGATATAAATAAAAAGATGCGCGAGATGCAGGCTTTAAAATGTTGATATTCTTGTATATTTAGTCCTATGAAAACATTCTGGCAAAATCACAATATTGTCGTTAGATTATTATGTTATTCAATTCGAATTATATGGTCCTGCGTTTTCAATACTAACAATTCGGAAGTGGTAGAGCCACGCTGTTTGGAATCATGACTCAGCATGAATGGGAAGGCTCCTTCGGGGCGATACCACTGACTCACAGGACAGAGCGACGTGAAACAACAGCTTTGCTGTATACCCATCCTTTATCCTTCCCGCTCCACTCCCAATTTGATAAGCCGACAACACATTCATGAACCAAGTGCTTATTCATAACGCCTGGTTGTTGTATTCATGGTCAGCAGTGATAAATATTTACCTTAAGAGAACTATTAAATATTTTATAGAAATAACAAAGAAAAATACTAGGAAGATGCGAAATATTTTGAAGAATAGGAAAAACTCATACTAAATTAGTCGATTAGAATATAATAATGTTAATCAGTACGCATTTTGACTGTTTTAAATCAGATTATTTAATAATATTCAAAGGGTTAGTATAATAGAGTGAAACTATTAAATATTGAAATACTGAACTGGTACATTCTAATTTTTGGTAATGTTCTTTCTTACAGATGGAAAGTTTGATAAAGGAAATGCAAGATCCAGAAACAGGGGTACCAGTGAGGAGTCAAAAACTTTTTCTCAGCGTAATTCCATCTGCTTTTATGGGTAAGAGCTTCATTTATATTAACTATTTATATTAATGAAGACTAACGTTTATTTTAAGCTATATCATGGTGATATTTGTAGTTTTTAATCCCATTATTTACAATTTCATCCTTATTTGAACTCCTGACAATTAAAAGTAGATTTTTGGAAGTGGTAGACACGCTGTCCTACGCTGGGCAGGCTCATCCGGGGCAGTCCCACTTTTTAACAGGAAATGAAATCGACGTGAGGCGACAGATTTGCTGTAATATTCCGTTCAGTGAGTGAGATCGTCGGATGCGCAATGCCCCTTTCCCTTTCCTATCGTTTTTCCTTGGGCTGGTGAAACATCTATGATACAATTGTTGTGAATCTTCATGGCTGGCAGTGATCACTTGCCATTATAGTAGGTATGTGCTGACTTAGCATGCTAATGAAAAACCGTAAAACTATAAATTTTCTAGTTTTTAATATCGTCGGTCGTTTGCAACAGCAGTATAGCCTGTCTGAAGAGGTTGATTGAAAAATCGATATTGGGTACATTCTAAGGTGTTTACGTGTCCCGTCACGACCGTTCACCGGTTAGGTTATACGAGTTCACTATTTTATAGTCCAATACTTTACTCGTTTCTTCACTCCAATGTATTTGATGTTTCTGTTTATGTTAAAAAGGATCATAAAATATTTTAAATATAGTTAATTATACAATTCATTATTTGCATTGAATTTTCTTTAGCAAAGAGAGCAACGAAGATAGCAATTATCTTGGTAGTAAGTGATCACCGCCGCCCTTGAACAACCACGAGCCTCACTGAAATAACATTTACAAATTACTACGGTCTCTCATGAAGGCCCCTGAACCGTGTCTTATATCTTGTTCATCAATTAAAGTTGTTTTAATGGCAACTTCATCTAAAATATTGTTTATGTTGCAGGTTACGATCTTGTCGAATGGCTTATGGAACGGTTTAATCTTGACGAGACTAGCAATGGTGAGTGTTGCGTAGCGGGTGGCGGCCCGTGGGCCTGGTCTCGCCGCCGCACCCCAGTAGAATCTAGCTATAACGAGAAGCCCAAGTACCCCCAGGTGTTGATATGTAGGTAGCGCCATCACGTACGTTCGCATGTGTATGTACGCTCTACCGTGCTATGTGATCAGGTGATTCAAAGAAACAATCACCAAGATCAGATCGATGTGCGCCGATGTCCGTGGTACCTTCTGCACTCGCTGATACATTGGCGCTTTGCACTACTTAATTACAATATATTCAAGAAGATATAACCGCGATAAGATAATTCAGACGGAATTAAATTTGCTTTTTGTTGGTCATAACACAGCCTCTGCTTCTCAATCTGTTCGTGCTATACAACCCCACGCCTTCGATGTTGTTGTATATTTCAGTTACGAAATATTTCATATATAATTATGTGATTATTTTCTATGTTTCAGTTGAAGCAATAAACTTAGCCAATCAACTCTGCCAATACGGTTACTTCTTTCCTGTAAACGATTTGAAAAATCTTGTCTTAAAAGATGATTCTTCTCTCTATAGATTTCAAGTAAGTATTCAGTTAATTATATGAACTTAAATAAATTACTAGTAGATTTAATTATACAAGTGAAAATAATTTATTGTACCTTTAAAATTGTTAAAATTTTATTCGAAATATGTTCACCTGGTTCGTTTTTATAAAACTATCTAATTGATTTTTAGTCCGTTATATTAAAAAGTATTCCTGAATTTATGAAACATTGTACTCTGTTAATTGTAAGATGCATATATCATTCTCTCTCTCTCTCTCTCTCTCTCTCTCTCTCTCTTCGTAGAGCTACCTCCTTCAGGATTTCCATAGATACCTACTTTACTTTTACTTTCAAACAAATAAAACCCTTGTAAATTGCATCGTCAGAGTCCATACTACTGGCCGTGGCAGGCCCCACGCGTGGCCGGCAGCGGGTCGGGCGCGCCCACGCTGGGCCCCGATAACGTGGAGTACGCCATCTACCTGGTGAAGCGCACACTACGCAACAAGCAGCGCCACGGCCTTGATGAATATGAGCAGGAGGCGCTCGCCAACCTGCGCAAGAACCTCTCCGCCAAGTGGGACTTCATCACCATGCAGGCGGAGGAGCAAGTGAGTACTTACAAGACTGCTCTAGGTAAAATAATAGTAATGACAGCAGAGAAACATGAGGCTGCTGATCTTCGCTCTGAGACTGATATTTGTGAAACCGAAAAGTCTCTCAAAGTTTATGATAAATACAATTCAGGACTTGTATCTTAGCGTGGGGTTGGGACTTCTTATGTGAATGTTGGGTGTAGTTTATTATTATGCTTCAACTGTGAAGTGATCTATAGGCATTTTCTTTCATTACATGGGAATTCAAACAGATTGATTACGGAAGGGATCACCAACCACCATGAATACATGGATAAATGGATAGCAGGATATAAGCTAGTTAGTTGGAGAAGGAAATAGAATAAATTACTGAGCTATCATAATGAATGGAAGGCAACGACGAATCTTTTACTTGATCGATCATATCTAAAATGCATGAAACGACAATATACTTTGTTAAGCTGTGGGGTTATTACGTCAGTTGAAATATTCATGTTACCGCGAAATAAGGTTTACCACTTTCATGAGGTAGTAAACGGCCTTATGTGTAAAGGTCAAATTCGTATGACACAGTGGTGAACATATTAATAATATATACGTTGTTCGTGCACAGAAAAGGCAAATATGAATGAATACTAATAATATCTCATAAAATATTTTTTGAATTGATTTTGGATTATTTTTTTTACATTTGTCCGACAAACGAGCAAACAGGTCACCTGATTGTAAGTGATCACTGCCACCTATGAATATCCACAACGCTTGGATCATGGATGTGTTGCCGGCCCATCAAATCGAGATGGGAGCGGGGAAAAAAGTATGAGTAGAAGAAAGGGATATTGGGCGTAGGGATATAGACAGTAGTACGATCCCTGACGAGTCTCCCTAATCATACTGAGTCATCACTGACAAACAGCGTGATGTACCACTCCCAAAAAAATTTGAACAAATGTAGGTCAAGGCTACTTCAAAATATGCACTATGCATGTATACATTATAAACTGCATCGTAAATATTATCTCAAAAAGGTCAACCGTAAAAGCATAAAAAAAAAACAAAACTGACTTGCCATCATCAGAATTTTGTAGGATAATATTTTTTAAATTCCACAGCATACATTTCATGCGATAATAGGATTGCAGTAAATAGCTGGATGCAGGCCGCTATGCAAGCTGCTATCTATGGAAATCTTTGCTGCTAGCCAATGCTCTGCAAAATAGACTTCCTATGCTAAAAGACAGACAAGGACAGGAGCTGATGATAATTTACCAAAATTGATCGTTCACCAGGTTCGCCTAGCCAAAGAGCGTAAGAAAGGCGATAAGATAGTAAGCGACAGTCAGGAGCGCGCGTACTGGCGCGTGGCGCGGCCGCCGCCCGGCGTGCCCAGCGCGCTGGAGCCGTGCCCCGTGCCCGTGCGCTCCCGGCAACCCAAGCCCAAGAAACGCACCGTGCAACAACTCACACGGGAGGTAACTACTACTACTACTACTATATCAGCCCATATACGTCCCACTGCAGGGCACGAGCCTCCTCTACAATCGTGAACACGATTGAGAGTGGTTAGGCCATATAGTCCAACTAAACTTCTTAATTATCATGAATTACTTCTAGAGATAGCCACAGCTCAAGCTTAAGTTCGCTTAACGTTGAATCTCTTGTAACGATAGATACAGTTCATACGGTGCACAAAGATTAGGATGATGAATGAGATTTAGCACACTTCCTAATCATCAATTAGTTCTAGAAATAGATGTACAAGCTCAAAAGGAAGGTTAAGTTCCCAATGACGATGAAACTCTTCTATCGATAGATACACTTCATAAGGTGTACAAAGATTAAGATGATGAATGAGATTTAGCACACCGTGCAGCAACTCACACGGGAAGTAAACTTCTTAATGATCATCAATTAGTTCTAGAAATAGCAACAGCTCAGACTGAAGGTTAAGTTCCCATAGCGATGAATTTCTTGTAACGATAGATACAGTTCATACGGTGCACAAAGATTAAAATAATTAATCAGCTTCAGCAATATATACAATTTACAGGAAAAAAAATATGAATATCAGATGTGCCTGTACTTCCTAACTCTGAACGCGTAAACGTAGTCACTAGTTAATACATTAATTAGGAAATATGTAAAATCCTTACTTATATTACATGCCATTTAGACTACGCTATAAATACAAGTTATTTGCGCATTTCAAATTTCTCACATAAATATCTATAGACAATAACCTTATGTCTTGAAAATAAAAGTAATCAAAACTAGTTGAGGTCTAGCACATTCTTTTTGTAAATGTAGAAAACATAAATACGCCTTTCAGTTTATTCCTTTAGCGTAATTACTAGAATAAACAATTGAACAAAGCAACACTTCCTCGTAAAAGTAGAAGTCTCTATTCATCACATAACGTACAATTTGCAGTAAACGGGTTTTCTTAGGTAGTATCAATATCATACATAGTTTGCAACCACCCTATACTATTCATACAAATTCACTACACTATCCAAACAAAGGAAGCTCATGTAAGTTTGTAACTCTTCTAGATCGAACATCTAAAAGCGAGCCTGGACCGTACGCGAGTGAAGACTTCAATTGCCCTTGAAGCCCTTTTGGCCTACTCGGAGACCTTCGCTCCCTACGATCCCTGGCTCACCCCGCCGCAGCCCTCCAACCCCTGGGTCAGCGACGACACCCTATTCTGGCAAATTAATAGCCCTCTGTGAGTTGGACCTACTTTCCCTTCTATTTAAACCTTAGTTTTTAGTTCCTGCATTTTGAAACCTTTCTTTGGAATGTGATCGTAAAAAAGTTCAATGCATGTTACAGATGTATGACCATAGCAATTTAAATTATTTTGAATGATAAATTATGCGACACCACTTTCGATTTACTCATATGTGTAAACGATTTCTACTCCGGATTTAATGGTTGATTTACTGACTTATATCCCGCTTTCATTATTTTTGAACGCCAATATTTTATTGCAAATATGGCCTATTTTTTTTTGCTATCATATTCAAAAATTTTTCATCAGTTTTCTTATTCTTACATCATTCTTATTCATGTTTCTTTACAATTCAGTGTGGAGGTGCCAAGTGAAAAGCGAGTTCAACGCTGGGCTCTGTCCATAGAAGAGCTCGTGTCAGACCCGACTGGACTGCAGGAGTTTACAAGTTTTCTTCGTAAAGAATACTCTCATGAAAACATAAGGTTTTGGCTGGCCGTCATGGACCTTCGGCGGAGCAGTACTAAGCAAATACCAAAGAAACTGGAAGAGATATGCGAGTGAGTGTGTAGACAACATATTATTTAAGATTTGCAGTATAACCTGGTTAACTGAGACATCAAGGGACGTATGACGTATAAATTTGTTTTACTTATAGAGGTATTCCAATTACCCAGTGTCTCATTCAGGTATAAGTAAAAATCTGTCTCATCTACAGAAGGTTCCGTTAAAAGACTACATCGCATGTCTTCCCACTTCCATAAACAGTGTACTACAAACGTATAGGCAATCGAAATTGCTGTGATTTCATCAGGGCTGTCTTTCATTTACTACGGGTTCGATACCGCACGGAGACAAATGTTTGCCTGATACACAGGTATTTGCTTCGGGTGTTTGCAGGACAGAAGTTTCACGTATTTTCTAGTGCCCATGACACAGGACTTGGATCTTAGTGTGGGGCTCGGACTATGTATCTGACTGAAGTAAGAATTGAAGTTATACTTTTGGAAAAAATATGAGAGTAACATTTTTACTCACTGACGGACAAAACTAAGTGACGTTATGAAGTTTTGCTGTGCTAGGAACCCATGAATGTGGCGAAGATAATTTTTTTCTAAGCAGGCAACTTTCTGTTTGCCGTATTAGCAAATAAATTAATATTGGGTGTGAAGTTAGCTGAAGTGGCAGAGGCCTGTGTCCAGCAGTGGACAGCAAAAGGCTGATGATGATGATGATGATGATAATGTGATGGGTGTTGGGCCACATACATAGTCCTGACCCCACACAAAGACTCTTGTGGCGGGGATATTAGTAAATTCATAATAATTTCAAAAATAAACATTTTTTCACCTTTCATGTACCAGGACCGCATGAAGCAGTGAAAGATATATCAATCGATATTCTTTCCAGAGAGTTCCTGAAGCCGGGAGCCCCGTGCGAGATCAACATCGACGGCGCGACGGCGGAGCGCGTGGCGGAGGGCGTGCGCTCGGGCTCGCGGTACGCGCTCGACCACGCCGCCGACCACGTGTACGGGCTGCTGCTCAAGAAGGACTGCTACCCGCGCTTCATACGCTCCGACCACTTCCAAAGACTGTTGGCTGAAGGCAGGAATGTTCATCAGAAGAAGGCCAAGTAAGTTTCTGCACATATATCATTTCATTGACTGTTTTAATATAAAATGACTATTAGCAACACATAACTGACAACCTCCGTGGCGCAATTGGTTAGACGCTGCCTGTGAAACGAGAGGCCGTGGGTTCGATCCCCGCATCGAGACAAATGTTTGTGCGGCCTACAAATATTTTTGTCGGGTCTGGGTGTTTGTGAGAACGAAAAGTCTCTCGCAGTTCCTAATACCCACGACATAAGACTCGATCTTGGTGTGGGGTCAGGAGTATGTATGTGACTGTTGGGTGTTATTTATTTATTGATAACTATCGCATGACTCTATCTTAATTGCACGTCACTTACTATCGGAAGCATTGTAATATTGCGGTTCATAACTTTGTTGTGTTAATATATAAAAATGATATCGTGAAATGACTTAAGGCACTTAAATCTAATCAGTCCATAACTACCCACTGCTGGGTAAACCTGCTCGCGATCACGTATTTCTTTCCGACGCTATGCGATCCTTATTCAATTATTGATGGCACACCTTATGACGTCATCTATCAAATCAAGCTGGTGTCCTGCCTCTACCTATTTGGCCCTGTTTTCAATTATCATGCGAAAACTGCTTTGATTTACTTGTACTCATTTCGCGTAGCTAATTGTGCCGCGATCTTCAGTTCAGCTAAAAACATCAATCATCTCCAGTTAACCTAATTTCATTTTATAACGCATATTGTGCAATAACGACAGCGTGTTGAACAAAGTCAAATATAAAATTATTTGTCGTTCCCCAGATTTTTCAATTTCGGCGGTCAAGTGAAGAAGAAGCCGGGCTCGACGAGCGGGTCCGGCGGGTCGGGCGGGTCGGGCGGCGCGGGCGGGCTGGCGCGGCGCCGCGGCTCCGACCGCTCGCTGTCGGGCTCCGCGCACGAGCTGGCGCTGTGTGCCGCGCAGCCACCGCGCGCGCCCGACCCGCCCGCGCACAGCCACAGCCAGTCCAACCTCACCGACATACCCTTCAGGTGATACACGTTTTTCAATAAATAAGGAAAATATAAGCAATAAATTTAAGCTCATTACTTATGCTGCAAAGCTTTTGGTTTACATAAGCGTACATATATTGTTGCAGAGATCCGCTAGATGACGACACTGCTGACGTGTTGCCGTGGGAATGTTCGTCACGGGAGGGCGCGTACGGCGCGCGCCGCCGCCAGGACTCGGCCGCCGACTCCGGCAGCTCGTCGTCGGACGTGAGCGCCGCCGTGTGCGTGGCGGAGCGCACGCGCCGCCTGCCGCAGCAGAGCACGCTGGACGGCGGGCTGCGCGGCGCGCCGCCCCCGCTGCGCCGCCTGTCCGCCGTGGAGCCGCGCCACCTGGCGCCGCTCGCCTCGCCGCCGCACTCCCCGCGCCCGCCGCGCCCCGCGCCCGCGCCGCGCCCCGCGCCGCACGCGCCGCCGCACCCCACGCCCACCATCAGCGTGAGCTCCGCGCCCGACGACGAGTCCGCGGACTCGCCGCCGTGCACCGGCTCGCCGGAGGAGCCGCGCTCGGTGGCGCACTCCGACGAGCCGTCTTCGGTTTTCGCGTCGGCCGACGCCACGCCGACGGAGCCGACGCGGCCGCCGATGAGACTCATCGACGCGTGCTTTTCCACTCCGGAACCGACGACGAATGAAGAGTCGGCCGGCGCGAGCGCTGCGGGGGAGACGCGCTTGCAGCCGGTCAGCGAGTCGGTCACGGTCGTGCCGTCGGAGGACTCCTGCGACGATTCCACGGCGTCCATACACGTTTCCGAACGAAGGGAGTCCGACCGTGCGAGATCGTCCGAGGAAGAATTGGACTCGATGCGACGGACGATATCGCGGGAAGCCTCAACGACGAGAGAAACCGTATCGTCATTGACGAAAACGAGGAACGACAAGGTCGAGGATCATGCAACGAATGTTGAAATAAAAGACAATTCTTCAGATTCGACTCAACCCGCCGGGCAGACGTGTGCCGCAGATAACGTAGCGATAGAGACAGTAGCGGTAGGAGAGAGCGTGGAGAGCGCGTCGCCGGCGGAGGGCGGGCGGAGGGTGCCGGTGGCGCCGCTCGCCGTGTGCGAGGACATCGGCGTCGACGACGACAACGCAGACAAAGTGCCTTCGGCGCCCGAGCGCACGCCCGACGCGCCGCACGCCGTCGCTCACTGTGACGAACTCACGTCGGCCTCGCACTCCGACATTGTTAAGCGTGATCATAGAAGTGGCATCGGCGAGCGCAAGCAGCGGAACGACATTTGTCCGTGGGAGGACGAGTAAGTACTCGCGAGTTTGTAGTGCGTTGGGTAGTTGCCGCGACGCTCGCAGCGGTCTCACCCTTTTGTTTGGACTTGCATTACGTCGAGGCATGTTACACATTTTTACTTTACACAAATTATAATTTTATAAGTATTAGTTTATATTAATGCAGCTTGGCTATATAATCATTACTTTGGAATTCCGTTATGACATAGTTATCAAATTACTTAACTACACAAAATTATAAAATAAAAAACGTGTAGAAAAACATTTTAACCCTTTTGTTTTATTTATTTTTTATTATTATTTATATTATTTCTGTTGTATATAAAGAAAAATATGTAGATAGGTTATACCATTTCAACAATATACATATTCATTCATATGTTTTTATTTTATTTTATCACCGCACGCATGTTTGATATATTTCACTTATTTAGTCATCTAAATCCAAACAGGTATCGTTGACGCCAAGTATAATATTAATATTCCAAATTTTCATTGTCTGAACTTAGTTCACTCACGGGCTTAATTAAAATTCCTAGGCGATTACACATCAAAATGTATCTGTCCGTCGATAAGGTACAAACGGAAGCTTACCCTAGGTCTAAAAAGAAACCTTCCCTCAATAATGGACGAACACCGCTTAATCGTACTATAACATACATTACTTTATTTTCACTGTTATTTACTTTATATCAGTCAATTTACGTTAAAATTACGCTGGTCATGGCCTCAGCGAACTAAATACCAACTATACTTCCAAAGTTATTTGCTTCTAGATTATTCGATCAGACTAAGAATTAAATTATTCCTTTGAATAATCTCCTTGACTTGTGACATTTTCGTGGATAATATTTAGGTATACTGATTTACTTACAATCGCCACTTTGTTAGTCTGAAGTTTGTTGGCTGGAACCACAAACCTAAAATCTTAGTTGTCCGGTGGGCTCTACATTAGATCATCAGCAATTCAAAAGTTATACAAATTACATCTCACCACATGTTTACAAAAATGAAATTATTTCATTAATCTATAAAATCAACAGGATTTTTTATTTTTATCATTCAGTTAGGATTAGAATTTTGATGTGGTAGGTACCCTGTAGGTAGGGCTACCTATTATCAATTTCAAATTATGATCAACTAGGGTCCATCGTTTTTTGCTTCGAAGTCTCCGCCTTATTGTATTGTTAAACACACTTTTTTATTCGTCGATGCCAATGTGCTCAATTTAAATTTTTATAGTTGGTATTTATTCAGTTTATTTCAGTAATGCCTTCTAATTAGTCGCTTCTTAAATGCCCGAGTAAATTGCTAAATAAATGTGAGTAAATGTTATCGACGCAAGAATTCCGTCATTATATTATTGATATGCTTTTACAAATGAGGAAGATACATGCGCCTTCGCTTTGGCTGTAGCACTGTATCTTGGATGTCATGAAATAGGCACAATTGAAATATTTAAATACTATGTTTTCAAACATATAAAGTCAGAAAAATCAGTGATACATACCGTATAGCTTAGGCTCCAACCTAAGACCCCTGGATGGCAGCAGAACCCTCTCTCAACTAAATTGTCGCCTGCTTCTGAAATTATACGCTTAATTTACATTATCCTATTGGATCAAACACCTGTCCTATTGTATAATTGTTTAATTAAATTCTTTAAAAAAAATAAACGACCTTGAGTTTAGATTATTCAATACAGTGGATGTTTTTACAAACACAAAAACAAGAAACTACACTCAAAGTAATAAACTCCTGTATACAAACGTAGTTCTATACCAAGTCTTCCCAAACTTGTTTGTACTGTCCTTAAGAATTTGCCGTTATTGACGACGCCTCCTAACTCTCTCCCCGGGCCATAAATAGCCTCATCGTAGGCTATCGGCAATACCCTATTTGGAAATTAATGATTTTTATTAGAAAATAAGAATATAATACTTAAGCATAAATATAAAAGATATTGGTTTTCCTGTTGGCTGCATTGATTTAAAAAACCCGTTGGCTGGCCTTTAATAATGATGTTGCTTTTCGGAGAATAGCTTCTCGAAACGGGGCTCCAATTTTGACATTGCCACTCTCGTTACTTTTTCTTCGTCTATTTTTTATCTGTACCTACTTTTTTTATCACTACAACTGCAAAAACGCCTGTTTCACACAAGGAAGAAGGCGCAAATGGTAATAAAACTTTGAATACTGCAGTGCTGATGACACGATATTACGAAAAATTTAAGTCCTAAATTCAAGTAGTTTGTCCTTGTCGTATTGAATCTTTAGGCTGGAGTCACAAGGCAAATCTATTAGCTATTCTTTTTCTATTGTGAAAAAATCGATTCATCGACACACCACGCTCCTAGGAAAATTTGGAAACCGGTATATTCAAATATGTATTTGATATAAACCGCAAAGTTCATGAGAACCGAATCCACCACCTTTAACTGAAATTACTGACGTTAAAATAAGAGTTCCAAGAAATTATTAGACGGTGTTTAAATAACAGCTTCCTATAACCAATTATTTATATAATACATCAGCTGTAAAACAAGAAAGAGTGCGTTCGAATTCTGCAAAAAAAAAAATGTTTACGAGATTCAACAATAATTGTTTTGGGTCCGGGTGTTGTGAGACCGAAAGCACTCTTGTACTTTCTGATACCCACTATTTATATAGGATGTGTATCTCAGTGTAAGGTCAGTAGGGCGATTCACGTATTAAAATAAGTTCAGCTGCAGTGCAGTTGCGGTTAAGTTTCGATCAAAACAGCCCTTTTCGTATTCACGTAATTTTGACAACCGCTGTCAAATACGCTCGCGTCAAGTTCGCGTCACGCAAAATGTCAATCTCAAACAAATTTCATACATCTGACGTACAGTTGACGCGCAGCTCACGCGCAGTTCACGGGCAGCTAAACACTTACAAGAATAACATTTTGTACCAAAGCGTAAACTTAATTGTAACCGCACCGCCACTTGATCGGCGCGTCAAAAAGATACGTGAATCGCACTACAGGACTATGTATATGACTGCTGGGTAACTTCTTTATTATTTATAGATATTGACAATCTTTTAATGTCTGATTATTTGAAATGGCATTTTATTTTTGAAACAAATGAAATAAATAATAAGCATTATGTTTGGGGAATTAAGAGATCATAGCTCCCCAATTGGTAAAAGGAATGTATTCTATTTTTATTTAATTTTAATGTTATTGCATATATTGATATTCTAAATAACCTCCTCCAGCACAAATGAAATATGCACGTACACAATACACATACCCACTTCTACATAAGCATGGAAATTTACGTCCCACAGCAGAGCACGGGCCTCCTCTACAATCGAGAATACGATTGAGAGGGATTAGATCGTATAGTCTACCACGATGGCCTAGTGCAGGTTGGCGGACTTTAAATACCATACAAATTCTTACAAATCACTAGTAGTAGGTCTCTCATATGTAAGAGGCCGCCTGGGTGGATACCACCGCAATGTCTATTTCTCCCATCAAATAGTAGTTTAATGCACTGTTGTGTTTCGGATTGAAGCCAGATTAACTATTTGACATATTGAGACTTAACATCTTATGTCTCAGGATGGCGAGCGCAGTGGAATGCCAAGCATTGCCTTGTAATTCAAGGTGTCGTTTGGTTTTGCTACTGTTCATGAGCAGTCGTATCGCTTACCATCAGGCGAACGGCATGCTCGTCTCGCCATTCATAGCAATGAAAAATCGCTATGGTATGCAGGTTTCCTCAATATGTTTACCTTCAACATTATAGTGCGTGGTGATTCCGTGGTGATTGATCAATATACACATAACTCCGAAAAGTCAGAGGTGTGCCCTGGGATTCGAACCCGCTACCACTATGAACATTTCGGCAGCCGTGTCTAGTCCGTTTACCAACAGGCCACCACTCACTTCCAAATCTATGTGCCCGATGATTTACAAGACTTCCTATCGCCAGTACCTCAGAAGCTTAAGCAGCATTATTTTTCATTTTAAAATTGAATAACCAAAACTTTCTTCAAACTTTATATCAATTATTTAAAAAAATCTTTTGTTGGAACTGTCGTGCAAGAATTTCCTTGGGTACAAATAATGCTTTAGGTGCCGTACAATTAAGCTTCCTTTTTGTGTAAATCAGTACAAGAACTGTACTAAATAGATAAGCCTAAACATAATAAATTTAGAATAAAACGCTAGGTATTACACATCCAAAACAATTTGGACATGTACCTACATATGCGTCCCATGACTCATTCTAAATCATAATCCTTTAGAGCTGCTGGTTTAATATATCAGATAACAATCGATCGCGGTCAATACAAGTGCGGTTGGAATCCGTTTCAACAATAATATTTTAGTATAGTCTATTGATAGTGCCAGCTTTTAATATTATTTTTTAATAATTTAATGTAAATAGGTACATACAATATGAAACAATAAATAAATATGGGTTGAATGAATAACAGCTGGTATCTAAAGATAATTATAGTAACGAAGGTATTCATTAGACTGGATCCAAGAACACAAACGTTCACAGCGAAGCGTTAACTATTCGTTCGGTATACGTTCATTAGACCTTTAAAAAAAACAATTTCTTGTTGGCCTTTTGGCCGGACTAGACGTGAACTATGAAGATCAAGGTTCCATTCATATGGCACACATCTTTGACTTTTCGGAATCATATCGTGTATTCTTATTCAGTTACCACATACGGTAAAGAGATCTTTGCATAATTTTCTGGTAGTCAGCATGTGAAGTAGGTAAGGCTTTCCAATTATAGAGCGGAGACCCGTGCCCAGAAGAGTACCATAATATACGAGCAGTTCTTAGAATATACTAATGAGAATGGTTCAAATTCTTCGTTAAAATACAATCTACGACGGCATTGCTTTATGCTCATACTTTATTTTTTAAGTAAGAATAGAACTAAGACAACTGTTGATACTATTATTGTTTAGAAAATTTGTTGATCATTTACTTCAGCAATTTTTTACAGAACCAAATATGCTAAGTGCGAAGATAAATAACCAGTATCAAACAGCGTTGAAAATTCCATTCGCGCTTGATCTAATGACAAATTGCTAATTGATAACGTCAACTTAAAAATACCTTGTAGCGGCAGCCAAGATATCGCATTTACTACCAACATGACTGTAGTATATTTCTGCAAATAATTTTAATGATCAACTGTAACACACGGTATGAAAGACCCAATACCTGTAGTGACCAAATAAAAAATTAAAATATTTGAAATAATATTTTTTGTTTCAGGAATTCCTGTGAAAGTGACGCTCCATTTGTTAAAACTTACGCAACACTCGGTTATTTATAATTTTTGTAGACGAATATCAATAATATTTTACTACACAATGATTAATATAGCAACAGAAATATTTAATTTTTTATTATCTTAGCCATTATGTTTTGATTGTCACAGATTTAGGTGATTATTGTGTAATTATAATGAATATTTTAAAGTAAATGATCGTTAATTATTAGAAATATATTGTGTTTCAATTTGCTTGACCCGATGAATGAAAAACAAATATATAAAAAATACTTATATTTATTTACACAGTTAGCCGAAACAGACGAATACCAATTAGGGAACTATAATACTGATTGATGTAAGTACTCTTACAAACATTATTAGCAAAAAACCTTATAATTATCTTAATATTAGTGTTAAAAGACGACTCTGCATACGCCATCGGCGCCCATTTGTTGTCCGGGCGGGCAGTTCGCTGGCGCGGTGATCATGTTACGAAGGGCGACATTGGGCAACTCCTCTGGCTGTTCCACTGTGTTGGTGTCGCCATCCTCAACCTTCTGCTCGGCTTTAGCAGCATCCTTCGCCGCCTCGACCTCATCAGGGAACACAATAGCGTCGCTGTCGGCCATTCTATGAACAAAATACGTTATATTCATCATTTGTTATTGTTGGCGGTCGTGAAGTCTTCAGCCAAATAGTACATAAATTACGTCCTTGCAATGGATTATAGTTTAATTTTATTACTCGAGCACTATAAATATATTTTCATTAAGTCATTAGAAATGTCTCGCAGTAGTCTAGTAAGGAAAACGGGACTATAAATCTGATTCCTGGCTTGTATGCGTTGTTGGAGTGTAATAATCTACATAATTTATCAATCGGGTAGAAAATCGGAAAATCATAAACACAATATTTCTGTTACACGACCAACAAAAAAAGCCCACATGCTTGAAAAAAAACGTCAGGTACTTAGTTACTAAGTAGTAAAAGATTTGCAAAGAAGTAATGCCCAAATATACATAAAAGAGAGAGCAGCCTCCTCCTTTAGCGTCAGCAACAATGAACGTGAGTCTCATTACTTTCTAGTTATATTTAGATATATCCTAGGTTATTTCTGTGCTTGCAATATGTTTACAAAATCTGCTGCAAGATAATCCATGTTCTACATTAATGTTAGGTGTTAGGCGGATCTACGACATGCCAATATTTTTCTACTTATCGATACTACTGGCCACTTCGTCACTTATCGTCATTTTATCACTTATATCAAAATGATGTCGTCAAGTAAATATTTACTATTTGGTCGATGATAATTACATTAAGGAATGTGAAGAATTATTTACGTCTTGTTAAAACTTCAGTTAGTCCTTCAAGGATATTAAGAAATCAATAATTTTGCCGTTCAAAAGAATAATTGACTTGTATAAAAATAATGTCGAGGGGGTCATCCGGTTACTAAAATATCCTTAGTATGAAAATATTTATACTTAAACACTCTTAATTTCTTTGCACGTCAAATCTCATGGTATTTCCTAAGTATATGTGCTAAGAGTATTAATGTTAGTGAAATAATATTGATGAATGCCTCGGTGGCGTAGTTGTACTCTGGTACAATTATAATGAAGTCTTAGGTTCAAATCCCTGGTTGATCAAAGATAGGTTTTTCTATTCATTATCAGAAAAAAGGGAATAAAGCGTAACCTTATCTATGTATGAACTAACATTAATCTTTTAGTGAAAAGACGAGTGTAAAGTCAAGAGCTCACTACTTCAATTACTATAAATAAAAAATGTTATACAAACACAAAAAATCTTCCACTAACAAGGCAAAAAATTTCTACGATCAGGAATTTCACGAAGACTGACCTCAGAACATAATAAAGTGCTCAGTGACTGGCCTAATGACAAAAACTCCTTAAACGACATATGAAGGCCGAACCCAAAGTTCAATGACTAGTTGAGATATTTTATAATGCCTTATTCATGTATTGGTGCAACGTACTATAAGCGTACGGAAAAATACAACCTTTCCTCCTTGTATGATTATGAATTTTTTTTTTAAAGATGGTTACCGCGGTTAACTTGGTAGCCAGACGGATATATTTAGTTTAGTAACATAATCATTAACATGTCTAGGTTTAATACGACGAACTATTATAAACTCTATCCTTTTAAATTATGGAACTCTACGGTTTTTTATATCTATTTATTTACACTTTAGAGTTTAGACACATTACATTATATCCAATCAACCCAAGGCGATGCAGATTCTCATAATCCTAAGGTCATCCAAAGATAAAGAGATACCTATCAACGAAAAAATAAACAAAAAATTGGAAAATTGTACTCACATTAAATGTTTTTTAGTGTATAAAAATCACAACAGTTGATACGCACGTTCGCGATTCGGCTCACGAGTAAACTGAAGCAGACGCCGGCCGGCGTTCCATTATATACCGACAAAAATTTTCCCTTTACGAATATGGCTAGACATTTCCCGGTATCGATATGACGCTTATCGAAGTAGACACACACCCCTTTGATAAAATATGTTTGTATATGACTAATTCACTACTTGACAATCCTTGTAATTGGATTGATACGGCTTCCTTGGAAAATATTGATAAATATTGTGGGTTGTCATTTACTTTCCAGGAACACTATGGCGCCTTGTTACCTGTGGCTTATCTGTTCGCCTTTTGTTATGCGTATGCCTAATGTAAGGATGTTATGGGTAGAAATTTGCATAGTACAGGCTAAAGCCCTCCCGACCTATCGGTTTTCCAAAAGTGCGGTACGAAATAGTGGCCGATTAAGTGTGTGGTAAGTGACGTAAGTATAAGTCTAGTTTAGAAAGTGGTAGAGGCAAGTCGTTTTCAGAAGTGACTCAGCATGAAAGTACTATTTCATAGGAAATCAATATGAAGCGACAGTTTTGCTGGCGCGTTCCGTTCGGTGAGTGAGATTGCCGGATGCCCAATACCTCTTTCCTCTACCCAACCTTTTTTATTCCCGTTCCCCACCCTATTTAATAGGTCGGCAACACATCTATAATCAAAATGTTGTGGATGTTCATGAGCGGCAGATATAACTGACCACCAGGTGACCTGTTTGCCTGTCCTATGCAGTAAAAAAGACTAATAAGAAGCTATAAAATGTCTGAACCCTTGCTACTATAACTTATTGGCTCGACAAGAACTATCTCTTACAGATAAAATATTTTATTAACTCTATTTCTCCAATCTATATTGCATTTTAAAAATTGAGCTAGTATCTATTTTCGATCATAAAATATAAGTTTTCTTCCATCGAATAAAACTGCAAACTTCAATGTAGTAGAAAGTTGTATGATTAAGTTAAAATTATTATCCAATAATTTTGACCAGATATTTCATTCATTATACGAGTATTAAGCGTCACTACAATAAATTTTACTGTATCATGTTGTAAAATTGTAATACCTACACACCCACGTCACAATATATCTATGGCAAGGAACATAGCTTCAAGAGGCTTCAAGAGGCCTTATTAAGAAAGAAAAAACGTTTATTGTCGCAAGGCCAACATAAAACAAAAATTATAATATAACCATACGTTGCTTTAAGCAACATGTTAATACGTAAACGACCAGACAACAAAGACCCTCCATACAGCTATATACTCGTACTGCAATGCAACGTAGCTGCACTGCAGCGCTGATTTTCAATGGCGGTCCGTGTGACATCCGGACGCTATATCCAAAAGCAACACATTTTTACCAATTTTGATGAGTGACTCAATGGCGCATTTCCTCTCAAATTGGAATTAAGTATGATGCTTGTGTACTCTTTTAGAACCTACTTCAGTTGTTCAAAATTACCGCCCAAAATTGGTTTTAAATTTGTCATAATGACTGGATCTCTCTAATTCGGGTTTTGTGTATATTATATTAAATCTGGTCGCTTTTTTTAATACATATATTCGGTGTAGAATCATTTTGCGTAATATACACAATTTTTCAGCCACAAGAAGTCAACTACTGAACAGAGGCAAAAATTTATACTCAATAAATAGAGACTCTTCTGTGGTAATTAAGTGACGTCACATAATTACATAAGTGGTAAAATGACAACATTTTGATTACATTATAGTTATCATCGCCATCTTCAGCCACTCAAACTCAAGAACTTAGTTTTTCCGATAGAATATTCCCATTTCCATGATTACTCATTGAAAATGGTCTGCATACACCGACATTCCACAAGATACTCCTATTATTATTCATGCTGTGGGTGGACACCCGCGCTATGCTCTCCGTATCTCGTATTTTCGTATATGACTAACATTTCCAAAAAATATCCTTAGTAATTCTATAGGCATTCAAATATATTTCTACTCTATACCAGTGTTTTATTAAAGCTTTTTAAAATTTAATATGCGCTTTAATGTCTTTCTTCTCTGAAAAATAGTAGTTATATATATATAAATCATATATGACATGTACATCTAGTATTGTTTTCTTTTATCTCATCCTCTGCTACTACCCCATTAGTTCTATATTTAATAATCCAGTCCATCCAAAGGTTGCCTGGAAGAGGTCGCAGCCAGCGACAAGGCCGCCTATTGTTACAAAGGGCGTTGCCAGGGGGGAACAGGTAGGGGCAGTTGCCCAAAATATTAATTTATTAATTCCAAATGTAAAGCAACCACAATCTTTGACTCGACTTGCCTACTATACGGTATTTTTCTGCAAATCGCCGTAGATGTAAGGCTCGTACTACAAGTGAAAAGCTTCATGTGCTCTTGACTAACTACAATTCATACTTTTCTCATTCTCCATATTATTCCCCGCGACGCCCCTGATTGTCACCATATCTTTAGTTCTAAGTATTTAATCTGTTTATTTTTTCTTTTTTGTGGTGTACAATAAACTATACATAAATAAATAAAATTCTGAAACTATGTGTTATTTGGTCCTAAACTCAAATAGCGCAAATTTCTTCTTATTCTTTATACAGTATTGCATTTATTCATATTTAAATAATTCACAACCATGGAGATGAGATACAAAAACAAAATTTAATGTTATCTGGGATATATAATTTTCGTTGATTTATGATAGGTTAAATAAAATATAATAGCGAAATTTAATAGCTTGAACTGCGATAAAAATCTCTTCGAAATAATATTGCACTCCACCAAATATTGTTTACTTTTAGTTTGCCGCGTGTAAACAGGATGTCACGTTGAAATATCCCATACTGCGCAGCAAGCACGATATCGAAGCTGTTTATTGGAAAACCGATAACAAATCTACGACATACTATGCAAATGAAGGTGTGTAAGGACACGACGGTCACATTTTTACGTTTGCACAAATCAATTAGCCGAAGTGCGGATGTGGTCGCGAAAGCTCTGTGACAATGACGTTTTTGCTATGTGAGTTATCCGGATTTAGACGCACATTGAAAAACCGTTATTTTGCTAAGACTTGGACATATATTTATGTATGCATAGGCATATAATACATTATTTGATTAGCTCCTAAACTATGTGGAAGATCTATCATGAACGTATCGTTTTGTTAAATGATTATATTAATGTAAAGTTCCTACTTTCAATTTATAAAACTCGGATGATGTCCCTGGGGCAGGTACACGTTCCGAAGCGGTAGTATGGCTACACGATTACAAATCTTACTAAAGATTATTTGAGTAAACAATATTTCGATTATCTATGACTGTAATTCAAAATACAGGCTGACGATTGGAAGTTTCATCAGTGCACAGAGAAATTAAAAATTGTATTAACTACAGATATTACCCAAAATGTAAATTTAATTGATATCTGTGAGAAATGTGAAGCAATGGCAGGGTTGATCATTGAAGTTTTAATTGCACTGTTTTTACACATGGGTTCCTTGATTATAAACGATTACGGAAAAACGGAAAATCTTCACAAAATAGGAGAAGAAAGGAAAAGGCTTTGGAGACTCCAACAGAACTGCAGACTAAACCGTCGCGTCGCTTTCGGTCCTTTTTTGTAAGAATGTGTCACTCTAAAACAATATTAACAAGAAAAACAAATACCTAGTTGTAATCATACCATCGTTTATTAGGACAAAAATTGTCGAGTTCGGAAATCATTTGCTTGACAGTGCTAACTAGTTGACCACACTTCGCGACAAACGCCGTCAGCTGACAACTGGGTATGTGGTGGACAGTTACCCGGGGCTTGTATAAAATTCGTAAACTTTGGTTCTTGTGTAGCTGCCGTTTGGTTTACAGAAGGCACGTCTAATCCCACGTGTGTGGGGACTGCTATCGATCCTTCAGGGTCTATTGGACTCGTACGGGCGAACTGCTGAAAAGAAATAGTTGTTTTTAATATACAAATTAAAAAAATCGAGGATATTAGCTAGAATTGAAAATATAATATATTTTCAATATATTATAATATATTTTCAATATATTATATTATATTATATTCTATAGATTTTTTTAATTTGAACAAGCGATGAGCTTATTAGGAGACGAATGGGCTTGTAATTAAATAAGACGGAAGACAGACGTTCTAGACCTTAGACTTGTTTAAACTATGTACGTAATCACTATTACTTATAACCCATGTGATTCCAAACAGTGATGGAAACATTGTAAGAAAACCTACATAAGGATATACAGAATAAACTACTTAACTTTTGTAACATTATTACGTACCTAATAATTATGTATATAGAAATAACATAAATTCTATAGAGGAAAAAAAAGAATGAAAATGAGATCTAATGGTCACAAAAATAAAACGCACACACTCGCAAAACATGAAGTAACATAAAGGCATATATAAATGTAGGAGCTTGCGCGTCGTATCGCTGTGACACTTAGGTGACCACTCAGCATAATGTAGAAGAGCACTCAGGTAAACAAAGGTACCTTTCTGAGTTCCCTTCGTCATCAAAGCGAGCATTTTTTTTTGTATAAATACAACTGTTTATACGAATGGAATGTGTGCAATGTACAAGCTATTATACCAACTGAGATGAAATCCAAATTCAGATACCTATTATGTAATTTGCGCATACCATTCTACTGACCATTATGTAGTCATAAACATCAAAACCATTTGACCCACCTACATATTGTTTTATAGTTACCTTGCTTGGGTTATATTATTTAGCTAATACAATGGCCATACGTACCATTAAAACGACAAAATCTATAACTACTTTAAGATAAATAATTATATCTGGCTACCCTTACACTATTCAAGCTGGTACAAAAATCATATTATATTTTGCGACTATATTTTATAAATATAATAAATAAATAACATCCAACAGTTACATATATAGTCCTAACCGCCACACTAAGATCGAATCTTGTGTTGTGGGTATTAGGAACTACGAGAGACTTTTCGGTCACACAAACACGCAGACCCGAAAGAAATATTTGTGGGCAGCAAGAAATAATAAGACAACAATGCTTTATCACCTATTAAATATACACGAATAAGATTTGTATAATCAATAATTAAATTATTAAAACGTTAAGGCTGTATAACACCAAAGCCTTGTACATTCTTGTGACATTGTTTAAAAAAACATGTTTTGGCGGTAAAATTAAACAAAAGTCAGCGAAAATTTCTCAAAAAATATCAATTGCCACGACAATGTCATTTCGTTGTTTGGAATTTATTTGATGTTGACAAATTTTTTATCACGACACAAACATCAACTGTCAAAAATTTTTAACGAGTCTTGGGAATTTCTAATAAACTTAAAAACAATTATTTTTGCAATATGGAATTTGTTCCTATTTTATTGTTTTAGTGAATTTGAAATGCAGAAGAGTTTGAGTTTGGAAAAAGTGAGTATATCTTGAGTATTTTAAAGACACAATTGAGACAGACCATTAAACTATTAGGAAAATCAAAATAGGCTTCATCGTTCAAAGTATAAATAGATCTAAAGTGAACTAATGTTTAATATAAACAGCAGTACGTAAGTTAGGCACTGCAATTACTCGCGCTAACACCTATATACCTACTACAAGGTTGTAATACCTCAATGCCTAATGGTCTAATTGCAAAATATATAAACTGAACATATATAATAACTGTGACATTTGTATTTGAATCGTATGTAGCGCATTTCATATGAAATAAATTGATCACCTTGGATGAAAAAATTACCTTTATTTCAATATTGAAATTATCACTCCAGGCGTCGGTTACATTGTAAAATTATAAGCCCAATGTTTTTATTATGACCAAATGATTAGAAATCAAATATAAATATAATAGATATTTCAACGAAGTTTGGAAATGTCGGTAAATAAAACATTAAAAAATAAATTAAAAGCACCTACCGCCATAAGCAATGCGATCAACGAAGCCAACACAATTTTCATCTTGAGCAAGTGTATTTTAATTTTAACAAAGACTTGAACCTTTTTCAACTGTCTTCAGGTAAATAGTACAGAAGCTGTGTCAAATGCAAGGTACAACACAAACACTCATAATAAACCCGAGTAAGTAGCCATTGTTACTACAGTTTATTTTATACAAATTGTCACCGTGTCTTTCGTTACATGTGCGTCAAAAATTTCACAGAAGTCGTGTGACGAACCGACGTTAATTAAACTAAATACCGCACGAGTAATAATTGCAATACTATGTGCGAATTCATTATGTTGTAATATATTAAATCTAGGACTGGATACATAACTATTAGGTACTCTTTTTTATCGTAACAAACAAACGTACTTACAGAGAAATAGTTATACGAATAAAGAACTTATTGATTCTAAGATTCTGACATTGCTTTAGGATTTTATGAGACGTGTGTGTTCTATTATTTTATGGTGATGGTATTTATGAGTATAACCTATTATATTTTCACGAAGGGATTCCTTAACATTTCAATTTTAATATTTTGAACGTTGACTATCTATAAAATGGATTACAGGCAACTCATAAGAAGCCCGACTTATGCTGACATATTATATTTAATTTGCTTTGTCAATATTCTCATTTCCATAAAGTTGCCTCTATACTCGGTATAAACTTAAAGAACACCCGTGTAAAATTGATACAGCCCGTCCATCCATCAAATTCAAAAAATATTTATCAAACAATAATGACTTGACATAAATATTATGACTAGTTGGTATCAGTTTGGTAGAACACTGATAACGTCCCTTTAAAATGCGGGAAGGAAATCGAATAAATACAGAATAGCCCACTATACAAACATACCGATAAGCTCCCTATCAGGTTCAGTTTAAAAGCATTACTCCTAAATATTAATCATCGAGTATCGACACTTGTGTTTCAAATAGGGAAAACTTTATGAAACCTGACGGTAGTATATTTACCGTGTAGGTTTGTATAGTTGTTACAATCGATGCTGCTAAAGACTGAACAAAATAACGAAAATGAAGTTGTGAAGCGAATCTTCGCATCGGTCGAGATAACATTAGGTAGAAAAAAAAATCTACATATAGGGCGTCTCATTGGTCTAGTGCTAACAGACGCTGACAGAGAACCATAAGGTCTTATATTGACTGCCAGAGTCGGTATCCACATCGTGCGACTTTTTGTATTTGTAAGATTTCATATGAGACCAATATGTACATACGCCTGGTACTAATATTGAGATGGCAATGGGCTCGGTGAACTATAAGTTAATATTAATAAATTTAGAATATCGAAGAGGACTCAAGGGTAATATAGGACATATAAATAAGCGTCAAATGCTTAAAATCCAAAATCTTAACGTGGTTTGTAAAAATAACACTACACTTCTTCTTCTAAGCGATTTATTTCCCTTGAATGTTCCAATAAATGTTGTGGCTTATGTTAACATTGGTGCTGAATATTTTCTCGAAAAAGGTGACGTGAACGAGAAATTTAATCGTGACATCATAAGCCATTCCGTTGCACAAAAAATAACGTTGCACATGTTCCACGTATATGTGGGCCGTATGGAAAGGAAAAGAAGAATCCCCACTATTGTACTGAAATTAGATTATCCACCAACTCACATTGGGCGTTTTAATATTTCACCCACCATACTCGGGGAAGCCCTTATGCAAGAATATTTTAACTAAATAATTCATTATTCATTGGTATAGGTTATTATTCCATTATACAGTGAATTTAACTACAACTTATAATGATCGATAATTGCAATAGTGGTTCTTTGATTCTACTTTTTTTTAGTTGCAATAAACTGTTTTTTATGGTATTGTATTGTAAATTATATTTTAATAATATACCAGGCTTCCTTCGTTTGACGTCTTGATTTGTCATATAGTTTCTTTTGTACATCACAGTATATTTAGATAAATTACGAAATTATTCTTTATATTCGATCATCTAAAAAATACTTTTATTCCTTTTTTTCATTAAGGTTCATCGCTTTTATAGACGCATTTTAAAATAAGCCATATCCATTTTAAATATAAATAATATTGGAAATAATAAATTATTGATATTGCTATAAAAATTATATATTACTCGTACTGTATTCCAGTTCACCGAAACGGCGGTTTAGACCTTACGGTAATATTTATGAACAATATTGCATAACAATAAAGCCTAAACTGCACAGAAGTAGTTCCCTGTCAGAATTGAACACGAGTCCGAGTGATTTCCGTGAGTGACCGTTTGTTAGTATATTTTACTAATCATTTGTAGTTTTTAAAGCTAATATAATATATATTTAGTGCAATAGAATATATAAACAGTAAATACGAAATTTATTTTTATATAATCGTGTACACTATACCCTCGACAATTGTCACGAATCAGAATATGTGTATGTATGTACAATTAATTACACTAGCATATGTTTTACTTGTGATAGATAAAGGTTTATCTAGGTAAAGGCAGACAACATTTTATACATAGTCATAAATAAACTTGTTTATTAAACTGTCGATATATTTTCTGAACATAAATACACGTGTATTTTTCAATATATTTATTAAGGCTCTTGATACGTATAAGCGAATAATTTTTATGTAGGACAGATTTCTACTACTATAAATTACGCTTTATTATTGCAAATATAATAAGTTTAAACACCTGGTATTTCAGATTTAGATTTTTCTAAATATCCCACGTTGCGCGCTCCGGAAATAAGGTCAAAGAAAGCATTTTGCAACTGTTCGGGTGATGCTCATTATACTGAAAAACTAGCTCACAAATCATACATGTCTACTAGTTATAGAGGGAAGTAAGTATTTGAACTAATGTATCTATATTAATTTCTATATCAATTTCCCTGGAGTGACTTAATCTGTTAAAAGGTCTAAGAAAGAAGGAATGGCTCCTGAAACATACGCCTCGAAGCTCGCTTCAGAGTATATTCACAACATTCAAAGCAATGCTTTAGATCCAAATATTTCTTCTGGTGCAGACAATTCAAGGTATAGTTGTATGATTCGTTAAATATTATAGTTAATAAAGTAACTTTAATATACTTACTTAATATACGTACTTCTTCCAGTATTAGTAGCGGAGACCAACTAAATTTTCAAAGAGGTGCAGCTTTTCCGTTCAAATCTACACCAAGTGGAAACCTGAAAGTCCAGTCAAATCAAGTAAGTATTAATTGCTGTCCAAATGAGACCTAAATTATAGACGATGCTATCTTCTTTTGACATATTTTATTTCCAGGTAGTATTCCAATCATCTACAGTTGGTGTTTTGTTAGCCGATCCAACACATGCAAAAGTAAAAGTGAAATTTGAAGGTAAAACGACTGAGGATCCTGATGATGAACTATCACAAAATGTAGGTAACATACAACAAATTAATTATAAATAAATATTTATTACTATTAATGACCTTAACAATATCTTCACAAGGATAACGAACTCTCCAACCCAAGACTCCAATATGGTCCTAAAGAAGTCGTGAACTTTCAAACGAAGAACATTTATGGCAATGAACGTGTACAGAAAACTAAAATACCGGGTACAAGGGAAGATAAAGGGAAGGATCTGGTCAGTCTGGGTTACACTTCAGCGGGACCCATAGATTGGATGCGTGTACAATTGCCGAAGAAACAAGACATGTATCAAGAGTTGTACCGGAGGATACACAATTATATGTAAGGATAGCTCAAACAACAATGATTATAACATAATATATTGATCACAATCTACAGGACTATCAATTATCTTGTTCATGATTACCATTGTTTCTTTATTGTGGATCTGGGTAGGTACCAACGCTATGTCTATCCCGCCAAACAGCAGTGTAAATGCACTGTTGTGTTTCGGATTGGAAGACATATTGAGACTTAACATCTTATTTTGGGTTCGTATATATTTTTTTTAGGAAGAGTTCTACATCGGCTATAAGGCTGTCTTAAACTCTTATTTCATTATATTGATATTGATTCATAATAGTAAAGTAATTATTGTATAGTCAAACAATATTCCAATATCTGGTTCCCTAATCAGTAAACTTATCAACAATATTTATAACGCTCACAATATGAAGTAAGTATACCACGGTGAGTGTAATAAAAATCCCCTTGTTTACGCCTAATCAGATTAAACAAAACATATTTTTATGAATTCGCATATTACTGATAAATTCTATAGTCAAATAATAATATGTATATTTTCGATAAATTACTTTTCCAGAAATACAGATACAGTAGTACATATTGGCGACGAAGAATTTCACTGTCATCACATGGTCTTGCAAGTATACTCAACATTTTTCGACATGAATACCTTTCGCGAGATAGAATTGTCCCCAGTAAGCATAAAAACGTACCTATACTAATCATGATTTATTTATTTACTACTAAAATATTTGAAAACATTATTTTCTTTTCTAGGCAAACGTAACGCCCCAGGCATTTCAAACATTATACGAATGGATGATTTTTAACGGTAATGAAAGCAATAAGGTTCTTAAGAGAGAAAATATTTTGGATTTGTTTTGTGCGGCGCAATATTTATGCATCAAAGGTATTTATTAACGATACTGTAAAAGTACCCAAATCGTAGAATCTGATCCTAATCTTCGCCTGCAATATACATTTACAGTATTAACAATCATAACGTCATCCACTTATTATAGAATTAACTCATTTTATTGCATACCGAAAAAATCTTCAGTAGTTACTTTATTTTGTTGTGAAAGACAGAGTTCATATGTACGCATCCATCCTACAACGATTTATTTCATCCTTTGAAGAGAAGATTGGTTAAAATACTGCAGACTTAAAATTAAAGTAAGCTTCCGGCTTACAAAGTAAATAGAAAGAAAACTATTTCCATCAATATATAAGTATAGATACAATGATGTAATAAAAGATGCTTCAACCGCTAATAAGATTATAAATTAAAAAACAAACGTCATCCGATATCTATATTTCACCGTTGATAAACAAGCTATTTCAATTAAATGCTTTAAGGAATTGTCAATTGGATCCCCTTCTCTCCTTACCTAAAGAGAACCACGCGTGCTGGCTGGCTAAGCTATAGCTTGATGGTGAAAACCATCTCGGCGCGAACCAAATTATTTTTGTGCCCCATCATCAAACTGTGGAATCGTGGGTCCTTCCGCCGTAGTGTGAAGAGGTATTTTAGCAGGCCGGCATAATTGTATCGAATTGCATGGGACCGCGGTCTGATGCCATTCGATGCTCTGTCTGGACGACATTTGGCTTATTATTTAGGATCTGGTGCTGTGCAATCATTAGGCCCTACTATTTAAAAAAATCGAAATTAATTGCAATATTATATTATAACAAACAGTAACAAGTAATCAAAAATTTAAAATACAACTGCAATGTGTCATACTTATACGATGCAACGTGTGATCGCCGCGTCGAGTCTTGATAGTACCTACATACTTTTATATCTACGAAATCAAAGAAGTACATAATGGCGCCAATTAATCAATTTGATAGAAATTATGATTGATTGCAGATCTAGAGGACCAGTGTTGGTCGTTCATCGTCAACGAGGATCTTTTTACTGAGGACACAGCATTTGCTTTGTTCAGAGAAGCTAGATTAAAAGGAATGAGCCCTGTTATGGATTTGATGGTACCACTTATATTTACCATAATACTTTCAGTTTTTGTTGGCGGAAGTTATAGATAAAATCTTGCAGGTGCCGCGTGTTATGCGGTTCTTTCTGCCGTTAGTCGCGTCAAAAGATTTCCTCGATCTTGAAGCGGAAGAGGTCATGACATTCCTTAAGTCCAACTATATATCAGTCACAAGGTTAGTTTCATTGTTAATGTTGATAAATCATGTACATGAAATGTTTACTTTGTAGCTTTATATGGTATATTTCGTAGAATCTTCATATGTCATAATGTCATTGTGGCTGTTGCCCTTGTTGCCCATCTTCACCTTCTCACATAAAAATACCATCACTTACCTTTTTTACATTAAACCTCTTTTACAAAAAGTGGTAAATTAACGTTCAGGCGGATCACTAATATGCTCTGCGTCATTGTTCACATATGTTAGCTGAGATTTAATAGGTTCTGCAAAGATTAATTAATATGCTGTTATCTTCCATTCGACGTGTAAATAAACGATCGATAATAATGTTGATAAATACTTTTTTGTTGATAGCTATGAGCAAATTCCATTTGTTATCACGTTTGTTAAAATTTCTGTTATCTTTTGATTTGATGCGTCATGGCGTTATTGCCCAACAATAGTTAATATTTTAGCAGTCCAAATACTTAACTAAGAGCATGGAGTGTATTCTCTTTAAATAGCTGATACGGCAGCATTAATTACTTTTGTTTAGACTACTAGTTTCTTTAAAAATAAAGCATAGTTTAAACAGTTTCATCATCCTTAGTCATCACCCAAAATTGTATACTAATATCTATCATTATTCAATTTACACATTCGTAACGTTTTGTAATTGAAAAGTACCACGATATAAAAAAAACATTAATTCATACTTTTTTCTGATAGTCCGGTCATTTTAGACATAAAAATAGTGGTCAAATAACAAAAATTCCGACAGAGCCAAATTTTTGTGGACAGCTTGGGTTTACCATCAGAAAGAAATCTTCAAAAGTCCCCATCGATCCCATGTGTGCTAAGAAAGTTATTCGGGGTCAAAAGTCAAAATTTCAGTTTTTTGGATTTTTCTCGAAAATGGTAAGTTTTTTCGAAAAATAACCTTAGACCACATTTGTCGATCTAAAAATTATCTACAAAAAAGTTTCAGTCATTTTTTTTTTCTAAGAGTCACCATTTCTGAGATATCGCGACTGCAAAAGTTATACATGATATGCACACATTTCCACGCGTTCCCTAGCGTGTACGAATTGCCGAGGTCAGTCTTGTTCAAATGTTGATTGAATACAATAGAGGAAGACTTATGTGATTTTGATGAAGAAACAGCTGATTCACCTTCATTTGAACAATTTTTGAACATCCAGGAAGAGGAAGAAGAAGAAATAGAAGAAGACATGACTATTGAAGTAGACTTTGAAGAGTATGAATCAGACTAAAATATGAAAATAAATCAGAACTACACTTAAACTCAATAACCAATACAAAATCAATATCAATATTCATTATGCATTTAGAAAAGTATTTTCCCTGAAATTTACATCTTGACAATTCGTGGAGTAGACCTACTGGGGAAACCACGCTAAAAAAATCGCGTCGAGTACACTACCTCACAGGAGGCGTGGAAATGTGTGCATATCATGTATAACTCTTGCAGTCGCGATATCTCAGAAATGGTGACTCTTAGAAAAAAAAATGACTGAGACTTTATTGTAGAGAATATTTGGATCTACAAATTTGGTCTGAGGTTATTTTTCGAAAAAACTTACCATTTTCGAGAAAAATCCAAAAAACCTGAAATTTTGACTTTTGACCCCGAATAACTTTTTTAGCACACATGGGATCGATGGGGACTTTTGAAGATTTCTTTCTGATGGTGAACCCAAGCTGTCCACAAAAATTTGGCTCTGTCGGAATATTTGTTATTTCAAATGTCTAAAATGACCGGACTATGAAGCCACATTTCATAAATACATTAGAGATTGTATAAATATATTATTGATATTAGGTACTCCAGCTCTACTTTACCTAAACTCGCACTTAAAAATAGTAGTTTATTTTTGACATTGCTTAAAATCCCAGTGAGATCGAAGTCCTGATGGCGGGTGTGAGGTGGTTGTACGGTGACTGGCCGGTACGTCGGCGCCTAGCCGTAGACGTGATGCGATGTGTACGCTTCGGACTCATATCCCCCTGGCAACTCGTCGATATTAAACGGAACCCAGACAACTCCGAAATATTAGAGATTGTCAATGAAGCTGAAGTGCAACAAATGGTTGATGACGGACTTGCGTGAGTTACTATAGAGATAATTATAGGTTTAGAAGTTGCTAAGGATATTGGTGAGGTAAACCACAAGATATTAATGATCGTGCAGGTACACAATAATGATTTTATCAATCATTAAATCCGTCAGGATTGCCGGCTTCTATAATTTTTCAAATCCATGCAAAGACAATCAATCAATTGTCAATCCGTTGCTCTTAGAATGGTATCACGTAATGACATCGTACTGTTAGCAACAATATAACTTTTGGCAGGTGTACAAGCAGACATAATGCTTATTAATACTTACGTACACAACACAATAAGCCTCACGACAATGTGCATCCGCCTGAAGATCAAATTACGTAAATGGATTTACCCAATCCCATGTATTCAAGGTTTTCAGAATGAGACTCGCAGTTCAAAATGCGTTTATTTATTTTGGACGTAGCGTCAGAGGATATTCCATTAGTCTAGGTTGAGCTAATATTAGCAAAAATTTGGCACCGCCAAATAAATGTTTAAGCATTTCACAAATATCCAACAGGAATAATGAACGTATTTTGTTGTGACTTGTGATGCGCAATATCCGTAAATGTTAGCATCAAACAAATAGTAAATCTTGTTATTTCCATTAAATCAACAATATTATGTCGGACAAGACAAGTGCTGTTAAACTAAAATACACAATGTGAACGTGCCAAGTCAGACGTTTCATTAACTATAATTGTTGGTTTCTTATTGATGAGGAACTCCATACATCATTTACGTATTTTACTCGTATAAGGATATTAATAATAATAATGACGACACCAAGCGTTTGAGGTAACTAAATTTGACGATGCAATATATACAAACAAATAATGACTAATTACATGCTTCTTGGGACGTGGGCAAGGGAAAAAACAAAAATGTATATGGAACCATGTGTGTAACACAAATCCAACAAATTCCAAGAAAGGCAGAAATAACCTTCGTCATTACAAGAATTTGATTCCAGAAATGAAGGGTTATTTATTTTATAAAACGAAATTAAATATTTTATTATTATCTGCTTATTCTTTTTTATTGTGTCGTTGACTTTCGACAGCTTTTAAATTGTATTTATTTGGAATATATCTTATTTCGGTGTATTCTATCATCACCTAAGTATACTACACTTTAAGTAAAGCAATGAGACCATTGTCGAAACTTAGCATGAGTTTTTTGTTGCAAATTCTATAGATATCAGAAATAATAATCGTTAGTGCAAAAGTATATCTTTTAGATCTAATGCAGGCATTACACGACACTGTACGATTAGCAGATTATCAGTATAAGTTACAATACAACAAGAAAGATGACATAATGAATAATCCTAAAAGTCTATCACCGTAAAAAATATATCGATTAATTTCGATTTTTTTTAATCCAAATATTCCAACCTGGAATGCCTCTTTAGAAAAAATGTTTCAAAGTTTGTTCTATGAAGTGGCGGAAAATAAGAGAGACCAATTTTTGCCATATGCTACGTAGTTTACCACAAAGCAGAGTAAAAACTTGAGTTATTTTGATCCCAGCCGAATAAGGGAAAATTGAGACGTTTTATGTTTGTCTACGCGTCTGTTTTCTCAGAAGGATGACACTTGTGTTAATTCCATTCGTATTTTGATTTGTTGAAACTATGCGTATAAGAGCATGTACGCAATTTACAGTTACGTGATAATAAAGTACTGGTACGGCAACAATTCCAAGAATTATTACCACTGGATAGATGTTCTGGGACTCTCCGAGCCCGCTGAGAGGAATTGGATTGGGGAAGAAACGGTTTGTTATTAGTTTTAACGTAGTAGTATTAATTTAGAGTAATCTGGACACAATATATTGAAGTACGATAAGAATTTTTACATCCATACATGCACACACTTCCAGAAGGGGCAGGCAGAAGTCCCCCTAGTAGCAACCCACTACCCACGCTTTGCCTTGTGTGTTCCGTCCGTGCGAGCAAGTCGCTATATCGGGCATAATAATAACTCCGGGCTGATAATATATGCAAAAATCCATTTCATTTCATTTTCATCTTATTGCTTAAGAAATCCGAATATAACGAGTGATGACATCACCGGAATAGGGACACGCTCCAGTCAATACATACAAAAATCAGTTTTTCTTCTCTTGAATTTTGCTTTTAGCAAACATGACCTAAAACAAATATTTACAAAAGTCTTAAGAAAAAAAATATTGTAATAGAAAAGATAAAATGTTTGTCTGGGCAATAATTCTACAGTATCAATACTGATGAATACATTATAAAAACAGAATAATTAGAGATATTAATAAACCTTTTATTGCAGACCAAATAGCCCATAGTGTTATTTTATTTATTTATTTATTTATTTATTTTAATGCATAAAACATGTGTATAAAGATGTTATAATATTCGTGTCGTAACATACATGTTCTGCTAGAAGGTATAGCATGCAATATTATAATATGTCTTAATCTAAATAATTATAATTATATGTATCTATTTATTTAAATATTCTTGCAAGCTGTAATAGTTACGATTTGCAAGCCATTCATACATTTTTGCTTTAAACAGCCGGAATGTCAAATTTCTTAAGTGGCTGGGTATCTTATTGTAAATACGCACACACATAGCTAGGCAACTTTTATTATATTTAGTTAACCTTGGCACTTCATCAAGTACTAATCTATTCGGATTTCTTATATTTCGAGGGCAGATATTAGCCGCTGTTTTAAAAAGATACTCATTTTTATAGACGAAAACACAGACTTCGTAAATATAGAGGGATGGTAGTGGTAAAAGTCCGAGCTCCTTGAACAAGGGTTTACACGAGTCCCCAGGTAGAACTCCGCACATTGACCGTATGCATTTTTTTTGTGCAATGAAGGCTCTATTCATGTCTGTGCTGTTGCCCCACATTATGAGACCATAGCGTAGTATTGATTCGACATAAGCGTGATAAGATATTTTTGCCGTTTTTATGTTCGTTACCTTCTTCATTTGTTTTAATGCATATACGAATTTATTTATATTTTGTGAGACATTGTTTACGTGTGTTTTCCAGTTTATATTTTCATCTAATGTAATTCCTAAAAATTTTGTTTCTGTTACCTGTTTAATTTTATTTATTTTTAATTTTATGTTCGTTTTAATATTTGATCTATTAAAATGAATATAAACAGATTTGTCCATATTCATTTTTAACTTATTATTTTCTAACCAATTTAGTAGTTTATTTATTGTATTATTAATGTCAATTTCATGATCTTCAATTGTATAAAGTTTTTTGTTAGTTGTAATTATAATAGATATGTCATCGGCAAATAATATGCATTTATGGTTTGTTATATTTATGATGTCATTAATGTAAAGAAGAAATAATAATGGGCCTAGCACACTTCCCTGGGGTACACCACTCGTATTATGTCTGTAGCCCGAGGAATAGTGTAACATGTCTCTGTTTTCATTTAGTTTGTTTATTGTAACACATTGTTGTCTGTTATTTAGATATGACGCTATCCATTGTTTTACGGGTCCCCTTATTCCGATTGCTTCTAACTTTGCCAGTAGGATATCATGCGATACTAGATCAAAGGCTTTTGATAGATCAAGGAAGAGACTTGTAGTCAGTTGATTGTTGTTAAGATTTGAAAGTATAATTTTTATTAGGGAGAATATAGCTAAACTTGTCGATTTATTTTTTTGAAATCCAAATTGTTCTTTTTTTATAATCTCAAATTTGTTACAGAAGTTAATCAATCTCATATACATACATTTTTCATATACTTTGGACATAATAGGTATTAACGTTATAGGTCGGTAATTACTAATATTACATCTATCTCCTTTTTTAAATAATGGTTTTACTTTAGACCGTTTTAACGCATCAGGAAATGTTCCTTGCAAAAATGAGAAGTTAATTAGGTAAGTTAAAATGCCACTTAGTTCATTACAACAGGACTTGATGACTTTTGTGTTGATTTCATCATATCCCTCTGCTCTAGTATTGCGTAATGACTTAATTACTTTCTGCATCTCACTTTCATGCATGGGTTTAAGAAACATTGAATTTACTGACATATTTGTTAAAGTATTTTGATAATTAGTGTTTTGATAAGCTGTGTCTTTTAAATTTGTAAAGTGTTTATTAAATATGGAGGCTATTTCTATAGGATTTATGATTTTATTGTCATTTATTTTTATTACTTCTATATTATTTTTAGAGTTCATTTTACTTATTTCATTTCTTATGACCGTCCAAGTTGCCTTGCATTTGTTAGAATTTATATTGATATATTTAATATTTGCATTTTTATTTGAGTTATAAATGCATTTTTTAAGAAGTTTAGAATACGTAATATACTTAATTTTACTGGCAATATTTTTTTGTTTGTAGTAATTAAGGCGAAGTATCCGTTTAGTCTTGCAGCTACGCTTAAGTCCCTCACTTATCCAATTTTGTTTATTCTTATTATGTAAATTTATCTTAACTCGTACCTTTGGAAAACAAAGATTGTAGAATAGACATAATTCATTGTGAAAGTCATTAAAAGCGGAATTTGCGTCAGTTCTCAAGTATATATCAGACCAAGACAAACTTTGCAAACATTTTTTATATTTATGTAAATTATTCAAGTTAAAATCTCTTTTATATATATAAAATGGTAATTGATTCTGTGGTTTCTTTATAATGGGAAACTTCAACATTTGAGCGGTATCATGATCTGAGAGATGCAGAGGTAATATAGTTGCAGTTGCATTATCAATGTTACTTAAAATGTGATCGATACAAGACGACTTGCGTGTAGGCATATCGATGTGTATTTTTAAATTATAATTGAAACATAAATCATATAAGTCGCTTGTTATGACACTCTTTTTTAACGTATTTATATTGAAGTCCCCGGTTATAACAATATTTATTTTATATTTATATTTTTTAAGTAGTTCATCTAAAAATTTGTCCAATTTAAATATGAACTGATTAGGATCTGATTGGGGGGTTCTATATATGCATATAATTAGCAATTTATACATCGTTATTTCTAACCCACAGGCCTCAAATGTATTCTGTGCGGCATATTTTTTAATGAGTGGCAGCTCTTTATATATCAGTCATACATATATATCAGTTAGTATACATTATTGCTTATGATAAAATGCTATTGTTAGTAACAGGTGTAAATTAAAACAGAAAACTATAAAGAGGTGGACCGTTATGCTAGAGCACTGCGCACTTAGCTACAGATATAAGCTGCTGTGCCCAGTGCTCCATCATGGAGCAGTCCCACCTATCACAAAATTCTCTCAGAATGCTGTTGGAACTGGTGCGTAGTTGATGCAAGAGGGATGCACAGCTCTTTCTTAGTATGGCATCAAAACCATCTATGCCAGCCTCCGCAAACATCCCGGATGCACTACAAAATCGAGGCAGCCCCAACAGCACCCTGAAAGCATTATTATACTGAACACGCAGCTCGCCGTATGCCCTGCGCGTGTAGCTGGTCCACAGAGATATTGCACAGAAGCCACATACGATTTAAACTGATACAAGATACAACCATCGATATGAATGTTACACATCAGTCAATGCATACAACTATACACAGTCATAGATACATTGCATTATACAAATGAATAATAAATTGCTAGACCACACATTCAAAGCAATATTTAATAATTACCTCAAGAATATACAATAAAATAAATAAACTACTTTTTACAGAATCATGTAACGTACAAAGATTTTCTCAAATATTTGGAACAGTTCATGGTACCGAAAGAGCAGATGTACCAACAGATGGCCATGATGCAACCGCCTCGGAGAAATGACGACATGCCAGGTAAACACAACAGATTTAATCCCGCTAAACCATTGTTTGATATGATGCATCATATCCACTAAAATATTCTTCGAAACATCTTAAATTTTTAGAGTATTAAATAAACCATTTTTTCCGAAGAAAATATTACGTTTGTTAAATCATTGAAGTGTTTACATAAATTTTACGAAAAGCTTTGCTCAAAAATATTTCTGTCATTTCCTTATATTTTAGTGGAATAAACATATTTAAGGCGCGGTATATGACGTTTATGTCCAAAAACCTTTCCTTTTTTACTTTAACTCATTATCTTTTGTGCTTTATGTGTGTGTACTTTATAATGTCTACCTTTTATTGTACAAATTGTTTATTTAATTGATAAGTGAAAACTTGTTATTGGCCTTTTACCATTTAATAGCCTCGCTCTTTGCTAGTATGGTAGACCGTAGAGCCCTGTTCGACGACCGCCAAGAGAGCTAAAAACCATTACCAATTAAAAGCGCACTCACAATTCTTTGTTTTTGTTCCTAAGGTCTGAATAGCAGACAAAAGGTTCTGAAAGTAATCAACTCGCCCAGGGCAGTTGCACTTCGTAGTACTAAAACGGACACTAAAAATAGTGCTAGCTTTTTCGTAAGGTATATAATACTCCATACGTACCATTTATGTTAATTGACAACAGAGTCAGATGTATTGAGGAAAATGAATACAACAATAACAGCTAAAATAAGATCTTGTAATATTTAAAGTGATTGTGTACCTACTGCTACGTGCTATATAATATATGAGTTATCTAATAATATTAAACAAACATTTTATGTTATAGAATCACCACTCGTTTCAAATAATAAAGCACTGGTAAATAACGTAAAGAACTGGTAGTTCTCTAATATGTCAAAGGCCGTCTGAGTAGGTATCACCGCAATGGCGTATCTACCATCAAACAGCAGTGTAAATACACTGTTGTGTTCCGGTTTGAAGGTCACTGTAGCCAGAGTAACTACTGGAAATAATGAGACCTAACATTTTATATCTCAGGATGCCGAGCGCTGTCGAATGCCAAGCATTGCGTTATAATTCATGGTGTTGTTTAGTTTTGCTACTGTCCATGAGCGGTTGTATCGCTTACCATCACGCAAATGACATGCTCGTCTCACTATTCATTGCTATAAAAAAACAGGTACTACCATCGTCTTCGGCTGAAGTTACAGGAAGCTCAATAATATCCATAGTCCTACCCAACAAAGATTTCAATACTGTCCTTTTGGAAACGGTGTATCATCGTTTGTTTTAACTATTAGTTGAACCATTTTCAGGCAGTTTACGTTGTATGGACAACGACAAAATAGACATGCGGAGACCCAAAATGGACTTCCCTTTACCGGCTACACTGAAAGGACTAACTGGGGATAAGGACAAGTCATTTCCTACTATGAGCGAATTCTTTGAGACCAGGAGAAAGGTTGGTCAGGGTCTGGCTTCATAATTTTCGTTTTTTTAACGGAATTTGCTTACACTTCTGTTAACCTTAAGTGTATTTAATAGCTAATATTTTCTTTTATACAAATTCGATATTTATTAAAATCCAATAATTCTACACGAACAAGGTCAAAGAAGGAAACCAATCACCATCGCCAACAAGATCTCCAGTGGATATGGAAATGCCAGTGTTGTGCGACCGTAGAAGGAGCCCCGACGTCGAAAAACACCAAAAACACTTTGAGGTAAATGAACAATGTCTACTATGTGCAAAAGACGCTCTGTAATATATTTTGAAAATGTACCTACATATGTAAAATCTACATAATAATACCTCAGAAGTATATATGGAATATTCATTAAGTTACTGTACTGTATCAGCCCATATACGACGTCCCACTGCAGGGCACGAGCCTCCTCTTTAATCGAGAGTACGATTGAAAGGGATTAGTATATAGTGCCATATAGTGCAGTGCATGGTGGCCTATTGGTAACAGATCAGACGGGGCTGACAACATGTTAACGATGGTCTAGGATTCAAAACCCAAGGCACACCTCCGACTTTTCGGAGTCATGTGTGTATTCATAGTCAATCATTATGTGAACGAAAATATCGTAAGGAAATCTGCGTACAAATTATGAAAATTCTATGGTATGTAAAGTTTGCCTACTCGCATTAGACCAGCGTGGTAGACTACATGGCTTAATCCGTTTCAATATTAAGTTACTGCTTATATTAATTTATTTTTAGAATTGCTGGGAACTACAATTCATGTATTTGTTCCATTATAATTATAAGATTTTTGTGAAAGGCAGTATTCAAGGTTATTTTAATTTCGGATTTGATTAAATTCTATTCCCTTTGATTTTTTTATATGTATTATATAATATTTGAATTTTATTAAATTATATTTCTCTGCAGTTTTGATACCATCTGCTATTTTCATTAATTAAATACTCAAAGTATCTAAGAATATAAGAGACAGAGAAATATTGGGACGTTATTAATTAATTATACTCGTACTATTTAAAACTAGGAGCAAAAAAGGCAATTGGAGTTACAGAAGCAACAGTTACAAAATCTTCAGGCGCAACGTCGAAAAATTCAACAAATCCAGATGTGCACCGTCGAGACAGACGTAGTAATGTATTTTGTTGTTTTTAACTTGTCTAGAATAAATATTTGAATTATAGGAGCTCTAAACGGTAGGCTTTGATTCCTAGTTAGATCTAGACTAGCTAACTAACTTGTTAAGTAATTTTACCTTTATTAGAAATACTAATTGAAGTTATAGTAGAAGTTAAACTGTGCTATTAATTTTTTGTAGGCGACAACAAAGAACAAAGATCCAATGTTTGATCTACCAGAGAAGGATTCAGATTTAAACACTACTAACAGTGAAACAAGCAGTGGCAGTGCCGACACCAGTGTCACGGAGAAAGTAAATATTCAAAACATTTTAATAATCGTACAGCCAAAAATTGAATTCCTTACATATGGTAGAGCCAAATCTGTACAGTTATCTATAAAACTCATTTACTTACAGAATCTATACGCAGCCAAGGCAGAAGAAAGAAGGCACAGTGTAGCGGCATCGTATTTGGCAGCTGCTACGGCAGCATTAGCTGAATCACAAAGGTTATTAAAATCACAAATATGATCATCAAAATCTATCTTAGCTATCCAATTTTTAAAATACAAACAAATTAATTGATTTTGTTCTTGTCAAAGACCGATATTTTTTTTAAGTTTTCTAGGTATATCAACATTGGAATTTAGAAGTTAAGCGTATAATACACCTCATGGTATCTTCGTATCATTATCTCTTCTATTTTCTCTCTCTATCTCTCTTCTTATCATTGGCAAAATAACCTATTCTTCAAGTTTTGGAATTTGTTTGTGTGTTTATTATTCTTCACGCTCAAACAGCTGGACTAATTTTGATGATATTCAGTATGAAGGTAGTTGACACCTGGATTAACACATAGGCTCTTTATCCCAAAAAGATGTAGTGTTGCCGTGGGATGATCAAGTAGCTACGCCAGTAGAAGTTAATTTAAACCACATTAATAAGAGACAGTGGGTAAGTGACAGAGGTGTCAGTTTGAAACCCAGGTCTGCGCCTGCGCCGCGTCCGCAGACGACGAGCAACGCGTCGCGCACCGAGCACGCGCCGCACGCCGCCGCGCCCGCGCCCGCCTCGCAGAACAACTTCCACAGCCCACGGATATCGCTCTTCAACCACTCCAAGGAGTCGCTGGCCAGGGTTAACATGTTAGTTCGAGATGATTGTGTCGATTCGTAGGATTTCAGTATTGTTGCAGTCAACGCTTCTATTTCTACAATAGTTGCACTCAGACGTGGCCTCTCACTGTGAGCCTCATTAGAAGGCTCAAAGCCCCTCAAAGAGCCATGGAGAGGACTATGCTCGGTATTTCCCTACGAGATCGAATCAGAAATGAGGATATCCGTAGGAGAACTAAGGTTACCGACATAGCTCGTAGGAATAGCAAGTTGAAGTGGCAGTGGGCCGGGCACATGGCTCGTAGAACCGATTGCCGTTGGGGCCGAAAGGTTCTATAGTGGAGGTCACGACGTACAGGCGAGCGAAATGTCGGACGCCCGCCTACAAGGTGGACGGACCACCTGACTAAGGTTGCAGGAAGTCGCTGAATGCAGGCCGCTTCCAACAGGTTGATATGGAGATCCTTGGGGGAGGCCTATGTTCAGCAGAGGACTTCCTATGGCTGAGATGATTTCTTCAGAAGCAAGGAACTATAAGGTATTTGGAGATTAGTAGAATGAGGGAGAAACAGTTTGACTCGACGAGAAGCGAAATCTAATTTACAATACATTTCCTGAATGTAATATAAAATAGTATGACCATTTTTGTATTCTAGTTCAGCCAATTACGGTTAAAATACCTTCTAAAAAAATTACCAACCGGCTTCGGACGATTTTCACCACTCGTTCTAATCACAATTTTCACAGAGTAATTGGTAGAGTAGACTCTACCTCGATTATTTAACATCTATAATTCTAAATCTGTAATTATAATTCCCAGGAACAAGTTATCAACGTCAATTCTAGGCCCGTCGAACAAGAAGTACATAGCTGAAGGATCTCTGTTCAACTGGGAGAGGGAAACGGTCTTAGTGTTTGGTGGCATTGACCCTCACACAGCTTACGGTGTGGGAAAAAATACTGGCAAAGACATTTACAGGTACTCACTCATTAACTAACTGGTCAAGTCCGAGTTGGATATGGTGCAAGCTCGACTCACACTTGGCTTGTTATACGTAGTTTTACCATTGCTATAAATATATTGACAGGGCGAAAAGCGCGTAAAGTTTTCCGACGTACGTGATGTGCGCGCTCCAGTACATCTCTAGTGGAGCGTTACTGAAATTAGTCGCTCGACGCAACGATTTTTAAAATGCTTGCTTGTATTATGACATAAAGTTGAATAAAATGAAAATAATATTTTTAACACAATTATTTATTAATTTCAGTACGATTATGTCATCTATTGGAAACTCAAAATATACTGAAGGGCCTATCCTTAGTCTTAAAACAATGAGTTTTACTTAAACTTTATAGTGCAGTAATAAAATCTAGATCAAGAGCCCGTAGCCGCTAGACCTTCGTTAATTTATAAAAGTTGAAAGTTTGTCTGCGCATGCCTCTGACGTAGGCAACACACAATCGGCTATTATGAGGTTCCGATTGTGGTTGCTTTGGAAGTTATCAGCTTTAATATGTCTGGCGAGATGAAAGAACCATCAATAGTATCTGGGTACAACTTTTAATAATTGACTTACTACCATATATGAAATTTAGCTTTTATACTATAACGCTGGTAAAATTACATTTGATTAAAGTTTGAAGATATCGTAATATTTAATATGTTATTAAAACAATTATCAAAATTGGCTGATTGTTTGATGCCTATGATAGAGGCATGCGCAGACAAACTTACAGCTTTTATAAATTTACGTAACATTTTGAATGATTTTTCTGGTTTAGATTTGATCCGGTAACGAATATATGGGAGTACGTCGGAGATCTGCCAGAACCTAGGCATCACCATTCGGTCGCATTTTTGCGTGGACGCGTATATCTTGTTGGTAAATATCGATGATTTATAAAACATATATATAAAAATATACAAGTTGATTTACCTACATGTAATTACGAATTATGCCAGTTAGAATAAAAATACCTGCATTTTTGTGTATTTGAAAAAGGACTATTTTTTATTTGTGTTAACTCGTGGGTGTTATAATCGTACTTGTAGGAGCTTATCATAGTATTCAAGACATTTTAGGATGCAATATTGCTGTGTATTAATGTTAAATATAGTTTAATAATCACATTAAATTCCGATTACGATCTAAACTTCTAGAGAACTCTATTATCTAATATAAATACCTATATAAGTATGACCTTGATTTATAAATTATACAATAAGATAAAGGCGCCAAAACACTTCACAGAAATGATACTTCACGACAGGCTATTTAGATATATATGTACAAAGTACGCACAAGTATTGGTTCCTCGTTGACAATATAGTATAGGCACTCAAAAAACACTCATAGTCCTGTCCCATGCAATATTTAACACGTCCTAGATCACTACTAAATGTTTTGTTCAAATTGTGTAGGTATAATTAGTATAGCTCTTTTATTACTAAAGTTTAGAAATGAAAAAATAGCCTAATTGAGAGTTAAATGATTACTCCCGTCGATAAATATTTACAACACCCCGATCGTAATGCGTTTCCGGACTCTTAAAATGAAAGGGTCAAGGATCAAAAAGGTAATGAAGGAGGAAAGTGTCATTGCACTATCAGGAATCTCACTTAACAAAACACAACAAAAAAGCGGTATATTTCGGTTCTTTATGAAACAGTAGTACCATCATGCTCGAGATGGCTCGTTCTTACTAGCGTATAAAAGACGTTTTTTGATTACATGTATACAAATTTGTGTTTCCTTAAATCGTGAATACAACAACAGACTGACTGACACCTATTGTAGCTTCAAATTGACGTTGATTTTGATCCGCCTCGAGGAGGCTGACAATACTTTGTTGCAGTTTTTTTGACCAGTTTGTTGCAGTTCAAATTATTGTCTTTAGAATACTTTAAGGTTGAAAAGTTATCGACGATATCCAAAGATATTTTATCCAAAGATATGCAAAGTTTTTCGAATATCCTTAAATCACCGTTTTTTTACCTTGTTTTCAGTCAATAATTTCACGCAGAAATAATTTTACAGATGTTTATCATAATACTTTAATACCATCTTATAGAATATGTTTTCAAGGTAACAAAACCCTAATTTTGTTTTCCCCATGATCGATGTATATGGAGGAATCGAGCGTCAAAGTGGGATAGGCCATTTTTACATTGATTTACCATAGCTCAGCTCCAAATCATGCCACAGAGGTCTCTAGTATATCAAATTAAACGCAATGAAATTATCTACGAGAGTATTACAATGATGTCATAAAAAACATCACCCAAGTAAATTCACGGTATCAAAAACGAGTAAAAATTTGCAACTTTTTTCTCATTGGTTTTCTTACGATCGCTTATTAACCAGGCATGTAATCAAAAAAATAGAGCATTTCTTAACGATCCATTTTCTCTAAGATAGACTCAAAAAACACCCAAAAAATGCTATAAAAGAAATATCCTTATCTTATTAATTATCTGAAATAGACTGGACTAGAGTGAAAAAATCGAGCAATTATTATTTACTACTTACTACATGAATTTTATACGTCAGAAAAATAACATTTGACACCAGGAGGCGCCGACCCTCGTGATGACGATGTCCGCGGCAAGTCGGTAGTGGTGTCGACAGTGTGGAGCTACGAGCCGGTCACCAGGTCCTGGTACAGCGAGTCCGGCCTGGCCGTACCGAGGAAGAACTTCGGACTCGTTGTCCACAAGATGGCGCTGTACGCGATCGGCGGACAAGACAAGAAGGGCAAGTAAGGAAATTGATTATAATATTGTGTCCTTTACATAATATATAATATTTACATATGTATATATATATAAACGGATGCTTTTTTTCCATAAGTGTAGGCCGAGTTGATACCGGGGTGGGTGTTCTTGGTACCACATTTCGCCTTGTATTTCCATGCCAAGATGTGATACGAGCCTATAGGGCACAGATTTCTGACTCCGGGCTGATAATGAAGAAGAAAATCCAGTATGACTTTGCCCGAACCATGATTCGAATCCAAGACCTCAGCTTTGTAACCGTACCATAGTACAACTACGCCACCGAGGCATTCTGTATTATTGAATATGAATCAATGAAAAACTATAGTCTGTATTTAACTTTATCATAATGCTTTAACTAGGAATTTGCCCAGGTTTCCCATGAATCGAAGGCGATATTTTTGAGGCACAATATTGAATCGTCTTCAAAAATCACGAAACCATATTAGGTTTAGATGACTAAAGAAAATGTGCTCATAATTATTAGCGGTATTACGAAAACATATACAAAAAAAAATATTCCATTGAACGTTTCCATAAGTCACGTATGTGTAAATTCCCGGCTCCGGGCAGAAACATGACCACAACGAATAACTCAATAAATATTTGTTACGTTTACGTCACGTCGCGTAGTCCGTGACATTTTATGACTAACTATGGAATAACTCTATATGCCAAATCAGCAAATAACTGATTTCCGATTGTATAGAAAAATTGTGTATAATGTGTTACGTCCGCAGCTGATTGTAAATCAAAGGACAATACATTATGTTGTTTTGTTTCGCTATCAGTATAGGGCCTTATATAAACTGGTATGTCGAAGGATTAACTTTATCCCTAGGCTGTAGAACACGTATATAAAATTGTGGTTCCGGGCCACGTTTTTCTGCTCTGGCTGATATTTGACAACTGACATTTGACAAATTTAGTTTCGCTTACCAACGGAATTTATAACAATTTATTGTTAAATAATTAGCTAAATTTTGATTAATATAGCTGTGCTACGAACCTAACAAACAAAAAATAATTACGTTTTTGAAGACGCCAATGTATGACAGCGCTCCCTTTATATTTCAACTTGCGATTGCCCGCGACTTCATCTGCGTATTTATTATGATAATATGGACGTATAAGCAAACCAACACTATATCTCTACAACTACATTACATTGAATTTTAATCTACGAAAGCTTTTTACGGAAATCAACATACAACATTCTCCTGGGTCCTTCTCATCTTCTATTCAACTATAAAATTATCCTTTATTTCATCCCCTTATATCGAATACCCAAAAACATAGCATACTATTATTCTGTTGGTAATTACAATACTATTTCACCCTTTTCAGCCCTTTAGGGATTGAATTTCGAAAAAAAAATTCTTAGTTCTCCCCTACGTCACAATAGAAACCCTGTCTGAAGTAGCTTAAACTACCACCCTGCTTCGTTTTCGGTAGCAGTCTTGATATACCCTGTATAGATCACTGTAAGCTAAATACCATACTAAACCCACCGACCCAGAGTCCTCCGTTCAGTGGAGCGGTTCGATCCGAAGTCCGGTTCGTGGAGCGAGGTGCGCGCGATGGGCGCGGCGCGCATGGCGGCCGCGTGCGCCAAGTACCGCGACTACATCTGGGTGGCGGGCGGCATGACCGGCGAGAAGCGCCGCCCGGTCTGCAAGATCGTCGAGTGTTATAACTCTAAGACTAATGAGTTAGTATTATACATTAACGGTCTTACTAATAAACATTTATGCATCCTGTATATCAGCGTTATAGCGTAATCATTACTAATAAACAATGTATAGGGATTTTTATCTTATACGCCCGTTATAACAGTTGCATAAGTGTATGCCATTTTATACAATCCTTATTCAGGCGGTTGACGTTGTTTAGAGTGCATATAACGTACAAATTTTAACTGATTGTCAGGTTTCATCTCGCGACGTGTTTTAATATAGTTTTTAATATGTTTTTTTGCATTATTTCGATTATTGTGATATACTTGAGTTAACGGTGAGGAACGGCCAAGAAAGAGAAAAGCTTGCAAAATACGCTTCGATCACTTTTTTCTGGAAGAAGATGAATTTAAAAGGAAATTTTACAGGTTTACTAAATGTTAAGTCAAAGAAGTGGTGGACTTGATTCGAAAAGATATAGAATAGAAAAAGAAGGGTGGTGGTGAAGAAAGATATAACAAAACGAGTAGAGATTTCGGTTTTTGTTGAATGGATTTAGCGTGTATTTGAAGAGTGTAAAAACATAGTTGCACTTGCTGTACTGTACAATATTGCAATGAAAATGGCAGAAAATGCGGAATTCTTCAAATGTTTCAGACTCAACCACCAATTCATCAACAACAGAGGCAGGCAGCAGACAATACTACTGGACAAACTGCAAAACAGCTGTTTATAAGAACATATTTTTAACAAATATGTCATTAAAATAAAAGAACAAGTTTTTACTGAGAACTTATTTTATTTATTTGAGATTCAAGTAAAATATTATACAATTTAAAATTTCTTAGTAGAAGCTCATGTTCGGCTCGTGCCCACTCATAGGTTTCTGACATATGTTTTATTTTTTTCTAAGGAATGCCAATTAGTAGCACGCTTCCTCTTCTTTGCTACGATACAAACATCTCCTTTTTCCATTTTTCCAATAATAAAATTAATGCATACGAATCAAAGATATGAAATAAAACGGTTTGTTTTTAACATTTTACATTTCTTGCGGAAAATGACAGTTGACGTTTCAACGCGCGTTCAAAACATGATCTCTAATTTTCGAGGACAATTTACAGAATAGAAAATGTTAAATAAACAATTTTGATACACTGAAAATATTTTTTGATTAAAAGGAATTGTTTATTCCCTATTTTTGAAGCCATTGGTAAATAAAATCATGTAAATATTAAAGAAAAAATAGAAAAATAAATAAATGGCGTATGCAACGTTTTAAGGTTTCGGAACGCTTCCCAAAATGTTACCAGTAGTTAGTGTCATAACAATTAAATAGTTAAACAAGGCTTATACACTGTTTATTAGTAAAGTATTGTATAAGTAACTATTCACGCCTTATCTATTGAATAACAGTCTTACTAATAAAAATATATTACACAATTGTTTAACGTTTATATACTTATTCAATAGATAGGGCGTGAATAGTTACTTATACAATACTTTACTAATAAACAGTGTATAGGCCTTGTATAACTATTTAATTGTTATGACACTAAGTACTGGTAACATTTTGAGAAGCGTTCCGAAACCTTAAAACGTTGCATACGCCACTTATTTATTTTTATATTTTTTCTTTAATATTTACATGATTTTATTTACCAATGGCTTCAAAAATAGGGAAACAACAATTCCTTTTAATCAAAAAATTTTTTCAGTGTATCAAAATTGTTTATTTAACATTTTCCATTCTGTAAATTGTCCTCGAAAATTAGAGAACATGTTTTGAACGCGCGTTGAAACGTCAACGCGCGTGAACTGTCATTTTCCGCAAGAAATGTAAAAAGTTAAAAACAAACCGTTGTATTTCATATCTTTGATTCGTATGCATTAATTTTATTATTGGAAAAATGGAAAAAGGAGATGTTTGTATCGTAGCAAAAAGAGGAAGCGTGCTACTAATTGGCATTCCTTAGAAAAAAATAAAACATATATCAGAAACCTATGAGTGGGCACGAGCCGAACATGAGCTTCTACTAAGAAATTTTAAATTGCATAATATTTTACTTCTGTATCTGTATCAACCCATATACGTCCCACTGCAGGGCACGGGCCTACTCTACAATCGAGGGTACGATTGAGAGTGGATATTTTACTTGAATCTCAAATAAATAAAATAAGTTCTCAGTAAAAACTTGTTCTTTTATTTTAATTACATATTTGTGAAAAATATGTTCTTATAAACAACTGTCTTGCAGTTTGTCCAGTAGTATTGTCTGCTGCCTGTCTCTGTTGTTGATGAATTGGTGGTTGAGTCTGAAACATTTGAAGAATTCCGCATTTTCTGCCATTTTCATTGCAATATTGTACAGTACAACAAGTGCAACTATGTTTTTACACTCTTCAAAGACACGCTAAATCCATTCAACAAAAACATAAATCTCTACTTCTTTTGTTATATCTTTCTTCGCCACCAACCTTATTTGTCTATTCTATATCTTTTCGAATCAAGTCCACCACTTCTTTGACTTAACATTTAGTAAACCTGTAAAATTTCCTTTTAAATTCGTCTTCTTCCAGAAAAAAGTGATCGAAGCGTATTTTGCAAGCTTTTCTCTTTCTTGGCCGTTCTTCATCGTCAACTCAAGTATATCACAATAATCGAAATAATGCAAAAAAACATATTAAAAACTATATTAAAACACGTCGCGAGATGAGACCTGACAATCAGTTAAAATTTGTACGTTATATGCACTCTAAACAACGTCAGCCGACTGAATAAGGATTGTATAAAATGACATACACTTATGCAACTGTTATAACGGGCGTATAAGATAAAAATCCCTATACATTGTTTATTAGTAATGATAACGCTATAACGCTGCTATACAGGATGCATAAATGTTTATTAGTAAGACCGTAAGTATATAAACGTTAAACAATTGTGTAATATATTTTTATTAGTAAGACTGTAAGGAAACAACTGCGGATCCAGGGGGTCATTGGAGTCATGACCCCCTCCTGGGCTGGCTCCAGATTGACAGAATTCATTTATTATTATTTTTGATTAAAGTTATAAGTATAGATAAGTGTGGATAAATGAAGTTAAAAGAGTGACGAGTATTTAAATCGTATTCAGTGTCCTGACAAGGACTATATGACCCCCTCCCCCCTCCCCTCCCTTGGTTGGAAGTTGAATCCGCCCTTGTAAGAAACAGGGGGCCTAGACAAATGTCACTTTTCCTTCGGCGTGACACCTGCGGAAAGGTCAAATGTATGGAAATGACATTTGGCAGTGACTTCTATCATTTCAATATATTTGATCTTTTCACAGGCGTTCACACCAACAGAAAAGTGTCATTTGTCCAGGGGACCTGGTCAAGTGATTTCAATGCTGAATGTTGATGTAAAAGTTATACTTTTCGCATCTCAAGTATCCATATATTTAGTCTACGTAGTTTTAGGTCATATGGTTAAAGTCACAACTGTGGTCAAAGTTGTTGATGTAACTCCGCCTAAATTCCACATTGAATATTAGTATTCATAGGTGTAGTTAATATTTTGGTTAATAACTTAAAGTGTTAAGTGGTTTTATATCTGTCAAAGCGGGTAGGGAACCATCAAACTGAACATTGAACATTACTTAGTTCGTACCGCACTTCAAAATTGATAAGGAAACATTGTGATGTGTTTATAACTTAATGACTTGTTTACAATCTTCAATACCGAGAATTGGTTTATAATAGGAATTCCTAATGATTTTACCAAAATATCTTGATAATACACAGATGGACTGAAATACACAGTTTACGTTTCCCAAGATGTTTTGCTACGTTGTTCGCAATGAACGATAAACTGTACATTATCGGCGGCGCCGGGAAAGTATCGGAGAAGGTAAATAAATTCAATGATTAACGATAGTTTTTAGAACAGTCTATTTTACTAATAGACTCAGGGAAATTCACCTGCAACTTCTTTTCTATATTATCCGGCATTATTTTCCTATCCGGTAGTTGGAAAATCAAATACTGTTAAATGAGAAAAATTGTTAATTATAGACAGATAACACAGTTTACGAAATTTTACATATGATGTATGTAGTGTTTCACTTTCTGTACCTATACGTAGACAATGAATCCCGGTCCCCGGAAGGGAATTCAAATTAGCTGAACCATAAAGCAATATAATTTAATAGTATTAGTAATATAGAAACCATAAATTATATCTTGCAAATAATTAATCAATCACTCTGAATTATATCAACGAGTGACATATTTTGTTACAATCACAATATTACCCACGTATTTGAAAAAAAACAACCCTTTTCTTACCCGACCTCTAGTGAAACTGCTTTCCGAATCAGTTGGTGAAACAGAAAATGATTGCAAATAACGTTTAACATTTGATTAATTTTAATTTCGCTGTTTTGTATATTGTTATATAAACAGGAGAAGACAGCAAGCAGTGTGGGTGCGATAGACGCGTGGGACTGGAAGGATCGCCAATGGAAGCTGGAGACGGAGATGTCGATGCCGAGACACGGACACGCGCTCGCCTACCTCGGCACGCAACTCATCATCATTGGTAAGTCGAAGATATACTCTTTGCAGGAATTGAACCCCATCCGTTAGTCCGCCATATTAGGTCAACGTGGGTGACTATATGGCCTAACCACTCTCAATCGTACTCTCGATTGTAGAAGCCCATGTCCTGCAGTGGGCTGTGGGACCTTTATGGGCTGATATAATACAGTAGGAATTGGACCAGAAGTCAGCAGGGATTGGTCACAAAACAAGAATAAAATTGAGGCTACTGGTATATGTAAGCTAATTTTGTTTTGTAAGGAACCTAATTTAAAAGTATCCTAGTGTATTTTAAATGTTGAAATGATTGGTGAGCAATCGCTTGGCTGCTCCGTGAAAAAGGACATAAAAGGTCATGAGCAACAACGAATGCTTAACATTGGGTAGGGTGCTAGTTCGTCTTCGTACAAAAAAAGTAAAAGTGTAAACAAAAATCATGAATCAGTTTATATTTGATAGATAATCAAAACGATAATATAGGTAATCTGCTAGCGCCACGTATCAATAAGGTCAGATTTCAGATAATATACAAAACCACATGTCACGGTTATGATTCCCTGAATTCGTCGATTGTTCAATTACATACAGTTTTATTCAAGATACCAAGATAGTAAAAAATGAAAGTATGAAATAAACAAAACATTGGCTTTTAAGAATCATTATCTATGAGGAAAAATAAATACACTTTCTTGACAAACTAATATGTAATACTAAAATACGAGTAATGTGCATAATTTTTATTTGCATTGTATTAAAGCGAAAGTTTAATGTCTTTACTATCGAATGATAAGTAAATAAGAAATGATTAATTTATTCCCGATCAGAAAGTTTACCCGCAGGATATTAAAGGTACAGGTTCAAGGTTCAAGTAACAATGCAATCAACAAAAACATACACAACATTAGGTACTAATGGCCAGGCTTTACTGGCTGCAATGTTTTTAAAACCGAAAATCACTACTTAATCAGCAATCCGTAGTTTCAATATTATTGCTTACTAAAGCTTGGCGACAAAAATAGATAAAGTGGTGGACCTAGGTCCTTTCCAGACAGCCCCTTTCATAATGGGGACCTACCATCTGTAACTGTAACTGTATCTGCCCATATACGTTCCACTACGGGGCACGGGCCTCCTCTACAATCGAGAGTACTCATTAGTCTCTCCCCCTCTACAATTGAGAGTGGTTAGACCATAATATTATAGTCCATCATGTTCGCCTAGTGCGGGTTGGCGGACTTTATATACCATAGAAGTTCTTACAGATCGCTATGGTATGCAGGTTTCCTCACGATGTTTTCCTTCACCGTTATAGTGCGGGTTGATTGACTATCAATACACACATGGCTCCGAAAAGTCACAGGTGTGCCGTGGGATTCGAACCCGCGACCACAGTAAGCATATTGGTAGCCGCGTCTAGTCCGTTTACCAACAAGTGACCACGCACTTCTTACAATCTAGGTTAAATATTTTATTAAATATCGCATTTATTTACGACTGATACAGAACTACTAACAATGAATGGATTACCAAAATATTCTTTATTTCCAATATGCTAAATAGGTAGAATAAAAACGAGATTGATCATTTGCTTGTGGTAAATATTTATAGTAGGTACAATAACAATGAGAATTGATTGTTCTTTGAAATCTCCATTGTCTGTAAAAACATGTCAATTTAAACTACACGTAAACAGATTTGTTTACCACAATAATTTTATTATTATATCTTCATTTTCCACTACTAAAGTCGTATATTTAAATTTAACACAAAGTGTTACATAAATATGTTTAAACCGGTGGCAGTCGGCGCTCTTATGCACCTTTCGATTTATCTCATGGTTTAATTTTCCACTTTAGTAGTTCTATCTTAATCAATTCTCAATTTCAACTCAATGTCTCAGAATACAAAATGAGATATTGTAGTTTTGTGACAAGAAATCGTTTCTCACTTTCTCTTTTCTGGTCTAAAAATGAGATACATATCCTTCAATCGTTATAAAATTACATCTATAAAAGTACAGACGAACCTAAAAAAAATATTGTCTTGGTTACATAATTATATTTTATCTTTATTTTAAATCTAACTACTTAGTTTTTTACATTTTATATCATATGTGATATAAAAACAAAATACATAAAAAAATATAAAAAGTCATCCAACAATGGCGAGCATCGAGACCCAAGCCACCGGTGGTTAGGACTACAAATTGAGGAACCACCTCACAATACGTGCCGTGTCAAGCAATACTACTATATGTAATAGTTATACTCGTAGTTGCAAATGATGTATAATTAATTAGGAGGAGTGACTACAATATATTTGCGTGCCCTGAACAACGTGGAGTCATACTGTTGCGAGCGCGGCGCTTGGATCCGAGGGGTGGCTACCCTCCCCTCCCCGCTCTCGGGCCACGGCGCAGTCACACTGCCCCCGGCCTCTCTCATGTAACATAAACTTAAGGTAAACCATCCCTCACCATACCTTATGTACTTTCAAGGCTTCTTTGATTGTATTGTTAAGAGGGGGATTTAGTGTAGACCGCAATGGGTTTCCTAAACCAGATAGCAAAAAAAAAATATCATGTTAGTGATTCCTGTCCAAAAATATGCAGTCAATTTGAATTAAATTTTCATTTTCAGGATTTTTTAGCATGTCTATTGTTTTGTCATATATTAGTTTTCTGTGAGTGCTTTTTAGTACTGTTTGAATTTAGTTTACTCTTGAAACAAAACATATTTTGATCCCTTGTCTAAAAATAAAAGTCCATTTATCATCACCTATCGTACGATCATGATGACCCTTCAATATTGTCATGCGATCCGCCACATTCAATGATATCTATCCGTTTTATCAGTTCATCACCACGGAATATTTTTACGACGAAAATTCGATCGGGCGAACAAACTCAAACAGGAACATACCCCATCTACCTGCGAAGTGTTAATTAGATATACTATGTACTCGAGTATAATGTAGTAATTGAATGATAAGCAAAATAAATTAATGTTAATGTGTAGTGTCGTAAATTTTAGTGATCTTATAAAAAAAATAAAATTATCGTTTAGTCTGTCGTTTTGTCTTGTCGGTGTTTGAAAATCTGTCCTTGTATTAAAACATGTATTTGTACTTGTACCAATGTGGAAAATTAAATAGTTGTGATATAAATATTTATAATATAATTTATCGATGTAACTGATTATCCAAAAAATAAAGTCTTATGTCAACTATCGGCTTATCATTTAAGTGTGAAACTAATTTAATAAAGTTACTGGAATAATAAAATAACAATGTAGCAACTGTATATTTATTTTATGTAACTTCTTACAAAATCTTATTATTAAAACTTAACTACATAAATATAAATACACACATACCTATAAGCGTATTCGACAACAGTCATAAATAACTTACATTAATATCACGTATACAATTTTAAATCACATTTTCCAAACAAACAACTACATTTCATGTAATTGGCACCATTATAATAGTGACTAAATTTTATTTGTACTTTTCACTGCTAGCAAAAAATAATCCCAAAATTTTAGAATTCAAAACATAAAATATACAAATTTCTTGAAATTAGCAATATAACTATATTTATTTTTATTAAGGTCTTTGTGGAGTATCTGAGAAGTAATGTTGATGTTGAAAATATTAGCGACACGGATTTTAAATTATTTAGTTTTGCTAGCTCAAACTACAAATAGAAATACTAAATATAATACCAAATACTCAGCACTTCATACTACAGTCTCTTTATTATTACTATGACACTTGTCTGAATTCGAGACGTTGCTGACAATATCGAAGAAATGTTGTATCACTCCCATACTTCCCTGCAGACGCCAATGAGATCCCTTTCAAATCCTGGCTCACAGGGAGGATAGGACTTGAAGAAAAGCACACTGTTTATTGGAACGAACCGGTTTGGCTTCATGTTTCGGATGACATCCTGGAAAAAATAAAAATATATTAATAAAATGTTAACGTTAAAACGCATTAGGTACTAAGATTCGATACGGAAGTATGAACATGGGTAATAAAACAATAATAATAATTACTTTAAACAAAGCATCGTTTCGTAAATTACTTCCAGTAAACTCTCATAAAAAAGGTGAGTAAAGACTTACAATAGGTATTCCATCGACATCCGATGTCAGGGGCTCATTCATCTGGTCGTGGGCCATTTCTCCTTCCGTGTGTACGATGCTTCTTGGGTGCACATGCCTTCCGTAGCACACGACTCCGCACGCAATCACCAACAATACAATAATTATCTTTGACATTATTCACGATTTGAGATACACGCGTCACCGTATCAGTCAGTTGTATGATGCTCGGAGCTTGCCAAGCCGCTTTTTAAATGTAAAAACTGTTATCTCTGGAGTGCGTATTTGTGACGTCAGTTTCGCAGTACGAGCACGGACCAGGTGCCAAGCCGACTGTCTATCAAGCATATGGCATGACTACATACGTCACGGCACGTAAACATTTTTCGGAATTAGCTACTAGTTTACAAGATATTTTGCGCAAATTCTCAAAGTCTGTGGTGATGTCTACGTCTTCAGTACGTCACTAATTCTAATATGTAATTTTGTTGCACCATCATCATAATTTCCAGAAGGTGTCCGTCCATTCATCCATTGCTGATTATAGGCCCCTTTTATATTTACTTCCTGTTTTCTTCAGCTAGCGGCTAGCCGAAGAAAGAAGGAAGTAAATATACCTAAGCATCATTCGCTTGATGTCGTCAATACATCTGGCTGGTGATTCGCCGGCTTCCCGACCTCGACATTATTTATTTTACACTCAAGGCCAGTATTTTCTCAGACGAATCTTTATCTAATGCTTTAGATTTGTTTAGGTACTAACATCCTAATAATAATAAATTAATAAATACAGCCAACAGTCACGCGCATAGGTCATGACCCCACACTGAGATCGATTTTTCTGACGTTGGTATAAGGAACTACAAGTAAGTTTTCCAGTCTCACAAACATCCAGACCCGAAACGAATAATTGTGGTCCACACAAATATCTGTCTCAGTGCCGAAATTGAACCCGTGGTCTCTAGTTTTACAGGCGGCGTCTAACTAACTGTGTCACGGAGTCTGTTGAATATGGGAAAATTCCGCTGTCTCTCTCGTGTGTTTGCCAATAAATGCGTAAACACCCAGCCCCCGGGGAACCAATGAAAACAATAACAACAGAATTCTCAGAATTCATTTCTTTAATTCCACTATAACATGCAAATATTAATTAATCATAAGTAATCTTGGTAAGTTGGATAGTAAATTGGTATAATTATCCTCATTAATTTTCAATTTAAATCAATAGGTACTACAATTATTACTAAGTACCAATTCATCATAATCATCATCTCAACCACAGGAAGTCCACTGTTGAACATAGGCCTCTCCCAAGGATCTCCATATCGACCTTTTGGAAGCGGGCTACATCCAGCGACTTCCTGCAACCTTAGCCAGGTCGCCCATCCTGCCTGCCTGTGTGTATGTGGCCCCCACGCTAGGACCTTTCAAGTACCAATTACAATAAAATAAATTAACTAATAAAGACAGCCTCCGTGGCGCAGTTGGCTAGACGCCGCCTGTGAAACAAGAGGCTGCGGGTTCGATCCCCGCACCGAGAGAAATGTTTGTGCGGCCCACAAATATTTCTCCCGGGTCTGGGTGTTTGTGAGACCGAAAAGTCTCTCGTAGTTCCTGATGTATGTGACTGTTGGGTGTTATTTGTTTATTTATTTATTTATAATTACAATTACAAACATACATATAACAAAAACGAATATCTAGCAAAACTGCCATACAATTTTTCATTATATCATGCTGTATCTGATAACAGAACTCGTAACACGAAATTGTTGAGTCGAGTGTTTACAAATTACACATGGAAGGAAACTGCATTCGGTTCGCCACTCGTCCTTCCGCGAAACCAAATCACGCCACCGCTTTATCTTTACAAACTTCGATATTCATTCATGTTTGTGGCATTGACCCATTTTGACAGTGTTCAGTATTAGACGTCCTCGATGCTAATTTTTTTTGCGACAAGACCAGATAACTTAAGAAAAACACCCAATACTCTAGCGCATACGATCTAATTCCAGATCAAGACTAAGATACGTAAACGTGACTTGAGTCGCGGCTATCAGAAACTACAAGGAAATAGGACAGACAATATCCTGAATTCAAACTAATACTTATTGATCACATATATGTAGTACGTGTCGGTATAGGAATCTAACTCGGGTATAAAATATTACACACTATAGATTCGCACAGCCAGGGCTGCATGTATCGACCAAGTACCAGCTAGAACTGTAGTATTTAATTTATTGAACTGCTATTGCAGTACATACTTTATTCAATCAATCAGTATGTATTTCTTTGAAATATCAAAATACTTTTTAGATAAGTTGGATTTTCGCATCAATGGAACAGAACACTGAACACATACTGTTAGTGTTTTATGTAACTAGTGTGTTAAACCAATTTTGTTAGTTTTAGTAATGTATAGTTCAGTTGTGATCTTCATTAGGCTTATGGCGCCCCTTTACTGCCTAAAATTGCTTTACTGCCAAACGATGTAACTAAGAAGGATGGCCTCATGCATTCCCTCAGACAGAGAGACGATTTTCTTTTTTAATTAAGATCATCGTACTCTTTCCAATGAGATTCGTTTGTGTTGGTGGTTCGACGTCTTGTAATGCATTGAAGATTCGACCCCATCACTTCGCCAGGTGGACAAGTTAAATAGTCTGTGAAAAAAAGAATTTAATACCATTAGTGTTAACATTTTTTTTGGTATATATGCTAATATAACAGTTTTTATTTTAAATACTTGAATAAAAAAGTTTATTGATAGTAATATATCAAGTATAGCGTTTATTAGCATTGTAGTAATTTGCTATTATTCTTATAAAATTGTAACTACCACTGAACGTCCCAAAAATATTTAAAGAAATGTTAAGGAACACAAATGAAATAGAAGATAATAATTACGTTTGTTATTTTCTTTTTACATACACAAAGATTTTTTAAACTATTTGGTAAAAAGTAATCAGAACTAACTAGAGCCAAAAACATACCTACTAAATAATCATAAAGTATTGTTATTCATTATAAAAAAATGTGTATAATTTTTTTAGGTTATATTTCAAGTCGCAGACGTGATATTCAGGAATAAAACAAAATATACAGTGAAATCGATTTAATCTATATGATTAACAATCCTCATAACATAAGAACCACCCAACACATATTTTTTTAAATAAGAACATGTTTTTTCTATAAAATTCAAACTAATCATGTTTATTAGGATGAGTGTCTTTCACGTCTATTTTCTTTTCTTCATTTGTCCACCCATTTTGATTTTCATAATATTTATCTAGATAATAATGATTCTGATAAATATTGTTTTCTAAAGTACCGCGTGTTATTTTCGGGGAACAACCCATCAAAAGTGGTATAGCGCAGTCATTTGTCATTCCCGGAGGAAACACAGCCATTACAGGATTTGTACCCATTCGTGACGGTGGAAGCGAAGTGTAAGTCGCCTGGCTTTCGCGATAGAAAGGAAATGGCATCGTTGGTAGAATATTATTCATCATTGCATCATGTTGTAATTCCGCCATAAAATCTTCACCGCTTGATCGAGCAATTCTTTCACTTGGTAACAGCATTCTTTCAGCTTCATTCATATCTATATCATATCTGGGGTTGGTTCTTTCCCAAGGTAACATATTGTGAAAATGTGTTGTTTGAACTGGAGGGAGCGAACTTATCCTAGAAGTCGGCAAAGTGGGATATAAAGGATGCACAAAAGGATTTACTGCAACTGGTATTCCTAGCTGTTCTGCGTACGGCCATTGTCCTCCAGACCATATCATTGGCACAGGAATATTTTTACTCGAAGGAATAGAATCTTCTATGTAGTAATTATTCCGTGATAAATCATATAAGTTTGTATAAGGTAATGGAATATTATTGTTTAACCCTTCAAATTGTTTCATGTCGATATTGTGTAAATTGTATAAAGGTCCATCATCATGAAATATCATAGTCGGATCCAAAGGTTTTGTTGGCACTTGTTTTATAATTTCACTTATATCGTTAATTTTTCGCGTATCTGAGTCCTTACACTGTCCAGAGTCAAGAAGAAGTAAACCAATTATCATGGACACTGACACAAAAACCAAAACAAGTTCCATGATTACTTAAACACACGTTCTGCATAAGTGAAATAAAATGACTATTTAAAGAAATGCCGTTTATTTTGCAAGTTGCTTCATATTACATTATTCAGCAGAATAGAAAATATCAATTCAAACGCATAACAAGCAAGGTATGCATTGAGTAATCATAAAATTAATATTTTTTTAAATAATTGAATACCTTCCTGTAATAGACATATAAATTATTTTATAAAATAGTTTGTGATGTCTTACAACATAAAATGAATAACTTAGAGTAGTCATAATCGTATATAAATATTTCAAGATTAATATAGAATGTTGTCGTGTTCTCTAATCCAATTCCGTCACTGTTTGATGTCTGCGATTGTTTTAGTTTTTTGTTTCATAATTGTAGGCATTTTGTTGGCTGTAGACCCTCCAGTTTCGTCAGTTTTCTTAATTTCTCGTTTATTTGGGAAGAAGGTAAAATCGTCTTCTGTTCTGTAGGCTGATGATGCGTATCCGGCTGGCAGAGCTTTTGCTAAGCTACCGGACGTCACTTGCGGAGAACAGCTCAACAATAATGGGATGCTGCAGCCGCCCACATTGGCATTAGGGAACACGCCAACAGCACTTGAGCTGGGGCCAGCCATAGTACCTGATGTCATCGGGCCGTATGCCGTCCTAGAATTCTCGTGTGTTGGCTTCCAGTGCATATTATTATCATTTCCAAAGGTAACCGTGGCATCCCTCATGTTGGAATTAAAGTTAGTTGATTGAGCTGTGTGGTCAAATACGGATGAACTCCCGTGTGTCATGTGGCCATGCAATCTATTTCCTTGCGATAGATGCATGTGCGAGTGCGCTGTTGACGCATCAAAATGAGTTGAAGCCTTCGTTGATGGCACCATGTGAGCGCCATTCATAAATCGCGTGTTTAATGAAGGGGACCTATTATGAAAATCTTCTCTGAATTCACTCGGTCCCTTTCCTTGGATTGTGTGGTCCATATTTTTAGTTTGATCTGACGACCATCTCATATTAAACGCCTGACTTGAGGGCTGTGTGGGTACACTATCGACGTCAACTGATTTCATTACTGTCTGTATAGGTTTCAAATTCATTGAAAATTTTTCTTTGTCCTGATGGGTGTCTAATTTATTATTAGTCGTACTTCTGTCCTCTAGACCCATTTTTTGCAGAATATGCTTTGGTCCTGTATTCTCCAAAGGTAAAACTGCGTGTTCAACGTGTTGAGTTTCACCGGGCATGGCGTCATCTTCGTTAAACCTTGATTGATGAGTATGTTGTATGGGCGTGGCGGTGTTAGTGACATCTATGGGCTGACGTTGCTCAGAAGGTAAATTAATTTGTAACTTATCATTTACATCTGTGTTAGTATTAATTGAAGTGTCGACATTAGAGACCGATTTTGTTGACGTTGTCGTATCATCATTCGTTTTTAAGCCGATTTGGACAGGGCTTGAACTTGTCTCTACTTTCTTATCCATACAGTCTGCTGCTGATTTTGCTTTCTTAAGTTCGGTAGATTTCATTTGACTTGCAGATGAAGTTGGATCTATGTTAAATGTATTTTCATTAGTAGTGATTTTTTCGTTTTTATCAAAATTTAATGTAATATCTTGACCACTTTCCATAGATCTCATTGTATTTATTTGGTTTTGTTCCAAACCAGGTGCGTCAAACTGCTTTATGTCTTCCGACATACTATTGGTATTTCGACTTTGTTCAGGTTGATTATCTTCTTCGTTCATATGTTCTTGATTTTTCTTGATCCCAGTTTCTTCCAAATTTAAGTTATGGTTGGCATGTTTTAATAGTTTATCATTATTTTCATCAGCATTTGACTCTACTAATGTCGAAGCAAACCCATTCATGTCTGCCGTTAAATTATCGTCTACTTCTTTCTTAGTCATTTTCGCTTGGTGTAATTTGCTGCTGCATTGTTTTTGTTTTCCAGAATGATTTTCAATTTGTTCAGTATTTTTTGCATTTATATCAAACTCTACTTCATGAGAATCTATATTTTCATTCAAATTTGTTGTTGCTGATGGATCAAAACCATTTGTGTTTATACTCTGACTAACAGACCTGAAACTGTCTTCAATGTTCCTGGCGATTTCTGTACTTTTCTTAATATTCAGCATGGCTTCTTTCCACTGAGCCATTCTTTCTTCTTCAGTTTTTGCTATCGTAAGTTGAACGTTATGTAATGAATCTGCATCGTTTGAAGTTGTTCTGTGAATGCTCATTGTATCCAAATCACCAAAATTTCTATGAATATGATCGAGAACTTGTCGTGCTGTATCAATATCTTTGTGGATCTGAGCATCAACCGCATCTTGTTTTCTTTGATTTGGTTTTGAGGTTGGATTTTGTTCCTTTCTTTTTAGGTCCCTTTCCAAGTTTGCTATAGCTTCTTTTGCCATTCTAAGACTGTCCCTCATTTCATCTTCAGACATAATGTTATCACCGACGTCTTCAATGGTGGTCATGGAATCTGTAGATTTTGGCATGATTTTCTCGTCACATAATTTAACTTTGACTCTTTCTTTACAACTTTCACGGGATGTGGCCTGTTCTTTTTCTTCATCTGAATCTCGGTATAAGTGATATCCAACTTTTTTCTTGACGATTATCGGTTTCTTGGAATGGAAGCTCCGTGCTGATTCAGCAAACGATTCCAAATCAGAAGTATGGCCTTGTGATGTTTCAGTTTCAGTAAAATCAGTAAATCCATGATTTGCTGCCGGAGATTTCTTTTCACGGGGTACTATTTCTTCTACAATATCTTGTGTGGGTCGAAATTGTGGAAATTCTTGTTCCTGTAGTGCCGGGGCTGCGAAGGCACCACACACCAGTGCAGTGAGCACTACTAGTGTCTCCATCGTGTGGTGACGATGGTTCGTTTGATGCCGAGATGGATCTTGCACGGCTTTTATATGAATTTAATAAACGTCTCATTGAATGGAAATTAAACAATACGTGCCGTGCCGATCGATACTGTCTTACTGTGAATGCTGAGCTGACACATTTTATCACACGACACATCGGTTAAATATTTGTGCCAAAATTACTTCAGGAAATGTAATTGTAAATTATAATAACTTGAATACATTCAAAACAAACATTTAACACCTTGGTCACTAAAGAATAGTTATGAACATCCTTTAATACAACTAAGGGTCTTTAAACAATTTGACAATTAATAATTAATTAATGCAATGCGTACTTAATGTAGGACAAGATATGTACATTCCACTAATGGATACGGGCACCTTGTAACATTGAATAGGGTTCGACTTGTGTTCAATACCAAAATCGTGTTCTAAATATTTGCAGTAAAATCATCAAGTATTTGTAATTGAATACAAAGTACTCTTACAGCTCCATAAAGTATTTTATTGCATCAGAATACATTGACCTCGCTTTTTTGTATTTTTATGTAACAGAAATAGTTATGAATAATACGGAATATTATAACTAAATACTAAAAACACATAATGATATTTTATTTCAGCAGTAATAGTGCAGTGGAAAAGAGCTTACTGTAGAACGAAGGATGGCAGATTCGAACCCTGTACGTTGTATCGGGATAAATATATGCGTGCCCAACAGATAAATCATATCATTCAACAGTCACACACATAGTTCTGACCCACATTGAGGTCAATAAAGTCTTGTGTCGTGTGTACGTGAAACTTTTCGGTCTCACAAACACCCAGACCCGACACAAATATTTGTGGGCCGCACAGACATTTGTGTCGGTGCAGAGATCGATCCCGCGGTCTCCCGTTTTACAGCCAGCGGCGTCTAACCTACCGCGCCACGGAGGTTGTCATAATTCATTCATACATTTTTATTTTCATGTTATAAGAAATATTCGTGTGTACAAGTGATACTCAATTGATCATAGACCATTCAACCGAAGCTTACGGACAGCCTATCGCAGATTCGAATCCGGAACACACGCCACTAACATTTTAAAATAATTTGTCTTACAAAATTTGTCACTTACTTTAATTGTGGAAAAAGTTCGTAAAGCAAACCTTTTAGCTTTATAATTCTCCACAAGTATCTGAATGGTTTATAAAGTCTACCAACCGCATTAGACCGGTAGTGTAGACTAAAATGCCTCTCACCGATTGGCTGTTATAGACCGGTAGGGCGCAAGTGGCCGCTTAAAAAAATCAGAAAAATATAAAATTATACTTTGTAGTAATAAACACTATTTAAACATAGTGGTGAAGCATGACGAAATCCATTGTATCCGCACGTCAATACATAATGTAACGAAACTTATTAAATTATGTATATTCATAGGTTTTCCCACATCTCAACTATCAATACGAATATAAGATAAATAATTCTCATTAATTTGGATTGAAATAATTTTTAAGAATTTTCGTTGACTAGTGACGATCTTTCTGTCGCTTAATGCCCATATACTTTCTTCTGATACCCAAAAAATATATTTATTAATTTACGGGAACACACCTACCCCTAAGGTAGTAGTCACCTACCCCTATCCGCATCAGCAGGGCTCTGTCGATCGAAAGCTAAATAATACGAAGTTCGAATGTTCGGTTGTTCGACGTTCAATGTATAATATATTTTCCATTTTAAAAAATCAATACTATTCTTTTTTTTTTTTGGGTTAAGATAGTTTATTTCTCAAAAGAATTACAAATTCACTTAAATGAGAAATTACATTTGTATTCTTAAAGCTAAAATATGAGGACGTATAATAGCACAGGTAACTTACAAGTAAATGGTAATAAATACTTTATATAAACAAAAGAAATGCGATTGCCATAAAAACAAGAACTGAACTGATCAAAAGAATGTGGAAATAAATAAAAAATCAATAATAAAAACAGTAGTGGGTACTCACAAGTAATATCGCAACTTGACCGAGGATCAGCTGAGCGGTAGTCGATGTAGACAACACGAAACAAGCATATCTAGATGTGGCTAGTTGATTGGTAATTTATGTGATTGAATTTGTTTTATATTACAGGAGTGTTATTAATTATATGCTGTTTGAGCTTATTTTTGTATATTTGTATACTTTTTGCTTCTTTAATATTTTTTGGTAACTGATTATATATTTGTGCACCTTGGTACAGTATACATTTTTTGCCGTAGTTTGTCCGTGGCTTACGTAAACATATATTATTTGAATTTCTCAGTAGCATTTTATGTATCGTATGTTTTTTTGTAAATTTTATTTCAGTTTTAATATCGCCTTTTAATATTTCTTCTATAATATTCTTTAATATTCTCTATAATACTTATAATTTTCTCCGAACTTAGTCTATGGTTACGACTTGCAATAGAGGATTCCAACAATTTGTGAAGTATCTAGGCAGTATTAGTTAAGTTTTACCTAAGACTTCCGAACACTCGAACTTCGTATCGGATCATAGAGTAATCCCCCATGTTTCATTCATCCCCCATTTTTTTGTTTTGGTTTATTTAAAGGTCACGTAAGATGATCTGATGTGTAACTCATGATATGATATGCTAAGTTCTATTAATTGTCACCGAATCAAGTATATTTTTTATAAACTATAATCATGTAACAATGTAGACAGCGTGCAATAACGCCAAATGATAGAATTTCGGTCCTAATTTGCGATTTCAAATTCGAGCAAGAGTAAAGATACGCCGCGCCGCGCCGTGGGAATCAAACGCACAACCTTATGATCCGTAAACCATGTCCTCTGTATGACTCTCTACATGAGCATTAACTAAGAAACAATCTAAAAAAAAATATTTTAACATACTAAATAATGAATAATAGTCACGGCAATTATTTATACAGGGTATATCAAGACTGCTACTGAAAATGAAGCCGGGTGGTAATTAGTAACTTACTTTATACTCAAATACGAAATGTTCCGAACATTGAACGTCAACATACAAGATAAAAGTTTTCCACTTCTAAAAATAAATACTATTCTCTATGAAACTTATCATTCACTTCGAATTTGTCTAAGATTACGACGATACAGGATTAGAATATTTTGCAAAATATTTAGGCATATTCGTACAGTTTTACGTACGATGTTCGAATATTCGTCGTCGTGTACAGAGTAACCCCCAAGAGAGAATGCCTAATTTGTAAATGTTGTGGCCGAATTATTTTGACAAAATAACGTAAAAATCACTTGTTTTAATTACAACATGCACAAAAACAAGATTAGGTACACAAAATATGTGAAATATGCAAACAATATCACGCCACTATACAACATTGGATATAAATATATCGACAAAATAAAATTTAAACACTTCTGACATATTACTTATAATTGACATAAATAAGAAAAATCGACATCCATCGTTGCGTAAAATAATGAAACAATACGCACGGAACTCCAAAACTTCAAAATCGAATCACTAAGAATTAAATCATTTATTTTTTGATCTGAACTATGACATTATCAATGAAATATCTTCGAAATAGCTTCGCTAGCTTAGTTGTACTACATACAATTACAACGCTGCGGCCTCGGGTTCGAATCCTGGGTCGGGCAAAGTGATATTAAATTTTTCTATTCTATATAAATAAATAAATAAATAAATAACACCCAACAGTCACATACATAGTCCTGACCCCACACTAAGATCGAGTCTTGTATCGTGGGTATCAGAAACTACGAGAGACTTTTCAGTCTCACAAACACCCAGACCCGGAAGAAATATTTGTGGGCCGCACAAACATTTCTCTCGGTGCGGGAATCGAACCCGCGACCTCTCGTTTCACAGGCGGCGTCTAACCACCTGCGCCACGGAGGCTGTCAATCAACATATATATCAACCCGAAGTCAGGAATTTGTGCCCGATATGGCGATAGACTCGTCCCCTATCACAAATACGAAATATGGGTGTTCTGGTAGCGCCATTGCCTACCCCTTTTGGTAAAATGTGTGAGTTTGTATGTATGTATGTTTATTGGAATAAAATACAACAACAATTTTCGATCTCAAAATAATTTAATTTTATATTAACAAATCATATTAAAACTACACGGAAACTACGGTTTATTTAAACTTATATGACTGGGCTCTTGCGTTGAATGGTGGTCGTGGGTAGTGGCATCTTCATGGGTCTCCATGTGATGGTCGATGACATCTCGGTACGAGTTAACGGGTACAGCGAAACCGTGCGGCTGCGAGTCCATCATCCGACCCTGGACGATCGAAGGAGAGCAGCTGAAGAGTAGCGGGACATTACACCCTCCAGAGTTCGCGTTAGGGAATACTCCCAATGCAGTAGGAGCGGCATGTGGATGTGGCATCACTATATGACCTCCAGTGTGGGCAGGCGCATACCCGTACCTCGCCATCGGCATTTGCTCCTCCACAATGTGGTTCATATCCGAAAATCCCAGTAATTCTTGGTCGGTCTCCAATGGTTCCATTGATCGGTAGTGCGGCCCTCCGTAGGCGTAGTGGGGGACGATGTAGCTTCCATGTGGCGCCACGTCGTAGTGGTAGGGCGGCGTGAAGGCTGGTATGGGCGCGGAGGCAGCAGCGGCGCAGGGAGACACATAATGAACGCCGTACTGAGACCGCTTGTCCCGAAAGTAGTCCATTTGTTTCTTCACCTCGGCTTCATGGTCCGTAGGCGCGCAGTACACCACAGCCAACGCCGCGAACACACACGATGTTACCGCCTTCATCACAAGTAATTAACTAAACTACTTAACAAAATTAACAAACAAGATTATTTATACAAATGTTGCAATTGCCTTCATTTCCGACTATAAACACTGATGTTGCAAACCTACATTTTATTTAAACGGACACTTGACACACTAAATTCTGCATACTCTGGTGAATCTGCACATTCAATATCACGAAACATACTCTAAATGAGTGACCTACATGTTGCTCTACATAGCCATGTAGTGATTTCTTGATGAATTTTTCTCAATTCGAATTCTTTGAATGATATACAAAGTCCCATGAGAATGCAAAGATATACGTACTAGCGACAAGAACAAGCTTGTTATTATCGCTATTTTTATATAAATAAACTAGCTAGTTTATTTACATAAAAATTGGATTACATAATATCACTCATGTTACATATTTACTCATCGTAAGAAATATAGATACGTAATCAGGAATATTAATTAATTCATACCCTTAGAAAAAAAACTTTAATGCCGATAAAGAATTCACATGTTAGGAACGAACCAAGTAATCAATAATATTTTGTCCATCTGTGAGACACATAGGAGTATGTCTATAAAATTATTATTTTTTCAGGTTCTACATACTCATTACAATATCTATACAAGCAAAAAAAACATTTGCATCATTGTAAAAAAAGCTAAGCTGTTTTTAAAACAATATTTTAAGAATTTTATCTTATCATTTCAAACGTAAAACGTAAAATAGTACATTATACAACACAGATAACTAATCCAGATGAAAGGAAATTTACTAAAAATACGAATAAAGAACACAATATGGTTAGGTATCGAACAGTTTGAAAAATGAAGATTATGTTGTCTATGATAACTATATTTAGATGTTTGCTTTAAAAAGAGTGTTTACATAATATTTTGTAAAAGCAAAACAATTATCCAGATTCTAAGTTCTATTCAAAATAACAAAGTAAGCAATAGAATCGTAGTGAACGGAACGGACGACCAAAAAGGTGGTAGATCTCTCATATGTGAGAGGCCGGCTGGTCAGGTACCACTGCAATGTCTGTGTTCTTTCGGCAAAAAACAGTGTATACACGTTATTTTGTTCCGGTTTGAGTACATTGTATCCAGAGTTACTACTGGACATAATGAGACGTAACATCTCATATCTCAGGATGGCCAGCGCAGTAGAGTGCCAAGCATTAGTTTATAATTCATGGTGTTACTTGTTTTTTTTACGGTTCATGAGTGTCGCTTACCACGAAGAGAATTGCATCCTCATCTCGCTGTTTATCGCAATAAAAAAAATATATTTCAGGATTCATCCTAAGCCACACATATCTATTGGATTTTTGGAGTTACGTGTGTGCTAAAAGATACCTTGACTACCTACTACTACTACTATCAAAATATTGTCTGGCTATTGCAGTTGTTACAAAATGCAGCGATTACATATCTGAGGTCTCGGGATCGAATCCTGGGTCGACCAAAGTGATATTGGATTCATTATCAGACAGCGAGTCTGGCGTTTTTGACCGATATGGCGATATCTCTCTCCTATCATATCTAAATGTATGTACATATTGTATTGCACATATTTCATTTTTTATGTCTGTATATCATTATATTATGGTTCAGATCATAAAATAAAGTTTATGCATGTATGTAAATGATACCCCTTGCGTTTACATTAAAGGTACTGTAAATCAATCTGTATCTATATATAATTGTCATCTTCCAGGATTTCGAATGTACATAATATTATGTACATGAATTTCCCTATAACATATTTCATAACAATTATAAATAAATACCTACCCTATAGTCACACCTATAATTTTGACCGCACACTAAATATCAGAAACTACAAGAGACTAATTGGTGTCATAAACGCCCAGATCCGAGATTAGTACTTCAAGTTTACAACTTCACATAAACATTTGTATCAGTGCGAGTATCAAACGCGCAACCTCTTGTTTCACAGCCAGCATCTAACCAACTGTGCCACAAAACCTTACAAGCGTTATAGACAAAGTCCTACTTCCAAAAATACCATGTCAAACCGACATCGGTTGCAAAATTCTTAGTTTTATATATAGTGGAAGCTTAGCCTGATAAAGCGCCATTTCTACGAGTAGATTTTCTCGCGGCGAGAATCGTATACCATTATCATATTATGCATGACATGGCCATAAATTATCGTGTTCTGACAATTGACAAATGTTTACACGATGCAACCTTTTTATATCCTTACGATAATCGTCTCTTGTAGGCGAGAAACTCTCCCCATGAGAAAGAGACTTTACGATAGCCGTATCTTCGACGCGAAGATCTCTCCCCGTGTAAATGGGTTTTCTTGGTCATATCGTGTTACAAATCAAAGTTTTAAAGACGTAAGATCTTACGTACATTGCACGTTACGTGTTTCTAGAATGAGTTGAGTCACATTTTGTAAACATTGAAAAGAGCACGGAATTCGTCGAAAAACTCATTCCAACGTGTGTAATGGATTGATGACTGTACTCATAAATACGAACTTTTGAATATTTTCACGTATAAAATTGTGTTTCTGTATTTTATAGTTATGTACCTACATGGAAGTTAATTTAATAAACTATTTGTTCCAGTAATAATACCAGAACATAATAGTTCATAATTAATCCATTATCAGCCAGATGCATTGTTATAATTCAAACATATATAATTTATCTGTGTGTTGAAAGGATTCCGCACATCAGATGGTCCTTGTACGGATTCGTGGTTGATTGGCCTCACAACATTGCTAAAATTTTATGGAAATTAGACGCCCCGAGTGACTAACTCATATTTCCTTCTAACTGTTGAGCAAGCTCAGATATGAGCCCTTTATGGCCCGTTATACAGTTAGTTATATATTTTATAAAAACTTTCTTTTTGGCCAAAGAATAGTATACGTCGAGACCTTAGTACAATGCCCTGTTCGATTCGTTCAGAAATTTCGTTTTATGTAAATTTTCGAAACTATATGAAATCGAAATAAACCATAATGATTTTCATATGTACGAGTAATACGTAAATAATGAAGCGACATGAATATTGACGAATACGAGTAATACTTACCTACTATAATTTACTTATAGTATGATAAAACAAACACTACATTGACACGTGTATAAATTGTGACATTGCTTACTAAACACAAACAACCATCCTATGATTGCCTCGATGGCGCAGTTGTAGGTACTACGGTATGATTGCAAAGCTCGTACCTCAGGTTTGAATCCCGGGCCGGGAAAAGCGATAATTATTTTCTAACGCGTGAATCCGAAAAGTCAAGGTGAGTTTCCTTGGGCTCGAAACTACGATCACTTATTCATGAATCCAGTCATTATTTCTGACCACAAACCATAGGATATGTGGTCTTTTTTGCTGGCTACTTGACATGTGATAATGTCAACTGTTGCAGATAAGACTAGAGACATTTTTATCTCCTCTTGAAAAATCATAGAATTATCACGACTAACTACGATCGACTTTAATCTGAACATGTAGCTGTCGTTACTTATGTAAATCGCGAGGTCAGATAAAAATCACACGTCATTATTTCTTGTATCGATATATAAATACAAAAAAAATACCATACAATAATAATCATAATTCACCAAAAAGTGATTAAAGTTTTCAAACGAATTTAATGTACGATATTTTAGTTCTATTGAGATGTTCCCTTCCTGAAAGAGTTATCTAAATAGAATAAGAGCACGTGGCCGCCAGATATTCGTCATTTATGTTATTATAAAGTTCCTATCGTGGTGTCTTTGGAAGTTATCAGCTTTAATGTTTATGGCAAGATGAAAGAACCATCAAAAGTGTCTGACTACCGAGGAAACATCTTTCGGTAGTTTCCCTAATAACATATAAAAATTCAGATTTTATACTATAGGGCTGGCAAAATTGCATTTTATTAAAGTTTGAAGATATCTTACTATTTAATAACATGTAATAACAAGTATTTTTCCAGCGTTATACTTGTAGTATTAAATATATTTTAACGTCTTTATTTTTTGCATGAACTGCTGACCCGAACGCCTCTCTCTCTCTCACTCTCTCGCGCTCTCTCTCTCTCTCTCTCTCTCTCTTTAACTCCAGAAAGTCCACTGCTGAACATAGGCCTTCCCCAAGGATCTTCATCCACATCGATCTGTTGAAAGCGACCTGCATTCAGCGACTTCCTGCAACCTCAACCAGGTCGAAAGCCTCTAAACAGTTTGAAATAATGCTATTATGTGCCTACCACGCTATTTAGTTTCTAAACATACCCGGACACATTGGCACTAAAATACATCTCTTGGAATATTCGTCTCTGATGTACCCCGCCGCACATCTGCAACCCACGCGGCATTCCCACAGCGCCGGGCAACGCACCTTGCCTGAAAAAAATTTCGTTCTCCCATTAGTGATTACATAAATACTAAAAACTTATTACTAAGAAACAAAGCAATTGGTTTTGCGAGACTTGGTACAATTAATTTACCTTCTATTGAATGTAATTTTAAAAAAGCATTTTTTCTGTTCTGTGTCAACCCATCGTTGCACCATAGATAGGGTTTTCTTCTCGGTTAAAGTACTTAGTACTATCAATACACGTATGACTTCGAAAAGTCAGAGGTGTGCCCTAGTATTTGAACCCGCGACCACGACTCAGCAGCCATATCCGATCCGTTACAAAACCACACAACTTACAAATGGTAGAATCATATTCGAAAGTTATTTACTGAAAGGAGGACAAGCGTTTATGCCCGGATAAGTGATTATGGATATAAAATAAACTAGACAATTGTATAATAATAGTTGCAATGACTCGCACAAAGATGTCGCATTTAGGGTTCAGCCTATTTATATTTAATTTCAAACAGGCTAGCGACATGCAATGTCGTGGGTAATTTAGCTGACCTGCACTGTTCTTATAGATACTAGCTTCAGTAGGTATTGTATCAGCCCATATATGTCCCACTGCATAGCACGGACCTCCTCTACCATCGATAGTACAATTAAGATTGGTTTGGCCATATAGTCCGCCACTCTGGCCGATACATATGTATTTATAAAAGTCTAGCAAGTAGCTCGATGCTGTCAAAACTATGCTTTAAACAAAAGGCATTGCAATGTTCATATAGTGGGCTAAATCGACATAAAACTCCCCAATAATTTATTCATTTCACTAACCTACAAAAAATAGAATAACGCAGATTAGATATTTCCACAAACATAAAATTATTGCACTTTTACACTATTATCAATTTAAGTATCGCTTCACACTGTAGAATATATAAACAATGAATATGCAATTGCAAAACAATAGGCATAATAATATCATAAGATAAGAAAACATTTTTCTTCCAAGAACACAATATTACAGAATTCATATCATTACTACGCAATGTTTTGTTTACTAGAAGTAATTTGATGGCGAAAATAAATATAATTTATAAATGCTAAAATCAGTATCATAGATGTGGAATAGCTTGTACCTAATGATAATTACGTACTGCTAGACATCTTATATATCCAATAAACACTGGTTGGTTTATGTGACATTATTTATTGAACATTCTTATGCTGAAAACTAATTATTATTATTCCAACACACTTTCACAAGATATTAAATCATTGCAAGTTATCCGTAAAGCTTTAGAAATCGTACCATCCGCTAAAATTCTTAAATTCACACAAGTAGCAGGACACTTCCAACCACAGAGGGAAAACTGCTCATGATCTCTTAGACACATCGATGTTCTGTAATCCACTGCGTTGTTCACAAAAAGTAATAAAACAGAAAACCGAAGCATGTTACTAAACCTTACATAACATTATATAAAATAAAACACAATACATTTTACGATTTCGTACTACCAGTGAATAATAAATCTTGTTACTTTAAGATTTATTCACCAAACTAATAATAAAATAAGATTTAGAAAAAGTAGCTTTGTTAATGTTATTTCTCTTTTATTTTAAACCGCTCATACACCAGCAAAATTATAATACGTAAATCCAAGGCAAGTTAAGATGACTAGAAGAACGTTGATACAACGAGTATTTATTGCAGATATTCACAAATATTTGTATTAAAAATATGTGCATAACATGTTCAGAGAAAATTCTATTTTGCATCTACAAAACTTAATAAAGGACATATTCTTTAAGAGTCAGTATCGAAATAAAGATACTTTATTATAACATATAACTTAATTAAACATTTAAAAAAACCAACAAAATAACGTGACTGTAAAGAAATTATGCAAGTCGTTGAAACTATATTTAGCGATATTGGTTCAAGTGAACCCTTCATTACAGTTTCGCGGAGATAAATGTAATCACTACGTTGGAATTCATTTATCGATCCAAGTATCAGTTTTTGGACATGTACGCAAATGATACTGGCTGATATAAGTACAGATAAATTTTCGAACGTCAAAACGTGATCTTTACTCTAAAACAGTAACTGCTAACTTTATCTGTAGATGCCCCTTATCTCTTCTTAGTTTTACTGTGCAATTAGAAAGTATAAAATGAAAAAAATGCAACAAAAATTATCATTCGACATCGAAACCTTTCAACCATGTCAAAAATAACGAATATAATTACCATCATTTACCTTGTAACAGAAGTTCAAAGCCATGTGGCGCATTGGAACACGCCTAACCAACTTCACCCAGTTCATGGACTTTTTGTAAAACCATCATCCGATGGAGCAACTGGAGATTTGTACGTCGCAGCGACTGAAGACAGCGGAGTCAAGTCTCAATGGCTGACTGACCAGCCAGTGAACTTCCTACCGGTAACAACAGCAACTCAACCGCAACAAGCTGCCCTTCCCGTCCCGTTCACTGGATATCCGCATGAAGAAAGTGCGAATCAAAAACGCGCAGTGGTGACTCCTCCAGTGCAATATGCTTACGCGCTCCCTGTACCCTCAAGCAGTGAAGGTGCCTCAATGTCTACTTACCCTTACGCCATACCAACTACGGCGATGTCGTCAAGCTCATCAGAAAGCTCTACCACTACGTGCACCATGGATCCAGCCAAAGCCAACATTCCACAATACCCCTTCCAGTACTTTTATCCACAAATGATGTCTGCATATGCAAACGCTCTGAGCATACTGAAAGAGGCAGGCCTCAGCGACGATACAGCTAGCTCGGTGATGTCCCAAACGTCGCCCATGTGGTCACCATACAGTTACCCCATGTATGTAATGGTAGACCCTAGTGCGTGGGCTCAGAGCCAAACTACGCCATCTACCACAAACTCAAATTCCAATAATGATACTGCATAATCCTTTTTACACTTCAGTTACGTAATATTAATCTTTAATTTATTTATTTATTTATATTGTAATTAAATCAATTAAACGCATTGTTAACTGCATTTTATTCGTATTTGTATATTTTTTCCTAGAATCGACAATATAACTAATGAAGTTCTTAATAAAGGTGCCGAGTGCGTTGTAACCTGTTGGTAACAGACCTACGCGGCTGCCAGCATCTTCACGGTAGTCGCAGGTTCATATCCCAGAGCCCACCACTAACTTATCGTAGTCATGTGTGTATTGATAATCAATCATGACGCGCTATAAGGGAAAAGGAAAAAAATCGTGAGGAAGCCTGTATGTATATTATGGCGATTTCTAAGAATTTCTATGGTATGTAAAGTCCACTAACCCATGCTAGATCGACATGTTGGACTATATGGTCTTATCCCACTCGATTATATAAAAGACCAATGTCTTACAGTGGGACGTGTGTACATATATGGGCTATTATAGAAAACGGTGAGCATGAATTCAGGCAGCTTCCAACATATCCATTGGTAATATAACATAACATTGGAAATCATTCGCATTAACTCTAGTATTACATTGGACATCGTTTCATCACATTCTTAATTTATTATTATTGTACATGCCGAATATATAATCAGTATGTCAATTCGTTTGAATTTATTTTTCATTTGACTGGCATCTTGAATAGTAATTGTTATTGCGTTTGATAAAGAGGTATTTAACTTTTGGTCCCTGCAAGTCAGACATTGGCATTATAAAGGTATGAAATGGATATGAGAAAAGATAGAGTTTTGAATAACACTATAAATTATCAATATAGGACATTATTATATATTTCTACAGATCAAGATGTAAATGTATTTCCTATAGTTCAGAAATATTCTACACCTACTTAAAAATACTGGGTATGTTATCAACGCCATCTATGCGTGTATAACGGATATAGAGAAAAACTAGACGTGACATTCTCTTTAAGTCAAAAACATGTGCAAGTAAAGAACAATACATTACCAAAATTGGCAACACCGAATCAAAATGTCAAATATTCCTTCAATTGTCAAAATGACGGCCGTGTAACATGCGCGTTTCTTTTGCGTTTTAAAAATTCAATTTTATGAATAAATCAGAATTACGTACATTGTTTTAATTCAAACTAGTGAAATATAATAACAAAAAATGGTTTCCAAAAAGAAGAAGAAGGTATGAATAGCAAATTACACATTATTAATTTACAACACGTGTTTACCTTTAGTTATAACCAAATTTTTGTCAATAGTATTCATCCGGAGAAGGAGCCCAGTTTATGACGAGAAAGGCTGCATTGAAGAAATTGCAGCTATCTTTGAAAGACTTCAGACGTATTTGCATTTTAAAAGGGATATACCCTCGTGAACCGCGGAATCGTAAACGAGCGCAAAAGGGCGCTGGTGGTATAAAAACTTTGTATCACACTAAAGATATAAAGTTCCTATTACACGAGCCTATAATATGGAAGCTACGGGAATTGAAGGTAAACTGATTTTATCACATTGCATTTTTCTCTTGTTTACATAATTATTGAAAAAATTTAATAGTAACAAGTGAAAGTTTTTAATAATTAAACTGGAAACACTCAATCCTGATATGTATTTTACGAAAACTACAGACAATTAAATAACTGGTATTTCATAATATTTTCATTTCAGGTGTACCAACAAAAAATTCGGCGAGCACGCGCCATGAAAGAATATGGAAAGATGAGAAAGTATTTCCGTGACTACCCAGACATTAACATTGACCATATTGTCAAAGAGAGATACCCTACATTTGTAGATGCACTCAGAGACCTTGATGACTGTCTCACCCTTTGCTTTTTGTTTAGCACATTCCCATCACTAAAAAGGGTGCCTAGAGATCAATCTATGTTATGTAGACGTCTCACAGTTGAGTTTATGCATGCGGTGATTGCTGCTAAAGCACTACGTAAAGTATTTGTTTCAGTAAAAGGATATTACTATCAAGTTGAATTGGAAGGACAAACGGTAACATGGATTGTGCCTCATCATTTCTCATTCCAGGTAATTTCTTATGATTATAATACTGGTCTTGAATAGTGTTTACATTTATAAATAATGTCTAAAGTAAAATTATTTATCTTCCTTTCAGCCACAAAGCAAAAATGAAGTAGACTTCAAAATCATGTCAACATTTGTGGAATTCTATACAATGATGTTGGGTTTTGTAAATTTCAAACTGTTCCACACACTGAACTTAACATACCCACCAAAACTACCAGCTAGTTTCTCTGCTGACAAAGACAAGGACCTGATTGATGAGCATGCCTATGTATCAGAAAGAATTGCAGCCATGAACTTGTCTCTAGCTCGTATTGAAGGTGCCAATGAAGCAGAAGAGCTGCCAGAAATTGATGTATTCCCCACAGAAGATGAAGACCCACAAAAACTGGAGGAAGCTAAACTTGAAGCAGAAAAAGTAAAAAAATTGAAAACGCTCTTCAAAGGCCTAAAATTCTTCATAAACAGAGAGGTGCCAAGAGAACCCATGGTCTTCATTATACGCTGCTTTGGTGGTGAATGCTCCTGGGACAAAGACCACTTTGTTGGTGCTACTTTTGATGAATCTGATGAGACAATTTCGTATCAGATTGTAGACAGGCCTAGCATGGAGAAACAGTACCTCTCACGGTATTATGTACAACCACAATGGGTATTTGACAGTGTAAATGCAAGGACACTTCTACCTATAAATAAATACCTAATGGGTGCAGTACTTCCACCTCATCTATCACCATTTGTGGACAAAATTAAGGATCAAGTTTACATACCACCTGAAGAGAAGGAACTTAAAAATCCTGATTTTAAACCTCTTGGTAAGTATAATGTTATATGAGTATTATTTTAAAGAATATTTCTAGTATATTAAATTCAATGAAAAATCAAGTGTTAAAATTCCCCATATTAACCAGCCAGCCAATCTGACTTAAGGTCATCAGATGCAGGCAACTTCCAACTAGTTACTGGGGAATTCTTTCGGGAGAGGTTTATGGTTCCTATGACTGAAAATGATAATGATGCTAAAATTGTCTATCAATCTCTTCTTACAAATTAATGTATCCATTGGAGAAAGTAACTACAAGATATTAATCACACTTTCTGTATATGTTGTTACAGATGATGATCAATCTGGAACTGATATAGAGGAAGCGAGTGATGAAGACCAGGAAGAGAAAAGTGATGAGGAATCTGATAGTGATGCTGAAGAGGCTCTGGCCAAGCAGTACAGGCAGGAGGTAGCCGAAGACTCGCCTTCGGGCGAATCTGATGATGATGACGATATGGACCCTCAGAAGAAAAAGATAGCAAAGGAAAAGGTAAATAATGGGCAGAAAACATTAGATTTCCTGTAATTGTATATTGTTTGTTATAAAAGTTGGTTTACATTAAGTCTATACTATATTATAAATAATACATTTTCAAATATGTCTGATAAATAACATCATTTTCTCTGTATATTTTTCTAGAAAAAGGCAATGGCGGTCACAAGTGGTGTAACATTCAAGGAACATCCATATCAAAAGGAGATTGAAGACAAGCAAGCATTCAGATTGCGTGAAAAATTAGTACGTAAAAAACACAAGAAATTATACAAGAGCATGAAGGCAGGCCAGGAGCAACGAAAAAAGGAAATCTGGCTTCTGAGGAAGAAGAGGCGTCTTCACGACGAGAAAGTCAAAGAGGACAAGAAGACAGAGAAAAAAAAGCAGAAGAAGCAAGCATTAGAAGCAGCTTCCGCTTAATGATAAATAAAATTTGTAACAAAATAGTACTTTTATTTGAGCTATTGAATACATGTGATATTTACAAAATTGTAACAAATACATATTACAAAACATTAAACTGAAAAGAATATGACAACAAAGAAATATAATTCAGTATCTGCATTTAGTCAATTGTGAATTAAGTGTGATATTAAAAATGTCACTTATGTAACATAAATTAACTTTCACATAAAAATTATCAAAAATATAATAAAAATTGCTAGTTAAACTTTTAACATAACCATCCTAATGGTACAGCATTGAGAATAACAATGTAATAAATAACAATTACAAATTAGCTATGAATATATGGACCTATAGTGTGTCATTTATGGCATATAATTTCTAATCGGAATCACTTGTACTGTCACCATCCTCGGCGTCACTGTCTTCTAATTCTGGCATAGGAAACCGCAGAATAGCAGCAATCCCCGTAAGCTGATCCAATTCTGCAAGTAAATCAAGGTAAGATTTTTTTTTATCTTAGCCAAATATTTAGAGATAATTTTAAACAAAATCCTTTGTTATCTTAATAAAACAATACAACATGAATGATGATGAATTTTAACTTACGTTCACCAGACACATGCATACTGGAGAAAATTCGAACATCACCACCGTTCTCCCTCACTGAATCAACAATGGCCACATATTCCTTCCTTTTTATGATATCTTGACATCTGAAAAACAAATTGCATCTGAGGTGTAGTTTCACACTATATTCAATAACTATTTTAATCATGCATAATTTATTATGATAGAATTTACATTTAATGAGAGATGTTTTCCTCATTATGTGACTTAATTTTAAAAGACACAAGTACAAATTCTCTGGTATTAAAATGACAGTATAGATTTTTACCTGAACAGTTTATCAGAAATCATAAGAGTCTCTATGGCTAGTGCCTCATTGGCTTTCTCCACATGCTTTTTACCATAAAAAGCCTTAGCAGGTTCCAACTGTAACATTGTATAGAAACTTTCCAGTAATTTGACTTCACTAGCTGCTTTTGTATCTGAAATCTTATTTAGCACAGCTGGTTCTTGCAAAACCTCTGAAAAAAAAATAAAGAAAATTCTAATTAAATTTATACACATTTTTCTGATAATCCTTACAAAACATAAACTTGCAAGGTGATTCAATATTTTTGATGAGAAGTATACTTTAATAACCAACCTTTTAAAGAGTGTTTGAATCCCGATGCAGCCTTGACCAGAAGAAACTTCCCTCTATTGTCCAACAGTACTTTAATATCCATTTTGATTGCCTGCTGGATCATGTAGTCAAAGAATTGGTCCTTCACAAAGCCAGGTGATGCAATAATCACACACTTTACAATGTTGAAATCAACATGCCTCTGAATTCCTTGCATTACTGCCTCATAGAACTTGTTCAAGCCCTAGGGTTAAAAAAAATAAATGTTTGAGACATACATACTAATAGTTATTCAGTAACAATTATTTTATATTGGGTACAATTGACTGTTTAAATAGATAAACAGAGTTATAACGGTCCATTCTTACCACACTACACAAAACATTTTTTTAAATATGCAATTGTTACAACTCTTTTGTACTCTGTTATTCCTAGTACCCAAAGACATATTCATTATTTATCAAATGTAACAAACATTTCTGATTTGTACTATTATTTTAGTACATTATCACATTCACAATAAATATTTTTCATTTAATTTAAAACAAGATTTGAAGTACACTATTTGTATGCCTCAATATTTAGCAAATACAACACTGGTTATTAGTAAATACAATAAATGTAATTACTTTCTCATGTTGCTGCACAAATCCTTTGCGTTTCCTTGGGATGTTCACATCAATCTTAGACTTGACTAAAGTCATTGATGGTGTGATCAAGCAAACATGGGCCAGACCTTCCTGCATCACCACAGCAGCTACATCCGCGTTGGCAGCTGGATCACAAGCAGTGTCAACCCTCTCAAGTGCCACAGAATCCCATAAGATCTTTTGTAATTTGAATTTTCTATTTAAACCCAGATCTAATGTGTGATATGCTCCCATCTGTAATAATCAAAAATTAATACCATTTTGTTATGTTAACTTACTACTTTGTAAATGGTCTTACAAATTCGAAAAGCCAATGTTTTTACACCATAAACACATATGAAACAAACTAATGCATGTTAGATCATACATACAAACTAAGTAGTTTTATATTGATAAATATGAATCAAAACTTGTTACCTTCACATACTGGTTCTCCTCAATATTACGGCCTTTTAACCGCAACATACATGCTTGCGTGTCAAAATCGATGTTCTCAACCCTGACTGTAAGAGTTGTTCTCACTCTATTACTAGTTGATGAACCAGTGGAAGATTCCGTTTGGACCTTCCGCACAGTCGATGCAGTCACAACATCCCCTTCCGCGATCAGGTTGTAGGCATGCCACATATCCTCCGGCTCCTCCGGGATAAGCGTAATGCTCCTAATAATAAAATACCATGTAACATATCGCCAAAAAAAATAAAAACATTGCAAATAAATACTTACCCGCAACCATCCTTCTCAATACTTTTAGAAACCAGCTTCATTTTTGATAGTTTTGTAATTTAATACTGTCCCATTGTTCTTTAATCGATAGGAGAAATTTAAAAAAAACACAATTTGTCTTATGACGAAAACATTTGGTCGCCGTTTTGAGCGAATTTTCCCGTGACATGTGTTAAAAAATGACATAAGCGCAAGACAACGGACAATTCATGACAATCGTCAATGTAGAATTGACAGCGCCATCTATTAATCTTATCTCCTTCATTCTCCTATCACAGTCGTTTCACCGGTATCCGTGTTCTTTTATTTGATTTATGCTAGGAATTCATGTTCTCTTTAATTCAAACGTTTTTAATATTTTTTATAGCCTTTTATTTTATTTAAATTAACGTAAAACATTTTAGTACTGCTCACGGAATTAGAATGAATCACTACACATAAATATTTTATTTAAACATCTAACTATATTGTATTTTATTTTGTTTGAGGCCCATGGGCCATGAGTCATGACATGGTCATGACCATTTTTTTATTATCGCCATGATAAATAAAAGAAGCTACCTACTAGAGAAACCAAACGCAATTTTGAAGTTTTGAACGTAATGAGAGGACGGTCGACTTCCAGTTTCTTGTGTATTTGTGATTGTTTTCTATTTCATTCGTAATTGCGGTCTAATTATTTTGCTGTGCATCATTTTAACGTAACATTTTAATTGATATTGTGTTGAAATATAAATTATAGTATTGTAAACAATACGTGTGCAGTGATAGTGATAACGTCAACGGTCAAGCTCAGCTGGTACCAACGAGCGGTAAAAATCTCTCGAGTTTTTCTTTGAAGCAGCACTTTTCGTGCTCTATTTCTTCAAGGTATGCCGTTAAATGTTGCATTATGACACGCTTGTTCTACTAACTACATAGATTTTTTACGTAAAAATGAAGACTTACATGTGTTAATTTCACATGTGATTAAATTTTAAAGCGATTTAGATAAGCGCGACTTTTGCTGCAATTTTTTTTGTTTATCTTCATTCACAATAATAACACGAACTGGCCGTGATCCAGATTTCCCGTGGTGTTATTGCGCGGGAACTTGAGATATTTTCGTACGCTATTAGTCGTGCGATGATTTGAGAGGCGTCGTCGGATATACACGGTCAAAAGAGCGTTTTCGATATAAATATGTAAGAAAGTTACGGGACCGTACGGTTTTTAAGTGTTAAAAAAAGTGAATTGAAAATGAGTGAGACTCAAGATGTGCCGGATTCTGGAGCGCCGCCCCCTGCTCCGGCGTCCGTCGCGTCGTCGGACACCACCTCAACAGCCAGCACAGCAACCACACACAAAGCTGACTCCACTCGGCCTTCCTCTCTGCCGAAGCCCTCAGGGCTCAAACCCCCAACAAAGATTGGAAGATTATGTTCCAACTCTGCACCGAAGCCAGCTGTGCCCATCTCTCCTAGAACTGGTGAGTCCCTTGTCATTGCTTTGCTAGATATATCTGAATTATCTCTTATTTATTCAACTGGTTTCATATTTGAGGAAAGAGTAGGAATCAATTTTATTCCTTTTATTGTAACTGTTTCTAATAGAATATTTTATGAAAAAACAAACTGCACTTGATTTTATGTGTTATCAAAGCTAGTGTTTTTCATAGACTTTTCAAACAGTTTTTTGAAGAAATCTTATATTTTATATTCATTGCAATATTGTTGTGCTACATGTATTACTGTCTAAATCATCATGTTAAATATTATGCATTTTCATCATTACATCATGTTTAGATTGTTTGCAATGGAGATACTATTTTTCCATTAAACTATTTTTAAGCACATTTCTCAAGTTTTATATGTCTGTGCATTAAGTTTGTACCATCAATCTGTCTTGGTATATCAATTTCATATGATTTTTCCCATTTTGAAAATTTATAACATATTATCAGCCCAACTGTTTGAACTTGGTTCGCTTCAAGGCTAGCAGAAACTAAATGTGCGAATGTTTGCACACACATATGTTTGTTGATTGTATTTCAGAACGTCCCAGTTTCAACAGATGTATCTGAACATGTTATGATACAGCGTAAACTATTCTTAGATTACTATTGTGTACATTCATGCTTTCTAAAATTAGTATATTTCATTGAATTCCTGTTAGTGATGCCTATTTCACCAATACTTTCTTGATCTCTAGGTATTGGACAGTATTTTAAATTTATAAACCTGACAAAAAATTGTTAAATGGATATTTCAATCGCTTTAACATTTATCTAGTCTATGGCGCAATTTATTAAGCACTTCTGCTAGTGTAATATTTCGAAATTCTATTGCGCTACTGAGTTTACCACACACAAATGTTTGTAATATTTTTCGATATTGTTTTATGTTCTGTATAAAAATGGCATAGTAAAGGAACACAGTTTCACTACAAAAATGTTGCATACATAAATTTGGATGTTGGAACGAATGTACAAAAGTTCCAATTGATTTGCAAAACATGACGTAATTATTGTATAAAGACTGCGAATGTACGGCCGAATATGTTACATTTAGCATACTAAATATCACATTCTACTATTATTTAAATAAAATATTTCGAAGATAAGGAAAGTAACTACGCAATTCTAGTAATATACGCGGCGCGTTAGGTCATCGCGGCTTATTATATCGATGAGGTGCACAACACGGTGACCTCAGACCGGCTCCTCAATATTATTGGATTATCTGCCAGTGAATATTCAACAAAAATGTAGACCTTCGATATTAATTAATCAGACCGGTCTTTACGCCTTAAAATTACGTTGAATATTGTTGTTGAACAATCTTTGTCATTCGTTTGCGGATTGATTTCTATCATTTTGTTTGGTAATATTTTATTTGTGTTACGGAAACATTGAAGCGTTTCGAATGAAAGTAAGTTGATCGTTTTGCCGTATTCTTTACTTTTATTCTGCTGCTTTTGACTAGTTTCACCTGAAACTGTTTCTGATTTGCGTCGGTTCGTGTCGTGACTTTGAACTATTCGTCGTCACTATCGGATTTATTGAAATGATCATCGTTTTCACATTATCGTGAGTGAGCTAGCACATTTAAGTATCCTCAAGAATGTATGAGCAGCTAAAAAGCAACTCGATTTTATCAACTGTTCTCCGTTGAATGATCGCTCGTGTATTTTGATGGACGCCTGCAGATCTCCCCGCGTTGGCTGCTTAAAGTAATAATTTATTGCACGCAGCATATGATGAACAATATTTACTTAGTTATACAAGTATGTCTTAGTATTTAGATTTAGATGTTGAATTAGATGATGTATGTGAGCACTTTTGTAAGTATGTACTGAAGCAAGAATAATGCACAGTATTTTAGAAGTATTCTATTGTGATGCAAATACCTAATGTTATTTTAGTCACGACGTTAAACGCGGTAGTTGTGACTTGTAACAAAAGGAAAAGTTGTCGAACGGGTGGTATCGTATACTTGCTTATTGCTGTGTAAGGTTACAAGCCCGTGCTAAACACACATGCGTTCTGTTTGACAACATTGCAAAACGTGTGTGCCCATCTAACGACTTAGATATGCGTTATCTCTTATCAGATGAGCTATTGTTGACCCTGACATCTTTACAAGTGAACTGTGTGGCCAAGTCAGCACCTCCTCTCACAAAAACTCATAACAAGATCCAGTTTTGAAAAGCAAACAGTGTTTATTGTTTTTACAAGTGGCACATAGCACCGGCAAAAAAGGTGGTTCCTGTTATTCCATTACGTCGTATACCGGTTCTTAAACGACCTTCGAGTAGAACTATTTAAAGTTTGAACGACATGCCTTTACTTTATCAAAACGATTAATTGTTGTAAATTTTTCGTACGGATAAACGAAACCTAACTCAGTTTCTGTTGGAATTAAAATAGACAAATGTGACATGACCAAGATGGATAGTCTTCTAAAATCAAAGAATATAACATTGATTTGTCCTGACTAAATAATATGCAAATGCTACAATTCAAAAAGAAGAGTGCCTTGAATTTAAAATATATGTATTTGTAATTGTTGCGAGTTATACACATAATAAATACTTCTAACCGGATTTGACTTTATCAACACGTAATCTTTGGAATATATTCACGTAGATTTGTGTTTTCCTTTAGATTTCGCAATCCGTGTTCGCCATGCACCGCTCGCAGTCTCTCCGTTTTAACTAGCAATTTCCGCATAGCTGCGATGCAATTGTTTCTTGGCCTTCACAAATCAATAGGGAAATGAGAGGATGCGAATATAGGGCTGCATTTCGAAAAAAATAAAATATAACAAATACTATTAAGAATTACGGTTTATTGTTATTGTTTCGCACGTATTTTTATTACAAAAGACGCGAACCAATAACAATATGTTTATTTCAACAATGCATTTTTTATCAATTCGTGGGAATAACCACAAGTTCAATATTATGTCATCGTTTTGACTAATACATTTACAAACAGCTGCAAAGGATGGTCGAAAGTACCGTGCAACATGAATTATTAATTACTTAATATGACTAGGTATTTTAATATAATTATTAACATGCTAAATTGTAACAGGAAGACGTTATTAATTTAGCAACGATTACAAGAACTACTTACGCAGTTTTCGTACCTAATTAAGTGCTAAGCAACTTCCTTCGACGTTTCAAAGGAGTTTGTTACAACACTATTCGTAAAATAGTATTCATTAGTGTCTAAAATGGCATTTTCGTGTTATGTTTTTGGGCCAACATATTATATGCCATTGTTAACGATTCACTTTCTCCGTAAAGCGCGCGTGACGAGCGCCCGCGGTTTGGCGCCACCGGTCTATCTATTCCGCACCGACCATTAAAAAGTCTGTACTCTGTAATGATTTCTTCAAAGGAACACAAAATAACGACTGCCACGGCCATAGAAGAGCGTAGCTATTATATTTTATGATGGGCAATTCTTTTCTTGCTTTCGAAATTATGGAACGTACAATTAAATAGTTTTGCATGGAAGACATGAGCAGTTTCACGGAATTGCTCACGTAAGTAATGTCTAATAATATCTACGTGTAATCCTGTTAATATCCCGTCTAAACTGTTGTCTAGTCGCGCCTGGACTTAGTGCTTGAATGGCTTCGTAATCGAACTAAACTTACGTTTAAAGCTAGGAAAAATATTGAATTTGTCTATGGTACGCTACAGCCGTAATAAATAGTCCTTACACGATATAGGTTCATCGACGATCCATTTAAACTGACATTTCCTCTATGGAACCGTTCCCGTTAGCTTTGTGACCTCATTCGTGTCCCGTGACCACGGCCCATAACGTTGGTAACTTTGCTAATTTGCAATTTTGTCCGTTTATGAGGTAATTATTATGATACCATCCTTTATAGCTTCGTAATTTATTACACTTATCCGCCAAATGTGATTAAACGCTAATGGCCGCAAACGTTAATTGAATCATCTACTTTCATCACTTAATCATGTCATTAAATAAACAGATAGCAGCTTATCCTATAATAGTAATTACGATATAGTATGAGAAAGTGTGGACTCTAAGAATATGTCAATGGGCCTTTCATAACTTACGCAAATATTGATAAGACATTCTCATTAAAGCTTAGTTTGTTTATTAATTATGAAATAACTTTTTGTCATTCCATCGATTAACGTACCATCTTTAAATATCACAAAACAGGTACAAAAGGTAATCGTAATCACGATTGATACCCACGCACGATGGAATGGCAATTTCCAGGCGGGCAATTTAGGCTTAACCTAATGGCAAGTTTGCACCTATGTTTTGAATTCATCGCGGTGAAAATTGCTCCGTCATGACACCCACCTCAATTCACCCACGGAATTGATGATAAACACGCACATGTAAAATTTTAAGGCAATTCTCGAACATGTCATAAGATAAGGAAAGAAAACATAAACTGGAGTACAGTGTGAAAGAACTTGTATTCAATAAATTGCAGTTGTGTATTTGTTGCGTCATCTTGTTATCACTTAGTATAGATAAATACATCGCGTGTCACTTATTTTATAAATAACATTCTTAGATTATCGCAGCACGCTTTCAATAATCTAATCTCGACATCATCTCGTCGAAAGCAACTTAACTGTTTGGACTGGGTTCTTTCATAACTATGAATTTTGATATTCATTTAACATAATTTATCTCGGCTTATTTAGATATGCTTCTTTGATGGGCTCAGGATCCCATTCACATAATACGACGAGAGGACTTTGCTTTTAAAGAACTACGATCAAAGTTTTCATACGATCTTCAAGATTGATGTAAAATTGTGTCCATTAAACCCACGGCAACCCAGCACAATAGTCCTACTAGTAGCTTTATAACTTTTCTCAGCGTATCATTCTTAATTCCCTTTCGTTCCCATATTAAAGTCACCGCATCAATCAATTCACGTGACTGACATTTGAGGGTCAGGCCAGCTGGCCATTTGCGTTATTGTGCCTTCGATGCAAAGTGCGTGATGAAAACACATTCCGTTGGTGAGTAAAAGTTAACTCTTTTAGCGTGCAATCAATCACGTGCCACGATTTATTACCGTTGCATTTAAGTTTGTCAACTGTTAGATTGCAGTTACAGTGATATTCGAAAGTTGGCACGTAATTCGATGTATTTGTAAAACTATTGTATTTGGTGGTTGCACCAACAGTGAACAGTTTAAGGAGGAATTGCAGAAGTCGAAATACGTAATTTCATTAATACATATGTTTTAATGCTTTGTCAGTGGCCTTTTGTTTATGGCTACAAGATCGATATTTTTCTTTACCACAGATAATTACGAGTATAGATTCGAGTTGATTAGTAGGTAGAAGGGACATGATGTAATTTTGTGACGTATTTTATTGCAAAGCAGTAATATTTGTAACGATCTTGAATGATGAAGAAGCTCCAAAGATCACAGTTGTGATTTTGATTACAATTATTACGGTTTTATTTTTGTTCATTATAAAATCAGGCTCTGTATCCTGTATGACGGTTACTTTTTACACATAAGAAACAAATATTTGAGTTTAAAAACAAAAATATTATGGGGAAGTATTTTTGAATCAAGGTCTGTTATTGTAGGTACGGATTTAATCATCACTCGAGGTTTGAGTGTAGTCATCACTAAGAAAATAAAGACACAATAATACTGCTTGCTCATTGTGGAGACTCGAATGAATGAAAATAAACACTACGTCCCGACCGCGACGTGACACCTACTAAACTGAGGTCATTGAAATTCTTGCCAAAAGGACAAGTTATCATTTGAATTAGGTACTTGGTCCATCGACTAGTATTCAACCCTGACTTTACTAGTCAGGGTTGTGCATTTCACTGAACACCTATTAATTATAGATGATAAGAAATAAGGAGGGGAAGAGGAAAGGGGTGTTAGGCATCCGGTTATCTCACTCACCGGACCAGACGCGACAGCTGCTCAATTCTTGCACACCACATGTTATAATGATGTTTCAATAGATGTCGCTTCACGACGATCTCCTGTGAGATAGTAATAACTAATACTGCCCCAGATAAACCTGGGGGGCTACTCAGTACTCGACGATGACGAATGTTCGAACATCGCATGTAAAACTGCGAATATACCTAAATAGAGTACAAAAAGTCGAATCATGTATCGTGCTCCGTAATCTTAGACTAAGTTTGAAGTGAATGTTAAGTTACATAGAGAATAGTATTGATTTTTAGACGTTGGAAACGTTCGAACTTCGTGTCGGAATATAGAGTAACCCTCCTGCCTATTCGTAACTGACAACAGCGTGGCTCTACCACTTCCAATATATTTTATTTATTGTGTCAAGTAACATTTTTATCTCTTGATTGTGATATTTGTTATTACATTATTTATGGCTTGTTTTAGTTTCACTTATCATGCGATAAGCACAGTATGATTTTGTTATATCTCCATGCAGAATGATTTGCCTTATAATTTTACCATTGTTTACTTGCCTGTAAAAGTTTTCTGGAAATTACACTATTTGTTTACTAATAACAAAAAAAAAATGATGTAATAGCCAAATAACAAATTTAAAAATAGAAATAAGCATTCAAATACATAAATCATAACGATAACACATTGTTTGTTTATATGGAACGATAATTATTTCATATAGCTTATTAATAATGAATTAGTTTAATATATTGTTCGAGATTGCGGTCTATTCATTTGGGCTCCATTGTATTCAAACTGCGTAGCGGTGAACGTTGCAATTAAACCTTTACGATAAGCATCATCGTGGCACATTTATTCGTTCAAAGACGATGAATGTACAAAAAAAAAACAGTGCTAAAGGTTCAAACAAAAAATCAAAAAGATTACGATGAGTGATAGCGGATTTTGGCACACCAATGCTTAGGACTGGTGTTGTCTTGCCAGTGAATTGAGAAGTTAGGAACTATGAGTAAGTTCTGCTCTCAAGTTAATAAATCTTGAGACTTAAACTGTGTATTAAACGGGGATTGCGATAACATCAGTTAAAGGATCATCCGTACACTCAGGTGATTCATCGGGACTTCCCAAATCTTATTGTGAGTGACATCGGTCGGCCACAACCGACTGTCATACAGTCACGAGCATAAATATATTACTATGGGGAGATTGGCAAAAACATCTGTCCTAAGAACGAGTTCAATAATATCTGTCTGCACGTACGCAGCAAAAATATCTGATGTCATCCGGCAGCATAATAAAATAGCATCAAAATTATGTGATGAAACATGTACATCAAATAATTGTGATAACCTTTCGAAGCAAAAATATGTGACGTTACTGGTGGCAAAATGATATGATCACTCGTGGAGAGCAAATATATGTATTGTTTTCTATTTCTGTAATTTGCATTGATTCCTCATGAAAAGCATAAATATGTGACATCAACTATGTGGCAATAATATCTGACATCCCTACAATTTCTTCTTCTTCTACCTGGCATTATCCCGGCCGGTGCCAGGGTCCACCTTTCTGCAAATTCTACTCCATTTCGCCCGATCTTCGGCATCCTCAATAGTAAGGCCATTGTGCCAAGTGGCCAAGTGCGTGGTGGCCTGTTGGTAAACGGACTAGGCGCGGCTGCCAATATATTCACGGTGGTCGCGGGTTCAAATCCCCGGGCACAGCTCTGACTTTTTGGAGTTATGTGTGTATTGATAGTCAATCACCACGCACTAAAATGGTGAAGGAAAACATCGTGAGGAAACCTGCATACCATAGCGATTTTTGAGAATTTCTATGGTATGTGAGTCCACCAACCCGCACTAGGCCAGCGTGGTGGACTATATGGCCTAAACACTCTCAATCGAACTCTCAATTGTAGAAGAGGCTCGTGCCCTGCAGTGGGTCGTATATGGGCTGATACAGAAGAAGGCCCTTATATCTTCCTTGACGACATCTAGTCAGCTTGTCTTTGGTCTGCCCTTCGGCCGAGGTCCGAGAATATTGAGGCTCAGGCACGCATTACCGATGCACTCCTGTGGTTTCCTTAGGACGTGACCATACCATCTCAAGTGGGATTCCTGGGGTTTATCTGCCACATCGCGGACACCAAGACTGCCACGGATGTGCTCGTTACAGATTCTGTCTAAACGCCTAACGATGCACATCCACCTCAGCATCTTCATCTTTGCGACGAGGACCTCCTGGCCGCAAAATGCTTTTATAGATGAGACCCTTGAGCCTCATCGGCATCCTGCGGTCGTAGAGTATGCCCGAGACCTCCCTCCACTTAGACCAAGCAGCGCCTATACGGGCTTTGACGTCAAGGTCGATGTCACCGGACTCATGCAGTATGGACCCAAGATACTTGAACTTATCCGACTTCACGGCAAGTTCGTTCCCTATTTCTATGCTTTGGGGTCCGTACTCCTGAAAGTCATGTACGCGGTCTTCACCACATTTAACTTCAGACCACTGCTCTCAAACGTCTCCTTCCACCAATTGACTTTGCGCTCCAAAAATCGCCGGTGCTCCTCCACCAGTGCGATGTTATCGGCGTACATCGACAACCAGAGCGTCCAAAAAATAGTCGTAAGTGGGGGTCGTCCGGAACCCCTATAATGGATGGACCAACAATGGTTTTGGGCGGTAATGCGTACGTAAATCGGGGCGCTTTTCGTCCGATGCCGCCACAATGCATGTAACGGTCTTAGAGAGGTTTTTAGTCAGTATGCTGGCGCAGGTATTACTAGATGTCGTCAAGGAAGATATAAGGGTCAATGGCCTTCTTCGGTATCAGCCCATATACGACCCACTGCAGGGCACGAGCCTCCTCTACAATCGAGAGTCCGTTTGAGAGTGTTTAGGCCATATAGTTCACCACGCTGGCCTAGTGCGGGTTGGTGGACTTACATACCATAGAAATTCTTAAAAATCGCTATGGTATACAGGTTTCCTCACGATGTTTTCCTTCACCATTTTAGTGCGTGGTGATTGACTATCAATACACACATAACTCCAAAAAGTCAGAGCTGTGCCCTGGAATTTGAACCCGCCACCACCGTGAATATATTGGCAGCCGCGCCTAGTCCGTTTACCAACAGGCCACCACGCACTTGGCCACTTGGCACAATGGCCTTACTATTGAGGATGCCGAAGATCGGGCAAAATGGAGTAGAATTTGCAGGAAGGTGGACCCTGGCACCAGCCGGGATAATGCCAGGTAGAAGAAGAAGAAATTCTAGGGATGTCAGATATTATTGCCACCTAGTTGATGTCACATATTTATGCTTTTCATGAGGAATCAATGCAAATTACAGAAATAGAAAACAATACATATATTTGCTCTCCACGAGTGATCATATCATTTTGCCACCAGTAACGTCACATATTTTTGCTTCGAAAGGTTATCACAATTATTTGATGTACATGTTTCATCACATAATTTTGATGCCATTTTATTATGCTGCCGGATGACATCAGATATTTTTGCTGCGTACGTGCAGACAGATATTATTGAACTCGTTCTTAGGACAGATGTTTTTGCCAATCTCCCCATAGTAATATATTTATGCTCGTGACTGTACATCCTGTTTTCAATGCGGGTGAGCATCTCTGTATCATAAATTCTAGAACATTAATGTACAAGGTGTGTCGTCATACGTAGACACGTAGATCAAAAATAATGGAAAATGAAGAGAACACTTTTTCTTCTCGTTTTTACCCAACTTTATAATTTCTCCACACCATAAACTTGATTAAGACGCATGTTGCGAAAACATTAAGCAGATGATTTGACAACTTATTGTCCTGATGGCATAGTTCCAATCAAATTATGTCTTGATTGTCCCTCTTCAAAAATATTAGGAATTTACAGGTTTAAACCTATACTACCCAATACTTAGTTTTAAATAGAAAAATTCAACATTCAGATATTCTAACTGAAATTGCAAAACTGGCCCTCTTCCCCGTCCGTTCAAATGAAATGTCCATAATAGCAAATAGCGGAATATCTTTATACATTTTAGAATAATACTGGTCTGTTATCATACAAAATATATCTTAAAACACGGCACAGCGTCTCGCAATGGATCCTGCAACAGGTTGCTGGCCTTGCTAGTATCGTAAACATTCTAAGTTGTGATCGGAAAACGTTTACACACGACGTTTAAGCAAAATGTCAATATTATATTCCTGCCGTAGCTGAACAAATCGTTTGGTTACGTGCCACCGCCTCTATATTGTTTTAAATCGTCATTTAAATAGAAACACTGTATATTATTATTCTAGTTTTCGAAGGTGCTTATCCTACTTCATAGGTTGTTTGTGAATTAACCTCAAATGTTAAAAGGATTTTAAAATGGATGTTCATGTGCAACAACTAAAAGGGTTCTGAGAATGCTTCCTAGTCATCCACCTATATCTTACTGATGGTGATGGTAAGAGTATCATAAATTAAGCCATAATCCATTAGAACATTATTTTCTGGATTCGGATAATTTTCGATTGGCAGAACATAGTCATGACTTATCCTTTGAAGCCACGACTCCATAAAGGCTTATAGCTTAGATCACTCAATTGCAATGGTATCCTCAAATTGTCTATTGAGCTGTATATATCAATATTGGTAATTAGCCTTCAGAATATAAAAAGGCAATACCTACATAGTTCAAAAACTACTTTTACTGAAGTGTAGATAAAGCTATAACCCAATATTACACTGCTCGTATCCAATCACTTATCAACGTTGTTACCTCATTAATAATGATAACAAATAATAACCACTCTGTTAGTAAAAGGCACTTTCAGTCGCGTTTGAATATCTATTTTATCTCTAATAGTGCGGTCATAATGAAGTCATAAGATAATTATTACATAAGTGCCGTCACAGCTGTTACTCTCAATCGAGATAACTGGTACGGTGTGGAGCAAATTTAAGCAGAAACAACAAGCTGATATCACAGCGACACAATTTCGTCATTTGCCCCGTGTTTAGTGTGAATTGTGTTGCTTAATTGAATAAACAATTATGAACTTGATACGTAATGGCAACGTTGGCATAATTTGACCTAATGAAGCGAATGACTAATGTTATCAAGATTTTTAAATATAGAAAATCATTACAAGGACCACGTGTAACATAGTTATGGCAGTGAAAAAAACTAATCGATTATTAATTATATTATTTCAAAAAGGTATTGGTTGTTATAATAAACGTTTTATAATTTATTTCTTGACATTAAATTTTCTGTTCGTATTGTTCGTAGAAAAGAAAAAATGCATGATTCCGTGGATGGATTCTATGGATTCATTACACACCTATTTTGTAATTCTATTAATACGTAAGTAATAACTTATTTTAACTACTTCAGTACTTAAAATTGTCATTGTAAATACTATATATCCCCATTCCCTTATGTAGTATTTACTAAACATACATACGTTAATGACTATACCTATTTCAGACTCCGGAAGGAAAATCCTAAATGTAAACAAAATTTTTCCCTCGTTTCCATCATAACTATTACCATCAGTCGATTTCCACACTGTACTTTCATTGTAAGAGATACTGCTATTAAGTATTTTTGATTACATTTTGTTTTCATTTCGAGAATAGTCCCAATGAACGCGCTTGGCATTGTTAATGAAAATAAAATTGAAGATGGCTATCTCATATGTTGGCGTTCACATTTTGTATGAGTATGTTCGCAGCGCCTGATGATTTTTGCTGATACAATGCAATTCCGAAGTGTATGCATTGTGTTCTGTATTCATTTGTTTTATTTTTTCATGCGTGTCTGTAGAGAACCACGCCGCTTGAATGTTATTAAAATGATAAATGCAAGTTTATTATCCTTGAAGTTGCCACAATGAGCCGTTTCACGTAATTACCCGTAGGTAGATGGGTTACTAAAGTTCAGTTAAAGAAAATCGTGACGTAGGTTGGTCTCAACAATTCAAGGTCGCTGTTGCATTATTAATGTCCGCTTGTGATATCATTCTCGTACCTACACTGAATACAACATTCACAGAACATAATAATAAAATAACAGCTAAATTAGGCCAATAACACAGTTTGGTCTTGAATTAATATTATTTCTCAGATTTCGCAACTTAATAGCATATTAACATACATAGCCCTAAACCCACATGAGTGTTCATATTGCAGGTATTAATACAAATATTTTAAAATAGTTATTTTTAATGTAGCATGACTCAAACTACTTTAATTTTGAATAACTTGCTTCTGTCAACTATTCTATTTCGATCTATGAGTACAATAATCATTTATTGCACGTAATATCATCAATCAATATAATGGCCTTTATTTCTTATAAGTAATTAATAATTTACTTGGTATATTTAACATTCCATCATTGGCTGATCGCTTCCTATTCGAAGGAATTCGAATAGAACTAGCGTTCTAGGTGGCAAGCCTACTAACGATCGTGATTTAACCTGACCCTAGTTTCCATTAAGAGAAGGTCAGACACAACTACTGCAATACTAAAATATTTACCGTTAACTACACAAGATTTAAGAGTATTGTAACCTGTAATCTGAGATATGTATAACATGTTCCTACGCTAGATGTAATTGAAAGATAGCTTAATTTCTTTGCTTCTTTAAGTGCAATATTTCACAGAAGATATCTAATATACTGTTATCTAATAGAAAATAATATTAATGATACTCATCAACACTTTGTCTCACATTAGGCAGATGAGATTAGGTGAGGCTCATACCATCTCATATGAAACATGTGATATTTGTACCCAATCATAGAATTACCGAAAATCAAAGTATATTATAGTAAGTAATAAAATTACTGTTCTGTTACGAAATATATCCGGACAGGTTTGTCCAATGCCTTGGTTCACGCGAATTTCCTTCTGTTTTTGCGCCATTCTCGAAACACATTTCTTTTTTTTAAGGGAAAATGCGTGTACTAAAAGCTTTTACCGTGAGCCCAACACGAACTGTTTTAGGTGTCCTGTTTCTAGGCTTATACCATAAGAAGTAACACTTCACCTAAGTATAGCACAGAAAACCATTACGCGGTTTCCTGTCTACCACCCTACAATGGCGGTGTAGCCGCTTGTCGGGTTTCCACCCTTATATTGTTGATATCCCACGTACGCGAACAATGAGTTTCGCTCCTACATTTATAATGCCGAGTGGCTAGGAATGGAATTCCCCGCCGGCGTGTGTGTTCCCGTTTACGATAACTTTGTTGTTTTCAGAGCCAACGAACTTTCTAGACGGATACGGTTTCGAAATGCAGTTGTTGTGTACGCAGACGACATTGTTCGTGAAAAGATTGGTCTGAATAGAAAAATACAATGACACAGGAAAGATAATAAGGAAACCGTACAAATACGCCGTTCACTGGTCGCTCTTTGTGGCAATTTTCACTGTCAAAATTACTTGTGAACTCTTAACGGTCTTTTTATAGATTCATTAAAGTAAAAGTGTTTCTATTAGGATGTAGGATGTGACCAAAGTAATAGATTTCCGTAATAAATGTATTTTTACTCCTTTTTTAAGGACAAAATCATGTCTCGACAGGAACTTATACAACTTTTTCAACCGCATAATTAAATTAAAGAGACAAATAGTCGATACAAATGACGTTCTGATGTAACTCAACTCTGCGTATAAGTTGCTAACATCCTGGTCTTTCACCCGAGTGTTACCTGCCTTGTGATCCGATATTCCTGTAACGCGAGCATGTTGAAATCATTACTGGAAAGTGTTTCGGTCTGGCGCATCTGCGCAGCTGTGGAAAAATAGCGACTTTTGATATCATGTTTTATTTTACAATGTGCTTTATTGCACGCTTTGTATGCGCATGTTTTCAATGTATTCCCCGAAGATAACGTTGAATGTAAATCACCGCTGTCAGTCACAGGCGTACATTGATTCTCATTTCGCAAAATACATAATGTATCTAAGTTTCTGATCGTATATAATCATTAGAACTATATATGTTATAATCTTTGCAAGTTAAAATGTATTGTATTTGTAGACAATTTGTGCGTGATTGCTTGCTATTTTCCTTCCATTCAGTCTAGACCTGTCCTTAAATGGAAATAAAAAGGTCACAACAGCTCAAGGTTCAAGCCTAACAGCAGCCATTGGAACGGGTTCTTGCAATTCATTTTTTAAATCAAATGAGGAAACTATCAAAACAGTTTTAATTAACATATAATTAGTTTTGTGTAGAAATGCACCAGGTTGGTAAAATAACATTTGTGACCGTGAATCGAACAGGATACCAGTCACACTTCACTGGGCCGTGCTCGAATGTCGAGACATAACGAATATCTGTCCCCAATACCTCGGTAACAAGATCTTTGCTTTTCGATTAGTGTTTGTTTATGAGTCATTTGCAATATTTTATCTTGGTTATATAACTCTGCTTCGAATAACTTAACATTCACTAATGTTTTCAATTGATAAGAATTCACGGTTATTACATGCAGGTCGTAAACCGTTCTAAATGGAATGCTTAAATGTAAAAATCACTATTATTGGTCACAATTGTGTGGCAATTGAACCACTATCTAAAATAAATAATCAGCTTATAAGCCCAAGCGTCGCTCATATAATCTGATATTTTTATAGAGTGATCTGTGACAGGAATGTAGTAAATGTATAATAATCCACAGCCACACAGAAAAGTCGATTTGCTATGTAACGGAATTTTACTTCTTAAGTTCGTCATTAGGTTATCTCATTCTGCATGCGAATATATCGAAGATATCTTCACAATAGCCAGCTGCGTTGGATTTTCCCATTGACCTCTTTCTTAGAACTTGGACATTTCGAACTGTACTTTCTTAGTTCGATAGACATACCCCTGTACAAGTCTGAATGGCGCGGATCGTTTCGGCATTCGGCACGTTTCTCCTGTGTCCATTTTTATTTTAAATGTTCTAACTTGTACTTCCAATTTCCTTTCCGTAAAGTTACGCTTACGATCGGTCCTGCTGGAGGTGTACACTTTAATGTGATTAAAAGTTGCCCGTATACATTGCTAGCCTAATTTTATTTGGCGAATATCGATCCGGTCAGCTGTTTTGAAAGATATAGTACAAACACGAATTATCTCGCTGATTTTGGATTAGTTAACACTTGTTTCAAAACTAACAGCATTATTTTCGACCTTGTTTGCTATAATTAATTGCAAATGCTCATCGCAAGCAATTTTTATGTCCAATGAGTTATCAATAACATTTGCATTTCAAAATAGTTCAAGGTTCTAATAATTACTAGTTTGTATTGCTTTATTAAATAGTTATTACGAAATTGCTCCTTAAATACCTGTAATTACTTGTAATACCACACAACCATTTTAAAGAGCAATCAGTTTCTTTTACGATGTTCAATTTGGAATGATGATTTATTGTATGTAGATGACGCTGTGCCAATATTAACTGACATGGCCTATATCGCACATGTTCTATTTAAAAGATTACTCAATGTAATATAATGGAATGTAATAGTAATTTAGTCTGTCGCTATAGAGATAATCGAAGTGGAATTTCTGTCAGATAGTTTCGCAAATTTCTGAACATTTCTTTTTTGAATTGTGTTAGGAAATGTCACTTAACTGTCGTATAAATCGCTGTTTTGTACTTATTAGGCGGTGCTTCTATTTTTCTTACGTCACATATTTCTCTCTACATTTACCCAGATTTTTATAATAAGAATACCAAAGAAATGTATTTTGGCTTTCATTTCCATTCACACAAACTACTCCATTCCCATTTATAATAGTAGTACTTGATGTGGACGGATTATATTTAGTATGTTTTTAAAATGCTTCCATCACATAAATCAGTGGCGGTGGCTGCAGCGGCACGAATATACGTGCCTTCGCTTGTAAACTTCGCTCGTGAATCGGGGACTGTTTTCATTAAGCTCTCTTTCAACATGCTACTGTACACGGATCATGAAGCAATGATTGTTCTAAATTCTAGCAATATTTTGGCCGCTTTATTGTTTAGCTTGATATTGGTATTACTCTCGTCTCGCGTTGTAGTAATGTTGGGGATTGTAGATTTTTTTATTAATCAACTATAGATATTGTTAAAGCCGTTAATTTGGCTGGCATGTATGATTTGCGCTTTATATAAATATATTTATGTATACTAAAGAAATATTGAAGAAGCAAAGAAAATACAAAGTCATAGTTTTTGATATTCTGCAGATTATTATTATAATAAAATACAGGATTGAATTTGTGCTTCAAATACATATATTACGCGAGATATTATAAACAATGTGTGTACATGCCTATATACATACACATATACACATAAACGTATATGAAATACGGAATACAAAAGGTTTCTTAGACCCCATTGATTTACGACGTGGAAGCTATCAACAAAAGTAGAAGCTTAAGTAAACACATCAAAGAATTATGCAAAATTGAAGCACGCATTTGTGAGTTCTCACGAACGAGGAAAAGATCGTGAGGAAAGCCCCTTGTCATTCAAATGATTAATGGCGTGTGCGTAACTTTACGCGGCTGTAGTACGAAGTATGGGAAGCGGTGGCGGATGAGGATAATTAATCTTAATATTATGCGGCGATAATTTGTTATAAGCGGCAGGTAGCGCCTAGTCGAAAAGTTAAATTACACTTTTCAAAGCAGAGCATCAATCAACAAAAACAATAACTCCTTTCCTAACGAATGTTGGAGACCTAAAATCAGGTGGTCAGATGTTCATATTTGCCTTGATATCGACTACCGTAAATGATTATAGAAAATGATTTTGAAAAGAGTAACGCTAGAGTTTATTACCCGTTCTTCTCTGGCGAAAACAGTCTTGTGAACAGGGTGGTAGTGGACAAAAGTGAGTAAATCTAAATAACTTATGACATTTTATAAATTCAATATTTTCATTTCAATGTTTTCGTTACAAAGTCCATCATACTGAATACTGATCAACGCAAGTTACCTGCGATTAATGCGGTTACGAGCAAGATGAAAAAGTTGTGCTTTTAACCTTGTGGATGGCCGTTCAATGATACAATTAATAACTAATTAATCGATAATGCCAATTGCCCATATAGTCTCAATTTGAATTTCGAAGAATACATAAATAAAATAATCTATGTAACGAAGACAAAATAATATTACATGCCAAATAAATAAAAAAGTAAGTAATGTGTGCTTTGCCGCCTAATGATGATACAAGATGCTAATGGTTCCAACTTCCAAACACGCATCAATGTAAATATTTACTTGAATTTGTATATGTTTTGAATGGAGCCGTACGATTACATCACTCAAATGTTTAGTGATAATAGGAACCTCATTCAGAATATCATTGTTTATACATGCTTTGAATTCTGAATGTGTAAAGGAACGTCGTTTTTCAAGGAAACCTTATTGGGGAAATATTATTGTATATGAGGAAAAAAGTACTGCAATTTGTCGAAGGATTCGCCGTATTGTCAATTGTGTAATAAAATTAAAAATTACAAGAGTAAAATTAATCTATACATATAAATAAAATTGAAGTGTCTGTTTGTAAAGTGAAAATAAAAAAAAATGTCCAACTAAATATGGTTATATATACGATACCTAGAACGAAAATGACTTTAGTATTTTTTTGTCTGTCTGTCCGTCTGTCTGACTGTCTGTCTGTTTGTTCCGGCTAATCTCTGAAATGGCTGGACCGATTTTGACGGGACTTTCACTGAAAGATAGCTATTTTTTGCGGGAGTAACATAGGCTACTTTAATTTTGAAAAACAAATTAGGGTTCCGCAGAAAAAAAATAAACCCTTAAATTTTGAAGTTGTTTTTTTAAATATGGTATTATGACACGCGGGTGGATGAGCTCATTATGTTTCTTTAATTTATTTGGTATAAAAATATTCTAAAAATGTCAGGTAGGTGATATAGTAAGGATTAACTTAGGCTACATTTATTTTAGAAAAATTCTTTTATTTTAGAAAAAGTTAAAGTTTTTGTTAAATTCCACGCGGACGAAGTCGCGGGTACAGCTAGTCCAATATATACGTAGTTAGCCTTAAATAATATAATATTTTGTAAGATTGCATTATTTTCAAGCACTGTTGTGAAAAACCCTCCTTAATTTATTTGTAACATGAATAAGGGAAGCAGAATTTAATTGAATCCAAAAAATATGGAAAGTAGGTATATTTAAATTCTAGATTATTTTTAAATTCTAGTGGAATTTGTACATTCACTTAATTCTAACCATAACAGAGTATGCATATGACAGTAAAATTAAATATTCGACAGAATTATCAAAGCGGCTCGCGGTTTTAAGCCGTGGGAAGCTTCTAGCCTGCAAACTGTATTACTAAGAATGAATTGTATGCCAAAAGTCATGCGGCTGTGATAACTGTTTAATCATGTGAATTGTGATTTTTTATTTTTTACAAGTGAAAACGCATTTACAAAATTATTAACACGGAGATCGTATCTCTATACCTAATAGATGGTTATTACGAAATGTTTTAAAACTATTAATGTCTGAAACTGCACATACACAAATTCTCACTGTCGCGAAACATTGCGCAATGCAAAATGAATTTGATTTATATGCGAACGGTGATAATAACATAGTATTTTTACACGTTGAGCTTTCACAAGAGCATTGCAAAAATGGTCACGGCAATTCTTTGTCTTTATTTCGTACAAACTGGGCATTAAGTGTAATTCATTCCACTTTCAGCTGAGGCATGACTAAATGTGCGATAGTAATAACCATACGAAGTTATGAGGCTGCTACTAGAATTAAACTGACGAGTTGTTTCATATGGGTTTGGTGGTATGAATTTGTATGTTTCTGTCAAATTGAATATATAAGGAAATTATATAAACGTTGTTTGTATCATTGGAGTCACAATTATTTATAACACTGTTTTTATCACGCGTTCATACGAATCACTGTATAGGTCAAGTCTTCATGTTCTGACTAACATAGCAATTTTAAGGCCGTAATGGGCATCAGAATGAATAGCACGATTTTTATCCACTGTCCACATTTTCCTTGAGTATATATATACATACATAAACTCACGCCTTTTTCCCAGAAGGGGTAGGCAGATGTGCTGCCAGGACACCCACATTTCGCTTTGTATTTTCCGTCCCAAAGTGTGATAGGGAGCGAGCCTATCGCCCTATTGTGCACAAATTCCTGACTATGGGCTGATAAAATTAATAGAAAAATCGAATATCATTTTGCTCCATCTGGCATTCAAACCCGAGACCTCAACTTTGTTATCGTACCGCGTACAACTACGCCACCGCAGTCCTTGAGAATTTAGTAGTAACATGAATAACACAGTCGAAAAATGGAATTATATCTGCGCTGTCTTATCCTGCGGCGCAGCGACTGAAAAATTCACAGCCTCCGCACTAAATATGAAAATTACATTCACACGCCAAAATGCCGCCCCTACCACGACTGCAGGAAATAAAACGATCTCATTCAAAGTGCCCCCATTCGAGCTCTTTGAATTTGAGGGGAATTTTCAAAAGCGCGCTCTGCCGCCTACGTGCCGGAGGGCCGAAATGCGGGAACGGTTGACTTCAGTTAATTCAGCTCTCCCGCTCCTTAGATGCTTTCAGGAAGCTTCTACTAATTTATGAATGTACCAACGCTATTTCACTGTGATATTAGCACAATGAAATAACATGGAATTATTCATCGTTCGTTCGTTTCAGTCACAGGAAATCCACTGCTGAAGATAGGCCACACCCAATGATGTCCACATCGATCTGTTAGAATTGAATTAGAACCTGTTGTTGAATTATTTATTATTGGAATGTTATTATTGTTTTTAACAATACTCATTGTGAGACTAGCGTTTGAATTTATAAAAGTTATGGTACAATTTAGACTATTGTCAAGCCAAAATCAGTCTCCTAAAAAATAAACGTCATATTGTCGTCATCTAGATCTAATAGATATTCGCTTAGTTAGTCAGTTACTTCACAAAATGTTCTTCTTCCTCACAATCCTTAAATTAATATCACCAAAACTACGTTGTTTTAAAGTTCAAGATCAATAAAAAAATCTGCAATTTTTCCAATAATATTTTTCGTTAAATAATATCTCATTTCAACATATTTTTCGCTTGTCAATATAATAAAACGCCTTCATTTGAAAAATACACAATTGTATACTAGAATAGCGTATATCAACACCTGCGTAGAATGCCGGGTACACAGATATTGGTTTTTCGTATCCGGGAACGTGAACGGGAACAGACATGGACCGCAATTTCCTCCTGCCGCCGAATTCCTGTGCCTATCGATAAAATATCGAATATAAATTGAACCCCGTGTCGTATTTACTATTTGGAATATTAGAAAGAACAGCGTTTGAAGTACTTATCAATCTCATAGGAAGTGGGGTCATATTCTAAATATAAAAAGTAAATATCGAATGGTAATTATGGACGCAAAATTAAATTACATCATTAAAATCTTGGTTAGTTTTTACGTAACACTAATAAACAGTCGAAGATTGTTTTTTTGTGTTTTGTAATCTGCTTCATTTGCCGTACACAACCAGCGTGATGAAAAAGTAAATTGGAAGATAAGATGTTTACATTCTATTTGTATTATATACCTTAATTACATTTTGTGCTCGAAATGTTTATTTTAAAATGTCTGTGTGTACTACCATATGTAATATAGACTAAATAATGTGTAATCCCTTATATATCCCACTACGTTTGTGTTTGTGCTTCTATTCAGCAAATGGCTTAACGACAGTAAGTAGAATAGATTTTTATTAGACCAGGTAAAACTAATGTGGCGTCAGTCATTAAGTTTTATGATACGGCTTAACAATTGACTTTAATTTGCTCTCCAATGCATAGATAATATTGTTTTTGGATATGAATCCATATCGCTCTACAGAGGATGTCCAATTTTGAACATAGGCCTCGAGTATTTTTCAGTCCTATCAGTTCCTAACACAATGCCATTATTAATATGTAATCCGTGTTAGCATTTCAGCTAAGATTGGAAAAAGTACATTACATAGGGGCAACAAAAAATATGCATAAAATTAAGCTTATTCAATCACTTGTCGATTATTAATGGATCCACCAGTATTTTTACATAAGATATGAGTAGAAATCTAGGTGCTGTAAGTAGGGAAATGTTTTTTCAACTATCTATTGTTAGTCGCGGTTTTCCGCGCGTTTTGTTTGTTCCTTAGGAACATCATTTTATAGCCTCAAAAAAACTACTTAGTGCGCTATCTTACAGATTGTATGTTAGTAAAACAATAAGTATCTTGTAATACAGTCAAATGTAGTGAAAATAATTATTGATGAGGAAATTATATTTATATGTTCATACTTCAACACATTATTTTCTGTTAGTTATATATACATAATAGTAACGCTTGTGTACCAAACGGGTAGGCAAAGACTATAGTCCGCCACTTTTCTCGATCCTGACATATTATTGGCTTCATCCACTTTCATCAACCTCTTCATGAATTCTCGTCGGTTCAGGGTTCTTTTGACCTGACCCTTCTTGAGGGTACTGTAACTTATCATTGAATGTTTTGTCCCTTTCGAACGACTTATGAATTAAGTTCGAGCGAAGAAGACAAATTAAACTAAAATTTAAAAAAATATATAAACTGCCTATGAATAAAGCCATATTATGGAAAAAAATATGGCATGGATCTACAGTAAGAGTTGCAAAGAATACCACTAAAACTAAATTCAACATCGGTAACATTCCGAATAATAAACGTGAAAGAAAATTTATTGTCGAACTATTCCTAGTTCCTACATACGGATGTACCTATACTTCGGTCCGTTACCGCAACTTACGTAATTTATTGCCTTTTCGTGTGAATTCTGAAACGCAACATTGAAAAATTTTACCCCCAATATTTCGGCGCCCGAAGCTTTAATTAGGATCGTTCTGTTAAAATATTTTTTAATGATAAGAAAGTTTACGAACAGCACACGCAATTGATTACAAATGATGTATGCCTAGTATATTTATGTTTATCATAGTTTTGTTTTATTTACATATTGAATGTTAATTTTAAATGTTATCTATTTGTGAATGGAAGAAAAGATGAGTACACGCCAGAAACAATATTTATGAAACGATGCAGGTTTTGCTTTGTTTCTCACTAAAATTGTACTAGATTCGGTGCAAATTAAATCTAAACTATGGGTACAAAATAGTAAAGCCTGTCGCGCACGGCAACATAAAAGTGATTCAATAGCTTGTCTAATGCTTATTATTTGCGTCTATGCTTCCGCTTAGTATCTGAACCATGAGAGGGCATCAGAGTGCGATAAACCGACTTTCCTTTGTATATTATAATACAATATTGTAAACACAAATATATTCAGAAGAAGCTTATAAGCAAACATTTTCGCGTACATGGGAGATGGTTCACTCTGTTGGAATTCACATAACTTAGACGCACCTTAGTGAAAGGAAGCTTGAACTTTATTGTCCGCCGTTGCATAAGCACGCTGACCGATCGGAACTAAAACATGGGTTTTTGTTCCTCCAGTGTCCAAGCTCACTTTCCGTTTGTAAATTAGCTTATTGTTAGGTCACTTGTAGCCTATGGAGTGAAAGGTACTCGAGACTCTTGTTCATTAGATTGTCACATTCAATTGTTTCCGTCAAGTGTCTTGTAAACCACGAAATGCCTGCCAGCTGTATAATTTCCTCGTTCACACTAAACAACACTTTCGTGCCAGAATGCATAAGAAAAAATATTATCTCGCCCTGTTTTTCGAGTCTATTATCTTTCGTACATCACGTTTTGAGCCAAGGAAAAGGCCATGAGTAAATTCATATATCTTCGGAATAAGATCTTACGTTCCATTTATTCCCAAATATAATGCCTAAAAGCACTCCGCTGGGGAGCCTGCCCTTTTAGGACGTAAAGAATGTGCGCTAATACGGACAAAAAGTAGTCTGGAAATACATTTAGCATGAGGATACGGCGATGTGAGTCACTCGCATTTTAAAACGATACACTACAACTCGCTTTCTTTGACCGGTTTAGGAGTCGTGCCCCGTTCAACCATGACAGTTGTTGGCGTCACGACGTCAGCTACGCGTATTAATTTTCCGTATTTAATGTTTTGCATAATGCCTTAAAAGCGTTAATGTCGGCCCTACACAAGAATTTGCGGGACGCATTCCTTATCACTGCTATCTTATCACTATTTATAGAATAGACAAGTGAATTCATTGTCCCTTGTTTTGCAGATAACTTAAGTCAACTAAGTGATGTCAATGTTTCTTCGAAAACTACACATATAAGGGTTAATGTCGGACTAAATGCTTCTTCAAGCGCAAATAATTTCTTAACAACATTTACGTTGTATGTTTTAAGCTGCTAAGTTTATTGCCCGGTAAATAGTAGTGCAGCCGGGGTAAGACGATTAAAAGAAACAACGACTTTTAGGAAAAACCGTGAGAAATGCAACATTTGTCTAAGCATTACGTGGCATTGGAAAGCAATTTGTTTCAACCCCAGTATCGATTAAAATATATCCAGAAGAATTTGCAGTTTGATTTACATAGAGCTAAAACTTATGTAGGTATATTCACTTTTGGAAGATACAACAATGTACAAGGTACATACCACGTGTTAATAAAAACGCATTTTTAAAGTATTTTGTTATAAAATCAGGCCAGATGCGGATTTGCTTTATAAATTAGGACGAGCTTTGCGGATTATACGTAGTTCACATTAATGTCAAAGAGAGAGCGTAATTTAGAATTTGACGACGTACGAGTTCGCCTAGAGCCGGGGTGGCGGCCTCCCCGCGCCGACAAAACAAAAACAAAGTAGAGCCTTATCGCGGGCCCGGCGTGGGCCGAGGGCGGAGGCGCGGGCACGGAGCAGCGCCGGCCGCCCGCCGCTCGCCGGCCGCCACTGCCGCCACCGCCGCGGCCGCCCGGCGCCCTCAGTGCACGTCCGGCGAGCGACTCAATCGCGCGTTTCAACAACCGTGCATCTGCAACACGCTAGCTCCCTATTACGCATTCCAATTTACCAAACAATTCCTGTATCACGATCGAGAGCTATTGCAGTTATTTTTAGAGGATATTAAGGCGTTTGTGGAACACATAAAGATGCCGGTCGAGACAAAAATTAGCTTCTCCGGTGAGTACAAACCCAGCGTTACAATTCCCTTTTATGAACATCATCCGTGATTTTGATTGAGAAGATTACAGTTTAATATTAAATCGACTGAAGTGTTTGCTAAGTTATTTGCAAGTGTGTTTGTTCTCGTGATTCATGTTAAATATAGGTTATACAGATAACACGATATCACGAACAATAGACATTTTCCTTTACTATTTCGCGTGAATCATTGTTAATTCAATATTGTTTAATTTTGAGCAAGAAACATATTCTAAAACAGACTTGAAAATGAAGTGGTTTATCATAAAAATTTCGGATGCTACTAGAATTTTCCAACCAGAGTTTAACATTTAGCCATCCCATCTTCGATATATTTGATCGAAGCATCTTATAGTTGTATCCCTTGCGTTTGAACGTCTACATTATATGAAAATATAGGTACGTATTAACATAGTATTTAGGTTCTAGTTCCAATTTGAAGTCTAGTGATAATAAGTTGAAGCATAAGTGCTAACGCGTCAGACGTGTTAAATGATCTAGAAGTCTAGATGTACGATAACATATACAGATATAAGGTTTTTGTGTTAACACAATTTGCCATATTCTGCATATGTTCTACACTTGTTTACATTAACATCGAGTATTGCTAATAAAGCGTATTATTGAGGTAAAAATGTGTCGCGCCAGTTTAAACAAATGTACAATTTTCATACAATAAAATGAGTCGTACTTCTACAATCTACATGAATGTATTGATAGCCTACATTATAAGCACCGATAATAATTAATATCAATAATAATTGAGTTTATTGCAATTATGTATCCATCAGTTATTGATTTCTCGACTTTCTCAGAATCAATTAATGAGATTAATTAATATTTACAAAACAGGCGCGTTTGGTTTACTGAGGCGGATTTTATGGAAAGATAAAAGTGTCTTGTGTGAAGTAATTTCTGTTGTTACTTGTTAGTATTGCTCTGTATCGTGTTACTAATGCTACAGTGGTAAATGACGGCACACGGCAATTCTTCGTAGTATTTAGTTAAGCTACATCGAAACAGGTACGCCATATTTATTAATAATGCATTGGTAATGTAAACAGTCAACAAAAACACCTTTAAACATTCATAGGACGTTTTGATAACTTATAATAAATAAACGACGTATGTTTTCGTTAATATAGCAATTCATGTCATACCATTTTCTTTTGTGCCATGTATATTATAATTGCCAAATAGAAGTCGATTTATCATACTTATGTGCGTTTCTCAGAAACCATTATGTTGCAGTTAATGAAATATAATTATGTTTTTGTTAATGTCCAACACAAACCATTAATATGGAACATTTTGTGATATTGCTGATGATATTTTGAATTTTTGTACATACAATGCCATTTTCTAAGAAAGTTATTAATTTTTTTAACAAGCGATATATTAAAATTTTAAGTGTTTACGAAGGCTGGATACTCGATGGAACTGCTACATCCCTCCTTTAGGGTATTAAGTTAAGTCTATCGATTTTTCACAAGGGGAATTGTTCACGTGTTCCTAAATTTGCTCAAAAGCATTGGCGAGGGTTGACTAGAAGCAATTCCATAATAGAAATAGCAGTAATGCAGACTGATGTTTTTATTTATCATTAAGATGTTGAAGTAAAATGTTTCGTAGTATTTACAGAGTAAATATTTAAGTGCTAAAATCTGATACTGTCGAGATATAGTAAGAGATAATAACCTGATAACCTACAAGTACAAAAATCGGGTAAGTACGAAGTTACCGATTTGTACATGTTAGGAAGGAAAACCCGTGCAAATCTCTAGTTAAAAATATGACTGCACTTTTTTATTGTTATGTATCTAAAACATTATTTTCCGTTTACCCTGATGATGCATAGTATGGCAATGGAAGCCTTGTATGGAATTATTCCTATTGATCTGCGGTCACGGTGACGTCTCCTCATTCTATTTCAGAAACCGAACAAGTGGACGAATTTGTATGGACACAGACGCAATTGTCATTTCATGTATAAATATAGACTCGGTTGGTTCGTGACTGTCGCGTGATCTAGTAGTTTGTTTAAGTGCTTGTAAACATACATGCTTCTTTAAAACTAAGATTACACGAACTAGATCTTTGAATATTTTATGATTATTATTGTTATGAAACTTTAATTTGGTCCATCTCGCCAATAATAACGGGTCCTTCTGCTGTACCATAAGAAAGTAAGAAGACAAGTTGGCCAATAAAAATAGGATAGGTAACACCCCAATTTCTATTTCTCCCGCCAACAGCAGTGTAAATAGACTGCTGTGTTTCGGTTTGAAGGATATTGTAGTCAGAGTAATTACTGGCCATATTGAGATATAACATCTTATGTCTCAGGATGGCGAGCGTACTGGAATGCCAAGCATTGCTCTGTAATTCAATGTGTTGTTTGGTTTTACTACAGTTCATTACCAGTCGTATCTTATCATCAGGCGAAAGGCATGCTAGCCTCACCATTCAGTGCTATAAATAAAAAGAAACCATTAAGGGAAGTAGCATTTCTTTGCTAAACCGGGATAAAAATCCTCAGTGACATAATACAGCTCTGTGGAGTGATGTATTTTATTTTATTAGACGATTGGTCAATGTAGTCAGAATTCTCAGGCGTTCCGATGGTTAACGACTGTCATGATGATTCTTTACGACTAGACTGTTTTTATTGCAAAATCGCAACAACCATATAAAATAATTACGGTGATTAACAAGTTGAAAAAACAACAATTCTAAATATTTCTTTTAAGATACAATTTTATTGCTGAGGTAACTAAGGGAACGCACAATGGCATTTAAAAGATATAACGTTCTTTTAAAATAGGAGTGGATTTTTTAAGAGGTCTATGATATAACAGCAGGATTTTCTCTAAAATATGTTATACAAATTCAATAAGTTTTAAATTAAAAGCAACATAAATAATGGGTTTTTAATAATTTACCGATACTGGCAATTTATTATCAATATTTTTAATTTGATTTCTAATTTAATTTACTTCACAAATGAATACTGCTATAATTTTCATTAAGTTAATTTAAAAAGCTTAAATCAATATTTTTGGATCTATTATAAAAGATGTTTTTGTATCTTAGCCACGGTCGATTTTTTGCATTTAAATATCTACCTTGTTCACATACTGAGACGAGTGTGAACTGGTGACTACTTAAATTTACGCTATGAGTTTTGTATAAAAAAAACCGCGTTTGTGAGTGGTTCTGTTATTTAACTCTACACGGTTCAAGTTTAAAGATCCCTCGATTAGGCGAATTGCGCAACAACATATACATAAGAAAATAAACGCATGGCTTCCCTAGCAAATTACCCTGCCCGCCCCAGGCGCGCAGTATCTCCCCATGGGGCGCCCCCCGCCCCCCGCCACACCCGCCGTGAAATACTACGCTGCGAGAACTTTCTTACGCGCACATTTCAATTTATACGCATATTAAAATTCATTTATTCATCGTACGCGTGTAAAACTAACACTGCCGTATTAGCACGCTAATGCACACTCAGATGATTGACTCTTTATTATTAGATCGATGTTGGTGGCCGACATCAGTTCTCCGAGCCATTTTATTGTGAGAGGTTCGCCGTGACCCTCGGGGGCCGCTGCACTTGCGTATTCCTTAACCACGCAATGTTCCGACCATTACTGCGCTCAACGCACTTAGCCTTGTTTGGTGCAATATGACAAGTCACATCGCAAACCATAAGTGCATCCTGGCCTTGATGAGGCCCCCATACAAATGGACTAACACACACGTACGCTGATAATTCCATTTATTACCTGAACTACGTTAATACGCGACCAAAAAACGTATCACCGCGCGTGTGTTTTAACGTATCCACAACACGGTAGCTTTTGTTAGGCAAATTTGTAGCTAAACGATAGCTTATGTTATGTATATCCAGTATTTACAATGCCGCTAGTTAGCAGTGCTTAGTTGCGTAATAATTCTGCTTCTTTATTGTATTCCATAGTTCGTAGCGTGACACACGTCACGCAAGTCTAACACAGGGTAATAAATAGTCACTGTGTTATACCTACTGCTATTAAATTATTAACAGCGCGCTGCGATGAAAATATTACCAACACGCCATTCAAGGTCACCTTCCATAACAACTGAAAACCAAAGAAACAACAAAAAGTAGTTTTTACGTTCTGTGTATTTTTTACAGTGCACGTTGTCACTCGAGTTGTTATTGTCGCGCTGTGACAGAGAGCATCACACGTATCGGATATACACACTTTTCTCGAATATTCCACTATTATTTTACGAATATCACTTACGTGTTTTTATGTAATAATCTCTGTCCTGCCGGTACATCTCGCTGTTTGCGTAAGGTCTCGTTAGTTCCGCTCGTGGAGGATATGCGAGCAGAAATAGAAGCCGCTATGACAACGTCCCGCCTCTTATCCTTATCGGATATGTGCTCTTCAGTTGGAATTGCTCAATTACCCGAGTTGGCATTGTTGTCGGTCAACCGTGGCAAAATTACAGAACAGGTGTGACCTGTGACAAGTTTTACGTGACTTCCTTGCACATAAACAAATGCATCATCTGACAACGTGTGCCATTAAAATACAATAAGTTTTGCTTTATCCGCTTGTAATCCAATTCGTTTAAGTCGCGTTTTTGTAACGACAATAAATCATTAATTACAGCGGCACCTTGAACCACGGTTTCGATTTCACGTCGATAGCGATTCTTCTCGAGCGTATCAGACCGAACCAAACATGTCTAGGTAATCAATCGTCAGTCGGCAGCTTGTCTTACAAGCTATTTTTATTACAAAATTGAGATGTAACTTTAATCGCACTCGATCGAATCCGGAGGTGCCGTTCACGCCCACTGCCGATGTCGCGGATGACAAACAATTCTTCGACGCAATTGCACATCTCTACGTGAATGTGTATATGTTCGCTATTATACGTGTAGGTACTAGGTACTTACGTGCATGCACTTAGTCGTGCGCCCTTAATCTTAGGATTTAATCTAAGCACACAAAGAGACGCTCCATGTCATGACGCTGTATCTCGAAGACAATCCACGGAGCTCTAATCGCTAGATGTTTCCCATTCTCATATATCTCACGTGGCAATCTGTGCGGTACACCTGTACATAAAAGCAACGTAGGCTATTTTAAATTACTTTAACTGGGAGCGTACGGCGCGTCAATCATTCGACCAGTTTTTGCTCTCGCGCGGCGCCATTTAATAAGTTGCCTAACTTAGTCATACGCAATGATTACGCGAACAACTTATTTATAGTTACGATTTAAATTTTAAATATAAATTTCCTGATATGCTTGATTATCCTTGCGGTAGATAAATCTTGATATTTGCATACTGAAGGATATCTGAGTAGTTTATCGAGAGTTGCTTATCCCAAGCACGTTTATTCCTCAACCGCGGCGGCCTATGCGAAGTCACGTCCGTTTCGTTGTTTATCTTTCCTCCTGACCGGTCGACTCTTACGGGCTGGGATTTCTAAAATTTCATTGCAATTTTAGTGTGGTCACGAAGTCCGATTTCGTGTGCAACTTTGATTGCTCTCTTACATAACACAACAATGTGTTTTTGCGCTCTTTTTGTCGTGCATACTGAGATAATAACATCCTTTTTCATGAGAACTCTACAATGTAACATTTCTTAGAACATAGAGTTTTCGTTTTACTTATTTTATTTATGCCTGCTTACAGATTACTAATTCCATTTTTATTGTAAACGAAATCTGTATTGCGTGTTTTAACGAGCATAATGTCTGGATTATAGCCAAATACGGTTGGATTTCAAGACTTAATAGTAGACGGGTTCACGAGTAGGTCGGAGACGTTTCACTATTTATAGCTGTCGGCTTCGGCGCCGTCTCGTCTAGACCACGCCGCTTATTGAATGATTCCCTTTGACCCCGCCCGCCCGCTTCCTGCTAATGCACCCCCCGTGCTGCGTTGAACAAACCATTTACTTCGATACCTTGAAATGCCGCCATTATCGTTGAATTACTCGCATCTGTTAAGCTTCTAGCTTTCATTTAGCAATTTAGTTGCTTTCTCGTTTTAACTCGTAAGTTCTACTCAACAAACGATAACCCAATAGTGTCAAAGTAAAACGCTATCTAGTGAGATTTATAACGCCTTCACTGTACTCATGAGCCCTTTCATTATCTAGGGCTGTGCTGATTGCCAGTAACGGTAATTATCAGTTTTATGACGATCAAACGAGAACACAGCGATAAGCGTAAAAACCGAGATGAGAACACGAGATGTTATTAAGGTAAAGTAGGTAATCGAAATCATCAAAAACAAATTAAATTCTCGGTTTTGTTATGTATAGTAACGAAGTCGAATGCATTTTTAAAGGTTTAGCTGAATCCAAGTTTATTGTTTTTGTACTTCAATATTTTCGGGAAATAACGTACCTATTCGTGAAAAATAAGCCCTACACATAGACTAAGTGAAAACATCCAAGTTCAATTTTGAAAATTTTGTTAAACATAATAATAATTTGTATTTACCAAATAAATGATTGTAAATATAAAAAAATAACTATACAAAAATCCCTAAAGTTGCCATTTGCTAACATATTCTTTTCTGAATATTCTTTTCAGAAGTTTAAAATTGTATAAACGGTAAAAAGGTATCTAACTCAGCAAATTTTGCAATAAGACAAGTAGGCAAAAGCTTAATCCGTTCCGAAGATTATTCTTTACATATTTATCATTTAAATGTTTCCACAAATCCGATGAAACTAGTTTTACCTAATATAACCATGTACACCGGCGGAAAGTGACCGATACCGTTCTAGCGTGTGATTTGAACGCAGAGGCGTTATCGCCTTATTAATATGCTCTGTCAACATCTAATAGTGCACACGCTCACCTCACCTCAGCTCCATGACCATTTATAACATGTGATAGCTCGCCCACGCTAGTCTCTTCCTTCACTTCAACACACCAACCCGCATTTATCTTGCTTATATCTTTATTTATCATCAAACAATGGTAAAAGTTCGTAGATTACTAACTCTATAGCTAAGTGCTTCGTCGGATCAAGTGGAAGTGTTTAATGAAGTCCTAACTTCCACGGCAAGTATCGAAGGATCAATAACTCGAGCTTCTTCATTCAACTTACCTACCAGTTTCTAGTCAGACGATAAAAGTCCTTAAGAATAGATAGGCAGTATAATTGAGTTAATACTCTATCAGCAGTCTGACCTTTCGTTAGTGGCGCAAATTATTTTAATATGAGAGAAGGTCTTTGCCCCTCAGTTGATCGTATATGGGATGATATTGCACAAGTAATGTTTAACAAAGATATTACATCAGTGCTGGCAGCATTCCAGAATCTCATCTACTGGCTTGCACTATCAATAATAATCAGTTTGTTCACCCTCGAGTTTTCCAGTATTGTTAATTCCGAAAGCTTATAAGTAATAACAGTTTGCCAAGTCAGGGACATTCCAGGTTAAGGTTCATTTAAGGTTTGTTTTGATCGCACATCGAAAAATAATACGCTATTATAAGATTCTGACTGTTAATAATCTAAACATTTTTACCCTTCGATCAAATATACACTAGATACACAGTTCCCTGTAAACGTTCTGTTAAAAAGTGGCACCGATGCATGACATTAAAAAAAGTAAACAAAAAGATCACATATTCCAAATATATTAACACAAATTCCACCTTATTCCTGGAGCTTAAAGTAGCTTTTCAAATAATATTGTCTAAAGTTTTACGACGTTTTAGATGCAACGGTCGATGCGTGACTGAAGGCGAAAGAGTGCTTAAGCACTCTTTTTTGGTGCCATTTTCTAAGCGCTCATGTTGTATCTAGTGTATATTTGATCGAAGATTTTTACCAGATAATGTTTATTTGATTATCCTATAAAAATGTTTTTAAGGAGTTTTTGTTCATAAATATTGGTAAATTTCTGCCTTGTTAAGTCACAAGCCCAAGTAAAACAATTTGCGTAAATATTTATATTGTGTTTTTATACTTTTTGTTGTTCGACCTCAAATAAATTGGTGTTGAATGATAATATAATGGGGTTGTCTTTTTTTCCTGCAAAATTTTGTTATCCTTCGCAATAGTATAAATAAAATGATTAGGTAGACGTTGTCACGATCGATATTGAGTTAGTAGATAATATCCATTAAGTACTATACGCATGCTTATCATTCTTACTGATACGTATCGAATCCTAGAAAAATATAGATACCGTCATTCTTTATTATTGCAATATTTTTATGGTATGCTATTTTATGATAACCTATATTACTTCGAATACGTTCTGAATCACTGGCGTTGTTTATGACATTCTTACAGCTATTAATTACAGTAACAACAAAGACCCGAGACTAACATTTTTCACAGTATCACTAAGAACAGAAATACCTTAGAAAATATCACAATGCATATTTACGGTCCTAATATATTCATTTTAAGGCTGAAGTTATAATTTATTCATTAGCTTGCTGGATGGTGGTTAGAGTTGCATATATATGTAAACAAAAAGTGCTATAAATATTCATTACTAGTACGTAAGCGAAATACGTAATTAAATTCAGAGTACTTATTAAGTAGTTGTGCAAAATTCATTGGATATTATTTGCATTATAATTGTGTAAAACCTGCCATGTTTTGGAGTTAAGACAATAATGTAGGCAGTAGTTAATAGTCAGGGTAGTGTAAATTGATTTATTGACAAAACACTTGCGTCAGTAGTCGGTGTTAGTTTGTTTTAGTCACTCAAGTTCAAGGCGATGCTGCCATACAACTTAGAATAGAAAGAAAAAGATTTTATCTTTTACGCGGAATTCGTACTAAGACCATTTTGTCCCTGGTTGACACGATAAGGGTCTACGGCTATGCTTTTATTTATACAACAATTATATGCACTACGACTTCTTGGCACCCATTAATATAATATTTTTAAAGTAGTATAACGCATACTAATATTCAGTACTTTCAACGTTAAATTAATCCAGTCTTAACAATTTAGATACATATTTCGTAAATATTTGCGCAGTGAACGTGATTTTGTAGGAAATGCCACGCTATGTATGCAGTGTACACAGTTGGCCCATACAAGCAAGTGACCATACCAAGATCATGTGCAACACCGCTGAATCACCTTGTTTACTTCACTATGTACGCGCTTGGCGCTTAAAGGGCTTGCCCCAGAATCTGTACGCGTTTTCATCACGTCTTTGCAATGTTGATGTCATCATCTCGAATAGCCATTAGTAGACTTGACTCTATATTGTGTCCGCCCGTTGTAATCCTTAACGTGTTTGCGATAAAATATGCAGGTGGAATAGCTTGTGTGAGTTCCATTTGCGAAGCCCGCCTCTGTGGAATAATTTAGTGAATATACTACCACGTTAGAATTGATAAGGGTTTAGGCGTATTTTAGGAAATACGATACAATTTCTATATTAATGGCGTGACTTATATTATTTATATGCTTTTATATAGTGAAATCCATTTCAGTATCTAAGTCCGGATTTAAATCTTGACGTATGTGCTTAACCAAACGACGTTGCTACCACCTGCTGTTCAAGTAGACGGTTAACCACATTACGGACTGCATTCATCACTGATAGTAATCTGAAATGCATGCAGCAATGAAACAGCAAACACTCAGCATTCTGCAGTTTTAGCTTCGTGACTGGCTCCCCTTCTAACAGTTCTCCTTGTAATGTCAATGCCAATTTAATGTTATCGTATTTGATAATGGCACCAGTTTTCCAACTATTGTCAATATCACTAAGCAGATATTTTTTCAACCCAGCGCATAAAGTGACATCTAAAAAAAATGTTATATTGTACAAAGGAAAAATAATACTACTGCAAATATATTTAACGACAGCGTTGTCGTTTTTCATTAGCAGCGAAGGCGTCAGATCTCTGAAAACACGAATATAGAATTAAATAATACGAAATTGAAATGTGTATCAAGAATCACGAGGAATACGTTTAGATTTAATCAGCTTATTCGCCAAAACATAATATTTTATTCAAGCGTTGACCTGCTACAGATCCGGATTGTCATGTATTTTTGTCAAATAAAAAAATATTTAAATTTATACTAACTTATTCATTCTTTTCGAAAGGATAACAGAACTTTGATACATTGTTAAGAAAATGTATAATATAGTCTAAATTCTCTTTCTTATTTACTAGTTTCAAAACATGCAAATTATATTATTTTTCGTTCTTACGAATTCCAATGGCGAATTGCTTAGATTTCACTTCTACCTATAGCTTACTGTTATAACTTTTCGAATACAATTATCTGATTGTTTCTATTAGGTGAATGCCGAACTCACATATAATTTGCAAGTGATGATACTTTCTATAAGTTGTAATTGGAAAGTTATGGCTCGATCTTCACTATTGTTCGGCACGCACTGTACGCTTCTTTCGGATCAATTATAAACCTTTAGAGTAAGTGTTGACCTGTAATTAGCATTCCGTTTGTGGTGTTGGTAATGCTCATTAGGGCCGATTATCGTAGCGGGAGCGAACGTGTCCTGATTACCAAACTTTCATACCATATGCAGCCCTGCAGGGCGCGCGGCGTTGTCCGACCAATCGCTACCATTGAATTATTCATCCATTCATTATATTGTGTTGAACTCCGACGTCACATGTTGTCCTAAACTAATTACATATTCATCAATAACACTGTCTTGGTAGTTATTAGATCATAACTTTTTTTATGACTATGAACATTTACAGTAATGCTATTAGCTACTGTTAAGCTTGTTTTATTAATTTGGAACGTAAATGGCTCTCTCAACTGTGTCAAACAGCATGGATCCAAGTCGTATTTGGCTTGGTTTGTTACACCAATGTCAAGGCTATTTATTGAATCAACTGTCCCGTTTGGTAAGTATAAAATAACCTTAGACTTCTGTAAGATTTTTGTGGTGTTAATTAGTTGCTATCGTTCGACGTGTATGTCTTCATCATTAGCAGTTGTAATAAATAAAACAATGGCCTATAAAGCTTGTATCGAATGTGTAATAAACAAAAGAGCACTTACTGGAATAATGTATCATTCGCTTGTTTGGTCACCTGCTTGAAAACTTTTTAATACGCGTTTTTGACTCAAATATTCCTTATACGGTTCGGTGGATCTTTATTGTCATTTGCGGGGGAATACAAATTGCCATATAGCGTCTTTCAGGTCACATGACATGTTATTATGAGGCTACAAAAAATTGTCTTCATACATACAAGTGACTCATGCATATCAATAAACAAGTTATACGCAATCATTTTGGTGTACACTCATCAATATGATATGATTATGATAATTTTTCGACAAGTGACTGCTTGAAATATGAGATCAGTGAATCATTGATGTTTTGGAGACGATCATCTGGCTTATACCTGTTATCGTTGTGTAGAGCAGCTGTTGCGGACGCCAACTCGGTCAAGCTATTTCGATATAAACTTTCAGTACACCACTTGGTACCACTTCCTCATGACTGGACATAATTAGCACTTTAAATTAGGTCTATGCCTTCACACTTTCAATGTATTTTAAATTATGGAACTAACTTTTTGCATCAAATTATTTCACGCCTCCAGTTTTCGCATAATCTCTTATGCACAATGATCAATCTCTCACGGCAAAAAAACTTATCCAATCAATTATATGCACGGAAAAAGTTGTAGGAAACTCAGAACTTCACGCTGTATTTCGGTATATAACCATAATTGCTGTAAAATCATTTAACGAAGCTGGATTCACTAGTACTATTAGATAAACTGTATAATTGCCATTGAGAATTGCATCTGACTTGCAACATGTGTTCGTTGCATCAATTACTCGCATAACATGAGAGCGGTCCGCAAAATTGCCCTTAATTGACGAATTAGTGTTGGGGCTGGGAAAGTGTGATACCTCATTACTAGCTCCAATTGGAACGCATCGTTTACGTTCAATGTACTAACTTCTTGTTCATCGGAATGTTGAAAAATCCGAACGTGCTCTCTGAAGTACTTGAACTTGACCACAAAAAGCAATGTCATTAAAAATTCTTTATCCACGGTCCGTTGCCAAGCATCCGCCGTCATGCGTTAATAAAATGGACAAACAATGTTCGTGTTTGTTGAACAATTACATAATATTTGCGAATCGTGCTATTTTTCTCGTCACCACTAGCTATAAAATGTTTTGGTAATTTTCCGTATTGTCATCAAAAATCGTGTCAACATGGGTGGAGTTGTTACAACTGAAATAGAGCGAGGCCGAAACCGTGTGGTATCGAAATATTAACTATGATCCACGATTTTAAAACTAAGGTTCAACAGAAATTTACGCGGCGTCGTTGAAGAACTCGTCAGTTGTAACAGGGCTTATCAAACTATAATTCATGTACTAAGCATCTCTGTATCATTTTGGACCTTTCCGCTCTCAGTATGTTTTCTTTATCACTATGAAGAATGAAAAAGGATACATTACAGGGTTAAAATTCAAATGTTCCTAATTTAGTTATTCAGCTGCTATTTTGTCCATTGCTGACCTTTACCTTTACTAAATACATACATACTCTTAACTAAATACATAGTATAGAATAGACCATTGACATTAATCAGTTTTACAAAACAATGTAATGAATTTCATTCAACGTTAATAATAAACGTAAACGTCAAACAGCAACCGAGCTTTACACAAAGACATTCTAAAACATGTATACAATATGCTTTAACAGTACATGGTTCATGTTCCGTATCCGTTTGTAATCGTTCAGATGCACGTTCAAACAATGTATTAATTGGTTCATGATTAAAGGGGCAGTTCTCGGAACTATTCGTTGGCCCCCACACACGTTGTATGACGAGAGCAGATCAGTATTATTGGCGTGGGATTTCTACTTGTTTCATTGTGCGACACCTGTTGTAACATAATATACGTTCTGTGTTTTCAATTCATTATCACTAAGGTTATCTCTTTGCATATTATTTTTGCCATTTCGAGTCAACTCTGGCATTGTATTATTTGATAGCTGTAATTTGTCTTCGCCAGTTAAGTCAAAAATATCTCGTATGAACAAGAAAAGTGATCATGAATATGAATAGCTATTAACATGACAATACAGGTCTGCCATTACAGCGACATATCCAACCCTGTTTGGTTTTTCTAATGGATATAGAATTCTTTTAAAATAATATTTCAAAGATCATTGCTTCCGCATAACAAGGCTAGAAGACGTTCGATTTTTTAAATAAATAAGCGAGTCGCAGCTAATTACGGCATAAGGCCTTTATTAGTATGAAATAATAGTGGAAGACCGCAGCTGCGAGTTCAGTCATTAGATGTCGTTTTTTTGCAGCTAGTAATTTATTAGATAGTTATTAGGTAATTTATTCGCGACAGTTCACAATTATTCGAATAATGGTTTTAATTTGTTTCATCGCCGGTTTCCAATCATGTTCAATAATAATGACAGGTCGTAAGACTTATGATGGCTTTGTCAAAGATTGTTTAATGATGCGATGTTGTCGATTATATAAGTAAGTCATCATAAAAGTAACCTACGCGGAAAATCTTCATTCCCATTAGCAAAGCAGTGTGATCATACAGTATTTTTATTGCTATACCTGTTTATGTGACTGTGACTTCATATACTATTGTTTATAATTACTTGACATTGCACTGCGATGCCACATATTATTTCTCGTGTGATAGTAGCTTGCCGCTCGATACAGGTCACTTAGGTTGTTCTTTATATTTATCGGGATATTTATATGTTTAATGAGTAGCGATTAATACAGTGCTTTTATATTCAGAAGGAATTGTGTAAAATTAATCAAGAGAAACAATGATAGATGTTAAGATGGTGGTGCAACTAATTATTGCCCTTGCAACATTTAAACCGATTTCATAAATATTGTTAGTATAAAGCTTATGTAAAAGTCGTTTTTAGTTATAGTTTTGATAGATAACAATTGTTGCCATAGTATAGAAATAATTTCGATGCACAAAGCCTCTTAAACAACAACAAAAGCGTAAGCACGTATCATTAACAAAAAATGTCTGCATAGATGTTGATTTTAAACGTTATTCCATATGTAGGTGTGGTGGGATTTGCGTGAAATTCTTGGTACAACTTGAATTATGATGTGTAGACCCACGCGCGGCAGCAAGGCCGGCTAGCTGCGCAGTTGTCACACACTTTGATGATTAATCAGGCCCCGGTCATAGTGCCGGACACGCCGTGAGTTGTATTAGCCGACAGCCATCGCCGACCTCCGCACGTCTTCCACAAACCGATCAATTTGTATCTCGTGTTAACTAGTGCTGTGAGTGCCTCGGTACAAGTCGTTAATGCAATTGGTTGTCTTGTTTCCCTCGCGGTTTGCACTTAATTACTCTTTATTGCCTATAAGGTTAATTGATTGAATAGATCATAAGTGCTTGTCGTTTGTAATTGTGCAACGTTTAAAAATGTTTGACGGTATTTAAATAATGTCTGTGTTTTACGTGCATACTTAGTAACGCTACGAGTTTCTTGAAATATTTTAGTCATTTTATTGTTCTCTACCAAGAATTGCAAACAATCTGAAACGTATTATATTCATTCGTTCATTATATCTGTATTTTCATATGAATGAATGTGTCCATCTGTATCAACACACTGTTCTATGTATATGTTGATTTTTCGGCATGTTTCTTTCTTTATTTTTTGCTTTACGTGTCATGTTTTTGTTGTCGTAGACGGCAGCTCCTCGGACACGCTGAGAAAGCTCAGTGACGACTTGTCCAGAAAACATTTGTCTGGTGAGTGTTTCCATATCTCGACATCAGCATGTAAGGAAAGAGCGAGCATGCAACGTGCTTCTTGTTATCCCCATAGTAATGCACGCGCTATCTCTACATTGCAATCAGAATCACCTATTTGTTTCTAATCGTGCACACAATCACTTGTTCATAATGTATGTCGTTCTTGTACAATCTCACGGAGCAGATTTAATCGAAGCCGAGGAAGACGAGGTGACTAGCAGTCAGCCGGACAAGCCGCGAACCTATCGCAAGGCGTCCAGTAAGTCTATCATTCCTTAAGGCAATTGAAAACACAAATTAGTTATTATAGCAATGGTGGAGGTTCGTAGAAACTAAGTCATCCGGTGATGGTCACATGTCGCAAGCCACTAAAAGCAACCTACTGTGTTGAATGCTCTAACGTGAGAAAAAGTTAATTCGTCTAATATGTAACGTAATGATGCAACTTTTTAACTGTGCTGTGAGAAAACTACGTATTTTGGAGCATGACCGAAAGTGATTTATTAACGCGGTATAACAATAATAATATGAAACAGCTTTATTAGTCGACGGTGTTATTATAGAAGCATGTAATCCGATTAATATCAAGGAAAATAATTATATTGATGTAACCATTTTAAAAGTTCGCTTTTATTATTACAAACTGACTACACTAGCAGGATGTAAACGTAATCAATAAAAATGCATGTCAATAAACATTCGCCTACGACTAATTAGATATATTGTCTTTAGAACGACTCGTAATTATGAGGTATTATTGTTTTGCTCTTTTTGTGTTGTCTCTATAAACGCAGTCTGTTCACAAGTAATCGCTTTTCTGTGAGATAATTGTTATAGACACAAGAAGGCGTAATATGAGCGTGCCAAATAAAATGTACGTAAGCACTAAATCAGTGACAACGTAACCGATGTTATTAAATGTTACACTAATACCTGTTGGCATATAATTATTTCGTAAAGTAATGCCATAACCCGTAGAAGTTGGTAAAAGTTAATTGTAAATGATGACTAGAGTCGACGCGATGCCACGGCATTCGGAAACACGGCCAGTGAAACGTGAACTAAACCGTAAAAAATTAAGTAGCGAGCACGAAAGTTAGTTACGTTCGAGTAGAGTTGCTTGTGTTGGTGGCTAATGTGCGTGTGTGTCGCTTTTTGTGTGGTCACAGCTAGCAGCAACTACAGCGGCACCTCCATGGACGTTCTGTGGGAGAAACACCCGCGCCGCCTCAGCGAGGCCGGCCTGCGCAGGTCCTCAGGTAACGCGCACCATCCCAACTGCACTCCACGTTCAAGTCACTTACATTTATGTTACTAATTTCATTGTTAATAGCACAACAGATGAACAAAAAAAAATAGGTTCTAAAGATTTCGTCGTGACTAAATTGTAATGTATCCGTAACTTTAATGTGGATGCAGTGATGTATAAACACTTATGTATCATCCTACTGCCACATGGGCAGCTACACGGAGCAGCACGTTCCCCCTTGCTCTAGTTGTACCAGCATCAGTAGGCGTGCTTGTTTGACGCTTGTGCACTGGTGGAAAGCATGACTTGCTTGAATGTTATCCTCCTTTATTACAGTTATTGTCGGAAGTCAAATGCAGTTTGTTGAATGAAGCGAAAGTTAATAATTCCGATGTAACACAGTGATATGCATACGGGATTGCCTCCTCGATGGCCATTGCACTTGCATATAACGGTACATATTCATGTGTTTGCACGCACGTCGTGCGCACAGAATAGGAAATGTGCCGGCTCGATGCATATTCAAATGTCTTGAAACTTGTGTCCCCTACGTTGCACTTTCTTAAGATATTTTCACCACATATAACATTGATGTTATGTTTTGGATTTTTTTCTTTTTATTTAAATACCTAAATTCAATACATTATTACCTTTTGTATTCAAAATTTTAACTTACAATGTCCTTTGTGGCCTTAATGTCATTCTTTATATCTGCCCACTACAAAGTCTAACCAATACCCCGATGCTAGATGACAAATATTTTTAATGTCAATCCTAAGGACTAAAATGTAAAATCGTTTATTGAACTGATTATAAATCCAATCCAGATCGAGGAAGATTTTTAATATTTGATTTTGGATTTCCAGACCACAGTGTCGTGTTGACAGAAGACACTGACAGTTTCATAATCGGTGAGCGCGTTTGGGTGGGTGGCACCAAGCCCGGCCAAATCGCCTACATTGGAGAAACACAGTTCGCTCCTGGAGAATGGGCGGGCATTGTGCTCGACGAACCTATTGGTAAGATCCGTGCCGCCTTACACTATTCATTATATTCTATGATATATATGTAGCATCTATATCTTTCATTATTGAATATGCATAAGGTGCTGCGTATGAATAACAAACGATTTTTTTGATCATCTTTGCAGGTAAAAACGACGGATCAGTAGCGGGAGTGCGATATTTTCAGTGTCCTGAAAAGCGCGGCGTATTTTCTCGCCTGACTAGACTGACGCGAGTGCCGCTCATCTCGCCCGGCGCACACGATGCCTCCCCCGTATCCGACGCGGGCAGCGTGTTCGAACGACCGCCGTCTGGCGCCGCCAGGCCCAGGCGAACTCTTTCACCGAACGGCAGTATCCGCAGCATCGTCAGCAGTAAGATGAGTAAGGCCCACTTCGTACCTTTACATATTTCTTAATTTGAGTAAGTTATTAAAACAAAATTTGATTTTTAGATGCTTCAATATCAACCACAACCAATGGAGAAGTTCGCACGGGTGATCGCGTTATCGTTTCGAGCAGTCGCGGAAGCAAAGCGGGAACCCTTCGATTTGTCGGTCCGACAGACTTCGCTCCCGGCGTTTGGGCCGGAGTGGAGCTCGACGATCCGCTCGGCAAAAATGACGGATCTGTCGACGGGAAGAGGTAACACACGGTGCACGGGGATGGCCACGATAATACGTATATAGGAAACTAACCATCTCGATTCCGTTTTCAGATACTTTGAGTGCGCGCCTCGCTTCGGCTTATTCGCGCCCGTATCGAAAGTGTCGCGGTCGCCGTCGAACCGCAAGCCCGGCGCGTGCGCCATCCACAGCAACGGGCGGATGACGCCGCTGCGGCGCTCCAACTCTCGCGAGTCGCTCACCTCCCTGGGCACGTCGATTGCGTCTTCTCGCGCGGGGGTGAGGCTCGGGGTCACGTCGCTGGGCGCTCAGGTAGGCTAGCCGCGTGCGCGCTCGGCCTCGCCCCGCTCCCCGCGCCTCTCGCCGCCCGCGCCCTGTGCGCCCTCGCGCCGTCCGCACCGCAGCGCGCCCAGCTTGCTCGACAAGACGCTGCTCGTCAAACACGTCGAGTACGACCGCTGCGCCATCATCGCTCTGCCGCAGCCACGCGTCTATTACGATATCGTGTTTCGCTCCGACTCTAAATGCAAAGAGCTCAACCCGCGCCGCTGGGCGAGCGAGACGCTGCCCAAGTCGTGGCGCTGCTCGGAGAGCGTGCTGAGCTTCGAGAGCCGCGGCGCGTCGGGGCCGGGGTCGGGGGCTCGGTCGGAGCGGTCGCGGCGCAGCGAGTCGAGCGGCAGCAGCGGCAGCGTGTGCGGCGCGGGTGGTGCGCGGGGCGCGGGCGGGGAGGTGGTGCGGTGGGCGGGGCGGCCGGCCGCCGTGACGCGCGCCAGCCCCGGGGTCGCGCCACCTACCGACATATTCGTTGAGATGCCGCCGCCGCGCACTCACTTCTCGGGCTTCGGGAAGAGCTACCACTTCTCTTGCGTGTCACCCTTCCAGTTCACGTACCCGTATGTCGTGTACATCTGAATGTTCCTATCGTATCTGACGCACACGTACATATGTCTTGTGATATTTATTTTGACTTGAAGCGGCGTGTACGCTCTGAATATAGATTCTTAAGTATTTGCCATTCAGATTAATTAGCATTTTATCGTCCTATACTAAGAATATGTACTGTAGTTTTATACGATGTGGCACATGCACGTACTGTGTGGAACTAAAGTGTGACAGCAAAAGCGATGGTGCCTCTTGTAGAAAGCTTATCGTGTGCATGAGTTTGAGTTTTACATTTGTCTGTAGCTGGCACCCCTTGGTTTGGCCCTTGTGTTTTTATATGTATATATTTATATATTATTTAGTTTTTATCGATTGTGTTGGCCATTCACATTTATTTTTTTATTACATTGACCACTTAGTGAATGGTGGTTGTTTTATTCACCTCTTCAAGGTATCGGCTGTTAGATGCTTGTATTCTCATTTAGTTTCGTATATTTTCTAAAGACTGCAATAGTCGTATCTATAATGTATTTTATACTGTGATATTATTTTCTAAGATACACTCCTTGTAAGTTGTAGGACTGATCATATTCAAACGATGTGTTTTGTGGAGATTAACACAAGTGTTTCGTTTTACGCATACTAATTCTTTATTTTATCATATTATATTATGCCGTTTTATTTCATCAGGCATGGTGCTATGAATTTTTTTCATTAATACATTAAATATTATTTTGAATTCCTTTATTTAAAGGAATCCATAATTATTACGCTCCTACTGACATAAAAATCCAAACTTAACACATATTATTAAAGTGACACCAGATTACTATTTTTTTACACTTTTCCATCAGTCAGTAAAATAGTAAACATTTTGACACTATTTTTATCAAGCAATATTTTTGTAAAATATTACTTTCCTTTAGAATCTCGCGCATATTTTTCGTCGTGTAAATAAAACACAGCTCTATATTTCGTATATAAATCGTGTAATGTTACCGCTGCGGGAATCAAACCCGTGGCCTTGGGATTCCTGAGACGCCCGTCGTGGCATAGAGGTCGACAAACTTGTCCAGACACGGTTACCATGTCATGTCTCTTTTTAACTCTAGTGAGGCGCAGCGTAAAAGCAATTATATTTGTAATTTAATTAGATCTATGTATTTTACAAAAATATTGCGTATAATTAATTTTATATCAATTGGTACAACAGTTGCAAAGTTCGACCCTTAACTATACTGCTAGCTTACTTCTTAGAACAAGATCCTATTGATTTATTAAAATTGGGATCGATACCTGACACCCACGACACAAGACTCGATCTTAGTGTGGGGTCAGAACTATGTATGTGACTGTTGGGTGTTATTTATTTATTATTATTATTTCTAAAGACTAAAACTAATACTAATTAGAGTAAAATGTCTGGTCACTTTAATACGACAAAATGAAATACGCCACCAGACCTATTTAAAAACATATTATACTTGGGGTAGACAGAAACGATAGAGCGCCAAATTAGCTAAAACCTTGTTTTAAATTCAACCTATAGTTGTTTGTAAGACATTGCTATAGAGCGATAAGACCGCCATTTGTACTTTTTTTTTTAATTATTGTTTCACTGTAGTGGTTTAGCTTAAGTGTGGACAATGAAGATTTAAATAATAATAGATAATGATCATATTATGTACAAGCCTTGTTAAACTTTGCAACTGATGTATAGATTTTTATCACTATTCATTACACACACGTACTTATTAGCATAGCTTGAAGTTTTAGTTTTGGAGTTTTTAGCTTACATTTATTTGCAGTTATGGCAGATGACGTCATAAGTAATCTGTCGTAACTCTTTATATTCCGCTAGATGGGACTTTACCAAAAGTAAAGTTGCATATCTGTACCAAGAAAATGTATTATTTGCAGAAAATATATTTACTGATTTAAATTAATGCCAAATACTCGATCTCACATTTGAATCAAATAAATATATTATCTGTAACATAAATAAAGAATTCAAATAAAAAACAAGCATCCAAAAGTCGTTACCGAATTCGATTATCGATATTGATCCTAAAATAAAACCACTTAAAATGACGTACTCATTTAAAGTACACAAAACGATAAATCGATTATTCCTCATTTAAACGATGCACCATATCGATAGTCGATATACAATAGTGTACCATATAGCGGAATAAGTTTGCAATAACGCGTGTTTTCCCTTTTTGTTCGTTGCGCATTCGCACTGTCACTAACGGCACGGCGGCAGCGTGTTGGCGGTCCGCGCGCCTCGTCCACGCCTGTATCCGCGAAGAACGCCCTGCAGGTACAGTACCCCACTATCGCGGCGCGGTAGATCCCACGCCACTCCACACGTGGGCTATGCCTCAAAATACAACTTCCACTTTACAAACGTGTTGCTGTTTTTGGGAGAATATCGATATATCGATAAAGGTGGAACCCGGATAGAGATCTGTCATGTTATAGAGTTGACTAGTATCATTTATAATGAGCTTCGAATTAATTTAAATACGTGAACTTCAAGTTTCTCTTGTTATAGGGGCTGTCATAACTTCGACTATCGATTATCGATATTCTCCCATAATGATAACAGATTATAAACATGTTTGTAACGTTGAAATATAATTTTGAAGTTTAGCACATGTGCGGAGCTAGTGTTAACTCTACTGCCGCCAGCGGTATCGGGTCATCCATTATTTAAAATCATCAAGCAGCTTAGCATAAGATTTTTTTTACTAATGGAAAGAAACAACGAATGTTTTATGTTTTTTTACATTGAATTGTAACAAACTAAACTTGACAAAGTTTTGTCCATGTTAATGTTTTCGTAAATCGTGTGTTTATACGTAATTTTATTAACAGACAATATTTGTCGATTATAGCGCACTAAATAGTACAAAGTCAGTTTATTTTCTCATACACGATCATGTTCCGACGATACACCAGTACAAGCTTAGTTGTCAGCGAGACTGTGATATTGTTTCATTCTATTTGATTGTCGAAATCATTTTTGTTTGTTTGAATGTTTAATTTTAAACAACCAGTGCCTGTAAGTGTTGATGATATTCATTAAAATAAAGACTCACTCGTCCACGAGCATTCCTGTAGGTTAATATCACGTAATATCTTATTAATCTAGTATAACATAGGTATAGAATAGAAGCTAATTGTTGTATTTGTACGTATGGTACATTAATATAGCAGGATATGAATATAAATAAAAATGTGTTGTATTGGAAGTTTATTATTGTCCCCTTGCATCCTGTCAATAAAGTGTACAATTAACATGTTGTTTTATTGCGTTATTGATGCTGTACTTAAGCTTGCGCGATGCATGGTAGATACGCATGGTGTGACTTGTGATTAATATGAAACTACGGAACATCCACAATATGACTTTTATTATACCCGGCGGCGGACGGATAAGCCCCTTGAATAATGAATTGTCTTCACCTCATTCAACTTCCTTATTGCTCCTTTAATATTCTCAGTCCCTTTGTACCAGACGGCGACACCTTTATTGCTTTATTGAAAAATATAAAAGAGGTGTGCGCTGAAAATTCAATATATTTCATGCTGAGCTACTTTCGCGTTTTATTGGCAGAAGTGAAACGTCAACGAACTCTGAGGAGGACGTTGATATTGACACACATTCGTAATTACATAAATATATTTTAAAGTGTTGAGCAAATTGAATAACATGGTTACGCTGATTATGCAAATAGAGTTTAAATAATTTATCATCGAGTATTTGAGATACACTCGTCCATTTATGTTAAGGATAGGGCAAATGCTGCTAGAAATTATTACTAAATATACGAAACAAATTGCTTAATCCGAACCTACTTCAAGTAACTATTAGGACATTCAGTACCGATTATATACTTTGTGAACTCCGCATAGCCTGGTATTTATTCTTTTTAAAAACAACTCCTTTGTCGCAGCCCATTTTTGCTGTCTCACTGTCTCTGCCCAGAGCATACCATTATTCTAATTCCCTACTACCTTAATTAATAAACAAAAGCCAAATGCGCTAGATAGATATATATAATATTCTGTCGTAGTTTCATATAGTCACAATTCTACAAAATGGAAATGGTATGGAATTGTATATTCTACTTTGTACAGAGGTAAGTGTCGCACTGCGGACAATTTATTTGGACTGCAATGAGGTGTTGGTGAGAGCATGCCAGATGTAAATATGGAAATGGGAACTTGGGATATTTTCAAGACTACAGCTGTGTACTCTATTGGATGAACGCTTCAAAGCTTCGAAATAACGCAATGAATAGCGCTCTAAAAATAAAACCTAAGGCAATCGTAAGAGCAGTATATTCCTATAATTTCGATGAGTAATAAAACTATACAACCGGTCACTGATAAATTTATGATTTTGAAATGAAGTTCACGTACATTTAAAACTGATATGGTATATTTGCAATGTAATTTATGATTACGCCAAATGGTTAAAGGTAAACTGGTTACTAAAAAATCTATCTCGAATATATGGTATTAAGACTAAATTGGCAGAAGCTTCAAATATGAACGTAATATAATGAACGGAGGCTGATAAACTTAAATCTCATTTGCTGGAGTGCCGTTCCAGGCTGAAATTAATATAAGCTTAGACGTTTAAAGATTATAATTTTTATAAGAGCATTTTCATGTAACCAGTATTAAATGTTAATCTCTATCATGATGAAAAGATTTAAAAGAATATACTTACCAAAAAAAAATAATGAATCACGTGACCCCATTTGGCCTATTCAAGTCTTAGATTATTTAATTTCAGTAATTGCACAGCCAAGTTGCCCAGGCAATACTTTAGGCTTTTGGCTAAATAAAGAGTCTCTTCTCGAGTCGGAATGGCTCTAGTCTTAATCCCTTAATTTTAATAAAATTTACACTGCTCAGTTTAAAGAAATCTGCATATAAAAGTACTTGTAGCTCTAGAAGATAAAAAATATAAAAGCTAAAATTTTCTAAAGAGATGTTTTTTTTTCTATGAAGTCGTTTTGGTCTTTTAATTACATAGCGGTTGCCTACCAAAATATATCGCAGTCTTACTTACTTTCATAAATATTAAAAGTGAAGCATAAGGTTCGTTTTTCACTGAATATTTTATTGATTCTAGACAAAGAACTCGTTCGAATAAAATTAAGATATCTAACTCAAGACTGACGTGAATATGTTTATAGTTTCTACACATTGTAGTTTCAAATTCAAAAACTTAATATCATATTATATTTTTAATAATTAGGTAACATTTATTCGGAATAGTTAAATTATCGGAACGGGTAGTGAACCAATAGGTAGAAGATGTAGATAAGTACTTACAATATGCGACGCCTACCTATAACATAATCTTTAATAAATAAATTAAATCCCTTCCATAAAAAATATAGACATAGACTAATTAGTGAAACAGGTTTAGTATATGTAACATGTATGGTTAATAAAAATGACCCGACGGCCCCAAAGCGTAATTTTCGACAGAGCTATAAATAACCTTAGGTATAATTTGATAAAGGTCGGCACAATACCGCCTCAAAGCACTAATTTACGGTTCGGTGGTTACGATAAACAATATAGGTATAGGCACGATAAAACCCTTGTGGATGTGCTAAATGGTCTAATTAAGCTAAAGTCGATACGCATCGGCGCGGCGTCCCGCATGGCTCACTCATTACTTCCTTTGCCTTATCTTTGACAAATGCTATTATACGGGAAGGCAGTGTAGGTGGTTTTAGGCTATAAATTACGCTTTGACCTTAGGTTGTACGATACAGTACGTAAGACGCGTACTAATAACAGCATTTATACTTATCAAGGTAAAACCTAACATATACCTATGGGTACTTTTATTCTTGTTCAAGTCTTGAATATAAGAATTAGGATTTATTTTAAAATATCTACTAATTAAACATGACGCAGTTTTTATAAAATGCGTTCTACGGTTCTAGGCTTATAAGGAGCCTAGGATCTATATATGTAAGCCTTCGACAAGAAAATGAATTACAACGTGGTGTCTTTGGTACTTGCTGCATTTAAATAAAGAACATTATATATTTTTGTCGGTACGGGTATCTACGGAAAGGATTTCCAAGGGAGGAGGCATTTAACTATTAATTGATTTGATTAAATAGTCAATATACTTAATAAAAGTTTAATGTGTGTTGTATTGCTTGCATGAATAATGTGTAATACACGCTACGCTATGGTAAAAAAATACTATTGATAAATGGTGATAAGGGGAAATAATTGCAACTATCTATACATTATTACTTTACCAGAATTACAATGTTAATTTATGTAATGAAACATAAAACATGTATATATTGAATTTGTTGTTAATGATATAAATAGCTAAGTATTTCGACTGGTGTATTAAGGAACATGTTTCGTCTTAAATGTCGCAAAGAGAAATAAATCAATACTGTTTCAGCCATAGACTTATACTCAAACTTCCATAACGTCTATGGATATAACTTCAATCCGATAGAGCATGAACTGCGCATTTTTTAAATGAATATTACAATAAGGATTAAACAACATTTTGGGCAATATCGCAATTGTCCGGCCCAAATTCGCTTCATCTTTCTCATACTTCTGCATTTGTTTATACATGTCAATTGAAAAGCGCAGGCCATGCTCTACCGGTATCCATTTATTGATGTATGTAAACTATGTAAACCAGGAGTTACTGAGGGAGAAGCAACAGCACTTGGAGCGGTTGATGCGAGAGCGCGAACTGGAGCGAGCTGAAGTGGCCAAGATATCCCTACAGGCCGACAGAGCTGAGAGCGCATTGACACAGCTTAAGAAGGAGGCCACACAAGTAAGACGAATTAATATGATATTACACGATAATTCTCATGGTATTCCTGTGGAAGAGATATCCACAGAGAAATATATGATAACTCAGTACCTATAAGTAGACTCGAAGTAATTATAGCATACAGGAAATGTTTTACTTTATGACAAATAGCGGGAATATATTCCACCTTGGTATCCAATGTTTGCTTTAAAATACGACTAATAGAGGCCTTTGGATTCACTGGATGTTCGAGGGCAGTGCGAAGGCAATCTAATATTAGTTACTAAAGTGTGATCTCATTATTTACAGGCTAACAATGAAAACGTCAAACTTAAAGCGGAGCTCGACAAACTCAATAAATTGTTGGATGACGAGAGACAGAAGGTTGAGGATCTTATGTTTAGAAATGAAGAGGAGAATATTAATAAAGAAGATTACAATGTACGGTATATTTCGAGTCGAACAAATATTGAACTTTATGAATTTTGTTTTTTTGAAATATTTTATTTTTGTTACAGAAATACAAAGAAGCAATGGAAGTGAGTGCAAAATGAGACAGTTTACTCTTTTAGAAATACAATCTGCTCAAAACAGAGTTACCAGCTAAAAATTACAATACCTAATAAAATTGTTAATTTTGCCGTCATATTTAAGCAATAAGAATACATGGATAAACAATAATTCCAGGCCGAGAAGGTTACTCGGGAGCAACGCATCCGCGAGCTGGAGGCGGAGACCGCGCTGCAGGCGGCGCGCGCCGACGCCACGGCGGCCGCACTGCGCGCGCTCGAGGAGCAGCGCAGCGCCGACGCCGCCGCCGCCGCCGAACAACACAAGGAAGAACTCACGGCAGCACACAGTACGCATACACACTATCGAACTTATAAATCAAACTCACTGAACATTAATTGCATGTAACTTTTTAGCGTTGTCTTCAGAACTACAAAAGCTGTTGGACGAAGCCTACGCTCTGCTCAAGGAAAAGGAAAATGAAAAGGACTCGCTGGGTAAAAGCATGTCTGAGGAGCTAGCACGAGTCAAAACGGATTCAGAAAAGGCCTTAAATGAAACGAAGACTAAATTAGCTATAGCGCAAACGGAATTCGAAACTCAGATTTCAGTATTGACAGCTAAGTTGCAACTAGCCGAGTCCAAGTTGGAAACGGAAAAGCAAACATTGGAAAGGACGAACAAAGAAAACAGTCAAACAATTATCGATCTCAATACCAAGTTGACCCAGCTCCAAGCCACAGTGGATGACAAAACTCTAGAGTTAAATAAAAGTAAGTATATATAAAATTATAATAGTTTGGTTTGAAACTTGTGAGTTAACAATGTATTCTGATTATTTATTTTTTGTTTTAGCTATTGCAGTTAATAAGGAACATGAAGTGAACCTAAATAAGGAAATAACTAAGTTAAAAATGGAACTAAGTGCCAAAGTCTTGGACTATGAACAACTGGAAGATTCGAAACGAAAACAAGAAGCTGCCTGCAAAAACTTGCAAGACGAAATCACGCGGGTAAAGGAGGAATATTCCAATAAAGTTAATGAATATGAAAGTTTATTAAATGAAGTTACTCAACAAAATGAAAAGAGTAAATCTGAGATTTTAGAACTGCAACAAAATCTGTCGGCAAAAATCAAGGACTATGAAAAATTACTTGCGGATTCGAGTACGAGTACAAGTTCTACTGAGAAACTTGTAAATGAATATAAAGAAACTATTCATGAGAGAGATAAAGAAATTATAAAACTAAAAGATGATTATGAGCAAGCTACGGCCAACTTCAACATCAAACACAGTAAAATTGCGGAAGAACATAAAAAAGAAATTGATGAACGTAATACCAAAATAGAACAACTACTAAAAGAAATCGAAAATCACAAACAAAACCTTGATCAAAATAAAATTGAGTTAGATAAACTGAACTCCCAATTTAATTTAAATAATGACGAATTAAAACTTTTAAAAGAGGAAAATGAACAATTGAAACAATTCGTAAATAAATTAACCGAGGATAATAATAACTTAAAAACAAAAATCTCGGCCATGGAACTAGAGATAGGTGAATTAAAACGGCAACACGATAGTGTTGTTGAAAAATGCGAGGAATTACAGAAGTCAAAGGAAAAAGTAGAAACGGAATATCTAAATCTTACTGGACAAACTACAGATTCCAACGAACAATTTAATAAGCTATCACAACACTTAAAGGAAACCGAAAAAGAACTGCAAGACTTTAAAGATAAGCATAGAGAAACCATAAATAACTATGCGAGAACAGAACAAGAGTTAAAACAAAAGCTGTTTAAATTGCAGGAAGATTCCTCCTTAGAGCAAAGCCAACTTGTTCGTTCTGTTAATGAAAATATTGAAAAACTACAAGACGCAGAAAATAAAATCAAAGAGTTTGAAACACAGGCTCTAGAAATAAATAATAGACTAAGAGATGCTCAAGTAACGAATGATAGTTTAATTGATGAGAACACAGTTTTGAAAAAAGAAATTGAAACGCTAAAGTTAAAAGAGCAAGAGTTGGCCAATGAATATGAATCAAGGTATAAAAAACTTGAAATCGATATAGATAAATACAAAGAAGAAATATCTCTTTTAAAAGCAGAAGGTGCTACGTCGGAAGTTAAACTAATGGAAAAAGTAGATCAACTAACTGAAGCGCAAAATGATTTAAATAACAAGCTTGAAGAAGCCAGAAAACATGAAGATTCTTTACAAAAGATATTAGAAGATATGTCAACACAATTAAATAACCAAAAAAGTCAACATGAGATAGAGTTGGCACAAATTAAGGCACAGTTGTCTTCTGGAAATGAAGAGACGAATAGACAAAAAGAAGAAGAAACAAGATTAAATGGCTTACTCCAAGAAAAACAAAACCTTATTAAGGATTTAACCTTGAAACTAGAAATGCTAGAAGTTGATTTAAAATCCAATACCGAGTTAGTTAATGAAAAAGACCGCCAAATTTCACAAGTAAACGAGGAACTCGTCAAAACCGTCGAAAGTCGAAAACACTTAGAAGAAACGTTTAACAACGCGCAGTTAGAGATCTCAAGTTTAAAACAAAAATATGAGAGTCTTATAGCTAATTCTTCCGCTGAAGAATCGCTACTAAAAGAACAACTCAATCAATTTGAGGCTTTAAGGAAAGAAGCCACAGTTTTATCTCAAGAAAAGTTGTCATTAGAAACAAAATGTAGTGAACTTTTAGGAGAAATCACTAAATTAAAAGACGAACACGACCAAACTTTGCAAAAGCTAAATGAAAACGTTCGACTTAATGATGAACTTAAAAAAATGTTAGATGATAAAGAAAATATGGTTAAGTCTCAAAGCGAGATTAATAAGACTGAACTAAACAAATTAAAAGTACTAGGAGAAGAAATGGTTCACTTGAAAGAGCAAATTATTACGAAGGAAACTGCACTACAAGAAAAAGAGTCACAAATCAAAACATTAAACGATACACTACAGGCAGGCTCTAATGATATGCAACATATAGTGGCGGAAGCTCATACAAAATATAATGAATTAAATGATAAGTATAAAAGAGAAACAGAATCTCTAAATAATACTATTAAAACACTACAAAGCCAAATAGCGAACAGTGAGAAAGAATTTGAAGAATTAAAATTATCTAAAGAAAAAGTGACTGAATTACAGCAACTATTGGAGAAATCAGATCAAGACATAAAGCAGTTGACTAATATTAATGAAGCTCAAAAAGTAAATTACGAAGATTTAAATAAACAATTACAATCTCAGTTTGATGAGTATAAGAAAGAAAGTAAACGAGTTAAACATGAACTGAAAGCTAAATTAAGCGACTACGAGAAAGAACTGCAAGCGTCTAAAGATAAAATTAAAATGGAAACAGATAAACAAGGTGAATTGCAACAAAAATTAAGTGACGCTGAAAAGACGATATCAGAATTGTCTCAGAAATTAGAGTTAATTGTAGTCCAACAGAGTTCTGACGTAGAAAAAGATACTAAATTAGAAAAGCTATCAGTTGAATTACAATCATCCCGACAATCTTTAGCAGAGCATGTAAAAAATAATGAAATATTAGTTAATAATCTTAAGTCTGACATTGAACGCAAAATAAAAGATTTGAAGCAAAAAGATGACTTACTAACAAAGTTGCAAGAAGAAGTAAATGTAAGTTATTTCTTATTTGATGTCTAACCCTTATAAAAATTTTAAACCACCAAATTTTATATCATTATATTATTTACCTTTTCAGAATCAAAAAGCCAAAGTAGAAATAGCAGAAAGAGAGAAGCTTATTTTGCAAAAAGAAATGGCGAAAGGTAAAGATGTGAAGGACAAAAATGACAATAATGCTATGGGTATATTGGGACAAGGAGATTCTGCGTCACAAAAGTAAGTACAGTTTATAATGCTAATAACGACCGATGCCAATAATCAATCGAAAAAATTAGATTGAAGTCAATCTGGATTGTTTTTTTCTTTTCGATTAGTCTCTTACCATGTTGCCATAGTTTTTTCACTACTGAGATTGATTATTGGCAATATAGCATCAGAAAAAATATTGAGCTGTCAATCTCAAATGGCAAATTTTGGATTGGGATCGATAAAATGTAAACATAATATTATGACAATAAAAACAGGGACATTAACTTTTTTTAAAACACAGTTTTAAACAGTAAATATTATATTATAATAATTTCTTATATTTTTAATTTCAATAGATTTGTTAAGTTGGTCTCCTTTTTTATAGAACGTTAGAAGAAAAAGAAATGTTAGATGGTCAAGTGAGCTTCCTAAATTCTGTGATTGTGGACATGCAACGGAAGAACGAGCAGCTAATGGCGCGAGTCCAGGCGCTTGAAGGCAGTTCCATTGTCAGTGAACCTCCGATTTTGTAAGTAACATATTATACAATCACACTTGAAATTATTGATGTTTTCTAGAGACTTACCCACCCCTTGCCCCGATACGAAACCCCCTGGACCAAAATTGTTGATCTTGGCTACCAGGGTCCCTGGTAGCAAAATTACTCTTAGGCCCAATTACTGAAACTAACATTGTCCATAACGACTTTGAAAATGTCATCGCCATACATTTGCCATAAAAGTAAGTTTGTGCAACTAAGCCTTAAAAATCAAATAGATGTGGCAACTGCGCCAACTTAACCTGCTAGAATATTTATGGTTGATTTGAAGCTAATTTAGTGAAAGGATTGTTCTAGTTGCAAGCCTTGATTTAAACATAATTTCCAATTTTTCTCATCGACCTTCAGCTTCTCCGATAGATCTTAAATAGACACACACATATCACACTTTTTCCTCAAAAGAGGTAGGCAAAGGTGCTCCTATGATACTCGAGTTTCATTATGTATATGTTCCGTCCCATGATGTGATACGGGGCAACCCTATTGCTACATGGGGCATAAATCTCCTAACTTCAGGCTGACAATACATAAATGAACTGACTTCTTTTTCCCAGAAAGGGTAGGCAGAGGTGCTACCACGACACACGTGTTTCATCATACGTGTTCCGTCTCACAGTGTGATAGGGGGCGAGCCTATCGCCATATCGGGCACAAATTCCTGACCCTGGGCGGATAATAAATAGAAAAACTCGTTATCACTTTGCCCTACCGGGTATATGAACACGAGACCTCAGCTTTGCAATCATACCGTAGAACAAAAGTAACTCTTACAGCCGTTCTCAATAATCTATCTTTAACAAGAGATTCCCTTTAGATGCATGTTATGTTTCAGTTAACAAAGATAGAGAGGTATAGATATGGTGCATATATTTATAGATAGCTAGATTGGATAAATATATAATATTTTTGTTTAATGATGCGTAAAATTCTACCGACATAGTCATGGCAGCTATTTTAACCCCTTGTTAAAGATAGATAGGATATAGAGAACGGCCGTTAGTCAATACTGTTAAGCCAAACAGATAAATAAAAATATTGTTTAAATTCAGCAGCAACGGTCGCAAGAGTCGCGCGGTGGCCCCGCGGCTGTTCTGCGACATCTGCGACGTGTTCGACGCGCACGACACGGACGAGTGTCCGCGCCAGGCCGCCGAGCAGGACGCGCCCGCCGCCACCAACAAGCGAACACCGCCCGCGCCGCGACCCTACTGCGACATTTGTGAAGGTACACTATTAGTACCAGTAAAAGAGAATACACTTGACACTAAATATTAGGCAATTTTTGGAAATTTGAGTTTGAAAAAGGGTTATCAGGTCAGTTTTTCGTTTACAAATTCTGTGGAGGCAAATAGCAATAGCAGATATATAGAGCATGTTAAGGCTTCAAAATAATAATTGAAATAGCAATAATTCCCATTACTACTAAGTATGCATGCCAATATTTAGATGTAGTTAGCAGTTTTATTTAATTATGGCTTAACTGGATTAATAATAATATATCAAAACCTGTGAATAACTGAATATGGAAATGCATAAAATTCATTTTACTAGCCATATTTCTCAGGACTTTTTAATATTGAAATATCAATTTCTGTATCTTCATTAATTATTACTTCAATGCATATTGTTACTTACAACCTATATTACAGTATAATTTTTTGTTTTCAGTGTTTGGGCATGCTACTGAGAACTGTGATGAAGAGGAAACGTTTTAATGCCTATTTATTGTTAATTTTATTTTAATGTTACCGTTATTGTTGTTGTCGTTTTGCCTGGGTATTATTTATTATTGTTTACCATGGATATGGTATCACTTGTTTATTAGTCCAATTCTTAGGCAAATATATGTAAATAAGTACTATTTGTTCTTTTCTCTATTGAGTAAGTCAATATTGCACGTTATTTTTATCAATAAATTAGGTGAATGGTATCAATTTTTCATTTGCATTATCTGGACATAATGCATAATTGAGAAATCACTTCTTTTATGGCACAAATTGATTAATTTCCATCACAATCATGATTTTAAACATCTTTTATTGCAACATGTATTAATCAACTAAATAAATAAACACCAAAATATAACAGTTTTATAAACAATAAATTAATTGGATAACTATCGTTTTTTATTTCTTATGCTACCCTAATGTTTGAATTCCTGCTAACACTTTTGTTATGTTTGTTGAATACAAATTCCAAAAGCAGTCAGTTTCCATCAGTTTTACAAGGCACATACAAATGCCACTGTTGATCCTAGCTTATAGGAGTTGTAGTGGCAGGGCTGAGGGCGAGACAATACATGCATGGTATGTCTATGATACCAAATTACATTATTTGTGTATTTATACAAGGCAGACTTGTCTAGACAGATAAAAAAGTATATTTACTATAATTTGTTTTCCTTTAGCACTTTAGATATATCTAAACAATTTTAAAAAAGAAATAAAACAAGATGGCATAATATTCAATAGTTTATATTTTCTTAAAATTAAAGTATTTTATGTAAATCTTATCATAATTCAAGTCATGCTTAAGAAATTTAATCTAAACCTTCCTTCTTTTCTTTGATTGCCTCCTGAAACAAAAATAATATGATTTAATTTATAAATCCTGTCTTTTATTCTCTGTCCTATGTACTAAGTTTATACACAACTAGCAGGTCGACCCGGCTTCACCCGAGATCAGACAGATCGGATCAAACACATTTAATTCACATACAAACTGTTTAATATTAAAACTCAATGTGCCTGCCGTCCTTTATACTGTTTTCCCATCTAGTCTCATCAAGGCATGCAATCCTGTGGTCCTATATGCCATTTCATGCACCTTATATTCTATCCTATCCTTTTAAGATTGAAAGGGCAACAAAGGTACATATTTGAATTCCTAGCTCATCACACAGGAACACTATTTTTCACAGTCAAAAATAGCCTATGCCTATTTACCTCCATACAAAATTTCATCAAATTTGGTCCATCCATTTGAGCATTGAGAAGCATGAAAAAGTAACAAACACACAAACTTTCCCCTTTATAATATAAGTAAGAGAGGATTGATAAGGGCCTTGGTTGCAATAACGCGGTTTAGGCCTTGAGGAAATGTCGCATTCTGATGTTAATGTGTAAATAAACAAAATATTTTTAGAATCTTTGACTCAATTACAAGTTAACAGGTAAAATGTGGCTCATGCAAAATGTGTTTTTCACTAGTTGATTGTTTACTATTTTGGTATCTGCAGTTATTGTGTTAACAAATTATGGATGTATATTATTAAGTATGCAAACAAACATACTAATATGTTAAATGCAATAACATACAAGTTACATGCAAGTGCCTGTACCTGTGATGATATACCTCACATGAATAATGCACATAGGAATAATAATAATTGCATGCTGTTTTTGTGAAAACGTAAGTGGTGAGTGCCAAATACTTACTTTCTAAGAGCAAAAATATAAAAACTGTAGATTATATTTTTTAAATGGCAATCTGCCTAAAAAAACAGACGATAAAAAATCTCGAGTTGGTATTTTTAGAATACTATACTTACTTTAAATCTCTCTTCAAACAGTGACAACTCTGACGTAAGATCTGTGATAGCATTCATGAAAGCTTCCTGTGGAGTATAATCTGATGTTGTTTGAATGCGCAAAACAAACTTGTGTTCCAAGGGATGTGGTAATTTATAACCGGCAAACAGCACTTTGGGATCCTTCAATAGTTGGCTGAAATAAAAAATATAATATTGCTACAGAGAAAAATATGTAATTGTACTAGATATCTCTTAATTCATATCTTCATATTTCTGTCCAACTTGATAAGCTTGAAGCATTGATATTATATCATAAACATATTATGTGTTTCAAAATTACATAGATATAAGAACATAATTTGCACAGAATTCGATTATTACATTGGTTGATTGTCAAGAGAGCTATTTAATATGTGGGCAATTATATTTAATTGCCCACATAACAATAAATGGATTTCATTTCATAAACATGAATCATGTTACAGGAATGTAATATACTTGTGGGACAAAAACAGCTTGGCATTCACGTATAGGAATTTGACGCTGCTAATTATTATTGCTACATTTGATTTGTTTATTATGCCAACTCAAATGCATACTCACTGCCTGATCATGTTTCCAAGCGTATGGTCTTCTTTGTTAACTGTAAATATTGCAGCGTTGGTTACTTTTGTGTCATCTTCTTTCTGAACTCTGAAGAATAAATAAACAAATATAAACTTTTTGCAAACACTAACACGATGATATTTGAAAATACTAATGCACTTACTTTTTCTCCCCGTCGTATAGCAAGAATGATTCGAATGTCGGCGGTGCGTTCATTTTGCTATGTTTTTATTTTAACGCTATCTAATTATAGGCAATAAATGTTAACTGTTTAACACTAAAAAATATAACCAACACTGAACACCAACAATGAAACATACAAACGTCAAACTTCAAACTTGTGTCACAGGGGTAGCCACCGTGTAACCTAGTATGAGATAGCGATATTTGTGGGAGTGTGGCCAGGTTGACACGTTTTTCCTAAGGTATCGGGAAACTTTGACCGCTCTTTAAAAAAATATTATTGCTAAAATATCGATATTTTAACTTTGAGTGGAATTACAGTGCACATACAAGCCTGGGTCACCAGCCTTCACCCAGAACTAATAAAACACTGTATAACATAAACATAATTTAAGTAAATAGCTAGTTCTGAAAATAAAAACTATTGTAATAAAAGCTAATAACAAAATAATATCTAGTCCGCCCTGTGACCACGAAATTTGTAAAGTAATCAAAACGTCGCGTGGAGAATTTAAAAAAAGCAAAACTTAAATCAAATCCGCGATAAAATCAGTAAATAAATTTTATTTCAAAAACAATATCTACTGCGCAACCATATACAGTTCAATACATATAAGGAAAACGTTTAAAAAATAAAAGATAATTAATGAGGTTTGTTTTTTAATATGTAATTTAAATCTTTAATATCTTTTGTTTTAGGGAATATCAACTGTCGGACCGCTGGCCACCCCAAATAATGTAAATATTTGCCTCCAAAACGTCAAATTTCCTGGAGTCAAGCAGTTACGCCGATAAGGACAGGCTACAAAAGCTTGCATCTCTTTCTTACATGAACGTTATGTATAAATCTCTTTCGTTTTGTGTAAAAGGGATAGAACATGTGACTCCGTCTATTAGTTTCTCCGTCTACGACTTGTGTCCATAGTAGAGATGCCCAACTTCAATACATCGTTTAAAAGATCGATAGTTTACAATTCGATTGTCGATTTTTTTAAATCCATGATCCATCCAATGAAATAAACCAAATATGTTTTGCTATATCACCGCTTAATTTAATATTGAATAGTTTATAATTCATGTCAAGTTTTTTACAGCAGAACACCTAAATGACATGTTCCAACAGTATTTTAAAAATAGTCATTGCTTGACAGACAAGCCTACCCATTAAGTTATTGTATAACAAGGCTTGTATTTTTGCCGAACTTAAGCGATATTCGTTATTAGTAATGATTTTTACTTCTTGGTCAGTGGTAATAATATTAGTCTTGTTGGAACTTCTCTTCTCGGACTCAGATTAAAATCACTGAAAATCATAACAGATTAGGCGCTTATCGCCTCTCACAATGACTTATAAAAAGCTTATATGCTGATGATAGCTCATAAAGCTTTGTACCAATGACATACAATCAAATTATTGACTTTTAGATATTTTAAAATCTTTGAAAGATCGATTCAATGGTTTAAGATCCATTGCGATTAAAAAAATCGATTCAAAGATAACATCGGCATCGATTTGTATTCTCTATCTATGTTCTACGGTCGGCCAAGGAACTTATATATAGAGTTTTATCCTTGCGATCGGTATACACTGATTATAAAAAGCACAGGTCATAGAACTTGCACTGCTGACCAGTCGTCAGAGACTCAGTTGCTGGGTGACCAAAATGGGCAATCAGATTTTACTTCTACGCCCGAATACTCAAACGCGACTTAAATATTATGTTGCACTTAACTACGCAAATCCCGCTTAAATGTACTGGGTAAGTGGGCCGAGCGCAGTTAAGGGCAAGTTAATATTTGAATGGCGTTTGAGTATTCGGGCGCTAGTCTGTGAATCAGAGACTGAAGAGTGAAGACCAAGCCGAGCGTAGTGATTCTTGTACATTCGTGCGGCATGGTCTTCGAAGAAGATGCTGAAGTAGTGCTACAAATTATTATAAAGTGAAAAAAAAAAGAAAATAATTGGGTCCAAAGAATAGATCAATAGATTAGATCCATCTTTGTTGCAAGAACAGAGAATAAAATAGGCACATAAAATAAAATACTTTTACGTTTTTACTTTTATGTTCTAAAAACGTTAGAACCTCCCAATCCACGCTTTTTTCTTACTCACGAATGTGCGTTCGTTTGATGGCCTATTGGGTCTTACAAAACGTATATCTGCACTGATTTTCGGAATTGTATTTCCGATATTAAATCTATAAGAAAGCACTGAGCTTCCTTATCAGATAATAAACTTAATATCAGAAGCTTTATTGTCCAAACCTTCATGTCTCTTCTTTTGCACAATAGCGTATGCAAGTTCATTGGACTCACAGTCTATTTGCAAGACCGAAAAGTCTATCGTAGTTTCTGAGACCAATGACACAAAATTCGATCTTAATGTGGAGTCGGGACTATGTATATTAAAAAAGAATGGATTTTTAATTATGTACAGCAGTCTCATAAGTAAATACGCCAAACAGTCAAATACATAGTCCTGACACCACATTAAGATCAAAGAAGTCTTGTGTCGTGGGTATCAGAAACTACGAGAGACATTTCGGTCTTATGAACGCCTAGACCCGAGACAAAATATATTTGTGGGCCTCATAAACATTTGTCTGGGTGCGGGGATCGAACCTGCGGCCTCTCATTTCACACCCGACGTCTCACCAACAACGCCACAGAGGCTTTACAGTATCATTGATCTAGTTGCAGCGAGTATGGACTTGAGGATGTGATCTTGAAGAAATCAGTAAATATTTAATGGCCAGCTCGAGTATCTTAGTACTCTGTGGCCAGTCGACTTTCTTTCATATAGGTATTTTTTAACAGTACATGATTGAAATTTGATCATGTAATTGGAATCGGCAGCCCCCGTGGCGCAGTGGGTTAGATGTCTGTGAAACGAGAGGCGGCGAGTTCGATCCCCGCACCAAGACAAATGTTTGTGAGGCCCCAAAGTAATTGTCTCGGCTCTGAGTGTTTGTTAGACCGAAAAGTATCTCGTAGTTTCTGATACCCACGACACAGCAGTTAATTGATCTTAATAAGGGGTCAGAACTATGTTTGCGACTGTTGGGTGTATTTTATTTATTTGTGACTAATGAGATGATACAAAATCCGACATAATATGTATTATGGATGGCATATCTATCTACTCTTTCGTCTCCGGGGATATAGCTTATGGATGTGTATGTAGATTGTTCATCTAAATACGTAATTTCACTTATTTGAGAAATACCTGATACCTGATGCTTAGGATTTTTTTGGTATTTAGGTGCTTTTGGGGCGAAAGCAAAGATCGTTGGCACCCTGAAAATTTAAAATGCCGGATTATAATTTCTACGATTGTAATCAGGCATTAAATTATGAAACAAAGGTAATAAAAAACAATTACAGCAGAAAACACCGTTTATTTTATAATTATGAGAGAATTTCAGATTGATAACCTACGTATAGAATAATATGACTATAAAACCAACCTAACTTCAATTTTACAATGTGTCCAGAATCTCACTGTAATCAATAATATAAGTATACTTTAGCATAACAATGGTTGTATGTAATCAATGTTCCTTTACAAGAAGATTACAAGACAATTTAATATAGAGGGAATACAATTTTTAATATAAATTATGAAACATTTATGGGTATAAGATTTTTCATAGAACGGCACTAAACTATGTATTTCAACATTTTCGCCTAAACTAAACGGTAAAAATTAACACGATTTAAAATAAATTATAAACTCTAAATACATATTTCATAATATTATATAACGGCAAGCAACATCAAAGAGTCCGAAAGAACGAAGCACGAATTGTGGAAATTTGATAAATTACGAACATTTATCTACAAATCGAAGTCTAGCGACTCTACTCATAAACAATAGAAGTATAGAACGTTAGAGTAATCAGTGGGGTTTCACTTGTTACTTGTTAGTATCACTCACCAAGTACGGGCATACGGCGGTCTTTCGTACTGGGAAATGGAAATACGCGGTGAACAGTGAAGAGAAAAGTATCATTGATGGGTCTATTGTGAGATGCAAACTCTTTTACTTACAAATATTATGTGCTGTGTCTAAGTAAACAACCGGAACTTTAATTATTGTAATATGCAACGTCGGCTATGAATAATCATGACACAAAGTGCCGGTATACACTACATAATATTTTCAAAAGAGCGCAATGTTTTTAATAAAAATCTATTGTTAAGAATCTACGATTCAAGATTGGATGATCGTCCAGACAGCACGATGTAAAACAGATGTAAATTATTGTTTCAATTTTAGATCATTGAGATTCTTATAATTACATTTCGAATGTTCGTTGTTCCATAAATTCACCGAGACAATAATCAATTGGATCGCATCAGCGAGTGGTTCATACAGGTAGTGACACTACACCTGAACTACAAATTGGGATGTCGGAAATTGTCCAATAGTATATGCGTTTTCTTATGTGGTACACGGTTATACAGAGAATATTAAATTGAACGTTATGAGAGTTTATAAATTTACGTTCATTCATTAGTGAATGAAAAAAATATCGAATAAGCTTAATGAAACAGCAATGCGATTAGTTTTGGATTATTTTTAACACTTACTAGCTATCGTCTGTTTATGTAATAAAACGCTATAAGAATTGACACATAAGTATATAAACTATACTAATTGTGTACTTATACAAAATTAGCAATCCAATCAACAATATGCATACTATTGATTATGAAAATATCTATGTTCCATACGATATCATTGAGTTATAACAGGACGCAGGCGCGGGCGTTCTCCGCTCCGGCGGACTGCGAGCCACGCGACGCTTGAACACGTGAACATCACTTATATGTACACTAGTAACGGAAACGACCATCGAGATATAAAGACTGATATTTGATATTTGAACAACAGAGATCATTAAAAGCTGACTAGAAGTTCGGTTACACCTACTCTAACGACTTAGTATAGAGCGCGGGCCGGCGAGCGAGGTTCGCGACGAACGTTGCTCGCGGCCGCGCGGCGCGTCTCTTGTGCGAATGTGCTCCCGTGGGTGACAGTACGACGCAGACCACTGCCAGTCACTACTATTAACGTTACATTGGTGTCAGGTACGCGGCCTCGCCTCGAGAGACCAATTAATATACTTACATTTAAATGAGCCAAGATGCATCTAGCTAGAGTCAGCGCGATGAGTATGCGCGATGATTGCGCGACTGTTGCAGGCGGATGAGACAATGGGAACGACGCCCGCTCGCGGGAACACAAGCGAGATAGATCTCTGGCGTATATGGAAATGCGAGGGCGATGGATTTTCGATAATGAAGCTACCGAGAGAAAAGGTATCACCTAATTTCTCTACCGTTACGAAGGCAACTAGATGAACTCCTACTCTTAAGGATAAAAATCTAATTACGCTATAAATTGTTAAAATTAACATTGCTTCATGTTTTTACATACTCGACTGCCACCGAACGAGTACAACACACGAGGGCGGGCGAGGACAGGCGGGACTCCGCGGGGCTGGTACTTAGTGCCGTTATCCACCCGCGCCTCACTTCTCCATACCCACTCCTCGACAATATATCGACGACACAATTCTTAAATATCATTTTAATAATAATTCTCTTACAGGAAAAATGCTAATATAATATGTTGGTGCTCAAATTTTCACGTGAATATTCACTACAATTTAAATTACAAACTGAAAATACTGATCTATTCTTATATTGCTGAAGACTCGGTACTTCAAATTTATTAAAAAAGTTAACCTAGCTAAGATGGCTACATTATGTATTACTGTACAACGAAGAACGTCTTAATGGTATCAAATTAAACGTCAACATTCACGTAATCATAAATCTGATCGAAAAAGCGCCAATTTATTTTGTTGTATGTCTCGTTTACACTATTATATTGAAAAGTACTCTTACTATTTAAAAGTTACACTCACGATAACAATTTATCATTATTATAAAGTTAACTAAACAACAACTGCATCTACTATCACACATTCGAAAGTTTAAAACAATTTTACAATTGTAAATCGAACTTCATTATTGCTTCGGCGACGGTGCGCCGGCACGATATGCTCCGCGAGGCGCCACTCGCACGTCGCTACACAAAGCGAAGCTATTCCCAACTCACAATCCCGTGCTACCTCACTACTCACTATTCACCTTTTGGACCGTGGACTTTACTTCCATTTTTTCAGTTTGGTATTCTCATAGTCCGGTGTCCTTAAAGTTATTGTGGTGTATGAAATTACTAATAATGTCCTTATCATATTTTTTTGTAGATAATTGCTTTAGGGTCGTTTAGGTAATCTAAGGTCCGCATACGTACCCACACCATCTCACTCACTACATTTTCCGACACTTGAGCAATCCACGATTGAACACCGGCGTCCGATTTATAGCAAGTGTGAGGGTACTCAGTTCACATTCTCTAGTAGCTCATGTAGTTGTGAGGTAGTACCGAATGCCTATAACATATTCAGGTTCAAAATACTGATTGTAAACCGTTCCGACTTCGCTGATCGCGCGTCGCCTATATAAGGTACACACCACCAATCCTTACTTACTTATTAACGTTTTTAAATTATGACTTAACGTAATTGAGGGTATGTCAACAAAATATAAAATCACAACAAGTTCCAAGCTAAATTGTATAGTGGAATAATTACAGTTTAAAGAACGTTAATATGAAAGGGAGAATCGTGTTGAAATTTTATTGATTAATGCGAGACTAGAAACTAAAAACTCAGTGTAGTAGAGTGACGTAGGTGTTGCAGGCTCACAGTTGGGTCAACTCGGTATGGGCACTGATCATTTTAGGTTTCTAGTCTCGGCTCACTTATGTATTATAGCTACAATCACAGCTATGGATCACATCGATACCACACCGTGATTTGAAACAATGATTCTTATAGATTAAACACTGGTGATCGTGTTTAGGCATTGCACATACATATAAGTAGAAATGTTCCAATGGTAATGAAGTATATTTTAATAAGACAGCTTAAATATTGCAAATGCACGAAGATACTATTTATAATGTATCATTTAACTAATGTAGATTATTGCTCACTAGTTCTGTTTCATATGTGGGAATAGATATTTTACACATTATTCAATAAACCAGTTACGATATTTGCTGACGGCTAAATACGACTACCTTCCAGCTAATGCTTTGATTATATTCAAATTAACAGTATAATTGTATTTAGAAACATTTGTCTGAGAGCATCGATCTCGTTTGGGGGATATTGGAGTACAGTTTGAACGCTTGAGACAATGTTATAATGATGAGTATAATGTGTTCGTGTACATAGATGATTCGCTCCATTGCTTCATGTCGGTTGTTGCCAGGCGGGATGCAGGCACCAAAATATACGCGACTTCTTTCTGCGTGACGGTTCTGGAAACCATAAACTTACATGAGATTACTTGTATACATATTTTATTTTATTATTCAATAAAGCAAGGATACTAGTCAAATATATTCATATTTGAGTTAAGTTGCACCATAATACTTTATATATAAAATACTACATATGTTTAGTGATCTGTGTACTATTTGTTGCTAGAATATGTATATGTATTGCTAACGGTTCTTTAAGACTTTATCTAAATGTATTTTCTAAAAAATACTTTATTCTGTAATTAATCTATTTTCAAATAAACTAATATGTAATATAGTAAAAATCTGTATTTGTAAACTAAAAGACTAAAATTATAATCAGAGAAGGTGCAAAATTAAAAAAGTGCGAGTATTTTTAAAAAGTGAATAATATTTAAATTGGTACTGACATGAGTTCCTGCGTAAGCAATTATGTATGTATGTGCTTATGTCATGCAGTATGAGTATCGATATTGCTGATGTTTCGCCATGGCAGAAAATCACAACAGAACTTAATTTAACACACCGGCACAAGAAAACGGATATGCTGTGTCCGCGACCCCAAATTTTTCCTAACATGTATATTTCAATGTATTATTTTCCATCAATATTTTTTTTAAATTCTCCTTTTGTTTCTTTTTTTAATTTGGAATATACATATATAAAGTGTCTAGTCTCTATTATGTACTTTATTGTTAAAAGGAGTCTACAGCTCCCACCCCTGACTAATTGGATTATCGATAGTAATTAATCATCAAGATTTTGTATCAGATGTATTAATTCATTTTGACAAAAAGCCTGATACTACCAGTATCATTAACACCATCCTAATTTTCCACACGAACAGATCTTTTTGACAGACACCCAGCTATCCATTGTTTACATATAGGATTCTTATAAATGTAAATATAATTATAGCATTATTAATAAATATTTTTCGTTAAATATTTTAGGCCTAGGACTAATGTACTTGCTAATGTTTTTATAAGGAAAAAATAAAAATAAATCTGAAACTAAATAATAATATGTTTGATTGTTAATGTGGGCAAGCAAGTTCTATAATGTGAAATAGATGTCTTATAAATATTATATGTGTAGTGCGCCTGAGATCAGATTTAGTTAATGCGCATTTCTTATTTATAAGACTTCTCTTTTACTTCAGTTATTAATTCGCAAAATATAGTTTTTCTATTGATAATATCCTGCAATTCAACCATGCAAATTTGAAACCCCAATTACGCATTGTCGGCCTCGACTTCAAAGTCTGGCTCCGACGTCGGCATTATATTTTTGTCCGAATGACTATTCTCTAATGAGCTGATTGGCAGCAAGACATAATGCCTACATAATATTTCGACGTTAAAATTCTAGCTATGGATGCTGACTATTGCGATCAGAAAGTATGCGCGTCAAACCTGCCCCCTGAACCGTTTAGAAGAAAGTGCTATACACGTAGCCGGTCGCAATGAGCCCGAGCACGAGCAGGCACAGCATTATCATTATCTTCTTCTGCACATTGGACAAACACAACAGGAATTAGTGGGAGGAAACAACCGGCGGGCGAGCGCGGCCTCAGCCTGTCGCGACACTGTGACACCGCGACACCGAGACACCGTGTACACAGACCTGGCGACACTTGGACACCGCGACATGCGAGACCGGCGCCGCCCGCCGCGTCGCGACGCATTTACCTTTGAGCATTTGGCGAAGAGAGAGCGCGAGCCGCTCACATAAAGGTGCTCGACACGTAGCCCACGATGACCAGCCCCAGTATGAGCAGACACACTAGGATCATGATCTTCTTCTGTGGACGCGCACGGCGCCGACCATGCAACAGTACGCTATACACATCTCGTCCACCACTCCCGCATCACTTGCATTCCTCAACACTCTCAAGTCTTACGGTTACAGTATACATATATGAATGATGATCAGGTGATGGTACATCCGGCTTCCTTGCGTACTTAGTGGGTGCGTCATTTGCCATGAACACTCGTAATGGGTAATAAAAGAAAAAAAAACTGAAATAAAATAAATAAATGTAATTTTCAAATTATAAACATATTTACAACATGAGTAGATTTTTCCATTTACACGATTAATAAAAACAACATTTCAACTGTGCCCTTCGTTGTGAGGGTAACTAAATTACTTACATTAAAATTTATGAAAATGAAAACATAACTTCTATTAGAACATTAACATAATTAAGTAATATTATGTCATCATTGACTATGATGACGATGGCAATAAATTTATGTCTCACAGTCTTTTGATTAAATACATGAGTGCTATCTTAGGGTAGGTACATGAACAGCGATATAGAATAAATCTTTCACATTAAATAACACAATTCAATACAGCATATTGTATACGGCAAATAGTGATTTCATAATCTATTACTAGATCAATGAATGAAAAATGCTTATTTAAATGCAAACGTAAACAATAAGAGCCATATTTTTTTATCTGGTAACATCAAGAGCTACAAGATATTTATGTAAAAGTTATTTGTAAACTTTACGCAAATTTTGTGAACAATATAATAAACGTGACAATAATATTATTCTAATCATTCGTATTTTACGAATACATAATAAATATAAAATCGTAGTGAAATATTAAATTACATTAAGTTTACAGAGTAAACTAACTAATAAAATAACAATCATTTAAATTGTGATATCGTACTTAGTGTTGTTATACAACCATTTGTGTGTGTACAGCAGAAAAAATAACAGCAACTAGATTAAAATATTATACACAAATAAACAGGGTGGTGAAAACGCAAGGTAGGTAATGAAATTGATACTCGATCGCTGCGAGTTAAAAAAAAAATTAAAATGTTTTATTTCGAAATTTAAAAATCGATAAATTCATACAATATGAAAAACATTAATGTATGAACATCTATTGTGTGAAAATATATCCAATAAAATAATATATGTGGCTACATCGAAATTGGTATGCGCTGTTGAGACACCCTGTGTTTCAATCATAATATTATCATGTCTTCACCACCCTGTAGATATGAGGATACTAGCTCCATATAAGCTAAGACCACTAATTGCATCAATCGTTATATTCGATACAGCCTAGAAACAATACTAATGTATTATTTGTTTTGGACCACTGATTGACTTAATAAAACTTTTAGCGCCAACACAAGTAAGGATAAATATAATTGTTTGTGCATTTGACATTATTCTTTGTAAATCCACGGTGTAGAAACTTTTTTACCGCAGGCATACTATTTTAAAGAATTAATTTGGAGCCCCACTGATAAGTGACAAAATCTTTTAAAACATTCCAAGTTCGTTTTTTTTTATGTGTATTTTTAACAAGTAAGAAATTGTAACAAAAGCATACACGACGAAGCTCATATGCAGGCGAGCGCAGATTTAATTCAAATTGAACATAATATACATACCAATACTTACACAAAACCGAAGACAGCATAGTAAAATAAGAATTAAAATTACACTATGTATAAATACTGTTTAGTGTTTAACTCTTCACATTTGAAAAGTATTGCGCAAAATGTTGTACTGTAAATTAAGGCGGTTGCTCACAGGGCAGCTTTACTTTTTATAGCCTGAAGAATTCCTGTATATTTAGAGTTGGTGAGATTTCAAAAATCGTTTTTTTTATCACTTTTTTTAAATTCATATGAGCAACTGCCTTATAAAGTAATAGACAACAAAACTAATTACTAACAGTGTTGTCAGTTTAGTCGTAACAAGTTAGCACATATTTAATGCAATAAACTCTAATAAGAGAAATAATCCTTTTATAGCGTTATAATTGTGTTTTTTAATCCTATTTGAATTTTTAAATACACATTCACAATATTATTATGTACATACATTTTGGTTTTCTTTTATACCTGGTAACACCAGCGAAGCTATATGTATATTTAATAACTTACTAACCTAAAGCACAATCCATTTTATTGCACTTTACACATATTGTCTTTAAACTTTACCATGACGGTATCGAAATACGACTTACAACGTATGAATCGAGGAAATATTTATAAACAAAATTGATTTGTGCTAAAAGTTAAGATGATGTCATCCATTATACTTGCGTGACACATTTCTCTGTAGGACTAGTGTAGCACAATAAGCTGAGCTTAGTTAACCGTCACTTCAATCCTAAGATAAAGATGTCATTTAAGTTATTAGCACTGGTTCATGGTCAACGCTTTTTGTATTGCATAATAACAAAAGTCTCACATAGTTGACGTTGCCACGGGACCAGTAATGGACGGTAAACATTATTCGTTTGTCGTAATTATGTGAACGCAAGCGATTACATTCAGATACATATTAAAATTGGACTCGATGTTATACAAACGAATATCAATGTTGGATGCTTGTGATGAGAAACCAACTGAATTCATATTTCCGTACGCATTGTCCATGGTGGTGTGATGAGGTGACGTCACTAGCCGGCTTCTCCCGACGCTTAGGACAGCACGATCGCGAGAACTATTATTAATATTATCAGCGTAACAGACAGGCATATTATGATGAAGATTTTTTTCTGCAATGACAAAAGAAAAATAAAAAAATAAAATCTTTGCCATGAATGGACTTTTGCACAGTCGATGTAAGCTTGTACGATGTTTAATAAACAAAATAATTTAATATCGACTGTCGTTATAAAATAAATGTGTATGAAATAAAGAATACGTGAAACTATTTTTGTTACAAAATCTTTTCTTTTGTAAGAATTATGTTTTGAGTGCTGACTAACAAAACGAATGTAGTAAGAATTAAATTTGATTTGAAATATTTATGGGATAGTATTAAAAAATAAAAATTATATTTTTTTCACATTTTCAGCACTCTGATATACGAGTATTATAATTTACAGCTGTATTTAAAAGCGATATTGCCACCACCATGCCATCACAAACAGCATCTAACACATGTAGTGCACAAAAGCACAAAACGCTATGGAGCTGTATGCAAGTGTGGATCAATCATATTGCGTTTCATTATTATAGCTGGTATATCGACTTTTTAAACCGACTTCAAAAAAGGAGGAAATTCTCCATTCTTCGGAATCTTTTGTTAATATTAGTATTGTAAAAAATATTCTTGAATTACTTAATAATGAAACGAATATAGCGATATATAGTAAAAGTTATGTATTCTGATAAACGAAAACTTATATCACTTGATATGACTTCAATTTAAATAACATTGACGTTAAACATGTTATAATTATTAAATATACATATTTAATGTTAGATTTCAAGAAATTTGCAGTCACTTATGATTGTTATTCGTTGATCAGTATACAACTGTCTACAGCACTAAAGCTTTGTGACATTCGGAACCACCTCAGGAATCATACGACGTTCATTTCCACGAGTTTTTCATTGCATTGATGAAGTATTTTTCAGCCGTTTCAAGACGCATGCAACGTGCTTTCTCAAAAATGAATGCGAAGAAGTCAGTGCAGTAGAAGAGTTTATTGGAAATAATCATGAGCCTCTGACGGGGTCTCACATTAATTGTATTATTTTAGAGTTTTTGTAGCTGATGACTAGATGTAGATGCTGTTATTCGTCTGCTGCCGAGTAGAAGTCTGTATACCGCCTCAAAACCATCGTGTTTAGTATGTATTAATTTGGTAGTAAATTGAATAAGTGCGGCCGGAGGCGTGGATTACCTTTCGCGCCTTGATCATATATTGGCGGGCTTTACTGATCTCCTGCCGGCCGCTGCCCACGTAGTCGCCGGTCTGCGTCACGTGGTACTCGATGCGGTCTACCAGCTCGCCCTGCTCGGCTAAGGTAACGACGCTGGGAGGGAGCAGGACCGCGATAGTACCAGTTACCACACACCGGTGCATACCGCCGATTGGTTCATACGATTTTTGACACAAATACCCCACAGCGATATATGTTACGGGAGCCGACGGAATAGAGGCTGAAGTGGAAGGTTAGATGGTTACGAGGAGATCGAACACGAAAACCGCAAATTAAAATAGCCACAACGAGTTTCCTAATCGTTACATATACAAAATAAACAGCAAACCGACACACGTGATAGACATTCAGTGTTAATATTAGTACACCACTCGTAGATATATATCACAGTTCATAATACGTAATACATAATACACCAAGACATTTGTTACAAAACATATGAAAACCAATATATGCGATAGTTAAAAGGCAAATTACGCACACACCAAGTAATTCATAAATAAGTGAGACACACAATCAAAACGTTAGGTTCAGAAGCCCGTTACGACCCAGTGTTAGTTTGAGCATTATAAACAGTCAGAACACAACAGTTAAAGCGTATTCGTGTTAGTACATACAAGGAGTAAAACAAACAACAAAACATAGTGTGAACCAATCACCGGATAATCGACATGGACAAATGCATAAATAAATTGATCGAATTAAATCATTCACAACATAACGTGAAACGGGCGGGGGGGGGGGGGGGGGGGCAGGGAGCGGGAATGCGGCGGGACGGGTACACGGACGGAGTTCGGGCGGGGACAAAGAAAACAAAACACAGATTAATAATGAATGAATCGACATCGGAATGATAACTTACCCGTCGAGCTTTGCTCTGATATTTTAGGGCCTTCTTTGTGTCTTGTGTGGCGGTTTGGACATAGTCCACGGCATGTTCTACATGATATTCAATGCGGTCGATCATTTCACCCTGTATCCATAGGAAGAGATTTAGTGACACAGACTAGGCCTCTAGTTACTGCTAGAGAGGGACAGCTACCATCAGTTGTTGGGCAGTATGGGTAGTCAGAGTGAGAGATATAGAGGGTGTAATGCGTGTAGTTTGAGTTGACCTGGCTCTCGACGAGCATCGCCATGTCCATGAACATGTCGTGGAGCTCGCGGATGGAAGTCTCCAGCTTGATGATGTCGGCGTGTCGCGCCTCGATGTCCGCTAGCGTCTGCTTGGCCTGCTGCGTCTCCATTATAATCTGCAATCATACGGAGCTTCATTTACTATTATGTCTTTATTTATTATCTGACTCAATGTTTTTTTTTTCAACATTAAAGAACTAGCAACAGTCTAACAAAGGTTTCATCGATAAAGTTTTAGTTCCAAAATAACTTTTCATTTTGTCTTGTCGAAAATTATTTATGTCCCTATCAACTGTGGCATCGTTTATGTATTTATTTCTACACTTAATACCAGAGCTTAAATAAAAGTCCTTATTAATTACCAAATGAGGTCGCGTATTACTAAAATAGAAGTAGAAAATAAATAATTAGGTTCATGTTTCTCATATTAATATTGTAACAACATCATAAATGTAGTAAAATCATTGGAATTTGCTGACTAATCATTGTTTTACTTTAAATTATTACACCAAAATTCTGAAAATAATCTGTAGTAACTTTTCTAATTCTTAGCGATGGGTAAAAAGTTAATTCTAATATCAATTTTCGATTGCGAGTATACCCTGATGCTAAACCTACTACCTACCCATAAATAAATACGCCAAACGTAACTTTAAAAATGAATCTGTCCAAGCGATTCGATAAATAGCACGAAGCTAATGAAAACAATCTACGCCTATTTATTATTTTTGCTGTAAATCCACTCATCACGACGGAACAACCCGTCGAGCAAAATGTAAACAAATATTTTTCATTCCAACTTCACCGGCAACAGCGTGGTATAAAAATAGTACACGCTGAGCTGTTTTAATTAACGGATTAATACCGTAAGCATTGCTTTGTATAATCAAAACAGCGGGAATGTCATTACATGTGCGCGCCGCTAACTCTGTACTTACTAGTTAGTGCAGGAAGGTTCTGCGAGTTAATTTATTGCAAAAACGTATCTGCTAACTAGCTGCGAGCATGTATTAGTTGGAGAGAAATTGTAATTAAGCAAAAACGTTTCCGAGGACGGCTCTCGAGTAAAAAAACGATGGATAAAAGTTGGATGAATAAAATGTAATATTTGAAATTAAATGTAATATTACGGTTGATCGTGTGGTTTCATCAACTCGTAACTTAAATATTTTAACTCCAACACAAATGTGCCGGGAAGTTTGGTTAGATTTACAATAACCGTATCGAAGAAATTTCTAATGTTTTCTTCATTGACTAATACTTGCTAAAGGGAGCATTGCATCAAGGGAGTTAAAATCCTTAAGTATTCTTGACGATAGTCTTGATGTTAACATGGCAAACCTACGAACTCTTACCATTGTATGTAGGTATGTATGTATCAGCCCTTATACGTCCCACGGCAGGGCACGGGCCTATTCTACAATCGAGAACTCGGTTGAGAGTGGTTAGGCCATATAGTCCACCACGCTGGCCTAGTACGGGTTGGCGAACTTTACACACCATAGTGATTTTACAAATCGCTATGGTATGCAAGCTTCTTCACGATGTTTTCCTTCACCGTTATAGTAGTACCCTTACCATTGTCAAAGTAAAGGCTATCATCAATGTAAATATATGCAGCCGAGTGGTAGATACCATAGAAGTCAATATAAGTGAGCGACACTGACCCCCTGAGTGAACACAGCGGAGTTGCCCTGCTCCAGCATCTCTTCGAGCTCGTCGTCGGTGGTGGCGCGGCCGGTGATCTCGAGCTGCCGCTGTATCCTGCTTTTGCAGCGGTCCCTGTAGTCCGTCTGCGTCCGGTTGTACTCTGTCATCACCTCGACGAACTTGCGGGACAGCGTCGAGTGCTGTGTCTTTCTTATCCTCAGGTCCGCCGATGATTTGTTCGAGTGCTCTTCTTGTTCGATGTTCTGCTCTATGTCTGCGGATTCACGAATTGTTACGATTAATATCAATTTCTCATTTTCTGAATTATTACGTATGAGCGTAATAACATATACATTAACTACTTACGTTTTAATTTTCCTCTAACTTTGTTGGCAGTTTTCTTGACGTCAGCCATGAGATCTTCTAATTCATGCTTTGTTTCTGAAAACAACAAACGTTTATTGAGTAAATGAACGCATTATTATAAACATAAATGTTTCGCAAGGAGTTTCTACAAAACGGGCACGATATTATAAACACAATCAGTAACAGCCCGTTCCAACATTAGTTTAACTTCACAAAGTTGTTTTCCAGAATTCGCTTTCGTGAGGATGGAACAAATGCAAAATAAGATTATCTTTTTGTAATACTGAATAAAGTTAAATTATGTTTGTAATGCATGTATGATAATAGACACAGAGTTAGTTATATGATTATGAGACATTCAGCAAATTTCATAATAATTATTTATTGCTTTACCATTATTGTTTCAAGATTTATTTGTTTCGAGAAATAAGATATAAAGTACCTAAGTAATCCTAATCATAACAAAGAGATATCTTAATGAAGTACACTTATCCAGTCCATTAGTAATCTGTAATAATGAACAGAGTTACATCAATAGATAACATCCAACAAAGCGGCAGATACAAAAACTTGCGCCATTACGTCAGAACTAGGCGGCGTCCTCACAGCTTTCGTGTACATGACCGAAACTTACTCCGCAACAAGTAATCGCGTTAATGAAGGCACAATGCTTCCATGTTACTAAGTCTTATTGAACAATTACAAGCAACTTTGTTATACGTATAACCAGACGTATAAGTCTCATAAGATTTGTCTTCCATTCATTTATGTCAGTTCATTAAACTTCCAGAGTAATGACTTCTATCTTTTCTTCCACAATAACGGCGTGAACATCCTTTGTTCAGCTAATGGTATCCGTTCACTAATGTCACCAAACATTGGATTTTCTGTTTTAGTTCCTCTTTACAAAGTTTTATTATCATGACCTACGCATTTCTCTTTACTATTTCGTAATTTTTCTCCTCACAAATTCTGAACGTAATCGTTACGGAATATAAATTGAGCCGACTTGTAATTAATACGGATATTCAACAAGCTGAAATATTGTTGACGTAGAGTTTTTGATCGACAACGACGTCGGATGAAAGGAAAATGATCTCTTTGCGCAAATCTCCACGGCTTTTCCGATAAGTGTGGCTTCTCGGTCCGAAAGTAAGAGCACGTCTCATAAAAGATTTGCGAACTTATCCGCATTTGAAAGTAACCCATGATTGCGCTGATTCTCAACCACGCAGGAGCTTTTATAAATATTCTATTTTACTTTCACTTTTGTTTCGCGGCCTTATTTGCTTTATATTAAATTTCTTTGTGATGCCGGTATATTCCTAATCGCAGATTTATTTATAATACTGTTCTGTATTAACATCGTAGAATGTGATAATCTACGATGTTAATACAGAATATTATTAATTCCGTATATTATAAAATAATTACCACGTAATTATGTGCCTCAAATCTTTTGTTCTTTATAATTGAAACTGATGGCTTCAGTTTTCAATTAAGTACACAAGGGGTCTTTTATAATAGGTCTAGAGATACATATAAAATGTATTTGCTGCTTGTTTATTTAATCCAGTTTTTATCTCCGAGAAAATTGCCAACTCCTATCACGCAATTTCCTTTTGTGTTCGAGATTGGCTATCTTAAAGTCTCAGTTGAATTTCGATCACCGAAGTCTCTCCCATTACATAGCAACTTCTAAACTTTCTTATATAAATACAGCCCTAGACGAACCAAAGAAAGAAAATTAACGGAAAAATCCGTCCCAGCTTTTACGGTCTTTTTAAAATACAGCGGTCCATAAAAAAGTTTGTAAAGTTTATAATTTAACTGCGGTTGTCCTGTGTTCGGTGTTCGCCAGTCGATTTTCGCAAACTTAGGTTCGTTACATTGTGTTCGAGATCAACTGTTTGCTAACGTTGTTGGTGTAATGTAGCTAAATATTCGCCGGCTATTTTGTAGGTTTTCAACACATCAGTGCAGCTCGAGCCAATGTATCCAGTTTGACTCGCTACATATTTGCATAAACTATTGGATCCGTTCACGAGCAAACAAGCGCATAAATTGTCATCGGCGAATATCCAGCGCTGGCGTATATATGAACTTGTGCTTTCTTCTAAACTTAAATGGCTTGTTTCACTATTACATATATATTTTGTAGAACTACAACGTTACATAACAGGCACACAACTACAAATGTAACATAATACATAAATACAAAATATAATCCTATTTCCATAATTTCAGTCAAAGTGCCACTAGGGTTTTGCGGCTATCATAATTATTTGACGCATAACTAAATATATTGAGCCTGTAGCTTTCAAGGTTAATTATGAAAATTGCTTAATTCCAGGCTAAATTTAATATTTCCTTTGTTGAACGTGAGCACTCTAGGGTAGATAAATTCTCGCCTCGAGGACCATAGGCCAGACGTCGTGTGAGTGAACCATTTCCCCAACACCGTTGTTACAAAGGACACTCCCAAGGGCGTTATTATCGCCTTAGTGTGGCAAAATTTGAAAGTTAGCATATGCCTGTTCATTTTGCGCTCCTAATGCGCGACGAGTGTATCTTAAAAGGATTCACAGAACGTGAAACTCGTTCGTATAACAATTTTCATGTAGATATAAAACTGTACGAGGCGATCAGACGAAGCGTCGGATATTTTATATTCACTGAAAATATTCTCCTTTTTCGTGGCACTTCGTGATATTCATTTATGAAAATAGAAGAGAAGAAAAATGTATTTTAGGATGATCGTCTTAAACAATCATGTCGGTTGTCAAACAATGGTACGTGATGCCTAAATCGTAAACAATACTAAAGGATTGTAACGTGAATACAGTTTTTCATTTTTATTGGCAAATGTTTAATGGTGACCGCGCAGTAAATTTACGAGTTGAATAAATTTACATATTGCCGCCTGTTTATGAGCTTTATTGGACCATACAAAATTATGTTAGCAATAAGCCACAGTATAATGTTTTGAAATAGGGGTTGAAAGCTAGCGATACCAACATGTTTCATTAATAATGCTAATATTCGTCTTTCTGTGGTTCAGGATACATAAATATGTCTTATTTTATTTCCTTTACGCTGGACTAACATTATTTAAATTTAATACATTGGTACGATATAACTTGTTGTTATAAAATATATTGTCACTTGAGGCGCTTACCAATATGTCCATTGAAGCTTTTTAAGCCACTAAAAGATAACAGTATTATAAGATAATTAATATTTTTAGAAAACTAACTATTATTTAAAAAATATACGCCACGCTATTTTATTATTTGCTATTGTTTTGGAGATAATAGGTATAAATTAATATCAAACAACAAAGTTGACAATCAATAGTATAATTAAATAGCTTAAATTATTAAATATTTATTTTAGGGTGTTACAATTCAAAGGTATTTTCTCAGATATCGGCAGGAAAAGAAAAAATACAATTTCATGGCTCTTTCAAAGTTGATCCTTTTTGTCTGATTACTTTCAAGAAAAAACTCTTCGTATTCTTAGTAGTTTGTTGGTAATCAATACTAACAAAATGAAAAAGCCCACGCCGTAGAAAGTTGATGGATTTCAATTTTTTTTTTGGGTAATACCTATACTATACAAAACAGTATGACACTGTATCTCAACTAATTACAATATTTATGTGCCATGTATAGCCACTTTTATTTTAATTCCAATTAGATAAGATTATTAGATACTTGTCTTAGTGAGAACCCACGCACATGAAGATCTTTGTTATCGCGTTTCCTTCGGTAACTATAATTGCCCGGGGTCCAATAACATTTCCTCTCCAACCCTTATACTTCCCCGTTAAAAGCCATCCTGACGACCTCCCTATCTTCCTATTATCGCGCAGGTCTCATGGTAATACATTATTCTAAAAATCTTGTAGCCAATAGTAACAATAATATTTAAATAATTTATTTGCAATATAACGCATCTGGCACATGTTTATGCACTTAGTCGTAAATAAACTATGTATATAACTATGTTGCAATGTAACGAAATCGCTCGAGATTAAAAACTACGTGCAGTTTTTGTTATCCTTTCGAAAATTAGAACTCAAAACTTCTTATATTATTTGCTTACCGCGGGCGATGCATGAAAATAGATCCTAAGAAGCCCGCAATGGTATGCACATACTGTCAATCACACACATGACACAACATTAACAAGTACAGAGAAAAGGAATAGAAAGCTACCCATCAACAGAGTACGTCACGAAAAGGTAACATCAACGTTTTACGTTACACATAGCCAATCATCTTTCACCGTCCGTCGAATTGAAACTATCCATTGAACACGATTCATTCATGACTGCGAAAACACGATCAATCATTGCCAAGTCGATTGCTGAAAGCTATTTGGAGATACATTATTCTTGGAACTTATGACTTGGAGATAAAGTTAATGTTATGTTTGATTTCTCAAGTAAATAAACTTATGGGTGAGTCAAAATATATTATCTGCTCTTTAACGAAGTTTTCTTGTTTGGTTTGCTCATTATTGATTATTAAATTATGATTTTGAACCAAGAAATAAAAATATTATGTATTGCGAACCATAATTTTTCCTTATACAACAAAATGGTTAACCAAAGTTGGTCCAATATATAATTTTCCTGTTATATTAATACATTATGTAGAATCCCAACAAAGAAATGATCTCATATTGAATATTACTGTGTGGCTTATTACGCAATTCCATGACGTGTAATTGAAGTTACCAAGGTAATCTAATTTCACGGCGTACAAAACCCCAGCGAATGTCCCTATTGTCACCGCGGCCAAAAATAAAGCGAAGCCCTATTCCCGGGAGAAAGTAAACTCAGTTGTTTATTTTTCATGTCACGTAAAAATTTTCACAAATAGATGTACGACAAACACGTAACATTTAGAAAAAGGATATTTTCAAGCGCCATTGCTTGAAAAGTAATGATGTACAAAATGTGTTATAAGGGTGCAAGCAGTTGTTTAAGTTAATAAAGTATTATCACGAACCAGTACGCTATTAGCGATTGAAACGATGGCTTATTCGAAGCTATTTGGGTCGGGTCGACCGCTAATCGCGACCATTCGTGACGTTGATCCTGACTAACTACACTTTGTTTATACTTTGATATATCTTTGAGATGTCAAGATTATAAGTGCGTGATAAACCGAAAAATTAATTATAGATTGTTGATATTGTAGATATTTTATTAATTTTCTTTTTAACTTTCAAATCTTTCAAGATATAGACTGATTTCCGGAAAAATAATTAAAGATAAGCAATGAAGTATTTGGTATATCACATTACCTAACGCTAAACGGTTGAGCCCAAACTCTACAAAACTACGAATTATGATCGTATTCGAATTAACAAAATGAACATTAAGACAAAAAATATTTCTTACAGTTTACTAAGTCTATGCCATAAAAAAGTAAGACAAGGTCGGCAAAAAACATTTGTTGCGTCCAAGGAGGTACGCCGCGCCGACTCGACGTCGGGTCAGTTAATTCAAACTAATCTCGGGTTAAAATCGACTACAAACAAGGCTAGCTAATAACTCGTTCCCCTGAAAATACAGCGCGGTCTTATACCACAGTTTTACCATCAACTTTTAAAATGCGAATAATATAAAAATACAACGAAACCCGGTCCACGCGTGGCCACTTAGTTGGTTTCGTGAAAATATTTACAACGAACGTGACTGAAATTTACCTTAATTAAATGTAAGCAGTACATTTTTAATTAACAGAAGAGCAATAAAAATAAACGAGTACAATTTTATCATTTATATTTTATTTCCACTCTGAAGTTATGAGCTTTTAAAATATCTAGCATTTGGAAAGTATGCACGTCATTTCTTGCATGTCAAAGGCATTTGGAAGATGAATATAAAATATTATATTACATCTGTGATTAGTGTAGGAGTAATCTCTGCTTGTTGGCATATTATTAAAATGTTACTGCTATAGAACATTCGAGAGAAGGAACAATATCCCGAGACATTATCGTGAAAGTCAGACGGACGCCCCCACGTCTACGTAAATGCCACCAACTTCGCCCTTCAATTTACTGTGTGGGTTATATTGCGAACTAAGTCGGACCAGCCCACGCTGTCCACGCCATGCGACACCAATACCAATAAATATCCATGAACGTGGCCCAGCAAGAAGACACGGGATATTTTTAGATGAATATTATCACCAAAATAGAAAACTTCGACACGCTTTTATTAAAGCCTGGAAAAGCTTTCGTGGAAGGAATTAATTTAATTAAAAATTACGTAGTCTATAAATAAGTGAAATTTGCGGGAACAAAAACATCCTGTGGAAATTCTTGTAAATAGGATGTGAATTACCCCAATCATCTCCGTAAAGCAAAACCAATAGTAACAAAGTGCTCTCAGAGTGAAATGAGCAAATGGTTATATAGCTTTCAACATACTTCCCGTGCGCCGAGGCAGGGGCGGGGAAATTTAATTACAGTTTTATTTAAGGAAACATTTTCTTCATATTTGCCGTCGCTGGTAAGTTTAATTATTTTCTCACAGGTCACGCAACAATCTCGTGGCTACAGTGCGATCTTACAATGCGCCTACAAAAATAGCAACACCTTTACTGTCACTTATTTTGAGAACCTTTCGTCGACCAGTTACACTAGACACGGTTATTTATAACTATTTAATTCTAATAGTTATTTATTTGGTACACGTGTTGTTTACTTCATCTACTTTACAATTTGTAAAGCCACATTTTAATCACAGCCTGAATGACACTGTATTACAAAAATTGATGTCTATATTTCATAAAATATGAATATAAAAAATAATTTATATCGAAAAATCGTGAATCACTTCATCATGTTTTTTCTGCTGAGTTGTGCAACTCTCAGGCCTCATTAGAACTACTTTGATCATAAATATTCTGTCGCATCATTGTGTCAAATATTAGTTGTGAAATGACAGCCTCCGTGGCGCAGTTGGTTAGATATGGCCTGTGAAACGTAAGGCCATGGGTTCCAACCTCGCATCGAGACAAATATTTGTGTGATCCAGAGGTATTTGATTCGGGTCTGGGTGTTTATGAGACCCAAGTCTCTCGTACTTTCTGATACCCACGACAAAAGACTCGATCTTAGTGTGGGTCAGGACCATGTACACATGTGACTGTTGAATTTATTTATAAATGTTAGCATTGATTTCATAAACACACAACTGTATTTGTGGACCTTAAATAACCTCCCATTTATTCTTTAAACTGCTCATTCGATATTTTCCCATCTTACTGATATGGAATGGTCTTTTTAGCTTATTCAACTGATTCATTATGTATATATAACATATACATTTAAATGGCGATATATACTCACTTTCATCTGATTGCGGTGCTGATAGGATGGCACTATGCTTCTTCTTTACCTCTTCCACGTTGGCCTGAATCTTATCTATCATCTCTCGTATCTCTTCCACCTGTGAAACAATCAAATTCATATTTACAGATACATATACGTAAAAAAACATTATTTGATCTGAGACCGATATGACACACTAATACAACTTTAAAATAAATATGTCGCAAGACGTCTCCATTTCCATGAATAAATGATAGTGTTATGTCAACAATTACGTTTAATGTTATTGTCTGTAAAATCCACCCCTGTTATTTGTGTAGGTATCAACATTATTCAATATATTAATTAGAAAACTAATAATTACAGCGTTAAGTTTCAGAAATACCAGAATAGGGGTAAAAGCCTATTAAAAGTTTATATGGCAGCTTGTCTGGCGAATGTCGGCCAGTCGTAGCCGAAGTCATTAATTATTCGAGCAAGTTGAGAACTTGACCAGGCATCCCTTAGCTCGGCTGTTAATTAATCATCCGTTTTAATGTTATTTATTTTTTTACGTTGCATTGCAGTACGTACGCCGTTTATCTCTGTATCGGGCTGGAGTTAAAGAGCGCCGGGGAGTCTAGGCCGCGCGGCGACGGCAGCTGGCAACCCGCCAGCCTAACCTACAATCCGCCTTCGCCACATTTTATAGAAAACTTTAAAATAAGGCCGACAGCCTTATCTAAAAACTTCTTCACTCTAGAGTTTCACACACATTTTTTCATTGCACGACTTCCGTTTCCTGCGAGTGTTTCGAGTATTTTACATCTATTACAATTACGATTTTATTACTTTGTCCCAGATAATTAAGCAACCACGCGTTTATGCATGGATATTTGCATTACATTTAAGGTTGTCATTCATAGCGAAATTAATCATAAGCTTCAAGTAATTGAAATTCTTTGATTGCATTCATAATTACAATTAGCAAGCTATTCGGCGTTAATTACATAAGGCGGCTTCATTAACTCGGATATAAGTTGAAATCCCCCATCCATTACGAATCCACAATAGAACTGTTTCATTTCCTTCACAAAGAGAGTCATCAAACGTGAAATAATCCTTTCAACAAAGAAAGGATATTACGTGGCTTCCACAAAACATACATTGTACACACAGACGCAACGTAACAAATCCTCGATTGCAAAATTTATTCCGCCAGTAACCCCGCGGTTTAATTCCGCCAACAGATGAGTCCCCTTTTCCTCTGTGTAGTTGTACTCGACGTTAAACTCGGTTTAAGGGATCACTGGCAACAGTCCAACCGCAGAACAAACGCCGCTCAGTTGAACCAACACCGGTTTATCAATACGCTACAAATTCTTTACAATACCAAGTAATCATTTAATTAAACTTGTGACTTTTACTGGTGGTAGGTCTCTCACATGTGAGAGGCCATCTGGGTAGGTACCACCGCAATGTCAATTTCTCCCGTCAAACAGCAGTGTAAATACATTGTTGTATTTCGGATTGAAGGGCATTGTAGCCAGAGTAACTACTGGACATATTAATCATATTAATTATGTCTAAGAATGGCGAGCGCAGTGGAATGCCAAGCATTGCTTTGTAATTCAAGATGTTGTTTGGTTTTGCGACTGTTAATGAGCGGTCGTATCGCTTAACATCAGGCGAACGGCATGATCGTCTCGCTATTCATTGCAATTTAAAAAAATACTAAGTAATCATTTAATTAAACTTGTGAATTATTATTTTATGTCGCGGCTCAACAAATTAAAAATAATTATTAAATATTTTATCACAAAAATAGCTAATGAGAATAGCATTATCCTGTGAAGTATCATGTGTGATTCATATTACGCTCAAATGTTTGACTGTGGCGATTTGATGCTACGTCAAAAGCCAGCGTGATTCACGGGGAAAAACGTTTGTATGTAGAAAAACGGAGCATAACATTACCATCGAATTATTTGCAATTAACTTATTTACATTTATCATTAGAGGGACGTGTTCGCTCGGATGGTTTGCGGACATTATCTATGACAGCAGGGGCCATAATGCACTTATGTAATGTTATCAGATATTAAATGTTTTACCTACATTCTTTACGTACAGAAATGTACGGCCAGTAATAGCGATTCAAATATTATTCGATCGTGTATTAAGTCCAGACATTTAAATTCCGTATGGAAATTAATAATATGAGTAATCCAAAACCGGTATGTTATCTACAATAATAAGTATTAAGATAACGTAGTGTCATATTCGGTATATTGGAAAGCGATAACAAGAAACATTCGCCAATCGAGTTGATTACAGACAGAAAGGCAAGTTCACGGTCGGAATTCGGTCGGGTCGATACAAAACCGTTGAAATCGTCTCGTGAGCTGCGCGACACTCCACATGACTCACCAATTAATCAGATTACCGCGATAACCGATATCGGCAACACGCCAACCGATAACCGTCCGTTTACCACACCGATATTAATAACAGGTACTAAACTAACTACGGTGAGTACGAACCCATCAGTTGGAGCTTAGCCTTAAAGCGTGATGGTACAAATACCCATTACCCTGAAGCATCCTGATAACATTATCGTGCATAGCATGCAGTGTATTGTTTGCTTAGTACATATTTATTTATGCATGCATTTGCAGTTGCCAGGCTCGGCGCTACGCTCGCACATTACGGTACGTCAGATAGTGGTTTAATCAAATTACGCGCTTAGTAAATGTGCGTACTAATGAAATAATGCGATATTTGCTGTACTTCAGCACATACGTGCCGAGTAAATCCGCGCATACGTAGATTTATACCATACCATTTCTTTTTGTCGTCTGTATTGAAAACTAATTTCATTTTCCTTTCCGTAAAATTCTCTGTTTGAATTTTAACTTATTTTCGACGATTGTAATTTATTAATGTCTTTTGATTTTGATAATATTTCATCCACAACCCATTTGTTGTCTAAATTCGAGGACAGTTTCATCCGACTCGCTTCAAGCGAATGTATGGAACGATTCCAAAGTCAAATTGTTTGCACATGAATCTACATAATATATTGAAAATTACTGAGTAGAATAATGCAAATAGGGCACGAACCGCATCCTACTCGGGGTGTGCGGAACATTACGTAGCCGGGAGACTGTTGTTCGGATGTGATGGGAAATAACAATAGACTTACAGCGTCCGCAAGCACCGTGCCTTTGTGACCCAGAGCTTGACTCGTCGACTTAATATAACTTCTATACAATACGCTGCCACTGATACATTCAGAGTTAGACTAGGCTAACGCATCAGTGTATTTTCCACGGAAAGTCCAAAATAAATAGGCAAGCTTGTAAAGTGTAAATAACAGTCATTTCACTGCTTCGAGTATGTTTAATTGCAATAAGTGTTTCCACAGGAAACTTAAGGAATGCCAAGCAAGATTCATAGGCGTTGACTCATTTTATTTATTTCGAACGCAGTCCATTTTGTAATTAAGCTAATTCCGTATTAAAACCCGCTCGCGCGTAAAAACAGATAATCCGGCGTTGCGAGTCTCCAACACGATTATGCTGAGGAGGCCTACGAAATTACGTCCAAGCAGTCTTTTTAAAGCAGCTCAAGTGGTCTGCACGACTGATGTCATATAATTGTATGACGTAAGCGAGATGCCCTGGCGTGTTCTCGTGGCGGTCGCCGTCGGTCGCAGTCGGTCGCCACGTCGCGTCACCACTACCGAGTGTCACCATTCGAGTACATCTCCTACACACGCGATAATAACATGTAAATGAAACCTACCATTATGATGAATACCAAGCACTGCCTGAATATTTATGATATTCGTGAGTGTGTTGCGGATTAAATGGAAATGTATGTAAAATTCAAGTCACGACTTGACGCTGGTGACGTCACGTGTATCTTATTTTTTGACACTTATTTAGACTTATTTTTTTTTTATTCTGGCACGACATAATGACTGCACTACACGTAAGCGCAAATGCCGTGCAGGCAGAGTATCGAATGGTATCAGACGGCATTCCCATGCCATTTGATACAATAATGCCAGTCTGCTAAGATGCCTCTTCACACTACAGCGGAAGGAGCCAGGATTATAGGAAATAGGGAAAACGCGTGACGGCAAACAATTCCACAGCTTGACGTTGCGGCATAAAAAAATAATTTCCGAACTTTTTAGTTCGTACCGAAATGGTTTGAACCATCAAACTATGGCTTCGCAATCCAGCACGCGTGGTTCTGTTTAGGAATGGAGAGATAAATGTATATTAAAGATACAACAACAAATGTGTCAATGCACTGGTGTCTAGTGTAAAATCAGATGCTCATGCAGCAAAAGGATTTCCTTACATTACAGTAACACAATAAGGTTTGTTCCCACAATTAATATAAAGTGCAATACACGATAATATCAGCTGCATTAATGAACGCAGTAATGCCTCGAGTCTTTGTGAATAATGTGGGAGTTTGTGAGCAAATTACATACGTGTGCACGATTATACCACAACCATGCTTTGCCAGTTAACTGAATCTTTGATGAACTGCAGAAAATATTATGGTTTAACTGAAGGGTAGTAGGCTTCGGAAGTAAATTTACACATTACTTTTCTTATCCTGGCGCCGGAATATAATTATGTGACACCTGCAGTGTAAATGGACTGTTGAGTTTCGGATTGAAGGACATTGTAGCTAGAGTTACGCGCAGTGGAATGCCAAGCATTGCTTTTGTATCGCTTACCATCAGGCGAACGAAATGCTCGTCCCGCAACCCATTGCAAAAAAAACCTGCATGAGATGATTATTTTTGCAGATTAACATAATTAGAGAAACCGGATACAAACTGGCTGAACCCGAAGCACGGCACACTTACGTGTGTCACAATTTCCACCATCGTGTGAGACAGTTGCTATCCAAACAATTCTCAGCTATATTCAGCTTAAATTGATTTCCCCGCACAATGCGAAGTTAAATCAAGTACTCGGGTAATAGTTGAGGTCAGCTCGGAGCGGAATAAAAGAGAAGGTAGCGGAAAATGCACGGGCATTGTGATAAAGCGACATGGGAGGCTCCACAGTACACTCGTACTTAGTTAAATTACGCTGCACAGATAGCTAACGATCGACATCACTCATCATTAACCGAGATGGGACAAATACATGCATGTATGTACTGTGTACCGCCGTAGTTTGTGTAAAAACATAGACAGCTAGGGCAAGTTGACTAATGCCGCTATTTTACAATAATAATATCATTAAAAAGCGTACTACAGCTGAGACCCTGTTTATTGCCACACGCTAGCTATTGTAGAATATTAGATCTGAGAAATATTTAAAAAAAGACTATCTTCAACTAATTCATATTTTCAGATATAATAAACTAAACTATGAATATGCTACTAGTGCAGTCTCTTGGAAAAGTCAATAAAATATTAATTAGAGACGGGAGGTTATGAGTCTAGACTCTAGACTAAAACCGATAGAGTGTCAACCCTTTTTGAGCTATCCACAGTTACGAGGCATAACGACTACTGTCAGTGCCAAATGGCGATAACTGAAACCCACGGATTAATACGCTCTGCGAGGTATAGAGGGGCTTCAGATTATATCCGTTATTAGATGATCTAGAGACGTAAACACGTAAGTATTAGTCAACAGGCAAATGCGATGAATAACCACGATTTTTTCCAAGAAGCAGGTGGACGGAAGTGACTTATCAGTTGAGGTCATCTGTACGACAGAACGGTCAAAGGTAGTACACGTCCATTTCTAAAGAATGTACCGAAAAAACCGACGTATGAAGTGCCACCGCGAGTTTTATAACTATTTTATGAGATACCGATATATAACGGAAAGTAGGACATTAGCTATAAAAATTTAATATCTACATAATAGTGGGGTTGGTGACTTGTCGAGGGCGCCTGTTGTATGTCGTCAAGTAGTGGATAAACCGCTCGTATGTACTCATACGGTCACGTGTGGACGTGACACTCGCTGTTAGCAAAGAAAGTGTTCCGTTTTAAATATTTACCACTTTCACCAATTTCACACGAGTATGAATTTTTAATAACCTTTAAATTTTATAAAATAAAACTTATTCTAGGTATTATTGGAGTAACACACGCAAACTACATTTCACCGATCACTTAGTGGAATCGTAACAAACAAACCGACTCTCCATGCCGTCATTTTACCATTTTTGAAAACAATACTGAACTTAACACTGTAATTGCCAATGTTTAGTCATTTTAGCCCCAACAGTCTTTAAAATAATTACTATTTCATCGAACAAGAACATGTATTTCTTATATAACAATAGCATGGCATTTGCATATAACATTTTAATGGTTAGTTGTAAATACACGGCGAGTATTCAAACAGTCTCGACTCGTAAACTGGCACTTCCCGTGCTAAAGGACGCTAAATATTACGTTATGTTTAATGGCACTGCACTCGAGGCAAACACTACGAGATAGTACAAATAGTTGTTACACTCGGAAATTTCAAGCTGCACCTCGTATCTCACTAAGGGCCGGTTTCAGAGGTTGTTGATAAAGTTCTTGATAGTCGATTTGATATTCATCTGTCAGATAAAATACCAAATTCGACCGAGATTTATATATTGCCTGACAGATGAGTACCAGATAGCTAGAACTTTATCAAGAACTGGTCAAACTGGCCCCTAGTAGTGCAATTGTTATTTGTAACTGTCAAACTTTATCTAGTACATTGAATCATAAATGTTTACTATCACTGTATTGTAAACTGGGGTGTGACCTCCAACCGTCACCTTTACGCTTCAACACAACTGCACGTGCCCGGGTTGCAGTGTATTAATCAATTGAGGAAGTTCTGGTGTGATGGTTTACAAACCATTGCAGAGAATAAATCGTCTAGCCAACAAAAGCAGGCGTGAAGAATGAGACAAAAAAAAATATATCTTGCGCTCTTTAACCCGCATCAAGATTTTAATAAGTGCTGACAACATCGATATTCCTGAGGTAAGACAAACATTCAGGTGTAATTAGAGGTGACAATGATGATTGTAAATTAATTTGAACACAATCTTGATCTCCTAAATAAAGGAGTAGTAAAATTTGAAAAACTTTACCAAAAGCATTTTTTTGTGTCTTCGTGCTCTAACAACATTAGGCGATATAAATGTTCTATTCGTGTTAAATTAACAATAGCTTCTCCTCATAAAGAACACAAATGAGGTGTTTATTCATTAACAAGACACCGCCGCGCGAAGCCTCGAGTCCGAGCTTTTTAAATATAAACACTTGATGCAAATGAACCGGAGCGATTCTCCAGGTGAGACTGGCTAAATACAAGGATGAATAAATTTCAATCAATCATGCGCCGCATACTTTTTGAATATACCGGGTATCTCAAGACTGCTACCGAAAACGAAGCCGGGTGGTAGTTTTAGTGACTACAAACACAATGTAACTAAAAATTTCGCAAAGAAACGCGACAATTATTTTTTATGATTTTTTAAATATCGTCATTTTTGGGTGGTAAATCCATAGTTTTAGCTAAAATAATAATTTAAACACTTTTGTACTCTAGATTATTTATAAATAAAAGGGCAAACACTATTATTTTACGAAAAAATGTATTTACCACCCAAATATGGTCATAGGAAAAAAACAAAAAAAAAAAAATTGTCACTTTTTTTTGCAACTTTTTCTATTGCATTGTGTCTGAAGTCGCTTAAACTACCACCCGGCTTCGTTTTCGGTAGCAGTCTTGATATACCCTGTATGAATACATAATACAGTATTTGCCGACTACGCCCGTTTTCGGGAATGTCGATTCGGCAAGAATCTTTGCTCGGCTAAAATCAAAATGTAGTTCTTGGTTGATTGTAGAAGAGTAAAAATAATTATTTGGTTTATGTACGAGGATATTTACATGTTACTTGGAAATGTCATTAATTTAAGACTAAATATGTACAAGGCTTGGGCATGTCGCCTCACTTTCATAAAACCAATATAAAATATATTATTTATTCCAACAACAATAAAACCACTATAGGCAATTTTGAAGTAGATTTAAAATAAATAATATTGTTACGTAACAAAACATTACGCATCAAATTGTTGCATTTGCACGGCTCTCCCGCTACGCGACAGATTTAGGTCGGAGTAGATAGGAAAACTTTAAATCGTTTTTCGTTGTCGTCACCGCTAAACTTTTATTTCAAACCCCTGGTTTTTGACGAATACCGAGTGCTTATTTATAGTTTATGTGTGCTGAAAGTTACAAGGATTTTGTTAACGGCTTTAAACTTTAAGATGGATTTCATTATGGAAACTTTTCGTTTTAACAAATTGAGCATAAAGAAAAATGAAAGGATTTTGTACTTTATTACTTTAATTTAAGTGCACTGTAATTTATTACGGCACTGCAATATATGTAGTTCTTCTACAAGGCATCTTACTCCCTTATTTCACTTTTGATAAAAATATAATTTCGTATTCCATTGCCTCGATCACAATAATATTCATAACTAGTCATGCCTCCAGGCGCCTTTTAACTTCACTAGATTATTTCTACTAAGGCAATAACTTATCTGTCAAATAAATCATATCCCAGCAGAGAATAATAACAGCCATGAATGAATACCCCCTCGAGATCGGGGTCGCGGTAAAAATCACCCGTTGCCTAATTGAGGCGTGTATTATTATGTTTGGCAAATGGCAATAGAATACCGAGCATGGACCCATAGAAATTAATTCGTCCATTTCGACGAAATAATTGACGACTGTTGACGCGATGTAGACAACGTTGTATATCAAACTTGTACAAAATAAAACAGGATTTCCACGTTGCGGTGGATGAAAATCATAATGCATACGTTCTGGCACTGACATAAATGTGAAAAATATTCGACACGAGATTACTCTCGCTCCGTAAACAACGTTGCTTTTCATGCGATACATTTGAATTTCATACGGTCGACTTTATTTGTGTTGAAATCAAGTGTAATATTTTTAAAAGCTATCTATTCTGAATATAATGTACCCATTTATGTCCCGTATGAAATCTAGTTGTAAAATATTCTTGTGTCGTACGATCCCCATTAAGGATACGATTGTTCCCTTGAGGATAAAATACGGTTTTCAAGTATTCTAGAATAATGAAGTTAATTTTTTAACATACATTCTTTAACAGCAAATTTGATATAAACAATATTGGACTCTAATTAAGTTACAAAGAATATGTATTTTAATAGGATAAAAAATATATTTCAATACAGCAGCTCATAAACCATTAACATGGGAGAGAAATAATTTCATCGACTAAACGTGAACGATGTAGCTAAGACTGTGTAGTAACTGAAAATACGATATGAATATGTATAAACATTATTGAACTGATTGTTGAACCATTATAACTGTGTCATTAATAAATATTTAAAATAGTTTTACTACGTGTGTGCAAAATGCAAATCCTCCCCTTGAGTGGAGGCAATATGCTAATCAGAATCACATCACGAGTTGTAAACATAGCGGGTTTCCCCGCTCTCCATTTATTTTCTAGAATTGTTTATTGTGGAATTGCAAACATAAATAGTTTGTTCAATGATTTTCGCATTGAGTTTATTTTTACAACACTTTTTTTTCTCAGTCTCAAATTAACCAAAATTCTGTGATTGTTTACTATTAAGCGATTGCACAATCTTTGAAATAAAGGGATGTTTATTAATTTACACTAGTAATATTTATACAAGTTGGTGATTGTCAGCACATTTCTCTTGCTAAGTTTCTTGTTTAAAACACACGAGAGCAAGCATCATCAATTCACGTTACGTTCGCGTATAAGACCTGTAAAGGTCGCCCCCATTACTTCATTATTTAATTGGCCGTAAGAGCACAATTATATGCTATTAAAGTGTGCCATTTTGTCAGAACACAACGGCATAATAGTGGAGGTAACACAATGGGAAAACAATACCGGAGCAACAACAGACTGAAAGTTTTATGCGACTGTGTAGATTGGAAAACTCATAGAAACGAGCCGCTACTCGTTAATGTTCACCTGCCTAGTTGCTAGTGTCTAGTGCCTGTAGCTCTGGGGATTTATACTTTGAAACAACACGAACTTCGAATGTTCAGATGTTCGACGTCCTGAGTAAGATATAATTTTTATAATCAATACTATTCTCTATTATACTTATAATTTATCCGTATTTAGTATATGATTACGACGCGAAGTACGATAAAAGATTTCAACATTTAATGGAGTATCTAGGCACATCAGTAAAGTTTGTATCGTTTTATATAGTGTAACCCTGTACTACACCAAGCCGCTCGCACCAACTTTTATACAGCAAATATTTTTATGTTAATAACTTAGCCAGCTTCGAGTTTTATGAGTTTAATGTAAAAAATTACACTATTTTATGCTACGGGAGCTTTGGTTGGCTTAATCCGTTGGGATACCGCCAAATCTGGCGATAAATCTTCCACTGAATAAATGTAGGTCGAAATTCGACATTTCCTAGCCAAGGCGGGTACCGAGTGAGTATCAAATATTTATTTTTCGTGGCGCTGCCGTGAGTAGCTGAATAAAACATACTTTAATGATAAGTAGCGTAGCAGGTTTGTTTAAGTCTGACGTACACGGACGCACTACACAAAATAAGAATAGAATAATATTCATTACTCCATAAAATAAATAATTGATAACTTTTTTGACCAAATATATACTAGATACAGGGTCCGTAACAAAATCACACGCCAAAAGCAGCTGAGGTTGCTTATACTTATACATTTGAATTTCGAACAATGAGATGTAGCAAAAAGCCTTAAAGTATAGTCAACTTCAGGTAACAAACATTTATTATGAACCATACTAAAATCAAATATGGCCACACGCTTATTTATCTTGCCGTTTTTTAGGCCGTTACTTATAATCTAGTGAATATTTGATCGAGGGAAAACTTACAAATTAAAAGGAAGAACCAGTAAAAACGTCTAGATTTTGCTAAAACCGAATAATAACTCCCACATTTAAAAACCGATCAATGCTTGATACGCAGTAATTTATATTGCATCGTCCCCGCCTGCAGGATTTATTTCTAAAAATAAAGTAAATTACCTAAGCTTTTAGACCACTGGATATCACCATGCCGTTTACGTTACATAAAATAATTTCTTTTGACACTATTAATACAACACTAAATCTAGTTTCCATGTCTGAAACATCTCCATTTGTAAATCTCATTAAATCTATGGTCATGTTTTGCAATTAACAATAAATCTGCAAACACAGCACGTTTCATAATCGATACATAAAGGAGAGTTGTGCATTATCGATTCCGACGTATATAGCGAAATCGTGACTCAGGTACCCAAACAATCTGAGTAATTGAATACAATACATCAAATTGAAGACTGAAGCATGTCTCGACTCGGCCTGCGGATTTTATTATTGCGACGGCACAAAGTTACGTCAAACTGGAACAAATGTCACAAAAGACTAGATGTAGAATGTCAAAAGTTTCATCTGCGCTCGAGAGACACCGAAAACTAAACTTTCTTGTCTAAACTGTCTTTGTAACAAAATTATATCTCTACAAACTATTGTTGCCAGGAGCTCCGGTGCCGCGATAATCTTGTTCTTACATACATTTGAATACTAAAGTAATTGTACTTTTTTGATAGTTTGACTAAGTGTTAAAGTAAAATTGGCATTTTAAAAAATGGTACAGACGCAATATTTTGCCTTAGTTACAAAAGTTTAACTGAACAATTAAATGACTGAATTTGTTAAATTGAATAAAATGTATCCATTTGTTCTTTATAAAATGTGTGTAAAAGTGACGCAATTGGATCATTTTATTACTACAACTCATTATTAATGTTTCCCTATATATTCTATCCAACAAACATTTTTATGGAAAAATCAGCCCTACAACAAAACTATAAGGTACAAAGTTGATAACTTGCCATCTAACCATCTCGAAATCATTGCTTTTAAACTAACGTTCACGAATATGCAATCGATAGTTGGTTTCGAGTAAATAAGAGAACAGCACCAGACGGCAGACGGCAGTCGCCACCCACTGCGCCCGCCATCGCTCTCGTTATGTCGAGACGGGTCGCCCAATACCGCTGACGTCATCCGCCTCCTTTTTCATGGACATTGACACTAACATGGGAGTTCGAGGCATGTATTCACTACTCATACAACTACACTATTCTATATAGCATAGTAATTAATAGTCGTGTGGCGCTGGTATATCTTATTTTATAGGTTAAGTTGGACATAAATCTGTCTGAGAGCAGGCTTGTTTATAGAAAAAGGTCGACATATCGCCCTCCAGAATTTGTAGCGTGGAGAATGGAACGGCAATTTCTTTCGGGTTTGGTGCAATTGAACGATGCGAGTTATTTATTTATTCAGCTTTCCTTTTGCTACGATCTATCTCGGAACATTGTTCTCTATATTTTTAGCTTTAACATAAAAATACAGCTGCATACGATCCAACATGGTATATCAAGACTGTGACCGAAAACGAATCCTAGTAGTAAGATAATTTTAGTGACTTTAGACACAATGCAAGTAAAAATTTTCACCCGAAGATATTTGAGTGGTAAATACATAGTTTTTCCTAAAATAATAATGTATACCCGTTTATTTTTAAAGACACTATTATATGCAAGGGTTTTAATTATTATTTTAGCTAAAACTATAGATTTACCACCCAAACACAATGATATTTAAAACATAACAAAAAAAATTTTTAGTTGCATTGTATTTGTAGTCATTAAAACTACCACCCGGCTTCGTTATCGGTCGCAGTCTTGACAAACGCTGTATAACCTAGGCCCTAGAAGGTATTTTGTATTTATTTTTCCTAATATTAACTTACACCAAAAATATCATGTAAAGTGTGATATGGCGGCGACATCAACGCTATAAAAAATAAGTATTCATATCGGACACCATTTCGGGTCCGTCATGATGGACATAAAACTTACCTAGCCGAATATGAGTCTACCGAATTTCACCGTTCACGTAAATTTAGTATTTTCACTGCTTTTGCCTACATTAGAAAACATCATTTATTTTGAAATACTTCGGTTTATTATTAAATATTTTGGTCGGTGAATGAAGAGTTATTATCGCAGCTATTTTGTTATACCATCATGTTTTTACCTTTTTAAATTTATCACGAAATAAAATACGTATGACTGGATAAGGACAAGACCCAACCGCCCAGGGCATCAAATATCACGATTTAAATGTGAAGAACCTCCTTACAATACGCGCCGTGTCAAGTAGCAAAGCCTTCTCACATCCGTCTCTTGAGTCTTGACCCAACTCAAACGTTTTATTATTGGCAACATAGATTTTTACAAGTAAATTTATCAAATCTGACAATTTGGTTGAATATAATTTACAGATTTATCAAGTAAAGCAACATATTCCAGTAACTGAATTTGCTAAGCATTCACCGATTTTCTGATGCAACGCATAACAATCATTAATTTCGTCACAGTTATCCTCAACTCGGGTAGTGGTGGAAATATAAAAAATCAATATACCAATGGTTTTTGTTATTAGTTAATCATACTTTTTGTGGCTGCGTAATATTCAAAAATGAAATCTACTAGTAGGTTGAGTAATATTTTCTCGCATATTGGATCAATAAGGTTACAGGAATGACGAGCCTGATTGTCTGACAGTATTATAAAAACTGTCAGACGACGGCCGCTTCCAACAGGTCGGTACAGAAATTCTCTGGGGAAGGCCTTTATTTAGCAGTCGACTTTTTGTGGCTGAAGGAGAATATAAAATGACTGACCTCACTGAAGAATTCATCCATGAAGCCGCCTTCGACGGCGACGTTGACATCGTCCGGTCCGACATCATCGTCGTCACTTTGCGCCTGGAAACAAAACAAATCTTAGTATTCATGCGGTTCATACCAACTAAAAATATCAACACATCAATATAGATCCAACACTGAACAGTCACACACATATCCTTGATTTCAAAGGAAGATACAAAGATTCGAGTGAGTCTTATGTTATGAAGGTCAGAAACTCTGATAGGATTTATGACCTCATAACATCCAGACCCGAAACAAATATTTATGGTTAACACAAACATTTGTAGCAATGCGGGGATGTTCCACGGACTTTTGTTTTACATGTTCTAAACTAAATGCGCAACCACCATCCTTCACACTACCAATAATTACCATAATCAATCCTACCGTCTTAAAATAAATATTGTGTCATGTTTGGACTTAACCCCAGTACTTTCGTAAATAATGTACGAAAAGATGTAAGCTTAATGTGGGACGAATAAGGGCGGATGACATAAAAGATCAAATATAAATGACATTAAGAAAAGGTCGAATAAGATTTCGGAGTAATCAGAACATCATGGCCGTTATTTTAGTGTCATAAAAGATAAAGAAATCTTATTGCTCATAAAATGGCTAAATAAATATAAGCCATTCTGTACAAAAGTATTTGAAAGTATATTCAGAATAGGTTATTTTAACATGGAGTAGTATTTCAAAGATAGCAACGAAATCTCTTCAAGGTATGAAATAAAAATATCCCGAAAACGCGACTCCTGTCATAACTCGCAAAGGCCAACATAGGACAGAGCACGTAAAGCAAAATAGAATCCACTTAGTTGAGGCGAGCTGGCTATTATTCAATTTATATGGGGCAGGACCGCCAGCGTACGCACAAAGGTTCGTTTGCACGATGCCATGGGATGTGTCAAATAATATTATTCATGTGATAATTTTACCAAAATAACTCCATTCCATGCTATATTATCTAACACAATATACATAGTAATTAGTCAGAAGCTAAATGGTAAGAGAACGCCTACAGCAGCAATTAATGCCAACAATAAACGTAATCTCAGCTTAACATTACTGCTAAGCACATAAATTATATACTTCGATATCTATTTAGATAGTATACTATACACAATCGATCATTGCTTAAAATATTAGGCATTGTTACAATACATATTTTCTTTCAAGATGGAAGAGAAAATGGATAAGATATAAAAAAATATCTGTATCAGCTGATTGATATGAAAATATTTAATAGGAACAAAGATAATCGAAGATGCTTATCATAATTGGAAAATCCATATATCAAGTTCTCATAAGTACGTTTAATCGACAGTCGTACTGAAGCAGCATCAGGATGCGTCGGGTCGTTCAATTTCCTCGTGACCTAATAAAGGTCATACCACCTATGAACATTAAAGTGCTTTACGATGTGTCCATTAGCTGACCCAATTACTGCCGTGTTTCGTAGTAAAATTATGAAAGCCGCGCCATTATTCGCGTGTGAAAGAGCAGGAAAGTATGCAAACCTCGTCTATTAAAAGCCGGACGGCGGGTCGCAGCTTTATGCAGCGGTCAGAGCGATGAATCATCGGCAATTGGAATTAAACTCATTTTAGTCATTAATGTTCATGAAACAGATTGTCGACGAGCTGCTATAACTGTTTTGATTTGTTAAGGGGATATTGTCGCTGTTCAGCGGCATGAAATTATCGAAACATTAATTAGTACCAAGGCCCCAATTAGTATTAATTCAACATGTGGTATTTTGGTGGCGAATAACAAGGCATTGCATCAACGCTCTGATCCGTGTATAAATGTGTAGTCTATAGACCATTTATTTTTAGTTGACATTTTAACGGCGAGAAAAGCTTAGTTTTATGTTACACGTGTATAGACGCCGTAAATAAATACAGCCTTATATTACAGAGGATAATTTGAGCAAACAAGCATTGAATTCAGGAAGCATAACATTAATTGGAACCCCCGCCGCCCACGCAGTTATCCTGATTTAACTAAATCACATAGGAACGAAACGACTGATTGTTTTTATGAAACTTCCGGCAGTAGGGTCCCGGTTTAAATTGTGACTCAACAATAAACTGTTATTGACTTGTTAGAATGGAAATGTGCGATGTTATATTTTAAATTGGCTTTTCGTGCGGGGAGGCGTGTATGAATGAGTTTTTACAACAAATACATGTGATTACGCGATGAAAGAGTGCAGGCAAATTATTACGATGCAATTAGCATACCTGTGTGGTAATATGTAATATTTAACGCTTGTTATTTTGACTTTACAAAACATTAATCAATAAAACGTAGCACCCTAATACGATACAGTAAAGTGAAAAATAACTGCCATAAATAACGCCAAAACCGACTGTATGCGTGTTGAAAAAAGTGTTTTATTATCCGATTTTAAAAATACTTAGCGATTCCATTCCTTATTCTTACATATCGCTATAATAGCATTTATGTTGGTGACATTATCGTACCATAAAACATTACAGTTAAAATTAAATCGCTGTTACGCAGTTGTCGCTATAAAAGACATCGAGATAAAAAGGCAATTCCGTTGATACGCAACGGTCGTACTATAAAAAGGACTCATCCAATTTGCTTGGAAACATTTTGTTTGTATCCAGGCAGTCTGTTAATTCCAGACCTAGACACGGTCACGGCCGCTGGCCCAGACAAAGGGCTCCGCCGATTACCATATCCCAGTGTGCTAACAATTTATTTTTGTTCGTCCTTGGGCCGCGAAAACTTTGTCGGTTAATACTTTGTATAAAGATTTTCTACTTTAATGTGTATATAGGATAGATGTGTTAGCTTAAAATAATAGTTTTCCTATAATATATGAACACAAAGAAGCCAATTGTGCTATAACATTGTATTGAAATAGCAACTAGCGCTTTCGAGCATAATACAATTTCCAGTGTACAAAATAAATAATAGAAAGCTGTGTGGGAGCGCGTAACGAACTACCCCGATTGAATTTATTTTGAGTTATTGAAAAATAACAAGTGCAAAGCCAGCACATGCACCAAATTACATAAATCAAACGATCTGCCAATAGTTAATTAACTCGCACGTTGCTCGTACTATTTTCGTATTATGGAGTGCGGTGGTTCGGGAGGCAGCATGGAGGCACGTCACGTATTTCAATCGAACCCTACTCTGATAACGTCAGCCGTATTGGCTTCCCGGCATGGGTTGCGGCCATCTCCTGTGCTAAATTTTCACTCACATTTCACCTCGCTTAGGCGGAGCCACGGTCGTATCATAAATTATATCTCGGTAAAAAATACTCCCGAGAGAACGCGCTTTACTCCAATACACTCAGTATCCGCATTGCGCTGGTTTGGATTGCTCAACTTTATTAATTATAATTCAACCCACATTTAAATTCTAAGCTGGACTTAGTTTACTTACGGGAAAGCCTTTATTTATATGACATTTAAACCAACAAGGAGCGTTTATGTTTAATCAATTATTCGCCGCAATAAACCGTGTTGAATAAAGAGACGAGGCTCATCCCACCTGTACGTTTGATGTTAAATTCGGCTCACATATCAAAGGGGGCCTTAATTAACATTAAGTATAATTCTATCAATTGAGCAAAAAATATACAAAGCCAACGTTAATTGTGTCAGTTCACGTTTATAATTTAGCGGGGTTTAATTAAACAACGGGAGAACCACGAGGGCAGCCCGAATTACTCGGCCACAGCTCCAAAATCCCGCTACAACAGTTAAACCCAAGCGTATTTCAATTTAATTGAACGGCCGACTCGGTTATTTCCCTTATACATTGTGTGACGTGGAAATGAAATGCGCTAATTTGTAACATTTTGGAACCACAAGAGTGTATTTTCATATTTTCTTTCCTTTTTTTATTAATGAATGAAGCACTTTTTTCCTTTTTGTTGTATATTTTTTAAGAATAGGTGTATAAATTCGGATTCTACTACAAAATATCTGATTACTGAGTGCCACATTAATATACAAATACCTCTATAGTTTACTATACCGAGGACAGTCAGTGGATTATTGGAAACTTAATCCTATTTCAACGTGTGGCTGATGTGGATTCTGATAAAAACCAAGTTTGTCCACAGCGCCATTCAAATTAGTACTCCACCCTCGAAATATAAGATACTTCGAAAAAAAATATCACATCGTTTATTGTACTGTAGTGTAAATGTGAAAGGTAAACAAAAACGACAACATAAAAACTTTATTGAAAATAAGGTTCGCGGAACGCGTCTAAAAATCTCGTGAAGGATTGAACCGTGGAAAGGGATCGGCAACATCTGGGTCATTCGACGGCGGCCGGGCGAGCCCAAATCTCGGCACATAATTACAACGCTGTTGACGCGTAGTAAAGCATCCAGAGATCGCAAGTCACCGCTCACAAGTCTTTGACCCGATTCCCAGCGGCTTCCGCAGTATTTTAGCGTAATTATGTTGGAAAAATGTGGACTTCGCTTCGTTTGAACTTGCATAAAACTTTTATATTTATACTGTTATTTATGTTGGTCTGTTGTACAAATGGCTTTTGTCAGACCGCTCATAGTTTGGAGTACAAGTCCAAGTTTAAAGAAACCAATTAAGGAAAATAAGTTTTTATGGAGTTTCTTTAATTTACGACAAGCTAACTTAAATAATATTTCAAAAGAATGCTAGTCAACTCCTTACTCTTGAATGACAATTCAAAATAGTGATTTATCTGAATTAGCTAGATATGTTCAATGGCCTAGAAATAGAGCAAATACAATAGGACGTATGCAAATTTTACGCCAAGAAGAACAGTTCACAATAACGAAGTAATTATCACCTCTACTAGTATTACAGTTCCTAATTGAGCGATGCGTGCAAAATTAATTCAAGGTCTTATTAAGGAAGGTTAGGTATCGCTGTCTAAGCGATTTCGACTTCAAATGAAATTTCAAGTTTTTCGCTAGCCATAACTGAATATACGTTCGAGCGGAAAAGCTGATAAATTTATCGCCTCAAGGGAGCCGTCCATTTAGTCCAACAAACTGGCTAAGGGTTGCAACCGGCTGATTTGCCTAAAAGCCCGAGGCGGCGCTTTTATCTCGTGTGTAGATTTTCCACGGAAGCTTTATCGCAGTCACGCTGCCGGCTTAGAGCATCGCCAGGTGCGACGAGCTTAGCTTTCAGCTGCGACTAGTCTCTGGCTAAGAATAATGTATGCCAATGTGACTTAGAATTGTACTAGACTGGATTCCGTGACATACAAACATAATTTATGTGTTTGAATGTCATGTACACGGTTATAAATTTTGGAAGCTAAAACTGTATAAGGAACAATTAAGTTTAAGTATAATATATTTAAGGATTTGCAGGAAACGAAATAACGTAAAGAATAAAAGAAAAGGGCGGCAACATTTATACACAAAATGCCTTAACACAATTCTTAATGTGTTACCAAAAGTAATTAAGATAATATTTATTTCAACAATTCTGAATTGACACGTTTTAGTGATAGACAAATATGTTATTAAACACTATCTGTATTCTGTTTTATGTCAAGTAATTAGTTTTATATGTTTTAAGGTAAGTAGCAGAATACAAAGGCCTCATAATAGTGGTTGTAAGTGAAAGCGCGGGTTAACTTCTTAGTTGAATACATCATTTTGTGGGATGAATTCGGTTACAAAATCAAAATATTGAGTGTAATATGAGAATAATAGTAATTAAATTATTTTCAATTAAGTTTATTCAGTGTGATTAAACTAAATTAAAAAGAAATAAACATGGTACTATTTCCCGAAAGAGACGGCATCGAGAAAGTTTCCAGCTGTAAATAAATAACTCTTTTTAAAGGTATACTACAATATACAAAACAAAAAGCTCCTCTAAAAAGTAAATACACCAAAGCTACAACTTTTTATAACCCTAACATTTCGCACCTGATAGTCAAACAGGAAAGCCCTTTTACTATTGAATGGCAAAGTTGTTCCATTATTTGTTCCATTCTACCCCGATGTCAGGTAATTGATCTATTTTTGGGTCAAATCATCACACCTGTACAGCCTTTTAATAATAAATGAACGAGCGAAACAGTATTCAGTCGATCGATTTCATTAATAGCCCAATGAGATCGACGTGAATAATTAATAACCACCGAATTATAATACTTACTTCGTGAATTATATAAATAGCAATTTACCTTTATGCATAAAATATACAACAATCTGACTACCGGAGTCTTTGTTGAGTAATTAAAACTTTGGCGAACAAACGTCGTGTTTTCATTTCAAAATGAAAATGTTGTAAAGGTAATATGAATCGTCGACATTAATGCCAAAATCATTTTGTCCGTAGTTATGGATTAAAAAACCTAGTAGTTCGATGCAGAGGTAAACTCATTTCACGCACTGCTGGTAAATTGCAATGTAAAGTGGCAAAGTTTGCTGGCACTGCGTACCCTGACCTATTTAATCGTAGCAAATCAAAAGCCACAGTTTCCACCAGTTTACAGACGGCTGGCCGTAAACCGCAGCCGACGGTTGGTCTGCCCGCTGACATTGCTATGCTTATTTACGGCCCCTTAGGCTCGAACCGTTCGTATTATTCCTACGAGTGTAATATCCCAGTTTACGCACTAGTTTTGTTATAAACGCAGACAAGTTTAATTTTGTATTTGTGATAAATTTCAATAAGATTTAAATTGTGTTATAGTGTTTCAATGTGACCATAAGGTAAAACAATTGTGTCTGCTGTTTTATAAATTGACCTAAAAACTGTACTTAGCATAACGGCAGGCTGTGACCTATCAAATACAGCCGTTGCAATAAAAACTTCATTACAACGCCGAACAACGGGACTACAAGCAATAAAAAAGCTAAGCTAAAATGCAAGCAACCGTGTGAGCGGGGACAATAGGCGGCACGGCGTGCATTGACGGCCGGATGACGGATCCAGCAGCGAGCGATGCCGCAGATCTTACGTAACCACCCTCGAGCCTCCGCCACACCCCGCGTTCACACTTCCGATACCCGCCGCCCGACGCCGTATTGCAATGTGCACTGAATATCTGCACGCTGAAATTCATCAGTCGACCATAACATAGCTGCTAATAAATAGTCTATCAATAAACCGTTACAGATGATATCGATGTCGCACGTGGGCAGCGCCGCCCACGGTTTATCGAGAATTGACAATTTTGTTCGTAGAGTTTGATTAAAGGTCGTCTTATAATTATTCTATAAATGAAGCTAAAATTAACTATTGTTATCCAGATATAAGTATATAATAATGTATTTGTGATCTATATAGATTTATTCCATTTTATAATAATATTTACTTCATGCAGGTTATATATATAAACATTCGCGGACTAATCTACGTTACGATAGATAAATAGATTATTATGCTGTGTGTTATTGAAAATGAATATAATCTTGGATCTTACAACATACATATAGTACGCAGATACGAGCAGACCTGACAAGTGAATAAATAACGAGATCCGTGAGTACATCGAGCAATTCAATCCGAAACGTAATCCGGTGTACTTTGTCACCTGCGACAAATGAGCCGGTAAAGGCCCTGCCGTCTGCCTACGGCCGTCACACGTACCTGGGACCCTCAAAATTCATTCGACCCTAACAACGGTTCGTTTCTATACGAGGACACTGAATCACTAGCAATATTTGCGCGACGCCGCACTCCTGAAACAACCGACGCGACGGCGAACAGACGGACTGTAAAACTCAATGATTACAATAATTATACAACGCAACCGTGAACTCTTGGGAATTTTTGGGACGACCACTTTGAATTCAAACCTAACCACGGGTTATTGCCTACTCAAAATGCCACGGAGTGGTGAGATAATTTGGGCGATAACAATGGAACAAGCGTGCCCTATTTTCGCATTCAATCCGTGTTACAACGTCACGAATCTGCCACCAAGATCCCTGCGTAGGGCGGTGGCTTGTTTACACTAAATTACTAGGGGATACGAATTCTGTCACGGCATACTTAACTAATAATATTCATCACGCATTGTTTAGTAATAACTTGGGGGCCGATATTATTCACCTGTATGTTTTACGTACGATTGGAGACATTCCACTTGTAATTGTATGGGGTGAGCTCACGAACCTTTTCGCGTTGAGGCACTTTAAGTTTTCAGTAAAACTGCTTTGACATGCAACATTTTTATAGCGCCATTTAAGTGTTCTAATAGGTTGTACAAAATACAAAAACATTAATTGCATTTAAGTTAAGGTTGTAGGGAACTTAATATTCATGTTAATAACGTTTAAAATACGTAATTAGCTAAGTGAAATTTATCTCAAGCTAATATGCATAACGAGCAGCGCAACAAGAACGGCGAATTATATAAGCTAATGAGTGCTGACTTCATGGTACGTAAGCACAATATACAAGCCGAACACTTGTAATCTGTGGGAGTTGTCATCGGCAAACAATGTCGTTATCAACCAAAATAAAACTATTGTTAGTCACCAAGCTAGATAAAACATAACACAGTTCATGCCACGTCGGGTTTTTGAAGCAAATTCACCGAGTATTTGGCGAAAGTGGTCAATCATCCCTATTCATCAATTCCGTTTAAAAAGTAAAACGGACATCGTGACAATGTGTGCATGGAAACACTTTAAAACAATTCACGCAATGCTTCTTATTTTAAACTTCGTATTTACAAAACAATTTACGTCTGTAATTGCCTTCGATCAAATATACACTAGATACACAGTTCCCTGTAAAAGTCCGGTTAAAAAGTGGCACCGATGCATGACATTAAAAAAAGTAAACAAAAAGATCACATATTCCAAATACATTAACACAAATTCCACCTTATTCCTGGAGCTTAAAGTAGCTTTTCACATAATATTGTCTAAATTGTTGCGACGTTTTAGATGCAACGGTCGGTGCGTGACTCAAGGCGAAAGAGTGCTTAAGCACTCATTTTTGGTGCCATTTTCTAAGCGCTCATGTTGTATCTAGTGTATATTTGATCGAAGGTAATTGCTATAAATTTTTAAACAAACTTGCGCAAAAGTTTATTTTATTTATTTATTTATAATTCTTTATTGTACACAAGATATATTAAAATAATTTTACAATTAAGGGACTTATAACATAAGTACGAAGTCGAAGTAAACCCAATTTTCATAACTATATCGCAACTCGGCTTTCAATTTCTTATAGACCGGAAAGACGCACCGCATTGCAAAGAAAAGAAAGTTCAACGGCAGTGATCTTGAAATTCGTCACAATCTCAATAAAAACTTCCGTTCATTTCAAAAGTAAATTGTGATTCTGAAATCAATTATGTTGGGTGAAAATTGACGAAGGTTTTCATTGTATTCTGGCAGTTTGTTACAATTACGTAAAATTTATTTCAAACTACGTCCTTTTCCCATTACCTTTGTTATATTCAAATCTGAAGGCTTATTAGGTAAAGAATCTTCTTTAAGTATTTAAGAATATTTAGAAGGTAATTGCTATTTCCTGGCAATATTAATTTAATTATTAAAAAGATCGAGAGAGGGATCACTTTTAAAAACAAAATCAGTATTTTCGTGTGTTTTATGTACGCGTACTATGCCACGCTGCAATTTACGGGTATCTTTCTTTTAAATTGTCTTTATATAAAAGATATCTCTTTCGATTATCATAGCTTTAATGCAGACTATACTCTAGATTTGTTGAAGTAACTTAGCTTCCGTTTAACCACGATATCTTAGGCGCTTCCGGCGCTGCACCCCTTGCATTCCAAATTGCGAGCAAACGAATTCCCAAGCGACCAGTATTAATGGATGCGCGATTTAAATTCCGAGAACTTCGTTGTATTACCAACACGAAGCCTTTGTTGTACCGGGTTAGGAAAAATAATAGCATATCATTTAGGTATCACGGCTGCGAGACTTTTACAAGGATAAAAAATTCTCTAACGTTTAAGTGGGCGTCATTGCGTCATCACTATTAATGGCTGTTGATTCGAGTGCAAACGTAATCCTGTGATCGCTTACGTTCGTGTTGAATACATAGACAAAGCAAGTCAAGTCTGAACTTAATTATCTTTGCCTTTAGGTAATTACTACATCAATACAATATTTTGTTGACACAAAATACGTATAACGTGGGCGTAGCCATTAGCATATAAGATGAAACGCACAAGATTGGCGATCTTGTCTGCTCCGAATTGTTAGATATACTCGTAATAAAAAAATACGATCCATATCTGCTCCCATACTGTTTATTATACATATGACGAAGATGAACTTATATTGTTTTATTTTTACATTTTAAATTTGTATATTTCTTACATAATACACTTCACTACTTTTACGATAATTTATCACCTGCATTTGTGCCTCGTATTGCTATTTCAGTTTTATACACAGTAAATAAATGACAACGAAATACAGATTACCGAACAGAAAGATCCATTTTATTATAAACCTCGCTTATCTTACGACATAGATAACATTAACGAGTGATTCTCAGTCAAAGCCATCGTCTGAGATTAAAGTTGTTCAGCGTTTGTTGACGAATGGATTTTCTGTACCGCAAAGAAAACAAACCGAGACCACGTATACAGCTCTCGTAGATATAGCAAAGTGCAATTTTTCCATTTACTTGCGTCAACACCGGAGTAAAGTGGAGAGGTGCAAAGAGAGGATTTAATCGATAACCACCCTCTTTGATCGATAGCCTGTTAATTTAAGTCTGCGATGCCACGGAGGTTGAATGAGCCTTGTATAGTCTCATCGCGACAAGATAAAATCACTACATTGGATCTGATAAGTCCGGTGCAGGAACTACGGTGGCGACAGAATATCTTGTTATGATATGTTTATAAGTATTTAATACTATTGGCTAGCTTTTTAAGCAATTAACCTGAATGATCTCATTTTCACCAATCAATTGATAAATTATGAGGAGATATCTTTCAGTATACCATTATTGCTTTCACTCCCAGATATTTTAATTATTTTAGTAGTTAATTTGTATAATAAATTTTATGACAACATGGAAATGAGCACCGGCGGCCATATGTAATCATGCGAATATGATTTTAATGCACAAAACCAAATATTATACAAAACAATTAGTAATTTAAAACGGCCGCAACGCGCTAAAATTCATTAGCAAGTTTGAATAAAGCGGATAAAAGAACAATGGCGATTTTTTGATTGATCTTAATTTGAGCGTCTTTAAGTGTCATATATACAAAACGATTTCCAATATTATTGTACAATTTATCAAATAATGATATGAATTATACAAAGCGGGTGAAAAAAAAAACCTTTAAAATGGAAAGTCATTTGAGTAATTCCGGATTTATAAACTATTATTGGCTTAGTGCTGTGACTGCTGTCATTTTATATTTATTCGACTAAAATAGTTTGCCATCTAGCAAAGTAATTATATTTGAGATAACTTTTTTCTTCAATATAATATTCGCAAACTCGTGCAATTCGTCAGTTATTTTAATTTTGTAAATAATTATGCGAATTGATATTTTATTTGTTTGAATAGTTACTAAACATAATATTGTATCTGTCCTAAAAAAAGTAGTAAATTCAGAATATGAAATGAGTCTGGTTAGAAGATTCATAATCAAAGCAAATAGTCGATTGACATTGTAGACAGGGTATTCTCTGCCTACTATTGACAAAGATAATTTTGTAAAAAAAAAACATAGACTTTTGACGTTGCTGTTCCATAAATTGTTGATAAATGTTTAAAGCGGACGAAGTCAAAAATAATTGAGAAATAAGGAACCTGATATTGCGTTCTTACGTTCCATGCATTCTTACGGACTTTTATATTTTCTGTGTGTGATATGCTATGTTTGTTATGATCGCCGATCTTGTTTTAATGGTTAGATTTATTCATAATAAATATGTTGAGACTTGAAGGTAACTGTCAACTGAGACTGCGGCAGATCAACTCTAATTAATGATTAATGTAAATATATTTTTAAGCCAATATAAATAATAACACAAGCCACTAACAGAACAGGTGTATTATTACGTTTTTACTTTACTAGAAAATGACATTCCTCACAATACAATACTTCATAGTACGGTCAGCCATTTTACTCGTAGTTTGACGTAGGTATATAAACACAAAAATTCTGATGTGAATATCAATTTTTCCCCTGTTTCTTTAACAACAATTATTACACTAGTTGAATTAGAAATTAATCCTTAGGCTAACGAGATTTTTTTCATCTTAAGACGTTTAATTTTAATTTCAATAAAAATAATGTATGGACAGTTGCCATTGTTCTTTGTGAAAACACGTGGTTATCTCCCCATTTGTATTGATTCATAATCGCAATTTGACCGTTTAATCACTATGAACTTTCCTGATTACGGCACTTCGTTTACATAAAGCGAATAATTAACGGCCAGCCTAGACGACCATAATTACAACTCGAACTATAGTGGTTCTATTCATAAATGTTTTTCATTGGTGAATAGATTGGAACCCAATACGTAATTTCTTGTTAGTAGAGCTCTTTTGTGTACTAATTGAAATGTTCCATGGTATTAAACATACATAATTTACTCAGCTAGTGATAGGCTAATAGGGTTTCGAATGGCCCGCTCTTTGTGATTTATAGGTATTTTTTTATAACATGAGCGCAGTAGCCAACGTGATGAGAAGTAATTGGCCTAACACTTGGCCCTTAGGGATTTTAGACGTCTTGCTGTTCTCGAACAACGAAGGATAGCAAAAAAATAGTATCATGAAAATGTTATTTTGGAGTCTTAGAATGGTCGTAAATAAAATATGACCGGGCATAAAGGTTAGATAAGGTAAAATAGAACATCCTAATTTTGTTGGGACACAAATAACTCATTCAAACTAAAGCATCTCCGAATGCACTTGATATCCCAGTTGCCATATAAAGAGAGATTCGTCTTTAATGTAGCATATATGCAATACGGATGTGACTCAAAGCCAAGAAATTTACTATGTAATAAGGCGCCTGGCGTCATCTGTAATAACTTACGTATGCACATGAATTCAAGTTATTCCCATTCCAATATATTTCAAGTTAAAAGAAAAGTCGGACGTCATATTTGGCTGCGTTAAAATTGAATTTAAACGCGTAATTCATGGATGCGCACGTTGCAATGCGCCATTTTCAATTATTGAGTTTTGCTTGCGTGTTTATTCATGCGGATGGAAAATCGTATACTCAAAATCGATACTGCATTCCTGTAGTAGTTCACGGATACTATGTTTTAACATGTTATGAACATCAAAGGAAGATTATGGGCCGTAAAGCTAGTTTTATTCGAATTATCTTGTATTTAAAATACATATATTATTGTACGAATTCTCGCTTTTGGTAATTTTTGATTTGCCAGACTCTCATCTGACATAACGATAATATTGGCATAATGTGATCGTAACACAGCATTGACCCACTGTCAGCCTGGGGCAACCATACCTAATAATAGGCAAAATAAATTTGATCTATGTTTGGCTATACGCGTATCACTGTAAGCTCAGCGCTTCTTGGGGGAGACTTGGACTTTTGTATGTATTAGTCCAATGAGCGTCAGCTGGTGACAACACCTCGTCAGTAATTTCCGGCAATCAATTTAATATGCAATTAAACGAGTTTCAAAACTACTGGACCCACGAGCTCTTCAAAGGGCAGAGGACCTTTACCAAAGGTCACATCATCATGGTTTGAACCCACACAATTCCATCGTACGGTATGGCATTCTAAAATGCGGTGATTACTTAAGCTATCAGACCCTTAAAGCTTGCATTAAGGGTAACTAAATATAAAACGGAAAATAATTATCCATTTGAAATGTAATCGATGTAGAAAGATTAAATTGCAAGAGTGACGACATTCAACAGCAAAATCTCATCAAACAAAACACAATAGCTGTACAAATCAATTAATTAGTTTTTATCGGAAAACGACATAAGTATAAACCACAATGACGGTTTTATAATTTGTCCCTATTCAGGGGAATACTAAAACCCCAGTATGCTATTAACATTAAGCGTCATAAAAATAACTCATATGTATAAAATTAATAAACAACAATGTGTGGCTAATAAATTCTTCGTTGGGGTTCTAACCCGACCGGGACATTTTGCAAGCGAGTTGAGTTGTAAGACTGGTGACAACTGACACCGACAAACCTCTCACCACCTCCGGCAGTAGAGCCTTTTTCTTTTCTTTTAAAAGCCAAAACATCCCCAACTGAAGTATCACTGGCTTTATTACTCTCATTTATAAATACACCAAGTTAACTTTATAAAGTTGTACCTGGCAAACATATCCCGACATCGATAGCTCAAATAAAATACTTTGGCATACAGATGCAGCCTAGAAGCCTACAAACTCAATGTGGAGGCTTTTTTGGATGATCGCCAGTAGTAATAAGACTGACGATACGCTAATTGTAAAAACAGCAACCGAATGGGGTCAACGTCGGGAAATTAATAACGAAGCGTCTGGCACTTGTGTTTCATTGGTGCTACACTGTACTTACATTTATTATTTTAATAATTTACATTTAACTTGAACAGACGCTATGAAAAACTTTTTAGTATATTATTCGAGTACCCTGAGTCATTTTTGCCAAATGGAACAATTTGAGTTGTACAAAGTTTTGACATGAAAAAATATATTAATGGAAATTGCATATGTTCCTGTTATTTTTCCTGATGGACCTATTATTTCTAAGGGAACCGATTAGTAACAGTCTTTGGCCGGTGGATACAGTATACTATGGAACTGTACCTATTGCATAAGCCTTCAGTAGAATTGTAGCCAATTTACCGTCCCAGTATAAAAAATAAAACAGATACGTTGTTACAGGCGATTGCAGACGAAAATAATACACAGAAGCGAACTGTTCGACACCACAAAGGCAGCCAAAAGTCCAATAATCTACGATCAGTAATTTATTTTATTAATTCTGCAAGCACTTCAGTCACGTGACATTTGGTTCGAACGCCCAATAAACTCCACCAAAGTTAGTTGCCACAGAAATCGATGCTGGTTATTTTTAGCACCGATCGCTTGGACGTGTCAGGAACCCTTTAAACACTTTTTCAATTTTCTTTTTCATTAAAAAACATACCAGTCTTCTAATCCACTTTAGATTCAAGCGGTGCACTGTACTCTAAAATCACTCTATTGAATTACTATGGCTATTTATATATCATGAATATCATATTATATTATATATTTCCATATCATGAATATTTTCCGTTCTTTTTGCATGAGGAGATTCCCTGCATGGATATTCACTCGACATACGCTTATTTCGGATATATTTTTGGTGCCATTTGCTGAAAATTAATATAACGTTTTTTGGTATAAATCGATTTATGGAACGAATAAAGCAGGTGTGGCATACGAAAATTCATAATTTTATTTCATAATCCAATTCAATGTTTCTTATTAGGACGAACACCAAAACAGAAAATGCATGAAATAACAGCACTTTATGAAGCTATAATTATGTAGATATGGTAAAAGCACTTTGAAGTGTAAGTGGAATAATAAATTTAATTTCATGCCACATTCCCTTCCACAACAACACTTTTATAAATCCAATAAATTGATTTCCTGTGTTATTTAATGTGCGAGCGCAAAACTTTCGAAACTAAGTCACGTCTTTTCATCACTAGAACAGAAATAATAACATCTTTGATAATTAAGCTAAACAGAAAAACAAATCATTTTAATTTTTCTGTCTGCGTCCAATGAATACAAATTATCTTTTGGGAGATAAAATAATGATTTTTTATATCGCAGATGGTATTCGTAAAATTATGCCCATGGCGTGCTTTATAACAGCAATACATTATGCCATAAAACTAGATGGGGATATTTGCATAATTCCGCACTAATATATTACATTCAACAACATTACTACTACACTCATCCAGCTACGCACATTAAAACTTATAATTACCAACATTGTTAGTGTGACCTAAATATTGCCGATAAATAAAAACATAACCCCTATTGCTTTGTAAAATAAAAAACGGTATACCCACACACACTCGTCAAATATTAATCAATATTGCGCTGCATAGCGCCATGGAAAAGAGCGCGGCACTCATCGACGATTGAATAAGTTGCTTGCATTGTTTTATTCACTTTTGCGAAAAAAAAAGTTAGCCAGTTAAAGTTATTTGCATGCTGACCGGCAGTACGTGAGCAACTCAAACAATGCCCTTAATAATACCCAGTTATGCATTCTGCACACAACGTAATCTGCACTGAATTGAATAGTACAGATACAGAAGTCGTAATCAGAATATGAAATACGATCTTATTCACGTTCCCTTTTCTATATGAATATTTGCTATACTTCTTCAAAAGTCCTACTTAAAGTACTCGCCTTAATATATTATTGCGTAATGGTTTCCTTTTGTTATACAAGGAGTCATTGCGAATTTTTATGTTACTTTCACGTCGTTTATTTCCCAAGGCTGTGTGTAAAAGACATTACCGGTTGAAATTATCTCCTTTTGTGTCGAATACACCAAATCTTTACAAATCACACCTCTTATGATACTTGTATGTACTAATCTGAGATCTCCTTTTTCATTACCTAAAGGGTTAGGATCATCATCTATTACAATGCAGTAAATGGGAAGCGAATCGCGATCGTATGCCAATCTAAGGTAGAATTAACTTATGATTAGTTTTTCTAAAAACTCTTGTACATTACAAGGAAATTATAAATAAACCACGACGACTTAACGTATATAAAACGAAAATAAATCAAGTAACGTGACTTCAATCGCAAAACTAACATTTAGAATCCGTTTATCAGTTAAGTTCATTCATCGACAACCACGTGATACAAAGTCTAAAAATAAACCACGACGCACGATGTGAATCAGCTGACTGCAAGTGCATGCCACTGACGTAGGACCTCATTACAAGGCGCCGTACTTAAACCACTCTAAGTTTTTCATCCGGCAAAAAGTATTACTCGCTGCTTGTAAATTGAAAGTAGGAAAAAAGCGTCTTGCAGCGAATATCCATACTTGCAACAACTACACTGCAAGTTTTTTAAAGTAAGACGTGTAACGTGGGAATGAACTCCTCCGTTTGAGAACTTGTCACGAAGCTGAAAAGAGGTCTTAAAACGGGTTAGAAGGAATTCACTGAGTAAGCAGCATTAGCGTGTGTGTTGCTATTCACTACAATTTTGTGTCCATGAGATGAATTGTATACTAGTTTGAATATTTTTTATGCTTGAACGTAATTATTTGTGCAATAAATATTAATTCACAAAAATGATTTTGGGAAACCAGAACGAACATAGATTTCCGGGAACTCCTTCCAAATGGTTAAAATTTCAAAAAAATAACCTACATGCAATAGAGAAACATAATTTAAGTATATTCAAGTATTCCATCGTATATAGTTTGCTCAAGACGTGTACATTCTCACCTCATTATAATGTAATAATTTGTGTATTCAAATTGAATATTATATGTAAATTGGACATATACACATTGTATTCATATTCGATGATGATCAAATGATTTACGATGTGAATCTGATGGCCGCGCGGACCAATGAGTCAAGTTTTATGAAGGCCGAGCGCCGGATGCCGACACGTCAGCTGATAACACCATTTGCTAACTTGGTTAACTATATCATCGCGTACACATGAGATCACATGGCTGCATGTTATCCATATAAACGTTTACAAATGATAGGTTAGAGAGTTACAATGTATTTCTGTGATACCATAGCACAGTCGTGCTTATCAAAGAAGGAAAGGATATATTTAAACTACGATAAGCAATTGACTATTGAATGACATGGCGCCAGTCATAAACATATTTTGTGCGTTTTAAATGTCTTATTGGACATTTACGAAAAAACTGAATTAGTTAATTATCATTCAGTAAATAAGATTTTTCGCTACAAACGATGGAAGTTTATGTATGTGTAAAATACAAGATTTGTTAGACGCAAAATGATAATGTCAACTAATAATAGATACAGTTATCTCGACTAAATGATGTTGGCCTCGGAAGTGTTTACTGCATCTAGTGACCGGATAGAAAGTCAGCGGGCAGGACAATCTGATAGTGAAGGCGAATTTGTCATTATTAGATTTTATTTTATTTTTTTATTTTATTTATAAAATGATGCTAATCTAAAGCCGTTTATATTATTTTTAAACAGTTTCATATTATAAACTTTTGCTGTTTTATATGTACAGCCTTATTCAAACAGTTTGCAACCCTATTTTTGCTATCTAATGTTTTGTCACTTTCAAACGACTTTTGAATTCTGTTTGAGCGACGAAGACACAGTCGATAACTAAAATAGGTTAAAAACTGTCTATGAATAAAGCCTATAGTTTTAAACTTTACATAATATATTCGATAAATTCGATGCTACAACACAGGGTGGTTACTCTATGAAACGATACGAACTTCGAATGTTCGACGTACGGAGTAAGATATAAATTTTCTACTTCTAAAAATGAATACTATTCTCTATTAAACTTATCATTTTCTCGGTACTTAGTCTATGGTTTCGACGTGTGACAGCGGATTCCAACATTTTGTGGAGGATCTAGGCACGTGAAGTTTTACGTACGGCGTCCGAACATACGAAGTTCGTATTGTTTCATAGAGCAAACCAAAGTTGAAACTGTTCGTGGAGCTGATACATTTTCATCACGATAATGCATCTGGACTTCGCAATCGATAGCGATATCGAAACACTCAGTTTAATGACATTTATTTAAAGTCACGGTCTTATTCATAGACTCTTTTAAAACCTATTATAGTTATCGAATGTTTTATCACTTTCGAACAACTTTTGAAATCAGTTTGAGCGAAGAAGACAAAATATTAACTAAAATAGGTTTATAAACTGGTACATGGAGGTACTGAACTGAATTTTCAATGGCCTATCAAGTTACGAAATACGAAAAATACCATGGAGTATGAGTTATTTAATTTATAAAATTAAAATTACTCTTCCGAAATAATGTCATGATGTATGTAATATTTTTATACGAACGAGTTTATGTTAAGCTACCTGTATCTTATTTTCCGGGCATGTAATTTAACCACCACTAAATCCAAACTCATATTTTTTACCTCCGAAATGAAATATCGTGCATTTTACGGCACGAAAATGTATTTGCGTGTGTGACGTAATTCCATTGTACGGAACACGTTTTACACATTCGACTGGTCCGGTTTCAACTCGATTATCGTATATCAGAGAATACCAATAAGCATAATAAATCATTTCGAGTAAGATACGCCATTATATTTTGGAAATAGGTTCATAATCTTTAAACTTTAAAAAATAAATACACACGGATAATAGCAGTAAAATAGCACGATTATGTCACGAAACGGGAAGGTTCAACTTGGCATTCACAAGATGAAAAGAACAATTCTTATCTTAGGAAACTTCCGAACGCTGTTTTTTTCGCAAGCGCCTTTGTATTTCTTCCGCGGACGCACATGCAATACAAAAAGTTACAACTTACTTTTTATGCTGGAAATATGAACAAAGATTTAATTAAGATTTTCATTGACACTCCTTGTGGGAAAACGGCGGAGTTTTATATTTACGATCCCAACTTAATCTTAGTTGTCTCTAATTATGTAAGATCACATTTAGGTCGAAAACAGAGTTAAATAGATATAAGCTTTGGGCCAATTTTTACTGATATATAAAACATGAAAATTGTAGTTTAATATTCAACATAATATGTTTTATCGTGAAAAGTTATCAGTTGTATATTCTCTGTATCTATTTATATCTCTGGCACTGGTTATAATCAGCCAATTTGACAGGTACATATTATGTATCTACTGTTTTCTTCATGTCATTACCAAGGAATTCTCTACTAGGACAATTCTGACTGGAAGGTCATTTTAATAAATTCTGGTGTTAACACAGACAGCTACTTGAGAATCAAAGTGGAAGTTTTCTTGTCAGAGAAAAAGAAAATGAATTTTAATCTCTTATAAATTAAATATAACAATATAGGTATTCCTTTCTTAATAATGCAGACCATATACATCCCGCTGCAAGGCCTACCTACCTGGCATTGGGGAATATTTTTACACCAATCTTTTTTAAGGTTTTTGAATAAAATCATACCAAATAACTTTATTCATAAATGTTAATGGAAGGAAAAGTAACTAAACTAAAAGTAACCATTTTACTAAATGTTTAAGTAAACGAACAGTTCAATAGGGAAGAAGACACTATACAAATACATAATTAGTACTAAGACAGCCCAATATGCTTGCTTTTAGACATTATTTTTATCTGTAACTGTGTAAGTATTTAAAAATACTAAAATTTAATATTTCCATACACTTAATATTTTCATTCTTATAAAAAAATGTATGTTTCCCAATTTCTTATCAGAAATGTATGAATTGTTTTGATTATTTATGCATTGTGATCATGGAATGCTAGATTCTTTAATTTAAGCTTTAGACATTGAAATTGTTTAATTATAAAAGACAAGTCATTTTTTTATTCACTAACCCACACTTAGAATGAGTTTTATTTTTGTCATACAGACTTTCCATTTAACAAGGAGGTGTAGAGTTAAATATTATGTTTCAATGACTCATAATGATTTAAATTTTATCATACCAGTTGATAAGAGAACAATAGATGTTATCAGTAACTGCATTTTTTATAAACCAGAATATAATTTTAGTATTCTAACAGGAAACAGTGTACTTAAATATTTCTTTTGTCACTTATTGGTAAGAAGAGAAATTGGCGAGTATTTGGGACAGCGAAGCAAGTAGTCTTGCGAGGTTATCCAACTGTGAAATTCTTACAAGGTTGAAGAGCCAAAAACAATGGCACAATGCAGATAAAGTAGGTATCCGGCAAAACTGCAGAACGCAACAAATTGTCTCGCTTCAATGACAGCTATCATTCAGTGGTGTCGAATCCGGGGTGGGGCGACGAACATAAAAACTCTTAGAAAATGATTGCTCCTCCAAAAATTTTCTTCCGCCAAACAACGGGCTTAGCGTATAGGCAATACTTAGTTGAAGAGGAATATCATTTCAATGCTATTTCTATACTAATTCGAGGTCACCAGCGAGACCTTTGGTTATACGAATGCTTGGAAACTAATGAAAACTAACTTACCGCTTGGAGCGCCGCAAACCTGTCCTTCGTCATCCTTTACAGAGAATCACACACCAAATAAATGTTTTATCTTGTTACACAATCCCATTCACAGATATTTTCCTAACAAACGTCACTAAACTAAAGGACACGAACACTACGTTCACTTCACTCAAAAAATCGATACACACGAAGCGAACAAAACTTCGCTACCATCTCATGTCTGAAATTGTGGAGAGTTGTAGATGGCGCGAGTGTCCTTACCCGTTGGTGACGTCAAAATCTCTATCGGCAAAACAGTACCGCAAGGAAGTCAATTGAGTTTTTAATATAATCGTAATTTGAAAAATAATACTCTAAATAAATTAATAGGACTTAATGAGAAACTAAAATAAAATAACTATTTTTTTAAAACCCAGTTATCCAATTTTTCTTTCTTACTTCACATATAATTAAAAGTAATAAGGCGGTCGATTGATTCGCTAGTCAGTGCGCTTGTCATTGTCAAGGAAATCTTCCGTTTAGTCAAGTGACGCCATTGTGAGCCGTAACGACTTGTGCCTGCAACGAGTTTAATCTCAATTTTCTTATACAATCCCGGTAATTAACATTTATATTTTCAGTTATTCGCTTGTATATGTAATGATACTTCTTTTTGTCGTATTATTTATGTGACGGATTTAGTAAATTGAGTGTTATTTGTGTTAGTGTTCGGTGCCATTGAGCTAAATTCCTGTGAGGGTGATTGAGCGCCATTCGGTGAAAAGTTAATACAAATTCAAGTTGTCAGTTTCATTCTACCAGTTTATTCGTGATAATATTCACTCATAAAACCTTTAAAATTGTTGTGACTAAAGTTTTCTGGTTGACAAAACAATAAACTATTTATATTGTGTTTTTCTAGAAGGTACGTCACTGATTTGTCCGAGAGTGTAAAATTAAAATTTCTGTTATTATTTCAGATTTAAATAAAAAAACCACAACCATGGCAGATGATATGCCCACATTCAAGTGCGTCCTCGTCGGTGATGGTGGTACTGGCAAAACTACATTTGTGAAAAGGCATTTGACTGGAGAGTTCGAGAAAAAATACGTTGCTACTCTCGGTGTCGAAGTGCATCCGTTGGTATTCCACACAAATCGGGGCCCTATTCGGTTCAACGTTTGGGACACTGCTGGTCAGGAGAAATTTGGAGGTTTGAGAGACGGCTACTACATTCAAGGACAATGCGCTATTATCATGTTCGATGTAACCTCTAGAGTCACCTACAAAAATGTACCGAACTGGCACAGGGATTTAGTACGAGTTTGTGAAGGCATTCCAATTGTACTGTGCGGAAACAAAGTCGACATCAAGGACAGAAAAGTCAAGGCCAAAACTATCGTATTCCACAGGAAAAAGAACCTCCAGGTTAGTTCCACGCATTTTGTTATGAACACATGGGAAAATTTGTTTCCGTTAATTTTCGAAATGTCTCACCTTTTTTGTTTATTTTCAGTATTATGACATCTCAGCCAAGTCGAACTACAACTTCGAAAAGCCCTTCCTGTGGTTAGCTAGGAAATTGATTGGTGATGGTAACCTTGAGTTTGTTGCCATGCCTGCTCTGCTACCTCCAGAGGTCACTATGGACCCCACATGGCAGAACCAAATCGAAAAGGATCTTCAAGATGCACAGAACACTGCTCTCCCGGAGGAGGATGAAGACTTGTAAATATAGGATTTAAAATTCTCAGTGCCCTTGTTGTGATTGGAGGATCATGCAAACATGTGCTCATGTGCTATGAACACAAGTCATTGAATATTATGTTTCATTCCATTAGGTAACAGTTTAACAGGAGTCAGATTTGTGTGAAATTTAAATTATTAACCTTCAATCGTCATTCACTTAATTTATGTGTATAAGCATTTTAGATGTATTTATGTTATTAATACAGCCTATCTCGCTAAGTAGCATAATAACCTGAAATTGCCTTATAGTTTAATGATAAAGCATTTTATAGATGAAATTGCTACTGGCAGTGTATGAACCAAAATCTGAATTATAGTATTACTTTAGGAATTTGAAAACATGATAATTATTGATAATGTTAGCTTGTAACAAATTGTATGTATTTGTAAGTACTTGCATTGATCACCCAACACATGTCATGCTACATGTTGTCCTTGCAATGTTTTTTACTCAAGTGTATCCTTTGTAAAATAGTTACTCCTTATTGTAATTGATTTGTGAGTGATTATGTAGCATGTACATAAGTTTTTGTTTACCTGCTCATATTGGTCTTTTTTTGTTACAAGCAATGACTGACAATATATTTCACTGTAAAATTGTGGTGATACTTTTTAATAAAGTTATTAAAATATTGCCGGCTTTTATTGATAGTATTTTACTTGATTAACATATTTAGAATGGAAACGCTTTTAATTTAAATTCTTATTCCAAGAACAACTTGTAAAGTAGTATCTGTATTAGCCCATATACGTCCCACTGCAGGGCATGGGCCTACTCTAAAATCGAGAGTACGATTGGGAGTGGTTAGGCCATATAGTCAACCACACTGGCCTAGTGCGGGTTGGCGGACTTACATACCATAGAAATTCTTATAAACCGCTATGGTATGCTGTTTTCCTTCTCCGTTTTAGTGCGTGGTGATTGAGTATCAATATTCAATACACACATGACTCCGAAAAGTCATAGGTGTGCCCTGGGATTTGAACCCGCGACCACCGTAAACATGTTGGCAGCCGCGTCTGGTCCGTTTAGCAACAGGCCACCACGCACTTTTTATTGAATTAATACTTGTCAAAAATAGCATAACTAGTGAGTAGATTCTATAGCAAAATAACATACTATTAAAGGCTATGGATTTGTTAATATGGACAAGAGAAAAGTCGAATCAAAATTTTATTCCAATCGGTGTATTGACTCATTGAATTAACGTATTATTTCCTGGTTTGCTCACACGGCAACTCAACTGACATGTACCCTATGCATACACCATATTTGCACCGAGGCGACTGCAAATACATGCCATTATTATTTCCGGGACATATAATGCCTTTAGAATGCTAATCACATCGTCATATGATTTGAAGGAGGCATTGTTAATATAACATACCTACATAAAACCACAACTATATTTGCGAACTCGCTCTGAGTAGATTGCGCGATCTGCGATTCGAACCTAAGTACCCGCGTTAAGTTGAGCCGTGAAGATACCATTGACTAAAATATTTATGGCCAAGAAATTAATTTGCAATAGTAAATGTTTTAAATTTTAAAAATAAATACCTGAACATACCAAAATAGATTAATTCCATCATATACAAATTCAGCGGTGATTTGAGAGGCATCATGACCCTTAAAAAAATGCTCTATTTCAAATGGATAAACCATCAAAAAGATACAATTTAGGCATGTTATTTAAATCCCAAATAAATTTGTCTGAACTTAGTCAAAGATTTGGGGAGACATTAAAAAAAGCCGACAACTTTAAAAAAAAATGTAAATACACCACATAGGATTTTGATAATGAAAAAACACAAGTTTGACTGGTTATTTATTTGCCAGATTTAACATTTTAAATGCATAACATTAATGACCTACTACCTAAACATGGTAAATCTAGATAAATTCACTTCTTGGCGGACGCCTTTTCTCGTGCCTTCTTTCCTTCCAAGAGCTTTATTCTTTCTTCCTCGGATAGGTTATTATTGATCTTCGTGATAACTCCAGTGCCAAGGGTTATGTCTCCAAGACGCAGAGTGAATCTTTGTCCAGCCATGCACACCATCGGCTTGAGTAATCGCAACTGCAAACTGCAAAGCAAAGTGAAATTAACTAATAATTATTATTATAACTATATCAAACACTATTAAACAGTAATTGCCCTATGCCTCATATTTTTAGGAACAGCCTGTTTTATGCCATACTTTTTGGGAAATAATAACAAATGATGTTACAAATACTACTGAATTTTTATCACAAAGTACTTACGTAGCATCTTCACCAGGCATAATCATTTCCTTATCAGGAATAGTGACCTGACTTGCGCAGTCCCAAGTCATAGAGAACATTTGAAGCTGAATATAAGATGTGAAGGGCTTTGATCGCCCACCCTCCTCTTTGCTTAGAATGTACACAGCAGCTTCCAGGTTGTCATGAGCCTTGATAGTTCCAGGCTTAGCCATAACCATGCCGCGCTTGATCTGTTCTCGCTTTATGGAGCGGACTAAAGCACCCAGTTGGTCGCCAGCCTGAGCCTCCTCCAAGGTTTTGTGGAACATTTCAACTCCAGTCACTGTTGTCTTCATGACTTTACCGTGACCAACAATTTCACATTCAGTACCCTTCTTCAGGACACCTAAAAATATAAAAGTTTTACAAAAAATGCACTTAACTGTAATTTAGATATTAATCACATGATATATTTAATACAATTTATTTACAACATTGAACACTACAATAATATAAAAATATAATTTTCGACTTTTTAAATGTATATTTAGATTTTAACAAATTGCAAATTGCGTTTATTTACAATAGGTATGCGAAATTTTCAGAACATAAAACCTTTATAAATTACCTCTGTACAAGCGGCCAGTTACGACAGTACCACGTCCAGGAATCGAGTGGACAGACTCAACAGGCAAGAGGAATGGTTTGTCCAATTCACGAACTGGGGTGGGAATGAATGAGTCTACTTCTTGCAACAACTTGGTGATAGCATCAGCACCAATCTCAGGGCTTTTGCCTTCCAGAGCACATAAGGCGGATCCTAGAAAATACGAAATAAATAATTGACACAATGGCAATAGAAATTTACCTGCATAATTGTAATAGTAAATGTAAAACATTTCAAAATTATTTATAAAAAAAAAAATTTGCAGCATAATACACAGACTGTTTTAAACCCTAATTTAATAAAGTAATATATTTTCCCTTTAAAGCAATTGTTGAATTCAACTTGAGGGAAGGAAACAAAACATTCAATAACTAAAATAGGTTATGAAACTGTCTATGAATAAGGACTTTTGTGTATGTAAATAAGTATATGTAATATATAAGTAGTATTTAATGTACCTTTAATAACTGGGATTTTGTCACCGTCATAACCCATTTCGGTCATGAGTTCACGGATTTCCATCTCGACAAGCTCAACCATCTCTTCATCAGCAGCATCAACCTTGTTGATGAAAACTACTACATGTTCGATACCAATCTGCTTGGCAAGAACCAAATGTTCACGTGTCTGAGGCATAACACCATCGGTAGCAGCTACTACAAGAATTGCACCATCCATTTGAGCAGTGCCTGTGATCATGTTCTGTAAAACAAGAGTATGACCAACTTTTTATAAGTGATACTGAATTAAGAGTATTTGTCACATTTCATTTCAAACATCCTTAATACAACCATTGTGAATATTATGATGTTCTTTTTTTTACACGATTGGTGTGTAACGAACTGTAAAATTATTTGTTGTAAACAAACCCATACTAGACTACAGGCAAACCACTGTTAGTTTATTGTTGTGACATACCATGAATGTGTTAAATATTGCTATAAATTCCTATTACAGATTATTTTATTCTTTTAAAATAGGAATGTTTTCAACCGAAAAAACATGTGAGCAACAAGTGTCTAAACTTTCAAAATTTTAATTATACAATCAAATTAACAAAGTTATTGAAAAGTTAGAATACTATAATATTGACCTTAATATAATCAGCATGTCCGGGGCAATCAGTGTGTCCATAATGCCTCTGCTCTGTTTGGTATTCAACATGAGCCACATTGATAGTGATACCACGGGCTTTTTCCTCTGGAGCATTGTCAATGTCTGAATAACCCTTCTTCTGAGCTAAGTTGAGGTCTGATAATACTGTAAAATGGAAAATTTATTATGAGAAAATGATTTTAACTTTTTTACAAGTAAAAGAAACTAAATTGCAAGATAACCTTGATGTATAAAATTGCAGTAAGAAAATAGGTATAGTTACAATGAGAGTTACTGTTCTCACAATATTGAAATCAAAATAAATGCACTTATTATTATGTAACAAGGGTCCAGCATTCATTATTGAAATATTAAAGTTTACCTTTGGTAATGGCAGCTGTAAGTGTTGTTTTTCCATGGTCAACATGTCCAATAGTGCCGACATTGCAATGAGGCTTAGTTCTTTCAAATACTTGTTTCTCTGCATAAGTTCTTCGGAGTACAATGCTCAGTGGGGTCAATCCAGGCAAAACAGTTGTATTTCTGACATAGGAGCAGTGGGTTTGTTTTAATACTAATTTCAGGGCTGGAAGGAATAATCATACATAAATGTTTAAAGCTGTACAAAACAATTGCGTTACAATAAAATTGATAAATATAAATTAATTATTGATATTGGAAACTGTACTATAAGAAACAAACATTATTTGTTACACAATTATAATATCGAAATTAAAAAACACATAAGGTAAGAGAATATTTTAATAATTCATATTTATTCTTAGTGCCATCTATTTTTATATCCAATTTTGAGGTTAAGTTATTGATTAATTGTAAAAGTTTGTAATATGTGTAACTTTGAGTCTCTATCTATCAATAGAGACTCAAAGTTACACATATTACAAACTTTTACAATTAATCAATAACTTAACCTCAAAATTGGATATAAAAATAGATGGCACTAAGAAACTTCACAGAAAGTGAATGGTTTACATTGTAATAACGGCAATGTTTTAGTCATGTTTAGATCAATTATAGTCATTTATTCTTCTCACACAAATTCTAGTAAGAATTAGCGACCGAACTGCAAACCTTTTACATAATCTATTGATAAACTAGCAATGTATTAAAGGAACTTACAGAAAACTAAAACATTTGCTAAATTGTGCAATTAATAATACTTAAATTTGTTTATTAGTAATAATAAGTACCATTTCACTCCCAATAACAGAAACCTATTATGAAAATAAGACAATTTATGGAGATACCTTACCTGGATTAACCAAACTTTTCACAATGGATATAGACGCCATAATTTATGTGTTATTTACACCGATTGGTGAAATTAGTTAAGTCTATTCTACCTAAGCCCTCTTTAAGGCCTCAAAATTGTTTTTTTCCGGTGGCCTCTGAGATACAAGCACGCCGGAATTTTTTCCTATTTTCCGACTTATTAAAGTAGGGCAGGGCCTGACTTTACTATTGGCTATATCCACAGACTAATATCGATTATTTTGTAGTGCTGTGACATACTTACTTTATGTAACAATCTAGGTATGTCGATATAGATAATATATTACGTTCAAATAGCCAATTCGTCATTTAAACGAATTATTTTGAACCGTAATCATATCATTTTTGTACTAATAATAAAACAGAATACTTATCACAAAGATGTTTTAGTAACCTAGTTGCATTGTTCAAATAGGAACAAATCGAAGTGCAAATAAAACTAAACAATAGACTAATTTCATGAATTCCTTTATTAGAAATTTAGTTTTACGTTCTCACGCATGCATATATAAACCAGAATGGTCAAACAATAAGCTAAAATAACTTACAACGAATATTCTTTGAATCTTAATAAATTATGTTTAATTTTATTACAAGAAATCAAAATCGTCACTGGCTGATGAGGCGCTCCTATCTCCTACGTCTCTCGCCAATACCATGGTTTCTTCAGTTTCAGTTTCGGGAACATAAGTTGTATCACCTATTAAGTTAAATATGATAAAAATAGTTTACAAAATAATTAACACTGATTAACACACTCATAATACTTATTTTAAATCTATGGTTTTTACTGGTTGGTCTATCGAATTAGTGGATAGACTGCTCTATACTTATTAACTATCCGTCACGGGTCAACATTGCGATTTTCAGTTGATGTAGTATCACGTTCCAATACAATGAAATAAGAGTAAAAAAAATAATTAAGTTTAATAAATACAAGATGACAATATTTTATCCACAGTTTGTAACTGATTGATGCCTGCACATGTAATATATATGAGAAAAATTATTATGGGGGGACTGTATGAACGTTATTGAACCGTAATTAATGAGAATGAACTATTGTATTTTTTCTTTAGCTTTAAAAGCTACTGCAGTCAATTCAATACACAAATAACGATGTGAGTGAGATCGAAATCGATAAACGCAGTCGATGCGGACTCGTGCAGCACTACGACCAGCTAATCGGGACGGTGCGGGCGATGTGCGGATGTACGGGGCGTCCCCTCCCCCGCACGCCACCTCGTACCCTTTTTGCCATCTCAACCTTTCGTATTTTATATTGATTCCAATCAATGATTCCAATGCATTCTAATCTTCTAGATAATAATTAATAACAGGATATCACTAATAATAATAGTAATACTGTTTAATAGTATCTTTTCAATTGGTGGGCCACATAAGAAGCCTCACATTTGATGTATTTTTGTGTAAAATTCCTTCGCCCCTATTCGATTCACAGATCCGATGGGAATGTCTCTACTGCTAGCCTGGGTAGGTTCCACCGCAACGTCTATTTCTCCCGTCAAACAGCAGTAAATGCACTGTTGTGTTTCGGATTAAAGGACATTGTAGCCAGAGTAACTACAGGGCATATTGAGATAACATCTTATGTCTCAGGATGGCGAGCGGAGTGGAATGCTAAGTTGGTTTTACTACTGTTCATGAGCGGCCGCGCGTACCGCTTACCATCAGGCCAACGGCATGCTCGTCTCGCCATTCATTGCAATAAAATAAAATAATAAAAAAACGTTCAGCCTATTGTCTATATCAAGTATTATTGATGTTCAGACTAACCTTGATTATTTGATGCTATTGTTGTAGGAAATGACGGGTTGGCATCACTACCTACTTGAACAGCAATTGAATCGGGGTCATTGTTAGTTCTTTCAGAATTATCAGTTTTCAATTGCCTATCATTTTTAGAATTATAGTGAGACATGCCATTTACAACTTTCTTGTTCTTTTGTACCCCTTTGCTTGGTGTTGGTTTCTTTGGGGTTTTTATTTTCTTCTTAGGGACCTTTATTAGTTCACTGTCATCTGAATCAGATGAGCTCTCGATTGGAAAGTCGACATTGAATTTTCTTTTTAATATTCTTTGATATTTTATAAGTTCTGCCTTTGTTACTCTTTTTGGGCTGGTAATATTTCCTTTGTATCTGGCTATGAAGCTATATTTCGCCAAGCGGTCTAAAAGCGTTAATCTTACTGCATCGTTGGCCTGAGTGATTGCTGCTTTGAGTCGCTGCGAATATTTTTTTGTATTCCTAATATTTTGGTGTGCAGATTTTTCTGTAGAATAAGGTCGAATTTGTTCTGGAGCAACCCAAGCTCGAGTCACCTCTTGAGAGTCGAAAAATACTACGTTATAATGGGTCTGAAACACCAAATAGCATTTAAGAATTTAGTTTTTAAGTATTATGTATATAAATATATACAACCTTTCAGATGTGGAGTTGAATAAACATTGGATACGATCAGTCAAATAAGAACCAAAATAAATAACAAATCAACACAGTCGAAGCTTCGTTAATGTTTTATAATTAGTAAGCAGGGCCTCCTGGAGATTCTCTAATCGTTTTGATATAATCATATACCATAGCAACCATAATTAAACATTCTGGCCAGTTAGGCACTTAAGATTTCGCGTATGTATTTTATCATCATCGACTTCAATCACTGAAATGCTGCTGAACAAAAAGTTCCTGAAGAAACTTGTGACCGCATGCTAAGGAAAAACGATATATACAATTCATGCAAAGCATACTGGTATATCAGAAAATCCATCAAGCCAGTAGAACTGTTCTACGTCAGGACAGTCGTCGACCATAGCGGGCCACCACGGCCAGCCGTTCAAGCGCGCCCACACTACTGAACCCGCTGAATAGTCGCTGTGGATCAGATCTTCTTCTTCGCGAATATGTAGGGGAGTTTCGGGGACTGAACAATCCGCAAACGATTTATCTGAAATCAATTTATCTATATGAAATTAGCTTGCGTTGTTAAACATGTACAATGTTTGTAATAGGTTATTGGATTGCTGACAGTGATAAATCTTTTTTGCTGACGAATCTGATTTATTTCAGAAAATAAAAAAAAAAACTTCTGTGGTAAGTAATCAACAAATATATATCCTCCTATTAATTTAACTTTGTGATTGATTTCGTTACGGATTAAAAACAAGTTAGACATTCCTGGGGACTCGCCGAGCTTCAATGCTCGGTGTCATTACAATGCGTGCTAATGTCGATCCTGGCTTACCAGAGTTAAAGAGGTGGGCGTGAGGGCGGGACAGTTTCCACAAATATTTGTCTTACGTCTGTGTTGTGAAATCTTAGGTAATTTGTTAATACAAAGAAATACGTGGCGGCCTGGTGGGCGTTCAAATCCCAGGGCACACCTCCGACTTTTTGAAGTCATGATTGTACTGATAGTCAAACACCACTCACTGTGAAGGCAAAGAACTCATCGTATGGAATGCTGCGTAGTCCATACCATAGCGCTTTGTTAGAATTTATATGGTATGTAAAGTTCACCATCCGCACGACCACATAACCCTCCCCCTTCCCTAGCACTCTATTGTACATGGGTTGATGTTGAGTATAGAAATTCTTAATGACCTAGTACACGAAATGTATGTTGATAAATCTATGTATGAATTAGTTAGATAATGGTATTTTTTGTTTTCATACCGGGATTCATGCGACAATACCACTTATTAGGCAATTCCGAACTATCCAGAAGGTTGGGCAAATATCGCCAGCTCTCACAGTCTTCGCACTGCACCCATATACCGAGCGTGCAGCGTTTCTGCAGCCACAACAGTTTTTGTCGATGCGACAACCCGGGAGCAGGCTGACTCAAGACTTCTTTGTAATTACTGAAGATTTATTACTCATATTATTATAGGAAATAGGTACATTGTAAATCGTCGCTTATATTACAACAGCGCGAATATGCATTTTCTTAACTTTACAGGAGAAGCAAAAAACTTAATTATTAATAATTAAAAATAAATAAAAAGCAGATAGATATTCTACAAATTTTGAATTCTAGCTCGTGATTGGCAAGTATCGAATGCGATTGGTGCAAAAAAATTACGCGGGATTTTTTTTTCTATCCAATTACATCAGTAAGTCAATAACGGAAAAAATGCACATTCGCGGTGTTGTAATATAAGCGACGAAATATCTATATTGGGTATTATACGAAACACGATATGCTATAAATTATATGATATAAGAAGTTAATTGCCGAACATAGACTTCCTTTATGATTTCCATAACGATCTGTTGAAAACGGCTTTCATCTTGTTAATTACTGCATCCTTTGCTGGATAATTCGTCCTCTATGAGCATTAGAAATGTGCTACTTTTGTGATGAAAATATTCTAAGGCTAGGCTACCTGCTTGTCTGTGAACATGTTTTTTCTACGCCTTCAGCAAAGGTGATGTTTTGTTTTTTGCTGCGTGTTCCATCGGTAGGAGGTAACATGGCTCCGTCGATCTGCCAAAGATTTACCTTCATAAATATAGTCATTTATTATCAATTATCATTATCATTTTGAATTTCATTCTACAAGACGTACTATGCATATAAAAGTCCTTAAATTAAGTTTTTCGTTATTTAGCCTACCATCTGTGTGGGTAAAAAATATAATATCAGGATTACAAGCATTGTTGTAGTCTCTACTATTAACCTGTTTTGCTGCTTCAGTGGGCTCATATGCTATTGGCGTGGGTAAATTTGCGTTTTCCATAATGAATCGCAAAAAAACACTTCACTTTCGCGCTCAAATAAAAAATATTTCGTACCTTTTGGCGCCAATATTCCACACTCTATTGTCTATACTTCGAAGGCGGAACCATGGACACTGAAAAATACGTCCATCCGAAACTATCTAAAATCTAGGAATAGAAAAGAAATAATAAAAGCTTTATGAAACAATATAATGTACAAATATTGAATAAAAAATCTTAAAGGAGAAAAGCCATTTTTTTTTCAGCTAAACTTCTTACAGAATTGTCATATGATTAAGTAAACATACTTTTTTGGCCAATTATAAACTGTAGTATCAAGTCAAAAATTACTCTACGCTTCTCTTATTTCTTATTTTTACTTTCCACAAGTAGATAATATAAAAAGAATTATCTTTAAAATTATTGCGTAAGGTTTATTTATGGTATTACGTTACCGGAAGTGCGCATCAAGCATATCGGCTGGCTGCCGGCTGGTCGCCATATTTTTGGCGAGCTATAATATTTTCGGTTCCTTGAAGTTTTCGTCGTTAGCGACGAAAGGGAGTATACTAATACTCCCTTTATTCCATTCCGTGTGTTATATTTGTTTTTTACCGTCAGGTAAAGAGTATTTGTACAGGGAAAAATAGTTTTTTTTCTTTGTTCAGTATCATAAACATGGCTTTCTAAAATGTCGGCCCTGTACGTAATTGCGTTGTCTCCTCGCGGAGTATCCCGCTCAGCTTTTGTGGATGTTGGAGGAATCAAGGATGGACAAGAAAACATTGAATCGATCTACTCAATCACAGTCGAGGGCATCCGCCATCGACTGTAAAAAGAACACAGGTGAGCGCCTGAAGGTCATGTCATTTTTTCATATGTCAACATATGATTGTTTTGTATTCAAAGTTGCATTTAAATCATATGATGCAATATTAGAATTATTAGGTAGGTAAGAAATAGGGAAACACTGGTACGGTTTCGTGTTTTGATCCTATTTGAAATCCAAACATTGGTTCATCACCAATAGAAAATTGTATTGCTATATTAATTGTTTTGTAGAAGCGGCGCATAAACCTTGGCCTAGGAATAATAAGAAACGTGAAGGACCCAATAGCACTCCAAAAAATGAACCTTTTCGTAAAAATGTACCAGCACAGAGGGGCAAGAACCAACTTGACCGGAGACCACGTCCTCGAGGTTCAGCAAATTTCGCTGTGGGTGGAGCGCAGAACACCGGGTATGTTATTCCCTAAACTTGCAATGTGTTAATTTACAACTCGCTATTTCAATATAATAGTTTGGATCTCAGATTTGGATTAGACCAGCATAGCAAATGATGACCTGATTCTTTATCACAACTCAGTAAATATACACCCAATCATGAATACAAGTAATCCAAAAATAGTATCTATTGACAAGATTCCAAACTTAATATGCTTACAGGTTAAAGTAAAACTTAACAATGACAATATCCTGAGCATGCCATTATCATGTACAGTGATGTTCTTCAGCTATAAAATGTATGTTGGTTCATAAACATGATCAATTTGGTTAAGTTTGTTGCATTATAATAGAAAATAAACAACATTGAAAGCTGTCACTATAATTTTTCAGTCACCTCTCTCGCCTTTTGAAACATTGATTATCACAAATACTATCAATTTTAAAAGTGTAAGGTTAGGGAGTGGAGGTATGATGATTTGGATTGAAATGCTAGTTTCTAAGCAATTTCACTAGATAAACATTTACTAACAATTAAGCTATTATCATCTAGGAATTCTGTTGAACAGTGTTATTAACCTAGTCTAGTTGGCTATTTATGCTGTTTCCAAAATTGGCGTATCTCTGTTAGAATATTACTATAAGTAAACAAAGAGTTTTCATAGTTGCAAATTTCATCAGAAAAAATTACAAATTTTCCCTAAATTGTATGTGGGAAATTAGGTCATAGTGAGCATTTGAGGTGTTTGTTACATTGTTATCTTGATAATGCTTATTGTGATAAACAACTATTTTAATACTCAAATAATTAATTCTTTCTTAGAATTTCAAGTGTCATAATTAGTACTAATAAATATATTTATAATCACAGGTTAGATAATGAGGACGAGCCTGAGATTGGCTCGGTGTTTGTGCCTGGAAGCAAAAAGCAAAATTTGAACCATTTGCTTAACTTCATGTACCCGTCCCGTGGAGGTACTGAGCGTTCTGAACGCAGAGGTCCACAAATACAACATCGTCAATTGCAACACCGCGCTAACTATCGCCATGACCATGATCTTTATCTGCGAGCTTAGTAAGTTATTCTTTCTACTTATGAATCAAATAAAAAGTTTATATTTTTCTGTATTCAAGTGACTGTTTACATTATTTCTTCCAACTTTTTTATTTCTTTGAAATGTTAAATATTTAATGTTACACATTAAATTAACACATTAGGGTATAGTGAAAATAATATTTTTTTTATGTAGGGCTCCCTACAAGATATTATTTACAATGTAAGTTTTTGCATGATTTTGCAAAAAATAAATATCAGTATGCATTTCAAAAGTCACTTCTAGTAGGAAGTAATTCACCTACTACATCAAAGTTGACTTCATCAGTTTTCCATTTGGTGCCTTTACTAGATAAAAATATGAACATCATCATCCTCAGCCTTTTTTATTACTTACTATTTTTAAACTTTAACATTTCTAATTATATTATGGTCATTGTCTATTTTCTACTTAGATCATATAACCAATTAGATGGTTAAATAAGCTAGAATAAATAAACAGTTTTATTATAGTCCATTAGTACATATTTCAGTGTGATTGTGATGCATTTATACCTTTAGCTTTTTTAAGGATAATTTCTTATTTGTGTATATTTTCAACAAATATCATTTGTTAACAGTTGCCAATTTGTGGTAAAGGAGGATGGAGATTACAAATTAAATTTGCTGGATCCTGATGTGCCTATAAAGTGGGACTTAGTTGAGGAAGTTGTAAGTATATGTATTATTAACAAGTAACAACAATACAATTTTTCTCCAATGTAAAATTATTTGCGACCTTATTATTGGCCCTTATTATATACTTTCATGTTGGTTGATGTCCATTTTCAGAAGCATAATGCTTTAGTATAATTAACTTTTAAAAAAGAAGGCTTTTTGGGTTGCTGAGGGAGTTACAACATGATCTGCAGCAGTGGCGGTAGTAATTAGTTATTGAAAAGATCTTGTGAAAGACTATTTTAATAAAGTCATAAGATTTTTCCCCTCTCAGTTTTAAGACTATTAAATACTAAATATAAAAATAATTGAACTCAGGTAGTAAGAAGCACCGGTCGGTCTGAGTGTCCGATATGCCTGGGCGGTCCGGTGGCGGGGCGCGTGGGGCACTGCGGCCACGTGTACTGCTGGGCGTGCGTGCTGCACTACACTGCGGCGCACGACAAGCAGCCGCCGCCCTGCCCCGTGTGCGCCACGCCTCTGCACGTCGCCGACATGAAACCCACTAGAATGCTGCAATGGCCAGCCCCCGCAGAAGAAGTCAGTGTTTATACTACCAAATATTATGTTCACTTTAAAACTTTATTATCAGTATAAGTAACCTAAAATTACATGATAACAAATTTGCAGAATCATATATGTTGACACAAGTGTAGATAAAGATGAATACAATATTTTAATATGCATCACACCAGTACTTGAGTGTACCATTACTATTTAAATGTTAATAGTAGTAAATGTTGTTATATTTGTTGTGTAGGTAACTATGCGCCTTGTACGTCGTTTACGTGGCTCCACCACAGTAGAAGTTGCACCACCTCGAGGTGAATTGACAGAAACGGTTCCTGAATCTATTTTGCCTCTAGAGAAAATCAATGATGCACCATATTGCAAATTGTTCGCTGCTAATAAGGAACAGGTAAGAACTTTGCCATTTTTTTCTAAATGAATATATTAAAGTCCTAAAAAAAATGATGAAAAATAATGAATACATGACATGGTTTTTGAAAATTTATTCATTTACAGGTGTATGACATTTTGAAAAGGGAAAGGAAAGAAATTGAGACCCAAATATTGGCTGAAATTGATACAACTGAAATTGTCTACTTAGAGCAGGCCTTAGAAATGCTCAAACAAAAAGAAGAAAAAATAAATCTCACTGAAGACTCAAAAGTCATACTTGAGAAAGAAAATATAGATGCACCTCCAATAATTTATGAAAAACAGAATGTGAATGAGAACAAACTTGACTGGTTTGATGTAAATGAACAAGGCGCTGCTTGTGCAGACATAATTAATGATAAGATTGAACAGTTAAACATTAATGAATCAGGACTCAACCCTGATGCTCCAGTATTTTCTGTTAGTGAGAATAAATTACCTGATGAAGAGCTACCAGGAGCTGAATGTTCCAGTGTGGATACTGAAGATCCTACTGATAGCTCTGATGTTACCAATATTGACAAACATAATCAAGCCAAATACTTTTATTTCTATCAAGGTAAATTATTTTTTGTTACTTTAGACAGCTTCCTATATGATATGCCTTTCAATATGTTGAAAATATTGGCCTTGAGGTCTATTTTTTTAAAATGCAATATTTAAATCTCGTTTTATTTCTGCTTAGTAAAATCTGACTCATATCTTTTGTAATTATTCTAGCTGATGATGGCCAGCAAATATTCTTAAACAGCTTGAATGTGCGCATTCTTAATGCATCGTGGGGTTCGCTGGCAGCTGCTCCCCCAGTCATCACTGGCCATGTTCTTCACAGAGAGACATTGCCACTCAGTGAGCAGGTAATTATTGTGTTGTTTCAACTGAAAACTTCAAATAAATTATTTTACTCTGAATTAACTTATAAATGTGCAATTGATATAGAAATTACTTAAACAACATGCGATTAGTAAAGTATTCTGGAATATTTGATTATTTTGGGTAAACAGATGCTAATTATTTTTATATTTCCAGACAAGAAAACACATGCCGTATACAGCCCATCTGCCGCTCTATTGTTCCTTTGACATTGTTGAATTGGACTTGCAACCACCTTATGTAACATCTTCAGCACTTGAAAATTTTTCAGGTAATTTTTAGGACTGAAATACACACCTAGGGACATGGGCTGTTTTATCGATAATTTAATAAAATACTTTTTATTTTCAGAGGAGTTATACCGTCGAGCTCGTATTCGAGCACGCAACGAGCGTGAAGAAAAACGTCGAGAGCGCGCATATCGTCGTGCTATGGAAGGACCACCTAAACCGGACTTCTCGTCTGACGTGCTGTTCCCTCCAGCACCACACTCGTTTTCCAGCTCACTAGATCCACCATTAATGCCTGAAAAAGGAAATCCAATTGCTGTTCCCGTCGAAACTCCGTCAACAAGTGTAGGCTCACCACCATCTGGCCCTTCTTTCGCTAAGGTAACATTAGTGCCAGATTATAGATTTAACAAATATATTATGTTGACTTCACCATACCAGCATGGATAAAGTTATTGTCAAAACTAGTTAGGAATTTTCTTGCAATATTTTTGGGCCTCAATAATTCCTATACAATTTGCCAATGGATGATTTGAACACCTTTAAAAGTAATCCTGTGATTTGACAGATATTGTTCTGCCTTGTTTAATCATACATTCAATTTTACTATTTCAGATGGCCAGCACTAGTGGTACATGGCGCGTTCGTAAAATGGCTTCACCACCGCCGCCGCCACCACCTCAAGAAGAAGGGGAAGAAGGCTCCTGCCCGCGCACGTTGTGCCTTAGCGATGCTATCGAAGCTGCCCTTCACGCTACGCCTTTGCCGTCTGGCAAGAAAAACAAAAAGTCCAAGCATAAGGTTCTTTTTGCCACTGGCATGCAAAGAGCACCTTGATTTCGTTCCTTATAATTAGATCCTATTGTGTTATAATCTTATAGATTTCTAACAGTTCGTTATTTTCTTTCCAAAAAATATTATCAAGTTTAACTTTTTGCTTAGAATTTAGCTATTTCAATATTGTGCTCTCTTGGCTAATGAATTTTTGGTGGCGAGAAAAGTGTATTATAACAAAAGGAATATTATGGAATAAAAACAACATCTTTTATGTTACTATATTTGCAGTTAACAATTGCAATTGTTTTTGTCAATAGTAGAATTCCTTGTAATGAGATGAAACTTATTTATCGTGTATACAAAGAATGTAATAAATAAAAGATGGCAAACAATGTTTTTCATTTCCTATTTGGATATCGAAACAATATTAGTATGTTTATGATGAACATGCTCTTAATCGTGTTATTCCAGTTATTACTACCAAGTCCGATAGGATTCCCAGATACAGATAATTTCATTATAGATTGTCATGGTGTTAAAAACATTATTTCTCTTTTATTGTATTGGACGTGATTGAATTGTCTCTAAACATATTTAACTTGTGGAGTGAGCTATGATAGACTAACCAAGTAAATATATGAGACGAGCGTAGATCGAAGAGTCTGTAAGGGTCGACCTCACCGGTTATCGAATCTACACAATCCCAATCAACGATAGCCCTCAACAAGTCTGGTCAAAAGTACCCTGAACCGACGAGAATGCATGAAGAGGTTTAGTGGTTTGTCAGGTTCGAGCAAAGTGGCGATCTATACTCTCTGCCTACACTTAAAGGATAATGGCGTTACGTTTATGAATGTATGTTTATGAAACAATGCGTTAAATATGTATATTTTTAAATTTGTAGCGCCACACGCGATCAATATAATTTAGACAAGTGTTAGTTCCAAATTTCGCCACACGCCAATAGAATTGAGACAGATGTTATAGCTCGATACGCACGGGCGCTATTTCAACGCGCGTTAAAAAAATGTTGCAATAAAACAAATGTAAATCTATTATTTTGTTCAAACGAAAACGATTTTAAACCGCGACGCTTTTTTATCGAGCGCTGTCAGATTTTAGACGTTGAGCGTAGGAGATCATTAATATTAGGAACGGTAAAAAATCGTCAAACTCGACGCTTTTAAAGCGCACGGGCGTTTAAAAAACGTCGCGTTTTACAATTCGTCTTGGTGTGAACGAACTATGATGAATATGATGATGATGATGATAAACTATGATGAATATAACTTATAATCAAGTTACATTTGTTTCCTTGCAACGTTTTTTTAACGCGCGTTGAAATAGTGCCCGTGCGAATGGAGCCTAACTGTTGATGCTGTCATTATTTAAGCTACAGTTTTAAAACCTATTTTATTATCGAATGTTTTTGTCTTCTTCGCTCAAACTAAATTCAAAAGGCGTTTGAAGGAGATAAAACATTCAATAAGTAATATAGGTTTTAAAACTGTCTATTATTAAGGACGTGATGTTTAGGAAGATTGTAAATTCCTATTTATATTCAAGTAGATAGTGTTTTTATAAAATTAAATGTGATTTATTATTGAATATGCTTCGTAGATACGAAATATAACAAATAGTCACAAATAGATAATTTGTTATGGGCATTTAAACTTAATGATATACTATTTAATCATAAAAATATAATTTAATGTTGTGTATCTGACTTGTCTTCGTAAATGCAAACTGTCAAGTGATAGATTTCGAAAAATCTGTCAAATTCTTTGTTCTCACATGTCAAAATAGAATTGATTTACGTTCTGTTTTATTCTTTTTAGTTAAATGGAATATCATAAATAAACTTTTGTAGGAATTTTATGGCATTGTATTAATATAATAGTATGAGGTCATCTAGGAAAGAATTTATTTTCCAGCCCTTTAAGGTTACTCAAGTGAAATGTCGCGGTGTTGAACATCCGAGGCCTAGAAGCGGCCACAGGATTGTGTGTGACGATGCGAATATATATTGCTTCGGTGGTTACAATCCATCTTTGCCACTGCCAACTGTTTCCAGAGAAAATGCTACGTGGACCCCAGCGCGACCGCTATTCAAAGAGCTTTGGAGTTTTTCACTAGTCAGTCGAAAATGGAAACTACACAGAGTGGTGGAGAATATGCCGGACGAACTAGCATCGAATGCTATGTATATGTCTGGGCGTTATTTAATGGTTGGTAAATAAATTCATTACTAAACAGCATACAAGTGTGTTATAGTTTTAATATATTTGTTTGATTAATTGTAGATATTCGGAGGAACTGGTGCTCCTTTCGGAAATAAATGTAGTAACGACGTCATTGTATGGCGAACACATTCTGGTGATGCCAGACTAAAAGTATTGAATGTGACTGGGACTAGGCCCCCTGGGCAGTACGGACAAGCGGTGCTTTGTCATGATGGCTACTTTTATACTGTAGGGGGCACAAACGGATTTGCTTACAATTGTGATATTTATAGGTGAGTTGATTGATAACAATTAAATTACTAGCATTTATAATAATTATAGATATAGAAGTCATAAAAACAAAACTAAAAAAAACATGATGTTATTAGTAGTTTTAATATTATTTATTAGCTGCTCTTTGTTGATAAAGATTTGTTATCAGAAAAAGGTATGTAGGTTTTTTGGCAAGTACACAAATAATCAACAGTAAAATACAGCATTATACTGTACTAAATGTACTGGTGCATAGGTTTTGGAATGACTTGCTATTACAATCTGTATCCAGACCACATGAAACAATGATTGATGTATTTTGTCTAAACAAATGAAACCTAATCTTTAGTAATATAATATAGTTGTCTGGAAGCAATTGCTTATACTGATAAAAATGCTATTTGTTGCACTTACTCAAGGTTACATATAATAAACTGTTATGGCTTATTAATCTAATTCTGTTTGTCTGTTATTAAACTCCGGTGTTGTTGCATATGCAATATTTTACAATAGCTAATGCGATTTGTATTTAGTATTGCAAATATGTTTATTAAATTATTTTCTGATGCGAAGTAAATATGATGTCTTTTAATATGTGCACAAGGGCTAAAAAAAGTTATTTCTTTACAGACTGGACCTGCAGTCATTAGTTTGGGAATCAGTGTATGTTGGAACAGGTCAAGATGGTGAACCTATTGGAAGATACAGGCATGAGGTGGCCCGTGTTGGAGACAAGCTCTACATTATAGGGGGAGGCACAGGAGACTGGGCATTTGAACTCATGGAAATACCTGTATTTAATATTGAGACTAAAAAATGGTCCATTTTGTCACCAAAGCCTGATGATAGTCAAAAGAATACAGTGGCACCATTGCCAAGAAAATGCCACAGTGCTGTACAAATTGACACACCAAATGGTGTGCAGGTGTTTGTTGCAGGGGGATCGGACGGACAAACAGTTTTTGAAGACATTTGGAGACTCAACATGACAGACTTGCAATGGACACTTATGCAAAAGACAGTGTTGCCACATCCTTTGTATTTCCATTCGTCAACAGTAACATCATATGGGTGCATGTATGTGTTTGGAGGCATTGAGCCCAGAGACAATTCTACAAGTAGGAATAATATATTGTATAAAGTTTGGTTATGCATACCAAAGCTAAGTGAAATATGCTGGGAAGCTATAACTACATTTCACCCTAGATTAAACCGGATACATAGACAGGGCCTAATGAGTTTGGGTATACCACTGCATTTTGTAAATAGGATACATCCAGATTGAAAAGCTATATTTATTGTTGTGTTACAAATTTTTAAACTTCAAATGATGTTTGTTTATGAATGTTTTTGTGTTTTACAGTGACATTATGTTGACCCACACCAATTTTGTTTTGAGTTTGACATATTTTAAATTAATACTTATGCTAAGGAGCTTATGGTCTTCTGTTTACATTGATGCATATGTGAAGATTTGCGTTAGTATGCTGCTCTTTTATGAAATTGTAACAATGTGTTACTGAAAAATACTTTGCTATTTTTGTAGACCCATCAAAATATTATGAACTTTATTATGTCACAATAAACAGATAATTGTTCTTCATCTATTAATAACACATTATGCATAATTTCTTAAAATAATGAATATTTTGTTACTACTTGTAGACCATGGAATGCATATTATAGTATAGCTTATAATATTTAACTCATCTTGGCGGAATTCGACTTTCAAGTTTTGTATGATGATATTTTGTTAGTTTATTTGGAAAATATCTTAAAATTGACTATGAGGCAATCCAATTTCTATCACAAAAAACCTATTTTTATAAATTATTCTGTGTGTAATCAATTAATGTACTACATGTTTAGAAATAAAACAATACATAATTACACCATTCGAAATACGCGACTAGTAAACTAAGTTGATAATTCTGCATATTCCTATTAATATATGTGTTAATACATGTTTAATCAAATTCAAATTAGTATACAGATCAGTGATGGTAAGCAACTATTAGAAACATTGGTATATTGCATATTATTTTAATTGTTTTATAGCCTCGAAAATCTTTGTAAATAATAAGGTGAGTTTTAAAAGACTGGCGATATATTGTATATTTGGAGTAATTATATACTTCGTTTTATGTTGAATTGTGTATTAGAGTTAATCGCGAAACAAACATATTTGATTTTGTACACTATTTGGAGGTGAAATGTTTACGAGTAATGTACTAAGTAAAGCCCCATTTTCACGGGAGACTATCTCGCCCTGAAGATACAACTATAGTAAGTATATAAAAAGTTGCATCATGTAAAAGTTTGTCAGAACACGATATCTATGACGGTTATGTCGTGCGATAATGCCATACGATTCTCGCCGCGAGAAATTATCTCCGTGTAAACGGGGCTTAACAAGAGTTGCTAACCATCCCATAGTAGTTTTCAAATCCAGTGTCTTGATGTTAGTTGTAAAATAATTGTGCATAGTAGTTATTCAAATGGTATATGTTAGTTGCTAAATATAAACAAGGAATGAAGTCTACGGATCTCGTTAATCGCATTCAATTCAATATCGGAAAATCAATTCTTTGTGATCCTGCTATGACATCCTATAACATATTCAAAGATAATGTTATCATAGATTGTAATTATGTATTAAATATGGTTTTGATCGCATAATAGAGCAGTACTTAATACTCATCTTTATTGTGGCTGTAAGGATGTTAATAGATGCCTAATCAGTTTGTTCTATACTTGATAATAAAATGTGTCCATACGGTGTCAACAAGTTATTTGATTTCTCTTTATGGGTGAAGACTTAAGTCGAATGTTTTGTCCCTTTCGAACGATTGTTTAATTCAGTTTGAGTGAGTAAAACAAAACATCCGATCACAAATATAGGTTCTAAAACCCCAGTCAGATTCTATAAGCTTTAAAAACCGATGGCCTTCACAAACACGAGTCCTCTGTGATAGCAGAGGCCTCACGTTTTGGAAACAATACCTGGGCCTAAGCCTTAAGCCCTCTGGGTGTGGCGAATCCAAGCGATCGTTCAATCAAGTCGTTCTTTGGTTAAGTCAGATATTGTACTTTTAGTAAAGAAAGAAAGAAAATATATTTATTATTGCATGGCCAATACATACAACATAGACAATGTAAAATATAAGATTATTAAACAATATGCCATTATATGGGCATGGCCAGACAACAATGACTCCCCATTCAGCTGATGAATCAACTGATGATCAATGTGTTAATAAAGAAATAAAATAAACTAATAATAATATAGTACTTACGTAATATTTGGACTTTTAATAGGCTCTCGAATGTTGATCTTGGACGTTGGCATTCCACTGCGCTCCCTATCCTGAGACATAAGGTGTTAATATGTCTCAATATGTACAGTTAGGAATAAACATTGCGGTGGTACCTATCCAGGCGGCCTATCACATATGAGAGACCTACCACCAGTAAAACATTAAACCCATAATGTATATTATATATTTAGGGACCGGAATATATCTAAAATAATATTATAAAGAGGAAATCATTGATTGTTTGCATTGAATAGGCTCTGTAACTTCTGGCCTCATTTGAAAAATTATCTTTGAAACGCCCTTAATGTCTCATTTCTACATCTCTCTAAGGCGACAGCATTAAGTCCGCCTGTACAGTTTTATTGTCTAAAGTTAAATAATAACGAAAGCGAAAACATGCATGTTCACTAGCTTTTTTCATTGCCCTGAATGGCGAGCTGAACATGCCGTTCGCCTGATGATAAGCGATACGACTGCTCAATGATCGCTGCAAATGGAGTAAAATGCAATTGCATATGCAAATGCATATAATCCAGTCTCTATAGAATCGATATATCTATAGTATTGAAAATACTATGTGATTAAACCCTCATGAGATTGCACAGGGCTTAGACATTGACTATATAAAAATATTTACTATAAATTAACACCCGGGAAAAAATCATGAAATTTTGATTAAGATAATGTTCAGTGGTTTTTTTCAAATCTTACGAGACCAGAGAGAGGAAGTTAAAATATGCGCGGATATAGACATTTGTCGCGGCGCAGCGCGAAAGGTTTGCGAATCGAACACGGCCTTTATCGATTCTAAGCTAGTTTCTTCACCTACTATGCCATGTAGATTATTATGAATTGAAGTCGAGCTCTCACGTGGTAGATGGTCTGGCCTGATCATCGCATCAAATGCCTTTTGTTTGTTTTGTACTTATACTGCAAGGAGATTTATTAGTTTTTACGAAATTAATGGTAATTGGTAGTCTTTAGTAATAGCATAAATAAATAAAATATCAATAATTATTAAATACACCCAACAGTCACACACATAGTCCTAACCCTACACTAAGATACGTTTTGTGTTGTGGATGTTCTGACGAAACTTTAATATAGTAGTATTTAGTTTATTGTTTTATACAATTATAACCAGACAAATAAAACATGTAGTAAACTTAATCTCAACATTAATAAAATAACTAACGTACAGCAAAAATATACTTTTCGATCTCACAAACATCAAGAGGCGTACCAAATATTCGTGGATCACAAACATTTGCCTCTGTGCGGGAATCGAATCCGCAGCCTCTCGTTTCACAGCCGGCGTTTGACCAATTGCGCCACGGCGACTCTTGTAACATTTATTACTTGTTTGCTTCATCCTTTTTTGCTCTCACAATTAATAAATTACACAAAAAGGTATATAGTGTAATTTCTTATGGGCAACCATGGGATGGATATACTGGGTATATCAAGACTGCTACCGAAACGAAGCCGGGTGGTAGTTTAAGTTACTATAAACACAACGCAACTAAAAATTTCGCAAAGAAACGCGACAATTTTTATTATGATTTTTTAAATATCACCATTTTCAGGTGGTAAATCCATAGCTTTTGCTAAAATAGTAATTTAAACTCTTTCACACCCTAGAGTCTTTATAAATAAAAGGTATACACTTTATTTTCGGAAAAAATATTTACCATCGAAATACGCTCATAGGAAAAAAATAACAACAAAATCGTCGCTTTTTTTACAACATTTTGTGTTGCATTGTGTCTGAAGTCGGTTAAACTACCACCCGGCTTCGTTTCCGGTAGCAGTCTTGATATACCCTGTATAAATAGGAGAAACGCCACTTTAAGGCGTAAATGAAATAACAATAATCTGCAATGGATAACTATAATTAGTGTATAACTTTGAAATGATTTCCATAGTCAGACAGCTTGGATTGTAAATGATTTGTCCGTAAATGCTGTGGAATGCTCGGCTATCCTCAATTTTAAGTTCTCCGACGACCTCAAAGATTTAATATGAGAGTCATGGAGAAATATTAATTGATCTTTAAGATAGGAAGGTGTAAAAATATTAACCAAAATATTGTAGTGAGAGTAGAAGTAAAAGAATGTGACTATATCGTCTATTCCGGATGGGTAACTTCTTGAGCTTTATACGAAATTCAGAAATGGGGTCATATTTGTTTAGACCAAATATGAATCTGATGCAGATTTTGATAATTCTCAAGTTTATTATGTTGGTCCTCGGTGAGATAGTTGCAAGGAGAATTTGCGCAAGAGAAATCTTTGTGGCAATGGGTAGAAATCTTCTAACCATACTTAGGTAATAGGTGTAGATTTGACTGGCAACAGCGTTATTTTCTTTTGGTGTATACCAAGAGCCCGTGGCTGCCAGAATGTCTGAACATGTTTCTAACATAACCATGCTGAGAAAAACTTCCAGCTTTTACAAAATGAAAATATCACTAACTTCTAGGCAAAATATACAATGATAACTGAAAATGGGGTAAATAGTAAACAAGTATAGGTACAATTGCACATGCAGATACGCAAATGTATATTATCCGGTCCCTTGTCATTACTTTTCAGAATTTAATCCTGACTAGCAACATTATTGAATTGATTTCTTACTAGAAATATTGATTTATCAAAATTCCAAGGAAGTATTCAGTTTTAGTTTTCTTCATAATCGGACTTGTGGCTCCTTTCCGTATATTTCGCTATTTTTCATAGTTTCGATTTTGGCCATCCACGCGCACTTGAAAAATTCACCTGTATAGTATTTTCTTATTTAATGTGTATGAAAATGTTGCTTACGTAATTGTAAATAGCAATATGGAAATAGGCCCGTAGCAACAACTCGTTTTATAGCATCAAGCATGTAGTCTAATAAGATTATGTTTGTAACACCTTGTCTATAAAACGCAAAATTACTTCCGTATGTTGACACTTACCCGTGATAATGGCAATGGTCATCACTAAAAGTCGCTGGCTCTGTGGCCGTAACTCGCAACAAGTGCTAAGCGGCAAGCGCGTCGGCGTAGGACGTGCGCCTGGATGAGTGTCGTCGCCGCTATTTCGCGCCAATTCGCGCCCGCAGTGATGGGAAGCGCGCCTCACGAGCGGGACACGCTCGCCTCACCCGCTGCTCTTCGTGATTCGAATTCGGATAACCGATAATACTATTGTTTTGAATTCGAAAGTTTGATAGCCGCTAATGCCAATTTGAGGTACTATTCCTAAGCGTCAATATGAGTAAATACACCTGCAACGTATTGAGCTCTACGTTATCTACATTCCATTAAAGTGTAAAGTTTCACACAGTTAGTTATGTGGTCAGTTTTAAAATGTAAAATACAATGCGACGTGCGGAGTATCTCTCGAAGAAGATCTTAAGCAATGGATATGGCAGAAGATCTTGTTGTTTCGTCGACGCCGGGGTCGGCTCCTCACCGGTCGCCTACGCCCGAACTTCACGCGGCGTATACGACTTTCGAAATTTTAGTGGCTTTAGTGGCAGTTATTGGCAATGCCATGGTAATGTTTGTGTTCCGCCGTGATCGGAGGTTGAGACGGCGTACGAACTATTACATCGTGTCACTGGCAGCAGCAGATTTTCTAGTCGGTCTTCTGGGAATACCGTTCGCGATCTTGGCTTCCGTGGGCTTGCCGAGGAACCTGCACGCGTGCCTCTTCACCGTGTCGCTGCTGGTGATGCTCTGCACCATCAGTATCTTCTGCCTGGTGGCCGTGTCTGTGGACCGCTACTGGGCGATCCTCCACCCCATGTGCTATTCGAGGAATGTGCGCACCAGGACGGCTATTGGTAAGTTTAGTATCATAGGTAACCTTGAATATTTTTTAATGAAACAGTCCCCTGTCTACGCCGAAATGACCGAGCTTGTTTATCTTTAATCTGATATCCTCGTGTGGCAGAGGTCAATTCAGATGAGCCTTTTATTGCCACTTCGGTGTCATTAGTATTTGAATACAATGGGCATCAACACCTTATAATAATATCATAAGAAGATGACAAATAGTATAATGGTATATTAATTTTACAATCATTTATATTCAGGTGTATAGTCGTATAATATAAATCGTACAGGAGTCGTAAACATTCAGCATTTAACGCATTGGATAATGTGATTTTACCGCATTTTTTATATCAGTTAAAGGTGTTTTTAAAATGAATACAAAAGAGACTTTTCGGTCTCACAGACGAGAAGTTTACAATATTTTTAAATAGGTGTATAAAAATACTATTGGCTGAAATCTCGACACTGTATCTGTTGTTTATTGTTTTTCTAATGGAATTCTATACTTATAGGTACAAAATAATTATAGAATATTGGAAATCAATAAAATTAACTGAAATGGTATATACTCGTACTTGTATACAAATCGTCTGCCAATTATTTAGCTAGTTTAGTAATTTGCATGTTGATATAAATGTAAGGCTTCCTATCAATTTACGTCATGGGTTAATTGAAATTCTATTCTGAATGGAATCAATGGCCCCTAACATATTCTTTGGATATCTATCAACTTACAATACTCTTTTTGAGACAGAAAACTTATGCACTTGAAGGCAAAGTCCGAAATATTATTCTAAGGTTATTTCGATGCAAGTCAGACATCTTGTTTACTTTTTGTTTTCATTTAAGCTAATTGTTTAGTCAGTCATTAGACGACGGCGAAAGAATCTTATTTTAATTAAAGTTTGAAACATCTTGCAGCTTTATTTAAAAAAATATGCTGGTAGATTACATCTTGTATTGATGTTTTAGTTTTTAGAGGATTAACTATTTCTTAAAGACAGAAATACAATTAAAATCCTGGAGTTACATAAATATTAGTTAGTTACATAAATATAAGTCGATCTTTTTTTGGATATGCTATTCTTTTTATCTGGGTAAGGTAGAGACGACTTTTAGCTTTTTGTTCTTACTTTATCATTTAAAGTTTCAATCCCAAGCATTGTTAGTGTTATTACGTTGGTTTGTCAACCTTCGAGTTCCGTCGACGCGAACAAATGTTTGTGGTCACTATCAGACGATATTTATAACAAGTCCACCGCTACTCGGAACTTCTTCGCGGTTTTTGATTTACCGTTCTATTTCCTATACAATTAGTATGATCAAATGTTAAATTAATGTGACATTAAGCTAAATTAGGTTTTCATTTAAAATTAATAAATGTAAAAAAGCTAGTAACAAATAAATGTTGGTAAAAAGTTTACAATATCTTCAAACTTTACGCAACGATTTTTAAAATAACATGAATGAAATGAAAATGAAACCGCCATGAACTACCAATATAAAAGTTCGTTACCAACTTCCAAGAAAGTATGAAACACCGAATATCGCTTTTTTTGGATACAGGTGTATTAAGTTACCTACGCATTTAATAAATTCTAGAGAGATGCCCCATAAACAAATAATATTTACAAATTACTCATATTCCCAAAGTTTTAAATTTAAAATATGAGCCATAAACCGGAATATTGTTTACCTACTTCCAAGAGTTGAACGAGTTACCCGGAAAAAATCATAAGAATTTTAACTAGTAGAGACTTAAGAAGTAAGTATTATTTATTTATTTATAAATAAAAAAAATATACTAACTATATTATTTCTGATTAATTTCGTTGCGGGTTAAAGACAAGTTAGACATTCCCGGAGACTCGCCGAGCTTCAATGCTCGGTGTCATAACATTGCGTGCCACTGTTGATTCTGGCTTACAGGAGTTACAGTGGTGGGTGTGAGGGCGGGACAGTCTCCTAAAAAAATACTATTATATAGTACTGATACAAGTATACTTATACTCCTACTTATACATATCGAACTTTAAGGACTACCAGAAATTAGAAAACTATAGTAAACCGAATTTTATTTAATTTTATGTAATTATGAAGTAATTGCAGATTCATTTGAAATATTCGAACGTATTATATTATTCAGATTCATAATATTTATGTTTCTTATCCGTTTGCGCTCCTTCCGCCCCCTTTCCTTCCCCTTTTATTTGAAACGCAATAATCCAAGTCCTCTAAGTGTTGTAGATGTTCATAAACAGCAGTGATTATTTAGGATCTTTAGCCGGAATTATGCAATAAAAATCCTTTGGGTAAGATGTTCAATTCGATCAAATTATTTGACAGTTTTTCGATATGAATTAACATTATTCAGTCGGAATCACATATTTTCTACTGAGAGTTGACGTCACGCAAATGTCCGGTCGTAAAATCATAAGCAGAAATATTCTGTAACATGTATTAAACCCATGTTTCTCCAAACCCACGCACAATGAAATATTGTATGTAGAAAATGTGATTGAGTACTTAATAGGCAGTAAATAATAATATATTTTAAATCATCTAAGCACCCACAATTTCTAGTAAATGTTCTATATCACCTGTTTGTGGGTTTTATTTTATAAATATTTATCCAACAATACATTCAATGACTTTCATAAAACGTATTCCGAAACATTACATCATGACGAATATACGCTTTTATAATCTGAGACATAAATATTGATCAAAGAAAACCTATATTTAAAAGTGCATTAAGCTTGAACTAATTCACATCATAATTTATCATATGAGTGTGTTTATTTATAATTTTAATATTGTTTTCAAAACTATAAATAATAGTGTCAAAAAGGATCATGTATTATGTAGTAACGATGTTGTACAGGAAGCTATTAATGGTGAGATTCTATTAACATCGGTTTCCGAAGCATCAACACTATAAATTACAAATGTTTATTTATTGGGCACGTATGGTTACGGGTTAGGTTAGGCCTGAACGATTTTTCGTTAACACCTACATTTGCTGTGGAAATGACGTAATTACGTGAAAATACATTCAAAGTAACATTAAAGAGCATCGGGAAAGGTCACATTATAATTAGAGTGTTTGTTGATGGATAAAAAAGATTTTACAGTTCATGAAAATGGTGGAGTGTTACAGTAATTTAAACTGAAGTCTTTTTCGAATAATTGGACATAAAAATACTTACTAAAATTATTTTATGGTCAGTGGATCAGCAATCCAAAAGTCGTAACATTTACGTGTGACATTTATGACGGATTTCGATTCTTGGTCGCTTTCAGGTGAACACAAATATTATACTACCAGCTCCAGGATTTCTAGCATCTCATATATAGAACTAAACGAAGCAGGAAAGCAGTTGCGTCATGTCTTGTCTTTTACTAGTCAGGGCGAGCCGATTCATTAGTGTTGTAGCTTTACCGAGCAAGAGCAGGGTTCCTCATCTAGTACTTAAAAGAAAACGACGTGAACAATAACAATTTCATTGCTGAGTTTCGTATGGTACTGTTTTGCTAGGATACCTATTTACTTCCTTCGTTTCTTCGTCTATTCAACGGTTGGCACCACGACTGTAGTTCTTAAGTTCTTTAAGATGAAAATTTACCAGAGCCAAAAAGCCTAATTTACAGCATTATTATTAGAAGCGTAATACCATGTCCATAAAAAAATGCTTGGGTATGCCCAATAATTTGGAGGCTCTATGCCGGCCCTGCTAATATCAACGACCACACAAACTCCTGAAGGCGCGTTTTATTTGTTTGCTATAACCATTTTCTTAATTGAAAGTATGTCCATTAACGAAATTGTAACATTTATATTTACAAACAGATTACATGTATGTGTAGGTACACACCTTTTAGGATATAAGCGTGGGCCGAGGAGACACTTGTCAATTGTCACACCTACATTTTGTTGAATCTATTTCCCTCCCAAATATGATAAGGGCGAATCTATCACCATAGCAGCTTAAATTGCCGTTTCTGGCTTCACGTTTGAGGTTTCTCAAACGAACAGTCATACAAACTGGAGTGCTCGGTTGGGGACCCAAACCTCCGAAGATGTGAACCTCGTGGTACACAGTTCATGCATGCTGCCAACAGAGCAATGAGGTGGTAACAGCCTTTGATATTCACAAAGCAAAGTAATTTTATTACCGACGCAGTCAAAGGTACAAATAATTTTCTGTTATAACAAACAGCGCATCATTTAAAAGAAAATTACAAAGAGAGTAAATATGAACATAAGTATAAATAAAATATGATCATGAAACCAGGGGGGTTACTCTGTTCTCTGACACGACGACGAATGGTCGAACATCGCACGAAAAACTTTACGAATCGGCCTAAATGCATAAATGCATTTATGTTCGAATCCTGTATCGTTCGTCGTAATCTAAGTTCGAACTGAATGATAAGAGAATAGTATTGATATTTAGAAATGGAAAACTTTTATCTTATATCCACAGAGTACTTTGTTATATAGGAATGTTATATGTTGACCTTCATCGTCCGAACATTCGAACTTCGTGTCGGAGTATAAAGTAACCCCCCATTACGAGTTTATATTAAGGTGTAAAACTATAAAATAAAATTATATAGAAACCATTAACACTATTGTTGAGAATTTCACGTAGGCGTATACAGCTTGAAATAATAACGTCTGTAGCCACAGTGCATTAGATACAGTAAAGCGGCAGTTGAATTTAGCATAACTGAAACTGGCGTTAATACAGCACTGAAATTGTGGAAAATGACATTATTGTATTCATAAATAAATCATGATTGAGGTATGAGAAATGAAATAAATTAATTGGTCATAAAGAAACACTAGTAGACATTTCAACACATTTTAACCTTTTATTTTGAAGTTAGTGACATTAGTCTGTATCTGGCCATGCCCCATACACTTCCCACTGTTGGGCAGAACCTACTCTACAATCGAGAGTACAATGAGAATGAAAGAATGAGAGTGGTTAGAAATGAATGAACTAGAGAGGTAAGGCTATATTGTGGCTGGCCTAGTACGTGTTGGCGGTCTTTACATACCATATAAATTCTTACAAATCGATTTCTTACGCAGGTTACATCAGATGGACGACATCTTAGTACGAAATACCTTTACCCACATGATTCCGATAGTATGAGGTGTGCCCCGGGATTTGAAACTGCGACCACCGTTCACGATGGTCGTCTGTAGGATGTGTGATTCAAGGTCTCTAGGTCACATAGGTCAATTGTAAATGTTACAAAGTTTTACATAAGACTAGCTTCATTCCATGTGTTTAAGTTATTTGTTGAAAAAATGAGCTTCTGGTAAAAAAATGAGTAATTTGCTCATGTTATACAGTTTTTTTATTGCTATGAATGGCGAGACGAGTATGCCGTTCGCCTGATGGTAAGCGATACGACCGCTCATGAACAGTAGCAAAACCAAACAACACCTTGAATTACAAAGCAATGCTTGGCATTCCACTGCGCTCGCCATCCTTGCCATTCATAAGATGTTAAGTCTCAATGTCCAGTAGTTACTCTGGCTACAATGCCTTTCAACCCGAAACACAACAGTGCGTTTACACTGCTGTTTGACGGGAGAAATAGACACTGCGGTGGTACCCACCCAGATGGCCTCTCACATATGAGAGACCTACCACCAGTAAAAGTAGTTCAGTCCAGTAGTTTGTTTCACTGTTTCTGTTTTTCTAATTCTGTTTAAGTACATCCTGTAATGGGGCGATGACGATTGATTTTTATACAATTGTTCACTGTATTTCCACGGCTTATAGTTTCATACGCATTCCAAATTGACAGTTTAAACAATTTATTTTGAAATAATCTAAAATATTTAGTTTTCCCAGATTGCCATTTGACATAAATCATCAGTTTCGCCAATTGGTTTGCGATCATCGTTAAGTTTTCAACACATCTAAACATGATCTAAACATAACATTACTTCTATCAATCAACGATAGTCTATTATTCAAATAATACAACGTATTGATGTTGTGAACAGTGAAAGCGTGTTTGTCTTTCTTGTCTATGGATGGTTTATGTGGCAAAAAGCGATATAAATTATTTTCTATCTAGAAATATGCGCGGTTTCTGTAGGCAAGATGTGTTCACACCCACCAGTCTATCACGATTCACGGGTGAAAAAGTCGTTCTCATTTTGTGAAGACAGCAAATTATTAACATTACTCCCACGTGGTATATTAACGTATTTATTTTTTAACAGCTTGCTACAATAAATATCTTAAAATAATGGTTAGTCATGTTCATTTGAATGGTAACAGACCACGCCTCCGTCTATGAGCGTTTTAAGTGGCTCAAATGCTCTAGGACCTTCAGAATGATCACAATATATCTGTGACAATGCACAGAAATACTCAGGAAATTGTCCATCTGGATATCTGACAGGAAGCGAGCGCTTTATGCGGAGGCGCGGTCTACACTAGCGGATCGCTATTATGTCGCGTCTGTAACGTCGAATTATCACTGTGTATAAATATTACAGTACCTGATGTCTGATATTGCGAGAACATGGCGAGAACTAGGTACTAGCAAATTCGATTGACGAGATGGTGGCGGTAAGTGCAAGTAAATAATAATACACCCAACAGTCACGTGCATAGTCCTGACCCCACACTAAGGTCGAGTCTTGTGTCGTGGGTATCTGGAACTACGAGAGACTTTTTTGATCTCACAAACCCCTCTAACAAATACCTGTGGTTCACAGAAATATTGGTTTCGGTGCGGGGATCGAACTCGCGGCCTTTCGTTTCACAGCCTTCGTCTAATTAACTGCGCCACGGAGGTTGTCATAGTGCAAAGTAAAGTGTTAGTGTAGAGCTTACATTAAAGTTATGTATTGTTATTAGACAAATAATGGAAAAACTCGTGTACTCCAATAATCCATAAAAAATATCAAAGGTATGCGAAGTTCACCAGCTAGCACTAAGCCGGTCTGGTGAACTCAGGTCAGCCTTTTGAATGTGAAGAACAAATTGTCAAGCAGTGGAACTTATATAGTTACAAGGTTGACAGAGACGGTGAATTTTCATGATACAGTTATTAATAAACAATTAGATTAGGTTCGCAATATAAGCATATAATTTACATTTTCACCAGAACACTGATTAGAATTACATTAAAATGTGACATTTGTTGAGTCCTTTACGCGAGTTGAAACCATATTATACGTTTCCATATGTCCATTCCTGAAAAACAACATGCGCAACAGCTATGTAATCGATAACACATGCAGTTTTCCACCCCCGGGGTTAACGCACGGGCCATTCATTTATTTAGTCATGTCGGTCGGGATGGGGCGACAGGTTGGCGCCATCGGGTCTGTCATGGCGCCAAACCGCCTCATCTTCTGAACTGCGGCAGTCGCGCGCCGGGAGTCGCCCTTCGCGTTGCACCATGAAGTTCCTCGGCCCATTAATTGTATTTCTTATTAATGTATTGTGTGTCTGTGCAAAGATTAGTCGAGGGCCGCATGGACGTTTTAATAAACATCAGAAAACTAGCCATTACGTGAACGCTCACCACGCCCACTTCTCGTATCATCCGCCGACTCACATATCGTTCACGTGCCGTTACTGTCCTGCCGCGTCTTCGTATCCAGTGTACCATGCGCTCCCACCCACTTATGTTTACAAATATAAGGAATCCGGCAGCCGATTCGGTGACTTACTCACCGGACTGGCTCTCTACAATCTTGGAAGATCTGCTGCTAGTGAGGAATGGCATACCATGCACTATTACGTTGCGCGAAAAGACGAAAAGTGTTCATTACAAGTGATCGACCACGCGCATTTTGACGAAACAGCGTTTCCTTGCTTCATGATGTCTTCATTTATGGATCAAGTGGCGAGTATGAAGCACATCGATGCGGAGTCTCAGACCGTTGACGTAACGACGTCTCATATTGACGTCAAAGCATTTTTACAAAACAATGGCACACCAATAAAGGTAACAAGGGAGCAGGAATGCGTTCTATGGCACAATTTAAGCTTTATACAAGAGAGCAAGCATGTTCCTTGCGCTCTGTTGACAGAATATGCTAAAACTATGAAGCCTTCTGGAGTACCGGTGTACATTTGGTTGCCAGCGTTGGTGGGGACGGTTATTGCTTTGTCCTTGTGCTGCAAATGTTGCAATATGTGCAAGAAGGACAAAACTATCAAGGAAGAAGCTCCTTTAAATCAAGCCACTGTCATAGGATACTGTTCTAATTATTGACTTATTGTTATAGTTTCAAAATTTTTGAAACCTTTTTTTATATTCTTTAAACATGTAGTTGGATTCGTTTTTGACTAGCATTATTTTGCTAAATTGGTACAATGGTATTATAAGTAAATCAATAGATTAATAATTATACATTATCTCGTTTTGAATGTTATAAATTATTAAGAGCAGTTAATGTTTTTGTCCATATTAAATTAGATAAAAAACTTGTAATTACGTACAACTTTTTATTAGATTGGCCAAATTTTATATGATATAAAATTTTGTATTTGTGTTTAGACTAAGATAATTTATATTTATGGGAACTTAGAAAATAAATTTGTGTGTTGATTTGGTACTTAAAAATGTTGTGAATTGTGGTATTTGTTGAACAATGGAGTGCACGTACAGATGAAATAACAAAATGACTGATTTAAAGGATCTAATTATTTATTACTAGCGGTCGGGCCCGGCTCCGCCCGGGTGCATACACGTTTTAAAATGGCGGTCAAAACGTTTAATTCTGACTATTAGTTTAAAATATCGACCAATTGGACCACGAAAAACGAACAAAATTTCCTCGTATTTGCTAGAAATATCACTGCTTTCCTCCTATAGGTCATAGCGTGATGATATATAGCCTATAGCCTTCCTCGATAAATGGATTACCCAACACTGAAAGAATCATTCAAATCGGACCAGTAGTTCCAGAGATTAGCGCGTATTTGCTAGAAATATCACTACTGCTTTCCTCCTATAGGTCATAGCGTGATGATATATAGCCTATAGCCTTCCTCGATAAATGGACTACCCAACACTGAAAGAATCATTCAAATCGGACCAGTAGTTCCAGAGATTAGCGCGTTCAAACAAACAAACTCTGCAGCTTTATAATTATTAGTATAGATTATTTATTATTACAGTAGTTCATGTTACGAAAACAATGACAACTCTACCAATACTAACAGATGCATGTAACCACGGAAGAGAGAAAATAATGTAATTCATAGACAGTTTATAAACTTATTTAAGCTATCGAATTGTTTGTCGCCTTCGCTCAAACTGAATTTAAAAGTCGTTCGAAAGAGACAATACATTCGCTAAATAAATTAGGAATTTAAACTGTATCTAAGACCGATAGTAGCGGAAGTAGACAAAGAAGTAAAAAAGTATTATCTTCACTGCTTGTCTTACTTGTAAAATGAAATAAAATATCTGATGAATTCAATAAAGCAGGAAAAATATTGATAATTCAACGTAAGTACTTAAAATATTATTTTAGAATTAAGTTTGCATGTAGTAGACTGAAAAGCCCTGTTCTCGAAAATTAATTTAATGAATAAATGGTTATCAGATATTTCGATTATGATTATTATTTGTAGAACTTATAACTAAATTGTAAGTATTTGGATGTAATTTCTTAACGTAGGAGAGTCAAGATTAAAATGTTGATAAAAAAGCTACGGGTATTATGGACACCATATTTAGACATAAACATGCCATAATGAGTTATTCCCGTGCAATCCCGTGAGTCAAACATCGTTGGCTGTATGACGTATATTCAGTCACGAATTAGATCCCCATAGTAATTAGTAAAAGAAAAGAGATGCAAAACAAAATTAGTGACGTCACAAGTCCTAATATGTTTAATGTGTGCGCGTGTGACAGAGACACTAAGGTGTCCCTACTACGCTTTCATTTTCTTTTAAACTACAAATATTAGCCTCATATTACAAGCCACTTTAATAGAGTTTTGACAGAAATGATTTATTTTAATGGTCGATATTGGTGTTTGTAGGCAAAATAATGAAAACAATCGATCATAGTCAAATACCCTATTAGTTTGAAAATCCCTTATCAATCCAACGTCTCATGTTTACTACTTATTTGTCCATTAGGAAATCTTTTACTAATAAATTAATGTTTTAACTATTGGGTAAAGGAAATAAAAGCGTGTTTTCTATGTGTTTGGTTGAAAAAATAAACTATTGTTTATTTTAAAAGCGGTTTCATTCCATTATCTGAAGAAAATACTATAGTCCCTTTGTCTTACCTTTAATTTCTCCCCAATGCAATTGTTGATTTCACTTTAGTGTTTACATCTCATAGTTATCTATACATATAAATAAAATTGAAGTGTCTGTTTTAAAAGTGAAAATAAAAAAAAAGTCCAACTACATATCGTTGTATACACGATACCTGTGCCGAAAATGATCTTTAAAAATTTTTTGTCTGTCTGTCTGTCTGTCTGTTTGTTCCGGCTAATCTCTGAAATTACTGGACCGATTTTGACGGGACTTTTTTTTATCAGGTAGCTGATATAATAAGGAGTAACTTAGGCTACATTTATTTTAGAAAAAATCTTTTATTTTAGAAACATAAAGTTTTTGTTAAATTCCACGCGGACGAAGTCGCGGGCACAGTCTAACTATAAAGGTAACGACGTGAAAAATATCTGCTAGGTTAAAATCTATTTCTACCAATTTGACATATTTGTGACGACCAGAAAACCATTATTAACTCTTATTAGTTTGTGCAAATATTTTATTTTCACTTCACGGTGCACCCAGAATGGTTTCTTAGAATCTAGATTAACGCGAATGTTGCACATTCAAATAAAACGAATTCTTACGGTTTTTTACGTGTAAGCTCTGGAATGAACTCTTTACATCGGTGTTTCCTGCGCGCTATTACCTGTCCTTCTTCAAGCGAGGCTTAAAGAGAATACTCTCCTTAAGCTAGGCAGCGACTTTGTTATGCTGGGCCCCTGGTACTGTAGAGGTCCATGCGCAGCGGTAGCCGCGCTTACCATCAGGCGGGCCGCTAACTTGTCTCCCTACAAGGCAATAAAAAAAAATCTTTTCGTTTATCCATCCCATGGTTGTCTGGCAGAGATTGCTTCAAGCAATAAGACCGCCACTTGTGCATATATTTAATCTCATTTAGTTTTGTCTTTGCTATGTATATGGTGTACAATAAAGTGTTAAATAAATAAATAAATAAAAAAAAAATTAACTTCCCGATATTTTGATTCAATTTATTTCACCTAGCTTAGAATTAGTTCCAGCGAAGTAGCTCAGTTGTGTCAAATAAAAAAAAATATTACGGCGTTTGTTAAGACAGTGAAGATGTACGTAATGGGTTTTAGGTTCCTCGACATTCTCAACGGTCAAGCAATGTGAGGTCTGTCAGCAGCATCAAACTTCAGAAATAATCCTCATCTGACTACCGCACATGTCGTACATAGTAAAAACATATGTCCCGAAACCAAACACCACATTCTCAGAAATCCGTACAGTCCTATTAATATGGAACCCGAGAATGTAATATCAGTTAATTTGGCCAAGTTGTCCCGCTCCTACGCGTGGGTCGGCTCATATGCGCCAAGGGATTTGAGGGTCTCGGAATGCGACACCAATTTCGACCGTATTTAGCTTAAGTACTACGTATGTATATTTTAATTAATGGTAATGTATTTACACAAAAAATAATATTTCATTTCAAGTGTTGAATCTTGTGCCGTCCTTATCGACTATATCCAAGAAACGATTACAAAAGTATAATTTAAGAAAAAACCAATATAAGAGATATTGGTTTTTGCTTGAAATGTTTTATACTTCTCCTTGGTCAATATTAGCTTTATTGTTGAAGCAGTTAAAAATCTAAAAGATACAGATCTCGGCATATATTCACGATTATTCACTTTTTAAAAATGTTTTATGTGTCTTACATTGGCTAGAAATTGCGAAATATTCTGGCGAAATAACTATTTAAGAGTGAAAACTTTTCGCATTATTTGTGTGGCAATGGTAACGATCGGTTGTTGATCCCAAGGCAGATATATTTAATCAAGGTAGCGAAAACGTAATCATAGTGAGTTTATGGTTTATGTGTCCGGCGATAAATATTTTGATGGAAAAATATTAATTTCATTTGTATGAGTTATTATTTGATGTTACAGTAGAAAATAAAGACATTGTTAGCTGATTACTAGAAATAATTTTAGTTTTATTTTTTCTCATACAGGGTTTATCAAGTAATACATAGTGTAACCCTTTTTATTTTTAAATAATGGTACGCAATGGTTTAAAATATTATTATAGCAAAAGCTATGGATTTACCGCCCAAATACGTTGATATTTGAAACATCACAAAAAAATTCGTCCTGTTTTTTTTTTCAAATTTTTTAATTGCCTTATGTCTGCAGTCTCTAAAACTACCACCCGGGTTCGTTTTCGGTAGCAGTCTTGATATACCATGTTTATTCAATAGATACTAATAAAAGTACCTATAGGCACAAGGTATACGAGTTACACTTACAACGACATTGCACATATGACCGCCAAACGTTAATCCCAGTGGCACATGTTTTATAAAAACACTACACGGCTCACACAGTAGCTGCGTGAATGTCCTGATTTACTAATATGACGTCACACAGATTATTAGGTGGTACACGCTGTGACGTCACTTATCGAAGCAATATAGCTTAAATGGCTTGTTGCCGGACCAGTGTTATCGCCAACAGCAGACATGATAAGGGATCTGATTTAGGCAATCAATTATGTAGATATGTTTTTTTAGTTGATTTCAATGGTGAGTTTTGTGAATCACTATTTTGTTTACATTTTAGTAATAAGTACAAGTGAATGTATGTCAATTATGTTTACTTCTGAAAATATATTCTACAGCAAGCGATTTCTGTGGACTTTACTATCTGCGGAAACTCTTCATTTTATAATGATACATTCAGTTAATTATAATATGTTTTCATCAGACGTTAAAGGGACTAACAATAAAAATATTTATGTAAGTTGCTTTTCAAAACGATACGATGCTGAAGTCGATGATGCACGCAGTATGCGTGTTAATGAAATGAAATCGTGACATACTTTGCTAAATATAAATTTAATCCAAATATTGTAAATTGTACAATCATTGCGTGCCAAAATTTGTCACATGACGAACGACGGTCCACTTCTCGTGTTAATCGTGTGATTAAACATGTAAAAGCGCACGCAATCCCGATGCAGCCGACATCAAATGTTTTGAGAATTTACAAATATTTGACCAACGGAGAAAATTTCATCTGCTGATGTTTTTGTTGGATGAAAGCTTAGGCTTTTCGCTAGGTAATTCGGTATAACTTAATCTAAATATCATTATGAATGATTGTAAATTCAAAAGTGGTGTTTTAAAAAGTGTGATATCAGTCCTTTGTCGCCCACTTCTAAGGAAGGAATTACTGAACAAGCCTTCAATTGGTCTTTTAGCCAACTACGAACAACTTTATTATAACTACTATTGCAGATGTTGAAAAGAGAATGTACATCATCGGTAAAAGATATTATAAGTAATATTAAAATGTACGTGTTATGCTTCTCTGTTTAAATTTAATCATTATTATTATTATCTTTGGCATTTTACCTATATAAATTGTGAACAATTGTAGCTGCGGAATTATATAATTTAATAAGCTGCTGTTCTAATAAATGGAATCCTTTGGAATTTTATATTCTTACGATAAGGGTGTTGACACATATTACTTTGTCTCCGATACTTTAGGAGACATGTAATAATGAGTCATTTTTCCGGACAAAAATAAAGGGTCGCCAACCCACATGCGTATGTGGGTTGGTTGTAGGAATTCCACTTGTTTTCCTCAATATGTTTAAGGGGATCCCGATAAAGCAAGAATGAGGCGATTCTCTCACCCGTCAAGAAATATGTCAAGAGTGTTTTGTATTAAGATTTTTCTACCCGTTAGGTTAAAACCGTTACCGTTGATTTTCCGCATACTTTTAAATCCATGGACATATAGAGTGTTATTTTTTATTTATTTGCCAATAATATTCTGGTAGTTGGTTCTCCGTAGAAGGCAGTGCACAAATTCAATTTAATATGAATATTAATTTGTAATACATTATAGAAATAGTGAAATGAATAGTTTATTTTAGTAATTATATTTAATTAACTCATGTTCTAACCACTGGCGCTTTATGAAATAGCAGAAATGTTAATAGCCTAGAATGTTTCCTTTGATAGAAGTCTAAGTGGGTTACCGTGTTCTTTTATCAAAATGTGTTCTGGTGTTAGAAACCATAAAATGCAATGCGTTGATGTAATAAATAAAATTATTATTCGGGTCAAGAATGTGGAACTCAATTATCGACGTTTTCATTTCACTCTAGTTTTTATGACTTCCTTTAGACGTAATGTATTATTCTATTTTAATAACAACATGCTCCAGTGTTAAGATAAGGTATGGAATAACAGCAATCTCTGATGTAGATGATTTGTGCTAGTAGAATCTATGTTATCTGTAGCTTAATTATAATGGTAATTTTGCAATTTTATTGTGCTGATAGTTTTTAAACGATTTATACTACCTATGATTTAATTTTGTATTTTGTTTAATGTTATGTATTTTGCATGCATCTTGTAGGTGTAACCTTGCTTGCAAATGGCAATGCAAATACTGGTGTTGTGTTCCGAGAGAACGTATGAAGTCAAATATGTTCATATTATCATCAATAGGCACTATAATCCAACTAAGCTAATAGGCACTATACCGTTTGGCGTTTCATACATTTCAACTTTGTACAGGCGAGTACAACCATAGAGTTGTGGTTTTCTGGAAAATGATTTGTTTTTTTTCAATTACATGGCGAGACGATTTTGCCGAACAGTAGCAAAATCAAACAATAGGTACCTTGAATTACAAAGCAATGCTTGGCATTCCACTGTGCTCGCTATCCTGAGACATAAGATGTTCAGTAGTTCCTCTGGCTACAATGTCCTTCACACCGAAACACAAAAGACAATTGTGTGAGATACGTCAGTACAAAGTGGTTTCGACTTGAAAAGTATGCAACGTCAAACAGTGCCTATTAGTTTAGCTGAATAGTATAATAATGCAAATCATCCACAGACTTGATAGAGTAGAGTTAGCCTTAATCCTCAGTTTTTTAATATGATAATAATATATCTTGAGTAAACCACCACCACCAAACATATTTCTTGTTTAATTTTCGTTTTCTCCGTTCTATTTTCTTGTAAAAGTTTATTTTTTCTTTTCAATTAGGAATCTACCCATGAATTTATTACATAAATATTTAATTAGGATGTATATTTTATAACCCATTACGTTTGAGTGTGCGGTAAATTCCGTAGAATTAAAAACATATTAAACACAATTGTCATACAAGATTTGGAAGCGTTCCAGCGTGATGAAAAATAAAAACTTGGTTAAATTTGTTCCTTTTTTATGATCTGAACATAAAATAATGAGTTGCAAAAGTAAGCCTTTGAAGTATTCTTTAATTTACATTTTTAAACTAAGCTTCCTATGGCAGTTGTATAAATGCAAAATTATTAGCAGTACTAGTCTTGAGTAACTTGTTTAGATATTCTGTTCGTACCAATAATGATAGAGAGAGACACACAATAGTAGTAATAGTATAATATATAGTCCTAACCCCACACTACGATCGAGTCTTGTGTCGTGGGAATCAGGAATTACGAGAGACTTTTCGGTCGCACAAACACCCAGACCCGAAAGAAATATTTGTGGGCTGCACAAACATATTTCTCGGTGCGGGAATCGAACCCGCATATGAATGACTGACATACTTTATCAACTAGTTATGTTAGAGTTTTTGTTACTTTACTTTTTATAATAAACAATAATGTATTATCTATTTAAAATAGGTATCTTATCGAAATAAAAAATGTGTAATGGCACTACAAATGATCAAGATTGTTTCTAGTGTCATGACAGAAGCTTACTACGATACACAGATGCGAGAACCGGTATCTCAATAAATATTTACGATACCTGAAAACTTTACTTCAGGCGAAACGATTCAAAAAACCAAACGGTATTCTTTACATAATCACTGATATATTATTTATTATTAATAATATTTGTTAGTGAATTCCTTCAGTTGTTTATTAATTGTTTATAATATTAGATTACTATATAAAACAAAAATAATTCATCGTCAAGATAAAAAGAAAAACAAATAAGCATAGACAGAAATATGTCGGATGGTGAATGGGGAATAAAACCTTGTGTTAATTAACCAGACTAGTGATAATGTCGCCGGTCTATATTCGTTTATTTATTAATTACTGCTATCACGACCCGTTATAATTAACTGATTAACAATTTGTCCGAGCAACTTCGACAACTTGTTACTTTTATAGTAAACACGCGTATGCCAATGTTTCACTGCAGACTGCTGGATCTTGAATGCCCGGACTACGGTCCGGAGGCGGTTTATATTGCAAACTGTCATGCTCCCACTCTTACTTTGACTGTGGGTAGTGAAATAGAACCATAACAGCGTTTCCTTTAATAAAATTACTTCTACAACTACCCGTAGATTCCTAAGGGCCGATTTACAACTATTTAACATATGGGCTTTACATAAGAACACCCCGACAAATATATTATGCCTCGTCTTCATCTAATCGAAATCCAAATTTTTCTTTTGAAGATCAGTACCAAAAATGAAATATTTCCTGGTCGCAAATACAAACTCGTAATACTATCTACATAGTATGTATAAGCGATTTTTTATCACGAAATAATTTGCATTATCATTTATCGCTTATCGGCATAGTAATCCAGATTGTTGTGTTGAAGGTTTTGAAAATGACACGTGTGGTCAATAACAAGGATCCAGTTCATAATTCACAAGCACGCTTGTTATTGTAATCTGTTGATTAGGATCGTCCTCAATAAATTAAATCATGATTGTCTGAAAGATGTCCTGTTTTGAAATCAGTTTCTTTCATCATTACCGTCTTTAACTAATGATAGCCGAATGCATATCCTAGGCTGATTGAAAGAAAGAAAAAAGAAAATGAAAGGAAAATACTTATGATTGATTCAAAAATTAAGGATTTGTTCTTCAATAAATTTGGAATTTCAAAAAGATATGCGTGTAAATCGCGCGAAAATATTAAATTAGCCTAATTTAATAGATTTCGTTTAAACTGTGCTAAAAATATCTTCATTATTAATTGATTTCCGTCATAATACAAGCAACAATATCCAAACTCATTGCAAAGGACGACTAATTTCAGTAACACTCCACTAGAGTTGCACTGGAGCGCGCGCACCACTTACGTCGGAAAACTTTCCGCTTTGTCCGTATTTGTATGTTAATACATAGACTATGGATTTTCTGCTTGCGCAAGGAGTAATTATAATTATAATTTGCTTAGTATTATTATTTCAAATAAAAACTTGTATATTTGTTTCATATTCCCAAGAGTGAATCACAGTAATAGTATAAATATCAGTACCCTGGAGACTAATTAGGGATGTCGGGAGCGATCATAAACGTCAGGAGGGGCAACCAGTGGACGATTTAAACGATGTCTCAGCTATTATGCGGCTGTATCGTCCGAGGCGAATACGAGTACAATGAGATTTAAAGAGGCATTGTCATTGAGGCTTGTTATTAAAATTTATAATAAAAACAAATTATTGATGTCAAATCTAGGTCATATGTTTAACGATTAGAACTGAAAAAATTACCCCAGTATTAGATGAATGGATAAAATAGATGTAGAAAAGATCTTGAGAGACGTCGTGCAAACTGCAAGCAAATAGATAAAAGCATAATATGCGGGCAATAAACATAATTATGTTTCAAAGTGAACAATCTGGTGCTCAATAAACAAAACTGCTACCATTAAAAAGCTGAGTTATGGGGTTCGAATCCCGGGTAGGGCAAAGTGATTGGATTTTTCTATTCATTATCAGCCCGGAGTCAGGAATTTGTGCCTGATATGGCGATAGCCGATAGGCTCGCCCCTTCATATCATGGGACGGAACACACAAGGCGAAACGTACGTGTCATTGTAGCACCCCCTTTTGGGAATAAAGTGTGAGTATTTAGTATGTATCAGCAATCGGAACAAATTAATCTAAGAATCTTAGATTTTTACTACAAGGCAACTCCCGAGAGAACAATAAATAGTATCAGCGGCAATCCCGTGCCATGTTACAAGCTACAAACAAATAAATATGTCTTAGTTGAAGAATATAGGAGTTTCAGAAGTGCCTTTCGCCAAAGGTTGGGGATCGTGAAATTGACTATTGTATACTTTTTTTTTAAAGTATAGTTGTAGATTGAATTTTCAAAATAACTGACTAACTTTCTTAAACAATCTTTATCATGATTGACATTTAACTTCATGTGGTTCCCAGACAATTGAACTGTTATTGCCGTCCTTTATTCAGTAATAAGCTCATTTTAACGAAGAAATGATCTGAGCATACAAACATAAGTACGTCTGTTACCCATTGTTGTAAGCAGACGGTACAGCGCCATGTGCCACGGTTTAAAAAGAACAGCCAAATGCGAGTCGGACTCGTGCACCGAGGGTTCCGTAGAAACCTATATAAGTAAAAGCTATGATATTTTTATTGCCAAATGAAATCCATAAAATTATGAATATGAATACATTATTATGTATTTGATATGAATTTCAATTTGATTGATACCTTTATCCGTTCATGAGGAAAATGGTAATATAATAATTTTTAGTTTATTATTATATAAAAAAATATATATTTTGTGATGTAATAAAAAAGTTAAGGTTATCGAAATTGAAAATTTGCGGCTATATCTTTTGATTGCGTTGGTTTAGAAGTTTGATTTTTTCACAGCACCAATGGAAAGTGACAGACTTGAGTATTTCATATAAATTTCAGCTTGATACCTTCATGTGTTCCTGAGAAAAAGGATTTTTACAGACAGATAGGCAACAAAGTGATTTCATTACAGTTCCGTTTTTTAATTTGAGGTACGGAGCTCTAAAAAACACACCTCTTCCGCTTCATCAATCGCCATTAATCTGTTCGTGCACGCTCGTCGGCCGTCAGTTACGAGTACTCCTTAAAATAGGTGCTAAGCAGTTTTTAATCATTGCCTCTTCAAATATGACTCTAATAAAATTATTATTAACTAACATACGTAAGTGGTGTTGGGTGGTCATGACATATTTGATCGTAAATTTTACAGCGTCTACTGGCGCCGTCAAAGCGTTCGCAACACACATCATCGATCGTGGTTATATTGTTATTAACCACTACGATTCAGTTTAATCGCTTATGCCTATGTTAAGGCATACATTTTGATATTACGGCTAAGGCGGCGGAGTTTATGGGTTTGGACACGTATAATATTAGAATAATTAACAGTTTTATTTAATTACTAAATGAAAATAAATATTTTGGTAGGGCAAATATTTAGCCTGAAGCTTAAGGTTACATGGGATTGAATAAATTATTGAGATCTTACACATAAGGATGGTGGGTCAAGGCTCCCAACTCTAATAAACGTTAATAAAAATTTAAGATACACAAAAGTTACGTACGCAATAAATCGGAGATTAACTTGAAATGGAATAATTGTAAATGCGACATCTTATGGCTAGACTTCCTTTGCATTTTGATAAGACACATCACACTTCTGATTTTCTTTGGATTCACCGCTTCGTTTAACAAGGTCTCCATTGATCTCGCCCTTAATTTTTTATAGTTTCTTTTTTCCAATAAAACCAGGTTTTATGTGGTCTCTGATTTATGCCAACAACGTAGTGCGCGTACGAGAACAAACAAAATGGAACTGGACCGTATTCCTATTGGCAATTTTATGTGTTTACATAAGAAAGGTTTTGCTGACATATACTCCACATTCTTGTAACGTGTGCTAATGATAACGCATTGTCTAGGATATTAGACATTCGACAATATTTGGTTCATTGTAATCAGGTCAGGTCAGAAGCACCTTCAGGGTACTGGATACTCGTACCATAATATAAAGCATGAATTATGAAACTGGATGAATCTATAGTTGTTGCCCATTTCTATACATACAGGCCTGTTATATGTATGTACAAAAATAAATTCGACGCTATAAATAAATAAATAAACGATAAGCAAATCAGATAATGTAATTCTAGCGACACAAGACTCGATTTTAGTGTGCGGTTAGGTCTAGACCCCGCACATAGTCCTGACCGTCAGGACTATGTATGTGACAGTGGTGTATTTGGGTGTATTTCCCATTATTTAAGTCAGAGACCACAACTTTTTGGGTTTATATTTGTTTGTTTGTACATTCCATTACATTTCATTTGTAATGTTCTATTTTTCTGTGATCTTTCAGCCATTTATATGAGGGTTGCGTGGAAACTCAACAAGGCGTACAGGGCGAAGTTGTTTATGACATTGTAAAAGTTTTATTGTAGCGCGTAGCAGTTATGATGAGTTCTACGATCTATCGTTAGGCGTGACTTGTTGACCACCCTGAATGAATGTGGCACATATAACTTTCCTCATATGAAATATTGTTTATAATAAATTGTCTTTTTCTATGATGGATTTGTTTGCTTAGGAATGTCTCACTAACAAGTAACAATTCTTTTGATTGTGATGTTTATGAATGAATAGTATTAAAAATTGCTGTTATAGGTTCATTTAATTATTTAAATTGTATGGGGTTTCATTGTCAAGATGTAAGCTATGTAAGCTACATTTTCCTATTCGAAGGTTATACATATTATGTGTGTGACGGCACACATTAATTTTTAATAATGCCCTGTAGCCTAAACTACCTTCGCCAAATAATAGCAGAAGCAATTAGTTGCTTTGTTACAGTGTTACAAACATACAGACGTAAATATATTTACTTGTTTTGTAAATACAGGGTATGTATATTCAGACAACGACCGAGAACGACCGACAACGAAGCTTGGTGGTAGTTTTAGTGAGTAAAAAAACGGCGATTTTTTCTTACAATCTTATAAGTATCATCTTGTTTGCGTATTTTTTGCCAACTTAACAAGGGTTTACCTTGCGTAATTTTGCATCTTTAAAAATACATTAATATTTTAGTAAAAACTACATCTATCATTAAAAAGGAAGATAGTAAAAAAAATACAAAAAAAATCGACGCGTTTTTTTGCAAACTTTTTTGTTGCATTGTGTCTGAAGTGACTAAAACTACCATCTGACTTCGTTTCGGTCGCAGACTGGATACACCCTGTATTTTGGGTAAATGAATTGTGAAAATGCTTTTGTCAGCTGGAAACAAAGGGAACGTGGCGACAATTAGCTGCAAACCGTGTTGAGTCGAAAGTGGAATGCTAATTTCATTTGGCGTCCTTCGTGATAACGTGGAATGTATTTTTATTTTGCGATTAACGTTGATTTATTAAGAGATGGAGTGTAACTGTTTCCATTAATAAACTTCTAAGATGAAATACAGGCTTTCTTATGATGTTCTTCTTCAATATAAATATACCCAACAGTCTGTATATAGACCTGACCACTAAAATCGAGTCTTGTCGTGGGTATGGGAAGCTATGACAGAGATTTTGATTTCACAAACCAGATCCGAAATAAATTCCTGTGAGTCACACAAAAATTTGTTTTGGTGCGAGAATCGAACCCGTAGCCTCTCGTTTCATAGCCGGCGTTTAATCAACTGCGCCAGGAGGCTACATTATGCCAGTGAGTAATATCTAATTTGCTAAGGATTACGAGAAAACACAGATATTTCGGAAACAAATCGAACATATAAATGTTATTTATTAAAGCTTTACCGAATTCGAAATCTCTAATTTGGCAGTCCGGGCAGCTTCGAATCGTGCTATGCCTCAATAAACTTTTCTAAAAAAATAACAACTTTTATACGAATTATCGCGTTACGACGCAAACAAATTATGACTGCGCGAAACTTGCGTCTAAGAAATTTGGTAGATGTCGAAATGGTTCCAGACATACTTGAAGAATGATTATAAATGAGGGTGCCCTTTGTTCTCTTGTTATTTTGATTATCATATTATACAAATTGAGGTTTTGGATCGAGTTGTCTCGTATGTATGAAAGTTGAGCCAAGGTCTATCGCACAATTTTTCCTCGAAATTAGTTTTGTTCGTCGATTGTAGATAAAACGTTTACTATAGCAATCGGTACATAATAAATCGTTTTTAATTTAGTAACACATAAAATTAGTTATTTATAAATTGGGTATTTTGGTGTTATTTTATAGGGACTTTTGACGAAGTTTACTGAAAAATCAGCGAAGTTAATTATTTTATATTAATAAGCGAATTCAAAACTTAAGTAGTATTCATACATTTCTTGAACACCTTAGCCTCAAAGCTTAGTTCTGTTGAGTAAAATATTGTTACAATATAGATATAAGTATAATATGAATAAAATCCCAGCTTTTTTTATTGCTATGAATGGCGAGACGAGCATGCCTTTCGCCTGATGGTAAGATACGACCGCTCATGAATAGTAGCAAAACCAAACAACGCCTTGAATTACAGAGTAATGCTTGGCATTCCACCGCGCTCGCCATCCATAAGATGTTAAATCTCATTATGCCCAGTAGTTACTCTAGCTGCAATATCTTTCATCCCGTAACACAACAGGTCATTTACACTGCTGTTTGGCGGGAGAAATAGACATCGCGGTGGTATCTAACCAGGTGACCTCGTACATATGAGAGACTTACCATCAGTAAATATGTAACTAAACAAAGGCATTGCTGACTTCAGACTGTTTTGCTGGTATTTTTTTGTTATTACATAAGTCCGGCAAACGTCCAAACAGGTTACCAGACGGTAAGTGAACGCTCCGCTAATATTTAATGAAACAAAAAGCTAATGAACATTTAATATTTTCTCTAAATGTTAGTTCTAACTGCTAACGATGAAATAACTTTTAGTAAAACATACATCATTATTTTATATTCGTAATTTAGGATCGCAGCTGCTTTTCTGACACACAAATTTTTTGGCACGGGTAATTCTGCATATTTTGTATATAAACTTTTAATATGATATAATTTTTCCAAGTGCTTTTACCTATTTTATAAGGATTTTTTCTATAGTGGTGATTTTCTGCAAAGGAAAATGCCCATTCATAGTATTGGTAACATTTTCGTTGATCCTGATACCGATACCTACTGCTTAAAATTCATTATAGCATTTTTATGTTTTTTCCTTAAACGTTTTCCTGTTTTATCAGAATACAGATAAAACAGGAAGACAGAACGACAGAATTTTATAAAATAAATTAATTATCGTCATATATTACATTTTGTTCTTAGAATCGAAAAACAAAATGGACTTCAAGTTCATTTGACAGCCTCCGTGGCGCAGTTGGTTAGACGCCGTCTGTGAAACGAGAGGTCGCGGGTTCGATCCCCGCACCGAGAGAAATGTTTGTGCGGCCCACAAATATTTCTTCCGCGTCTGGGTGTTAGTGAGACCGCAAAATCTCTCGTAGTTTCTGATATCCACGACACAAGACTCGATCTTAGTGTGGGGTCAGGACTATGTATGTGACTGTTGGGTGCTATTTATTTATTTTATTTCTCCAAGAACCCAAGGCCTGGGTCACAACTATATTTATTGAGAATATATATTTTTATTTTCCTCGGGGCACAACAAATCTTCACACCGATATTAATATTTACCGATAATAAAAAGGGCATTCTCCTTTAAAAAGATCCTGTTGATAAAGTACTACCGCTACGTTATACCTTGCACTAACAAGGTTTATAAATCCTAGCACGAAGGTCAGATAGTCTTTATTCCTCTATTTAACTTCATTACAACTTCTACTGAAGGTAGCTCGGACATTGCGTAGTCTTTCAACTTTCAACCAATTACGCGCTCGGAGTTTTAATTTATATTTTCTCGTTGATAAGGGATGTTACAAGAGACAGTTTTCGTAATAAAAGAAAGCTACTCTAGTTGAATAACAAGTTCGTGTTTATTTGTTTACTTCAAATGCTTATAAAATGCTTTATAAAAATGTGATTTTGTGAGCATAAGGCGAAATAAAACGCCGAAAATAAAGACACAAAAATCTACACAAACTAATACGTATGAGTATTGTAAGGTTTCTGAGAAAATCACGTAGTGATATTAGTATCAAGATGCGCAACAATTTGATATTGTGTTGAAAAAAATCTGTGAATTAAATGAGGTTAGATTTTAGCAGCTACATTTACCTAGCTAAAAAGGCTTGTTATTATTTAAAAACAATATGACGTAGTTTATTTTTTATGATATCGCCGCCCAAGTGTGTATTTAGAAGATTAGAAAAATATTTTATAGAATTATTGATTTTTCCTTACATTTGTTGTCTTTAATAATTGCTTTTTCACATTCGTTGGTCAATCAGAGTTAATATAAAATACTTTAAACTAAAAATTCAGGAGGCCCTATTTCTTTTTTTCATTTCTCATGTTTGAATAGAAACGATTATGTTTTACCAGGGACTCGTATATGGTAAGAACATATTACACGCTGTTTTTAGTAAACTAAAATGTATAAATATGAAACTTTTCCTACTCCCATAATTCGTTCGTTCTCATCATTATCATAAATCACAGTCATAAGTCATCTATCGGTTACGTTTTCTTATTGACTAATGTATTTTTTTTGGAATAAAATAATAAAATGGTAATACACAGAGGTAATTCTCATTAAAATTGTACCAATCCTTACAAGTTTATAGGTGTAGGTTTAATAAAATACGTATTATTATTTCCCTCACCAGATTTTATTACATTGCAATACATGGCGAGACGAGCATACTTTCCGCCAAATGTTAAGCAATATGACCGCTTATGAACAGTAGCAAAACCTAACAACACCTTGAATTACATAGCAATGCTTGGCATTCCACTGCGCTCGCCATCCTGAGGCATAAGTTGTTAAGTCTGAATATGACTAGTAGTTACTCTGGCTACAATGTCCTTAAAACCGACACAACAGCGCATTTACACTACTGTTTGACGGGAGAAATAGATATTGCGGTGGTACCTACCCAGGCAGCCTCTCACATAAGAATACCACCAGTGTAAGTTAAAGACAAGTTATAATTGAAGGATATACTGCATACATTTATAAATGAGTACACAAATGTCATTATGAGGCCTTGTCCTGCCATCTGAAAGACGGTATACTGACCCCAATGTGCCTTTCAGGCGTGAACTGTTTACACGATCGCTTTTTCAAGTAGGTAATTTACAATTTATCTCCGCGGATAATTTATAAAACTTTTTAAGATATCGAACATTTTACCGATGTATTTAATAAAAATATTTTTTTAACAATTATAATACTAATTGAAAAACTTATTTGGATTTATACAGTAATTAGATTACACTATCATATGCCCATTTGCAAGTCAGAATTACGTGATCATTACGCCCCAGCTTTTTCACCGCGTGGCTAAAAGCTCTTCAGGCGACCTTGCCTAAACATGCCTCACATTATTTTTTTTGTTACTTATCCAGCCAAGGTTTTATACGTATCCATTCCCTTGTTGGATACCACAGCGATCCTATAAGCTTGTAATATGCATATTATCACTACATAGTATAAAACAAAGTCGCTTCCTCTGTCCCTCTGTCCCTTTGTATGCTTAAATCTTTAAAATTACGCAACGGATTTTGATGTGGTTTTTTTTAATAGACAGAGTGATTCAAGAGGAAGGTTTATATGTATAATACGTACATATTATTGTACAGAAATCTATTTGTACTCGGGCGAAGCTGGGCCGGGCCGGTAGTAATCTATAAATCGGTTTACGAGAATATGTTTTAGTTTTATCAATCTCAGGGTCAAAGAAATAAACGCTACCACTATTAGATATCACTTTTAAAGGCGAAATAGTCAGGTCAGGTCCGTATGATATAAAAACTAACAAGTTTCGGAATCATCGCGGTTATTGCGGTTGTTTTTATTACTTGGCACAGGGCTCGGAAACTGTTAGCTGGCTGAAATAAAAATTGTTTTGTACGTTTTTATTATCAATATAATGGTTGATTAGTTAAGTTTATTTGTCGTTGCATAACTATCATTACTTAACCCTTTATCGGACGGGACACAGGTATTGGCCTTTTTGAAATTAATGATTCAGATAGCAAGCATTGAGCCATCGCAATGGGTAAGACTTAATGGTGGTAGGATTTACCACGATTCAACAATTTTTGGCAAAGTCAAATGAAAAAACCCGGCAGCTATGAGCATGAGTGAGCTTCAAGGGTATTTTAGCTTGGTTTTTTCAATGCTTACATGTGATATGTTAAAAGTGCCGATTTTTGTAAAAAATAAAGCTACCGACTATTTTTTCCCTAAGGTAAGGCTGAGTTGGACTAAAATATAAATTGGCACTGCAATGTTATTGATTACTCTATTTATCAAGAGTTAATTACCTAGGCCGATTGCAGAAATTTTGATAAGGGCGCTGCGTCGTAGCAATGGGCTCAGCAGGCAGCGCCGAAGCAATTTTGAGTAGCACGCCACGCCGTAGCAATTTTGATTTGAGCGCCGTAGCCATGTACTGTAGCAATCATAGCCAAGCAACCATAGCAATTCTGCCTATATCGCCGTAGTAATCACGTCCCGGGCACGGTATTTCTACTCATCTTGAGGCCAAAACATCCTTATAGCGCAGTGGTTACACGACATTCCTTTAACCAATCCACCAAGAATCCCGACTATTATCTACGTGAACTTAAACAATCCCGAAACTAATTCAGGACAAAATTCCGTGCGTCCAGTCAATTACGGAAATATTTTAATTTGTGGTTACAAGGCTGTTATCGTAATGTCCACGCATTTGAGAGTGTATTACAAAAATTCTCATTTTAGTTCGGTTTGTTTTTTTTTGCGCTTTTTACGAGTATCGAGAAATGGAATGTTTTTGAAATGAAAACATGAATTAATGAATTTTAGCAAATTTTGTTCTACATATAGTTTTAATTTATATGTATACGAGAAGTAGATAAAGTAATAACGAATAAATTATTAAACCGTCATTGGAATTCATTAAAGGGTTAGTAGTCACGTGTCTGTCAATGTGTCAGTCGGTAGTGAAGTGTTAAAATTACATTCAATAATGTTTATCGAAGTTATTGAGTTTCTATGGAATGTGTATTTGTATAATAAATTACATAGATGCTTTGCTTTTGAAGGCTTTGGGGTCGAAAATACCGTTCATTTCTTGGCGCATACTTCTAAGGAAGATTAAAGAGCACGTAAAGAATTCCAACCCAACTCCATTCTTATTACTTTTTTCGCATTATTAAATCGTTTTTAGTGTTTTAATTACAAATGTATCCCGACTAAACTAAAAAAACATAACATTGAATTTAAATCATAAATAAGGGGTCTATTAAATGAAAAAACCGCGTGGCAAACGATAATTTCTTTCATTTTCATACTTACTACTAACAAAAATAAGTCATTACATAGTTTTAATGGTTATTTATTACTTGTTGAATTTATGGAATTAAATAATATTAAAAAAATGACATGAAAAATTTACATATACGTTTGTAGTTTATAAAATGTATTTATCAATTTGAAACTAAAATGTAAAGCGTCGAAACATAACTGCGATAATTGTCCGTAGTTGAAAACCCAGCAGCCCCAATTAATACATATTCATAAGGCGAGATCGGGATTATCATTTATCTGCGCTGAAGGGTGTTATCTAGCGGTGCGACCTGTCTCAATGTTACGTTGAAGTACTGTATCTTTTAGTATTATGGTTTTATCACAAGAGTGGCCTTTACGGTATGTTGCAAAGCATCAGAAGGTTTTAGTATGATTCGGTTTTTATTTCTATCTTATGCAATACTCACGTCTTAATACACAAGAGTACATGTTGTTTGCATAGGTAATGGTTCTTGTACAGTTGGGTTATTTTAGGTATTTAGATATTTCACATAAGTGCAGTTGTGCCCGTACTAGGCTAGTATGATGAAACTACATGGTGCTACATGGCCTAACCCCTCTTAATCGTGCTCTCGATTGTAGAGGAGGCCCGTGGCCTGCAGTCGGATGTTTAATATTATTTATAATTCTGCTTCATAAATATTACATCTATTGTAATAAACTTGATTGAAAATAACAATTATTATGGATTTCTTGTAAATATACGTTTTTACAGATATTATACTCCTGTACATATAATTACTATGTATTATTAATTAGTATGTATTTAAATGTAGGAACGTCAAAATATATACACGGTGATATTGACCCAAACGGCAATTTGTATTTATTTAATGTAACCCACATGCAGTACCGGCGTTAGGGTAGGGCGCGCACGGGCGACCGCCCAGGGGCGCCGGACCAGAGGGGCGCCATAGGCGCCCCTTTATATTGTCTTGTTGGGGAAGTCTTGCTTATTTAAATTCCCTGAATCTATTTACAAAATCTGCTAGAATTAAGTCCACATTTCGGTTAGAACACTGCTGTATATACCTACCACATACAACTATACATACTATACAACTGAAGAGTATACTTGAAGTCGACAGACGGAGCGACCGACTTGTGTGGTAACCCATACAAGAGGGTTGTTACCAAGTTGGTCAGCGCTTACGCCACGCAGGTGAGGTGCCCGGAGGCGGAGAAAATAACCCTCTGGACCATTGTTGATGCAACTATGCGCAATCTACCATTTACAACGAGTTTAAAGCTCACTTGGGAAGGCGCAGATATCCCAAGTTTCCCTACTTAGGACGCGCATGGTAAGATGAGCATCCGTGACAGATACGAGGCCAGTGCACACCCCCGCTATGTGCCCAGCGCCTCCGATGACACCTATAAGTCGCCCCATACGACAGGCAGGCGATGCCGTGGTGGAATTCTAACGCCCCTTGACCACTGAGCAGGGTCAGCCATTGTCATACACCCGGCGCCTCCGTCTCGGTTGGCGGCGGCGGACGGGATCGTTCCGCTCACTGCGAGACAAAGTTCTTGCAAAAGACGAGCATGGCCTGCCATGACTCGACCATGGAAGGAAACACGGCTGAGAGCGTGAAGTCTACTCTGACGGCTGCGCGTAGACCTGCGTGCTCCTCCGCCCAGGGTAGATGCTCCGAGAGATTGCTGGGCTGTGTTCTCCGGATAATTGTCGCAATTGATGTGAAACTTATGTTGCCCCACAGCGTAGTCTTCTTTTCTAACCACCCGCCACAGTTATTTGCCGAAACAGCCATGCCTCAATAGTACTTGCGTCAGGTAGAACTTCATCACATCCTGGCGACTGGCCAGCCACTGGTTTAGAATAGCACGCATTGCGCCACTCCTCCACTGCGGCCGTGCGGAAGGTGGCCCGTACGGCTTCGACCTCTCTAAGAGCTTGTAGCTTGTAGCTTGTCCCCACAATGATCGTTCGACTCCCGCGTATCAGTTTCGGCATGGGATGCCGGGACCCTCTAGGTTGGGCGGCACGCTAGATAACGTGTCTGCCGTCCGTACCGCATTTTAATATAATTACCTCATATTGTCCAGAAACAGTAAAAATAATATTTAAAAAAATCCGTTTTATGGGTTTCAATGGTCGTATAAATCTCGCCCAGGGCGCTGGTAGTGTTAAAACCGGCCCTGCCCACATGGCTTTCATCCCCAGGTGACATTGTACTAAATTTGTATAAAATCCAGATGATTTTTAGTAAAAAATTGTGATTTTAGTTTCACTATTTTTGTCCACGCTGTATATGTATCGCTTAGCTGAACATCGGTCGAACTTACGTTAGCGGTAAAAATACTCGTACTTAAATCGGTACATCAAAAGCCTTAAAAACTTAAATCGCGGTTTTTAACCAAACTACGAGGCAGTTTTTTTTCAAATTCGGCACCATGTTGAATTTCAATATTACCTAGGTTTTTTATTTTTTTTATTTTAAATCATGGAAACCTTACTGCTAATAAGAGAATGATTAGATTTAGCTTTTTTAAATGGTAAAAATACAACAAGGTCGTATGCATAATACTGCGCTCAATGTTATGTACCATGTTTCTATCCGCGCTGCAATTTTACGTAATTGGATATGTTCTTTTGTGATTCTGCTCGGGATCTTATAACCACGTCCTTAATTTCGGATGCCAGCATGATGTAACACACTAGAATAGCTTGTGGTATAGTACAATATGCTTCAAATCACATCGTGACGAGCTATTCACTATCCACATGCCTCTGATTCAATGGTTTGTATATAATAAAACACGTGATCGTAATAATATTTAATTACAGTCTCGAATTGTATATTTTATAGAGGGCAAAGATTGTTGGGTGTGGAAAAAAAAATTAAGATTATATTTTCATCCTAAGATAATTTGAATTTAAATATATTATGTAGATAATAGATATGTGAATGGATAGAAAAAAAATGCTAGGAAGAAATCGCGCTATGTGCACTATTTTAATTTTATTTGTTATATTTCATCTGTATGTAACATGAGATGTAATATAAAGAATTTAAAGATAAATAAACGAAAAAAATATACAGTATGAATAAAAACAGTATCAACACAACGTCCATCAAATAAAGTGATAACTAATTCAATCCTAAATCAAAAATATGATGGCTGTATATCAAATGTTTGTTTCAGCGATTCAAACTTCAGATTAATAGCCAGCCGGTGATGGACAATCTCGTTTGTTATAGAACACGCGCTATCTCTGCTGTATTTTAGTCATTAATCTTAGGAACTTTTTGTGCACTGCCGATAGAGTTTTGGGCATTAATCTTGTGAATTATTGCTGTGTTGTCATTATTAACTCAAGAATCTTGAGTCAAGATATTGGGTGGCAACATCTTTTAAGCGATTAGTACCGTAGCTTTGGAAGGAAATAAATACACATAGCTTAAGTTTACGTATGTATACCTCTGATGGGAAGCAGAGTGGTTTACACTAAAAATCTTTCATAAATTGGAATGCCTGACCTGGAAATTAAATAAAAAGCTATACAGGCTGTCACGAGAAGACCGAGGAAAATCTTTGAATAAAATTTATTTAAATAGTGCTAAATATCAGTGTCGTTCTTTATGCTAATATCATTTATCAGAAAGGAGTAAAGACCATGAAATCTAGATATTTCAGGGCTTTTAGAAAATAACCTTTATTCACTGATCTTCCGCCTCACTTTAGTGACATTAATGAATTAAATTTAAAATTTCTTAGAAGAACGTAACTCGATCGCATTGTAGGTAACAAAAGCTTTTGGCATGAAAATGAAGTTGAACAGCTATAAATAATTGTGAGTGACGGCATTTGGGTTCTATTGTTATTCCTAACTGCTTTAACTCGGGGTTTTCTCTTGTGGTTTAATAAATCCCATGGAAAATGCATTTTTTCGATACAAACTAGGGACTTTTAAGAAAAGACTCCAGTGCCCATATTTTGCTAAGTTCAGACTACGCACCAAAGAGTCTTTGGTGATGAACCTTGGTGTATGGACATTTTTGGTCGCCGTTGACCACGTAACATCAAATTACCTATCTACTCATTAGTCTTATTTGCATACCACAGTAAGTAAAAAATATGTAAGGTATCTCAAAATATTTCCATACAAATTCTCGTTGTTACGTTTACAACGTAAAAGAAGAAAGAAAGAAGTGAAAGAAGGACAAAGCAATTGACAAGCCTTCGAATTTAACAAGGAATTGTTTTCTCTCTTCCGTGATATATATGGTATGAAGAAATGGAGACGATAGCTATATTCAAAATAATAGTTAATTTTTAATTTACCAACATATGCATCAGATGACAATTTAATCGAATTATTTATTGTGGTTGAATTCGTTTATTGTGGTAGAGCCACGCTGTTCAGTCATGAATCAGCATGAATGGGTAGGCTCGTCCGGGGTGGTACTACTATCTTACACGAGTTTGACAGAAAACGGCAGTTTTGCTGCAGTTTTTGGGCGGCAGTGGTCACTTACCATCTGGTGACCTGTTCGCTAGTTTGCCGGAAAGGCATTAAAATAATGTCCGGAATACTATTTCTTTTTTGTTTTCGTGTTTTTAACAATGAGAATAGATTAAGAATAAGTTTATTTGTTGTTTTTTAATAAGGTACAAACATATAGATAAAAAGCACTAGACTCCACACTAGGATATATGATCACAGTACGAGGCTATTGTGTAATTAAGTTGTTTTTCATTATTACGATCTCATTAATTAATTGTAATTGTCACGTTAGGTGGCACACTTATATATTGTGTAATTACCATAAATTTTAATTACTCGGATGGGCTATAACTAAATTACTTAGTCACTTTTCGAATATGTGTAATTCCGATAAAAATATAACCATGTTTTCATCTGAATAATTAAATAATTTTGGGCGGCATCTAACTTTTAACACGCTTTTATTCACTTCGCCTGTATGTATGTATGTATGTACACAGGTATGTATGTATCTATGTAAGTATGTATGAATGTATGTATGTAACAGAATCTTTGAATTCGATTTTCAAGCACTTCGTAAAATCAGATTGTCTTGAAAGTTTGCACACATATCCAGGACCGATTACAATACAATCATTTAAAAAGTATGTAACATTATCTTATATAGAACCTTCAGAAATTTATTTAGTTTAGAAAACCTTTATATGTACAAATATCCTAGGTGTTTGGTATGATTTTTTATTAAGTAAAAGTATCTAATATTATTTTGGTTCGCAATACCAACATTCAAACGGTTTCCTGAATTACACTTCTTCATTATCGGGACGGCAAAAACTCATTTCAAAGTCGATATTAGAACTTTGAATCCGATATAACGTTGGCTAGTTACTTTTTAACTTTACTGATGAATGATATGTTCTCTTTAAATATAAAATGGCAAGAAGTATACCAACTCATCGGTAAAGCTCCATTAAGACCAGAAGAGTTTCTCGCGGTAAGAATCGTATGGCATTATCGCATGAAATAACCGCCATAGATTATCGTGTATCTGACAATTTTTCACACAATGCAACTATTTTACATCCCTACTCGTGTAAATGTGGCTTAAGTCTTAACCGTAATATAATGAAGGACGTATTTTTCGAGTCATCCTACTTCTCAAGATGACATTCTCATCTAATTCGGTACGTAAACAGTGTTGTGTTTCTGGCCACTACAGCCATTGAAAAATAATATTTGGACGTTATGACTTGACTTGTCATCACAAGAAATGTACAATTTTATTTACAAATATTAATATACAATAAATAGCTACCCGGAATTCCTTTTTATCTCTTCAATTAGGTTGTCAGTTAATAATGAAACCGCTTTGAAAGGGTAGGTGTTATCTTGAGGGGATTTACGGATCCGATGACCTTGCCGGTAGCGTCACGGTCGCAGAGGTCACGTGCGACGCCTCCACGCTAACTTATTGCTTTTTAACCCTCCAGTATTTATTTAGCTCTATTTTCTTAAGACTTATTGTTTTGGAAGTGACTTTTAGATCCTCGGGTCATTACCTCGACTTTACAGGTTGCCCTATTCAGAGACTTTTAATGTCAATTAAATCATCACTTAGTGAAGATTTTACGAACAAAATCTTGACTAAGGGACAATTAATTGACATTAAATGTCTTGCGAGTGCGGCCGTAAGAGTGGTAATTTGTAACCGATGTAAAAATACAGTCTAATGACTGGACAGAGTGGTAGGTACTTCTTATTTCTGGCGCACATTTAAATGGTTCTCTTACCTATAATAAATCCGAATTTTACTTTCAACAAAATGAATATAGAGAACGTTTTAGTTTATAGAAGTTTTGTTACATTTTATAGTTGAATAAAGTTCAAAAATGTGTTATGTTTTGTACTTCGTGGCTGTGTCGCCGTGTATATAGCAGGTACATACTCATACTACTCTGATAGTATATAATGTGTTGAAGTGTAGGAACAAACCATTGTTTTATGATGAGGCTAGGGGATACAACTATAATGATAATACAGTAGTTAGTAACAAATAGGTAGTTATTTTATTCTGCCATTTGCAACTATTGATTATATTGTTAGTACGATTTTATTTGTTACGCACCGTTATCGATCATACCATCGCTTCCGATGACAATATTATCTTTACCATTATCTTTAACAATACCTTTAGGATTTGCATTTTTTTAAAATGGGTAATTTACTGCCTTTCTTGCATATTAACTACCTAACTAAAAATGAAACATAATTGTTAATGAGTTTAAAATTAGAAAATTTAGTGATGTAAATTCACTTTATTTTTAAAAAGTGCTTTTAGCAATTATTAATTATCTTCAAGTTTGATCGACGCACTATCTAAAGGTTACCGCTCATTAGATTCACTCGTGGGCCGCGCGTGGTCCACTCGGTTGTTACGCGCGGTTCATTCGGGGCTTGTGAATTGTCAATGCGCAACAACGCAACACAAGCATGCGAGCAACGAGTGGTCCACGCGTGGACGGCGGCGATCCGGTGACGTTATAGAGTTGATGTAGTGAGCGTATGTCTATACAATTTCATTTAAAGGATATTAACCGCGCGGGACGAGGCGGTGCCGGGCCGGTATAGGGCCCTACTCTGAAAATCCGAAACGAAGTTCGAAACTTCGGACGATCGAAGAATGTATGATGATACGAATGTACCTACTCTGTAAATGTTCGGATTCGTATAACGTACATGGTAACCATAAGTCTATGATTACGGCCATAAGTCAATAACGAACATAAGTCTATGTAGGTACATTCGTATCGTCATAAACTTCGATCGTCCAAAGTTTCGAACTTCGTTTCGGATTTTCAGAGTAGGGCCCCTAATGAGTGGTAACCTTAAAGCTCATTATCGAGCCGTAAAGCTGTGTTACTATCGGGCCGCAATCATAACCGTAGCCATGTATGTAATATAAAAACATAACGTGTACGTGGTTCGCAAACGGCAAGCCGAAGATTTGAAGATACTTATTCAGTAACGTTGTACGTAAAGGCAAGCGTTACTGTTCCCAAAAACATAGTGTGTACGTGATTCGCGAGCCTAAGCTGTAACACGTACGTGCACATTATAACCTCGTTAATATATCATGAAAATTACATTTATATCTCGCTAGTGTGTACCCGGTTTTACGTATTGTAGGATTCGACCGAAGCTATTAAATAATATTTGTATCAATACCATTTAATTTATGTCTCTCATATGTGACAGGCCGCCTGGGTAGGTACCGCTGCAATATCTATTTCTCCCACCAAACTGCAGTGTAATTGCACTGTTGTGTTTCGGTTAGAAGGACATTGTAACCAGTAACTATTGGACATACTGAGACTTAAGTCTCAGGATGGCGGTGAGCGCAGTGGAATGTCAAGCATTGCTGTCATATCGCTTCCCTTACATAACAGGGAATGGCATGCTCGTCTCATCATGCATTAAAATAATAAAAATATTATAATATCATTCTTCATAATTCTTAGTAATCGTTCATTGTTCATGATAGAAATAAACTTTGAAACGGAACTGCAAAGAAATATTACCGATAAAAATCGTAACGTTTTAATGTAAAACGGATGGTCCAAATAAAAGCGGCCGTCGACAATGGATGTGGAAAATACTGCACTCAATCACCAACATCGCAATAAGATAAAAATAAATTTATGTAAATATATGCTGCTTACAAGCGGGATTCTTGAAATTTTCGTAAGCATTATTTATATTTTTACATAACTGAATGAAAATTATAAGTGGTATCCTTAATTTTTACTATTTTTTGAATGGAACATTCTCTTTTTAGTTTTTGATGTAGTTCCCTGAATCCTAATATACTTACTGCCAAGTAACTTAAATATGAATAATATATACTCGTATATACTAAAATCCATATATTAATTCACGGTAACCGCTGAACTAAATAATAAACATAAAAGCTGGAAAAAATAACCGTATGAGGCTTTTCCCCAACAGAATAGTCTTCGCGACTCCTGTTCAACACTACTGATTATTCCAGGTTTGACGAGTACTTTCCATAGTAACGAAGCCAGAAACATATTTATCCTTAAGGAAACAACTCATTATTAACCCTTCAAGTATTCAATCAGTCTTAGATATTACACCAGGCAACCACAAAGCAACTCTTATCAAGTTTCCGCTTGAGTGGTTTATTTTTCCTCCTAGTAGACGATCATTCATTGTTCCTTTATTGAATGAACTAATTATTTCATAACCCAGAATTGATTTATCTATCCGGACGTTACTATTTCATAGAAGATAAAATTAAAATAATTCGTGCCAATTTTGCAATACTGCGTCTGTAGAAAATATTTATATGAACAAATCAAACTATGGCAGAGTGTTTACAATATACGACGGAGACGTGATTAATTCAAGCGGTAAATTCTATTCGTTTCGTTTCAATCCGATTGCGTAACAGCCGACGTGCGTAGTAACGCTAGACATAAACAGCGTTTCATTCAATAAATACGCAAGCTGTCCTAAAACACAAAACAATTAACAAGAACTAATTTGCGTCACGTTACAGTTCGAGTAAAAGTAATTAATTCGACGACCATGGCCTTTTGCGACGTGTAATTCCATTAATGTTTATAATACCTGTATTAACGCACACCTGTATTACTAACTGTAGTATCCACGGATCCACTAGCCTACATTACTCACGCCCTAAAAGTTAAATTATCTTTTAACGATGAAATAATATTGTACTATCTTGTATTGTATCTAGTCGCATTGAGCGGTTTTTGCAATTTGTTACACAGGACTAAGTAGTAGCTTAGTAAATTTATCTCTAATTATATTCTCTTTCTCTCTTCAACTACAGGAAGCCCACTGATAAAGATCATAGGCTTCTTCCATGGATCACCACATAGACCTGGGGGATTACAGTCTGCACTACGATACGACGACGAATGTTTGACCATGGCACGTAAAACTGTACAAATATGCCTAAGTAAAAAATGTTCGATTCCTGTATCGTACCGTAATATTAGATTAAGTTCGAAGTTAATGATAAGTTTAATAGAGAATAGTAGGTATTGATTTTTAGAATTGGAAAACATTTATATGTTGACGTTCAACGTCCGAAAATTCGAACTTCGTGTCGGAGTACAGAGGAACCTCCCTTTTGGAAGCGGCCTACATTCAGCGACTTCCTGGGACCTTAACCAGATCGTCCGTCCTTATTATATAATAGTATTTCCTTTTATTAACTACGAAAAGCTTTTATTTAGTTACAAACAAGTCTTGCGTGTTTCTGCTTTGGCGGATAACTGTTATGTTTAAATCGAAAATAACAAGGATATAACTAATGTTTGATATTAATCGTAGAGCCTCGTCGTTGTAAATAATTGTTGCCTATAGCTTGAATGGGATGATGCGACTGATTGAGTAAACAGGGATGTTAAAGTACTGTCTCTTGTTGTCGTCTTTTGATGTCGATAGTATTTTAATATAGTCTGCTGTTGTATAATACTTGGGAATTGTAGAGACTAGGCAGAATTTCTGTGCTATCTAGTGTTTTTTCAATTCCTATTATTGGAATTAATATCATAACGTAACAGGTCCCACTTTAATAAAATAAATGAATTGTGGTGTTTTACAGCTGGCCTCACTGGCAGTAAAAAACTTTTATAATGGGATAATTACCTCTTTCGTATTTCAGCCCCGCCCCGCTTTGCTACAGAGAGAAGTGGACAATAATTATCCTCAACTTTTGTTCATTTACTATTTGATTAATTTCGTTGCAGGTTTAGAAGTTCCAAGAGATTCGCTGAGCTTCAATTAATGTTCAGTGTCATTAAATCTCCGAATCTATGTTATATATGTACATATATTATGATTATGTATTTATTTTACGTTTAGTTTTGTTTTAAATAGATTGCATTCTTTATTTTCTACACTGCCCTCTCTTTCTCTTTGCCTTAAATCCATCCCATGGTTGTCTGTAAGACATTGCCTAGAATGATAAGACCGCCATATGTACCTATTTTGTTCATATCTGTATAATATGTCTTATTTTCGTGTATAATAAAGACTAAATAAAAAACCGACTTCGAAAAAAAAAAACACAACAACGTGCAAAGCAAAAAGTAATATTTGCTGATTGACTTGACTAGCCAAGAAATCAAAATATATAGGGTACATATTGAAGGCGGGTCGCCAAGAACCAAACATGTAGGAGCTAAGCCTTATATTAATAATTTAAATTTCTACATGTACATACATTAAAAAAAAGTGACTAACTGAGGGCCTCCTCCTTTTTTTGCAGTCTTTTAATAAATATGTGTGTCACTTTTGATCCTTGCTTATAGAAATGGCACTGGTGGATGTGAAAGCGTGACAAAAATGTCGTGCTATCGAGTTTTGTTCTGCAGGTGATATTTCACTACGTCTTCTTTATTCTTATACGCAAAAGCCAGCAATGATCTTACAAATCTTTATGCGATGTGGGTGTTCACGGTCACCGGTGATTATTTTTTATCATTGTAAATTTGCATTTCCTGTTACCGTTATTAATTTTATGAAGAACATGAGTTTTCCATACGGTTGATAGGGGCTTTATAATGATTTCGTAGAATTTATAGATTAATTTGTGATAGATCCTTTACTGTTTATTGGAGCGTATATATTTTTATCCCTTTCAATAGAATGTTCGCTTGCTTACTATGCTCATCAGTGGATTATGTTTAGCTGGTAAAGCTATCTATATACCCATATGGCGATAGGCTAACCATCTATCCCATCGTGGGACGGAAGATACAAGGCGAAATTTGGGTGTCCTGGCAACTCTGCACCTCAGCTTCTGGATAAAAAGGCTCGAGTTTATGTATGTATGTAGTGTATTCTACTAATTATATGATTACTACATAATCTGATGGGATGTGGCGCAAAATTGGTTAACGAGGTGTCTCCATAAAGTGCGTTACATTATCATTATCGCACACGTTGTTGGTTCAAAATATGATCTTAATTAAATGAATATAATCCTTCTGTAAATATTTGTTATATGTTTACTAATCCATCCAATCAAAATAAGTACTTCATTTCAACACATTGCGCCTACAAGCATTTTAATCTCGTCGAAAAATGTTGGCGCTTGCAACATTGGTTTTAATACTTTTTGTTCAAACGATTTTTACAGCCGTACAGCATTTGATAGGATGGGACTTCGGAATCCAATTTAATATATTTATGGACTGTTTGTGATGCAGTTCAGTGTTCCCATATCGTCGAAGATTTGGAAATTGGAAATTATATTATTTGTTTGTACGAGATCTTAGAGTTCTTTGACCTTCGTCAATGTATCCAAAAGCATTTTTGCATTTTGCTATGAAGATACGACCTCTCGTTCCTTAAAAGCGTTACAGCAAAAGTTACTTGCGCAATGTGTCTTTGACATAGCAGTATTCTAAACATGTGCTTTATCCCTAGTGTCGTTGAACTTACCTTTTTAATGTAAACAACGACATGTTTATTCGTAAATATATAACTTATTTAATATGTAACGTATTAACTAATGGTTACTTACATTTACGAGAACTTTACACATCGGGAAGTAAAAACATGGAAAATTTAAAATCCGCAAATAATAGTTTTATTTCAACGTAATATTAATTAGCAATGTATAACAGCTGGAGGAAAATTCATCATCCGAGTCAGCCTCCATAGATAATTAATTGACAGTTGGGTAACATATTATGATAGGTTAATCTGAGAGGTTCGTCCATCAATCAGATTGTATATGTTCATTGCAGGATATATATACTTAGACCGTTTCGAAGTGGCGCTATTGAGAGGTAATCCATAAAGGAAAATGCCCATTTTACTATGAAGCTTAGTACCGGTGCGAAGATTTTGTCCCTCGATGAAACTTTCTTTTTTGTGTAGGGAAAAATATATATTTTTAATAAATATAAACGTAATTGCGATCCAGGCCTGGACTTCTTGGACAAATGAACTTGAAGTCCAATAAAAATTGTTTTTTGTGTTCGGTTCTGTGGAAAAAATGTACAATGTGATGATAATTACTTTACTTTATTAAAATCTGTCGCCCGGGATAAAACAGGAAAACGTATAAGGACAAACCATAAAATGTTATAATAAATTTTAAGCAGTATCGGTATTGGGATCTACGATATTTTTTCCGATATTATGAATGGGCTCTTTTGATTTTTTATTTTATTTTGTACACGGTGATCCTGTATCGTTCAGCTGGTCCATGTGGCTAGGAATCGCGACGTAATAATCATTTGTTGAGCTTGTACTAGTCTTCCCTCGTTGTCTTCAAACGCGACAAACATTACAGGAAACATAAATTATGGTTTATAAGTGACTAAATGGGCCGCATTGAATTAACTCAAGTTGCAATTATATTCTTTTATATTCACCGGATTATTGACTGAATAATTATGAGGAAAGCAACAATATTTTCTTAACCGTTTTTATCTCCGAACTAGAACTTCTCCGAGAAAACGCACTCGGTTCCTGTATTGGAGACTGAAATAGAGGCCATAAAACTAAAAACTTTTAGTGATTTTGGTAGATTTTGGCTTTTAAATATAGTATTCCATTTTTATAAAAAAGACAAATCTTTTTGCGCTGCAAAGATTATCACTATATCCTTGACTATACAAATTTCTTCTTTTATAGGTTTTGTTTCTTCACTACTAAAAACTTCCCAATAGCAGAAGGATACTCGTTTTCACCCATAGTAATAAAATAATCTTTTAAGATATTGAATGTTTCCATAATACGATCCACAGCGGGTAGGAGAGTCTAACCAACAGCGCAACGTAGGCTGTCGAATGCTGCGAATATGCATTTTCCCTGTGAAACTCACTCACCAAAGTTTATATTTTAGAGGGCTGGTGAAAAAGCGGGGCCTTTGGCGTCCCGCCCAACATTTAATCAGGACGCATCACCCCCAACTCTTGAAAATCGGGACGTCTCGTTAAACCTGGCAAAACTAGTTGTAGCGATTGTAACTGCAGTCAAGACATGCGATAGTTACGACATCTATGCTCGAGATGATCCTTTATTATTCAATATATGAATGACCTCGCTGTTACAGCTTGATTAATTTATGGGCATCGTCACGAGATGTCACTGGCGGTCCGTGGAGGTTACCGCGGTTGTCGCTCGCCTACAATTAATTAAACTTTTTAGACAAATTGCCTTTTTCCTTATCGGATGACTATTAATGAAACTTTACAAAATATGCTTTAAATTATCGCATTGAATATAGCTCTATTGTGAAATGATGTATGAATGTGTATGCCTTATGGTACGATTGCAAAGCTGAGGTCCCGGATTAGTAACCCGGGTCGGGCAAAATGATATTGGTATATTCTATTCAATATCAGCCAGGAGTCAGAAGTACCCGATATGGCGATAGGCTCACCCCCTATCGCAACGTGGGACGGAACACATAAGGCGAAACGTGGGTATTTTGGTAGAACCTCTGCTTATCCGTTCTGAGAAAAGGCGTGAGTTTATGTATGTATGTATTTAATCCTGTTTTCACAAGTTTTTTAATAACATTTCATAAAGAATTAATGCCTTTGCGTAACTTAAAGTAGGAATTGCGTCAAAATGTACAACTCTTTCATAAAATACTCAACATCGACAAGCATATCTTTATTTTATAAATTACTAGGGGCCCGGCCCAGCTTCGCCCGGGTACAAATTGATTTCTGTACAATAATATGTACGTATTATACATATAAAACTTCCTCTTGAATCAGTCTATCTATTAAAAAAACCGCATCAAAATCTTTAAGCATACAAAGGGACATAGGGATAGAGAAAGCGACTTTGTTTTATACTATGTAGTGACTTGTTCAGTACGATATTTTTTTTTTTCGGGCATGATTGAAATACGTTTAAAAACATTTACAACAGTTGCTGTAGGTATATTATTTAAACATGTTTTTGTTAACTGCTACGACAAACATTTGACTCCATCTTACATCTAAACGAAATAAATCAAAATATATGAGTTAAGGTTAATACAGAATAATAGTATTACATTCAATATTCCTAAACACAATCCCTACCAATAGACTCGTGTCACGTTTTATTAATATCTAATATCGTTTGGAATATAATATTTTCTTTTACGAAAACAAGCCCTTATTACTTTGTCCTCAGCCAACCTATTTGTATATTATTACGATAATCATCTTTGCTCTTTGGATTCTGCGGGTGCGATAATATTCTCTTGTCACTGTTTACACGCAGAAACTCATTTCAGGACTCAAGGCAATTTGCGATTAGAACCGTTAATCGCAGAAGAAAGATTGTGGTAAGGACTAATACATCATATTGATGTCTGGAAGAGATCGCATACTCCATACTAAAATGGTTTATTTATTTATTCTTTTTTGCACCATAAATAGAAGATGACAACCCGTTGATTTTAAAAGTAAAAAAATGAAATAAAATATCGAATCGATTCTAAATCCTCGAGTTAAAGTTCATTCGTAGCTGATCCGAATTTATCAATAGTGCCCATAGAGAAAAGACACTGATCTTTTACAATTAAAGTTCTGTAATGAAAAAAAATATGCAATAGTTTTTAAAACATAATAAAAAAGTAGAAAAGGCGACCTTATCGTACTGGGCAATGTCTACTAGGCAACCATGGGATAGATATCATAAATAGCAGAATGAAAGGACAGTCTAAGGAGTTGCTGCAAAGGAAAACTGATGATACACGATAAAGTTTACTAAGTCTACCTACCTAATGATTTTTTCGACGTGTAATTCATCGGATCACCTGAAACGTCGATTGAACTAAATTAATAGTATTTATCGAGAAAATATCTCGCCGAACAAAAGTGTGAACAACCATAATTAATTTTTATTCAGTTTAAACTAGAAATAAGTACCTAGGTTTCCTAGACGAGAAAGGAAATCTAATAGAAGTGGTTCTAGATGAAACGCACTGAAGAAATTTCAGTGGGTACTATATTTTTTGTGGGGTCCTGGGTATTTCTCCAACGTGCCAATATAACTACATAGGTTTTTTGGTCGATAAATACCTGGCATATCCTAGAAATAATTAATTCAAACGGAAATCAAGGAGGATTTTCCCTATAAACAAAAAGGAAAAATTTATAAATGTCCCGTAAATAACAAGCTGTGTAAAACTAAACGATATATGAATGATTCGTGCTATTCGTGCTTCGTGACTATGTGTAAAAAATAAATATAGTATATTAATACACTAAACAGCCACATACTTTGCCCAAAGTCAGATTAAAGATACGAAGTCTTGTGTCCTCGCTAGAAAGTACGTGACAAACTGTGGGCTCAACACCAAGAACCAAAACAAATATTTGAGAACCATGCAAACGATTGTCTTATTGTGGGATCGAAACTACGGCCTTTTGTCTTATACCTACTGTGCAACAAAAGAGAGAGAGAGAGTTAAAGAAAATAATGAGAGCATTCTCCTAACGTTAGGCAGCGACTTTGTTGTGCTGCGCTCATGCACACTAGCAAAACCAAACAACACCTTGAATGACAAAGCAATGCTTGGCATTGCACTGCACTCGCCATCCTGAGACATAAGGTGTTAAGCCTCAGTATGTCTAGTAGTTACTCTGGCTACAATGTCCTTCAAACCGAAATACAACAATGCATTTACATTGCTATTTTACAGTAGAAATAGACATTGCGGTGGTACCTACCCAGGTGGCCACTCACGTATGAGAGACCTACCACTGGTTGGCCTATAAGGGCAATAAAAAAAGCACACGAAATATTTTGACACGGGACTAGAACATATTGTGATATTTTATTTTTGTCTATACCAGCGCTGTTCGTGATGAAATGACAATTGTTATTATTTATATTGCACCTTAAACAATGCAGAAATAATTCAACTGTGTCATTTCAATGGTGCAGTTATGATGGTGATTCATTGCTTTTTATTATCGGAGTCGGTTAATATAAATGACGTTCTCATAAAAACATTTCATTGAATAGGTAGCAGATAGATATAATCATATGAATATAGTGGCTTTATAATTTCTAAACATACATAAATGGAAAAATGAGGTATAGTTCATAAGACTGTAAATAATTATATCTAGAAGATATCTGTATCTATCTATCTATCTACAAGTAATACATGTATGGTAGAGCTCACCAAATATTATTCTAACTATTTAGTAGAGAAAAAAATTAGTTCGATCAGTCCCTCATTTTTAAATAAATGTTTTCTACATTTTAGCTTTTTTAATGGCGAGATAAGAAAAACTATGTATTACAAAGCAATGCTTGGCAGTTCACTGCGCTCGCCATCCTGAGACATAAGTTGTTAAGTCTCATTATGTTCAGTAGTACTTTGGCTAAAATGTCCTTCAAACTGGATCACAACAGTGCATTCACACAGGAGTTTGCTTTTTTCAAAATTTGTTTTTTACTTTCCATGTATATCTCTAAAGAATTGTTGAGCTAAATTGTTTTCTTGAAATGTACAAACAACGGAAGCAATGGCATAAAAATGTTATTATTGCTCAAGATATAGCCCTATTCGTGCTCAGTATTTATAGGCTTGCCCGAAAATAATACATAATATGAGTATATAAAGTCAGGAAACTTGGGAAATAAAATCCGCGTTATGGGTTTTATATTAATTCGTAGTAATTGTGGAAAACAAAGAACAAAATAACATATTCATGTCACCGTTTAAATTGATATTAATAAAAAGAATGGATTTAAATACTTAATTCCAGGAACCTTTAGGTTTTCATTGCCCAATACTTCATGGAATTTTGTCCTTACAATTATTAAACACAACAACGTAAGGTTTCAGGGTTGGTAGATATTTTATTACATTATATTTTACGCATAATATTTTTGCCACTAATAATGCTACTGTAGTCAATAAAATAAATTGATTTCGTGAGCAGTGTGAGACTAGCTATATTCTATTGTCTTCGTCCGGTGTAAGAATGGACAGTAAATTGAAATTAAATGTGAGAACATCAAAGGAGCTATCATTTTAACTTTGTTTTCAACGCGCTGTTAACAATGAGCAGAGTGACGTCATTACATCCATTGTATCATTATATCCTCGTGTTTTTTTCAAAAACTAACACTTGTTTACATAAACGTGTCGAGTTAAATAAAAGACAAATTGCATTGTTGTTTCAAGTGTCTCAACAATGTCATTTTCTTTTATTTAACCTTTATAATTTCAAATTAAGAAAGTTTAACCATTTCGCTAGTCAAAATGAAATAAGGATTATACAATATGAACCTATAAGGCCGTTTTAATAGACTCGAATGAGCAAGGTAATAACTTTAGCCAAAAGATTTAGAATTGACACGGTTATTTTGAATAACGAGGTATTCACGATTTCACTCATAAACACCAAAAGAACCATTGGAATCCTAATAAATTTTGAGGAGTTTTACTCTCTACATCCGAGAATATTCATCAGATCACCACCATTTCTTTCGACGAAAGAAAGAAAAATTAAAATAAGGTCACCCAGCACGGAGTTATGAGGTAACAAATATAAAAAATAAAAAGAATGAACAAATTAATCAAGTCGATTCCAAACCCTGGGGCTAAAGTTGATCCCTTGCTCATCCAAGTTTATTAATAAGGCCCATAGAGAAACGATATAATCTTTTAGAATGAAACACTTGTACTGGATCCGCTAGGAAAGTCATGTAGGTATATGACCTAAAGGTTACTATACAACATACAAGGTCTTGTCGTATATTGGTAGCCAATATGTTTTATTATTAACATTGTATTAAAGCCAGATGTGTAAAGAGAAAATCTTTTCTGTTATGAAAATTCCGTTACGCCTCGAAAAACGATGTGAGGGTGGCAATAGTAATAAGAGAAGTAATGGTTTGGTCTGATGTGTAAATCTAACATTGAAAGTACCTTTATTTAATGTTGGACTATATGGCATATGCAGGGTTGATTTCCCGCGTCACGTCGTGAAAATTTTATTTATTTTATTTTAAGGAAACATACAGTGATACCATAACAAAACATTGAGAACAGCTATACACTAATTACACGTTTCCGCAGATAAAAAATAGAAAGTATATCAAAAAGCACCCACAATATTAATAAGAAGCAATAGGAAAATTATTTATAAAAAAAATATATTCGATATTTGTTAATAACAGCGATGATGCTACCACTTCAAAATAATAACTTGAATGTATTTCCATGCAGCATAATTAAAATCATGTTTATCCGGCAACACGTAGGTGTGGGATAAAAATAAAAAATAAAGCGTGTAAAATAGGAAAATCTTTTTAAAGGGCGTTATTACGTGCTCACATGAACAAGTATTTTATTTTGATAAGTTCTGGTTTTTGCAGTTATTCGAGCCACATGAATAATTTCTTTTGAAATTACGTTTTTATAATATTTTAAAGTGAGTTTAATAAATTGCAATTGCTGTGATATTCCTTGAGTGGGCACATGTGTAAGGTTATTTCTTTCTATCCAAGAATTGTTCCGCTTCCTGGATTCTGATCAATCTCATGCATCGACGGATTCAGAGAGCCTTTTATGTTACTGTCCGTCAATTCATATCGTTATTTTATAATCCATCCACTTTGTTTTGCTCTCCAATATTCTGTGTTTTATTGAACATAATTTTGAATACAACATGATGTTACTTAAATTTACTTAATCCAGGAATTTTCATTTATTTAAGTTGACACTTCAACTAAATATGTAAAAATAAGTTTTAAAATAGGTACAGTATACTTTTTGAATCGAGTTGAGAAAAATAAATAACTGCTTAGTGTTATGGTTTTATTAATTATATTTCCCTGCCAACTTTATCCTTAATTTGTAATGTTCAGACTACCTTGCTGATTCTAGGAAAGCCTTTTTTTAAACTTCGTTAATATCGATGTAAAAACAGGTTATTTTAGTATTCAAAGCGATAATAACAGAGTATACTGTGGAGTACACATTAGAATAAATAATAAATATTCAACAATAATTATCATTAAAACACAATTTATTTCCTATTATCTATTTAATGACGTTGACACTACGTTGTACTCACTCTTGTAGCTTATATTTTAAACTTAAAATATAACAATTGCACAAAATATTACGCAATACGAAACCCAAAGACGTAGAGGAAACAGTGTGACTCCGTCTTCGGCAGGTAATATATAAAAACTACTATCACTTGAATAAATTTTATATTGGTAAATTCCAACCTAATATCACTTGAATGAAATGGGAAAATCCATCGGTGCATAATTATGATAAGGAAAACTAAAATAATAGGTCCTGACTTATGCCCTAGGTTTGACTCTAGGGTCTGGCAACACACATTTGCGCGAATTTTGTTTGGTATAAGATCGACCAAGGACTGACATTTATATTTGGCATAATGATCAGCCGATTCTATCACATCTTGGGATGGAAATAAGTTCAATGTAAAATACCTCTGCTTACCTATTCGGAGATACGTAGCGTGAGTTTATATAGGCATATTCATGTATGTATACGGGTATATCAAGAATGCTACCGAAAACGAAGCCGAGTGGTAGTTTTAGTGACTTAAGACACAATAACAAAAAATTGCAAAAATTTAGCAAAAAAAGCGAAATTTTTTTTGTTATTTTTTTCCTATCATCGTTTTTAGGTGGTAAATAAATAGATTTTATCTAAGGTAATAATAGTGTACATTCTTTTATTTTTAAAGAAGCTATGGTACGTAAAGGATATAAATTATTATTTTAGCAAAAACTATGGATTTACCACCCAAACATGATGATATTAAAAAAAATATTGTCGCGTTTCTTTGCGAAATTTTTTGTTGCATTGTGTTTGTAATCACTACAACTAGCACAATTCGTTTTCGGTAGCAGTCCTGATATACCCTTCATCATTAATTATTCTCACCATTAGTTACTTACATTTTAGACACAGGCATATCCTCATATAAATCGATTGACTTTTTACTTAGGGGGCGGATACATTAATTAGACTATTGATAAATGGTAAGACAAATGTCAAATTTTTTTAAGACATTCACAGGCTTCAATTTTCTGAGCAAGTTAATGACAGTACCATGGATAAAATAATACACTACAATAGAGGACGTAGGTGTAATCAATTGGTGTGGCTTTTAATGTTAGATACTAATCAGTCACTACGGTCTGGTGGCATAACGAGAATGAGGTCTAACAACAAAACGAGCCCTAATTGCTAGTTTATTAATATACGTGACAGCACAGAATGTTTTTTTACAAATTACTGAGATTATAGCGAGTTCCATTTAAAAAATTCTATGGTACATAAGTCCGCCTATCCGCACTAGGCCAGCGTGGTGGACTATTTAGCCTAAGTCCTCTCAATCGTACTCTCGATTGTGGAGGAGGCCCGTGCCCTGAAGTAGGATCTATAAGGGTTGATACAATACAATACAATTTCAATAAAATCGGTGTATGAAAAATATAATGGGAAATAATTTCTCTAATATCAGTCTTCTATCAGCACGTGTATACAATCATAGTTTTATGAGAGTTTCAACTGATTAACACGGAGTACACTTAAATTAGTAAGAAACAATAGGAGGTTTCTTATATCGTTATTAACTTATTATGATAATTTCACGTAGTTATTTAAACTGTAAAGAATTACTGAATTGGAACTAATCGTTGTCAGTACGACCTTCAGTGAGCAGATAACGAAGCCGCATTATTACTCGTCTCATTTAAGTATTTGTTTGTCATACTTAACAAATACTGTTATTGTTTTCACACCTTGTGTTTACGTACAATTTTAACAAAAGCCTTTATTCTGGACTATTTACGAACTAAATAAATAAATATACAAACAAAAAACACATAACAAAAAGAGTACTGTGTACACGAATATTCCCGGCTTTCCCAGCCATGCGATCATTTATATAAAATAAAATCTTTTCGCAATTAATTAGATAGTTTGTCATTCCTTCCCTGCTGTACATCACTAGTCTACAATCAGCACTTTTGGTTACATACAGTCTAACATGTGTGGTAGGATCCATAACCGTAGTCATTTTCCAGTCTTTTACGGGCTCGTTATCTGGCTGCTTGTTGTAAATTTCGTCTGGGACCCGCCGGGGCTCACTCCAGAGGCTCACGTCCGCCTTATCTTCTGTCATCTTCCGTGAGTTATAATCTCTTATATAGCTGCGCAGGAAATCTTGTGCGATGTAGCAATAAACGGCCACCGTTTCCACCAACTCGACATCTTCGATTCGAAGCCAGCACTGATCGGCGCGGTCGTTCCGGTTGGGCAATTCGAAAGGCACTGGGAACATGTAAGGTTTGACCTGTTTGACGTTCCCTTCACTGCACTGCACATCCGATAGTAATAGCGTAACAAACACTATTATTGCGAGTAACATTTTAAATGTGCCGCTGCGGCGACGTCATGATGAAAACTAACCGATTGTCGTGTCAGCTTTGTGTCGCAGCCACAAAAACTGTTGCAGAATGGCAGTTTCGCCTTCACAGAGTTGATTACGGGTTAAAAATATTATTTGATTGCTATTTACAAGTCATTGTTGCGAGCAGGCAGTGCGTTGCACGTGACGCCGGGCAGTTGTCACAGTTTTGACATAGGTAGTTAAGAGTTACGATTACTAAACGGTAATGGCTCAGTGATTTAGTTTCCGGAGAACAACATGTAGTTGACGAAGGCTGCAGTTTGCTACTTATTCCACTACATACAAGGAGTTGGCACCGGAATTATCTGTGTTATAATGATCACGTTAATATTTATATGTAATTGCTTATACAGCGTTTATCAATAGAACATAGCGTTTATGTCAAATTGAATAAATTATACATAGCTATGATTTTCCTCTTCTAATAATAAAGCAGTTGTAAATTCAACATTCAATAGAACTTGTATTTATTTATGTGTAAGTAATTGATGATGAGTGACAACTGAATTAAATTAAGTGAATTAAATTGTAAAACACACATACATATGTTTTTCCTCACGCCTTTTTCCAAGAAGGGGTAGGCAGAGGTGCCAGGGCACCCACATTTCGCCTTGTATGTTCCGTCCCACAATGTGATAGTTGGCGAGCCTATCGCCATATCGGGCACAAATTCCAGACTCTGGGCTGATAATGAATAGAAAAATCGAATATCACTTTGCCCAACCCGGGATTCGAACCCGAGACCTCAGCTTTGTAAGTGTATGTACCGCCGAGGCAGTAAATTGTAAAACTATAGTATATATTCCTGAAAACTATTAAGAATAACTTGGCGATAGATAAGAGGATAGTATTGGCAACAGTCATTAACCAGACAGATAGCTTAGCACAAGCCCGATCCGATGTTCGTATATTCATTCAACAAATAGTTCCGATAAATAACAGGTCGATATAGAAGGCGGTAGCGCTAGCTTTCCTGTACTTCGCTCACGCATTTGCCCACCGTGTAAATTATGAGCAAAACTTTCATGGTTACCACTCAATAGTACTTCTAAACTTAAAAAATCATTGGGCTTCACTACTGACTTGGCTGATATATTGAAAGCCTAGTGACATTGGATTAAGGGCTATAAACGGGTTATAGGTATGGGCGATAGGTAGGTAGAACAATAGAGCTATTTATATTAGGATCCTAGCAAGGATGGATCCAGCTTTTACGCCAGGGGGGTCATATAGTTCTTTTACGGAGGGGGGGGGGGGGGGGGGGGTGTCATATAGTGCGATTTGAATACTCTAATTTGTAATAATGATTTTTTAAAGTTTGTTACAGTCGTCATTTGTGAACAAACACACATTTTTTACTTTATTTATCGACATACAAAAAATTTTATCAACAAATTCTGTCAATCTGGAGCCAGCCCAGGGAGGGTCATGACCTCCCCCCTGGATCCACCCTTGGATCCCAGCACGGCAACGCTGAGATACTCCTTCCTTATTCAGCCTGTACAACATTTGCACGTCGAGAAGAGTATTTTTTAATCAGCTCTTCATTAAGGTTTTTCTTCATACAAGTTTCAGACAATGTAAAACTAATAAGTACTTCTATTCAGTCCGAATATGAATATAAAAATAATTGAAGGTCGAAAATCCAACAATTTTTTTAGAAAATCATTTGCTGTTGTTTTGTAAAGATAAGGTCATCATGACTCATACATACATACAATATAATAATAATAATGTGTAGTTACGTTTATTTATGCATATTTAAAAGTGAACCAAAATCACAAATAACATTTTAACAATTAACCTTTCTTTCTCCTTTTCAGATCCATGATTTTCTGTAAGAAATTGCCGATTATGTTATGAACGGCATTAGAACTTATTATATCAGTCTTTGGTTGTTAAGATGTCCTCGGTGTACAATAAAATGAACCTATATCACACCTGTACACTATCATGGCCCCGCCAAGACGAGTCAAGCGAAGCGCAAGGGCAAGCTATATTTTCTCGAAGTGCTTTGTCGTTTTTGCACGTTCACAAACTGGGTTCGGATTATACTAAAAAAACAACATTCTTGGGAGATAAATTTTTAAAAAAAACACAATCCTAAACATAGAAAGAAAATCATAAGCAACTTACAAAAAGACGTGAAATAGCATGTAAAATGTGGTCAAGCCGAGACTATATCACTCGAAAGAAGTTATTCGATCTCATGTTCAAGACTCTCAACTGGTGGTGATTGGTCTTAATAATTATCAAAGTTCGTAACTCAATTGTTTGTTCAAAGTCATGTTTTAATGCCATCTGGCGTAAAATACTGTAGATCAAATAATTTATAGCATTATTTGATTGAAAATGAGTAGGTACATCAACAATCATAATACCATATTCTCAACCGGACCTTGGGTCTCATTTCTACATGGGGTTCCAGGAATATGGTTGAGTTGAGTCAGGTCATGAAGGGCTGAAACGATGAATTCCAGCACGGTACAACGAAATGGATGCGGGTGTCAACATTTTTACGGTAATCATGGCTTCAAATCCCAGGGCACACCTCTGACTTTTTGGAGTCATGTATGTAAGTTATAGTCAATCAATATGCACTATAACGGTGAAGGAAAACATCGTGGGGAAACCTGCATACTATAACAATTCGGAAAGATTGCTATAGTATGTAAAAGTCCGCTAACCTGCACAAGACCAGCGTAGTGGACTATACGGCCTAACCCTTCTCAATCGTACTCTAGATTGTAAAGGAGTCCCATGGCCTGCAGTGGAATTTATATGGGCAGCTACAGATACAGATCCCCTGCATATCTTAGGTGGCGACCACAGGGGTCGAGGGAGTTACACACTACGGGAGCGGTCACCAGCTGCGATTCCGACATGAACGTCAGAACTTGTCCTCGTATCTGCTGTGGACGACCAAAACAAACTGGCGTCCAAACTTTATAAGAAAAATACAACTTTGTACCGCAATTAGAAGGACTAGTACTCGTAATGAGCCTGCGCCGGGCAATCACACGAAAGTGAAATTACTTTATTGAATTTTTAAAATGTTATATATTATTTGGATTCAGTCGCTTTTCTTACTGTACCACCCGGTTCACAAGTCCGGTTTCGCCAGAGAAAAATGGGCAAGAAACTCTAGCGTTGCGTTCTCCAAAGGGTATTTAATCGGTATGATTATGTAGGAATTGTGAGTTGCCCGGCTCGGCCGTAATATCTGCAAGCGAACTAGTCTAGAAGGCCAGTGACACTGCCATACCCCTTCCGGCTTCCCCCACGATAACGGAAAATAAGCCTCTTTTATTTCTCAGATCCGGTAAGCGAGCACGCAGGTCACCTTATGGTAAGTGATCACTGCTGCCCATGAACATCCATAACGCTCGGGTAATTGATGTTTTGCGGGCCTATCTAATTGGGAAGAGAACGAGAAGGAAAAACTATGGAAAGAGGCAAGGGGCATCCGGCAATCTCACTCGCCGAATGAAACGCGATCGCAATACTGTCATGTCACGTCGACGAACCTACTCATTAATCCTGAGTCATGGCTGACAACAGCGTGGCTCTACCACTTCCAAAAAATTTAACAGTTTACGTCTCGACACAAAAAAGTGGGGGCCCCATTCGATAATTTTGCCACGGGCCCCGGCTTGTGTTACGCCACTGTATATTCTATGCATATAGTGAATGGCGAGACGAGCTTGCCCTCCGCCTAATGGTTAAAACGATATGTGGCTCACGGAGAGTAGCAAAACCAAAAACACCATGAATAACAAATTAATGTTTGGCACTCCACTGCGCTCGCTATCCTGACACATAAAATGTTAAGTTTAACTATGTTCTGGCTACAATGTTCTTTAAACCGGAACACAACAGTGTATTTACATTGCTGTTTGACGGAAGAAATAGACATTTCAGTGGTACCTATCCAGGCGGCCTTTCACATATGAGAGACTTCCTAAGCACCATTGACATTAATTTTTACAAATATCGTTCAACCGTAATGACTACAATCAATCTTCATAGAATCGTTAAAAATAAAAAAAATAAAATACACCCAACAGTCACATACATAGGCCTGACCCCACGCCAAGGGCGGATCCAGCTTTTACACCAGGGGGTCATATAGTTCTTTTAAGCCAGGGGGGGTCATATAGTACGATTTCAATACTCGAATTCGTAATAATGATTTTTAAAGCTTGTTACATCCGTTATTTATGAACATACACACACTTTTTTACTTTATTTATCGACATATAAAGAATAAATTATGATTATACATTTTATCAACAATATAATAAATACATTATGTCAATCTGGAGCTAGCCCAGGGGGGGGAGGTCATGACCCCCATGACCTCCCCCTTGGATCCGCCCTTGTTCCACACTGAGATCGAGTCTTATTTTCGTGGGTTTCAGGAACTACGACAGACTTTCCGGTCTCACAAACACCCAGACCCGAAACTATTACCTGTGGTTCACACAAATATTTGTTTCGGTGCGGGGATTGAACCCGCGGCCTCTTGTTTCACAGTCGTCTGACTAGTATTCTGTGGTCTAACCAACTGCGCCACGGAGGCTGTCATTAACTAGGTATAATACGAACAAGGCGGAAAGCGCGTAGTGTTCCGACCACAGACTAAGAAGTAAAGTTTCGACGTAAGTGGTGCGCGCGCTCCAGTATCTTTAGTGGAGCGTCACTGAAATTAATTTTTAAATCGATGCTTAAAATCAAATAATTATACTTTACTAATAATATATTTCTTTCCACAAACTAATGCCATCTATCAGAAATACGGACAAATTATAAAGAACGATACTGGCGGCATCCGTGGCGACTACCAAGTACTACTAAGTCACGTAGGATTCGTATTTACATAACTTTAGGCTCAGTTGCACCAAGTAACTTTGCCAACACCTTTGCCTATGAAAATGTCATCGCCATACATTTGAGATGTATTTGACCTTGCGAATGTATGGAATTGACAGTTTCAAGGGCAAAGGTATTGGCCTTCGATCAAATATACACGTGTATATTTGATCGAAGGTATTGGCAAAGTTAGTTTGTGCAATTGAGCCTTAAAGTTAAAATTTTGTCAGGATTAAAACAATTTTAAATATTTGTACTAGGTATAGGTCTACCAGAATCTCATGGCATTTTGGGAAATTTGAATTTACGCATTGCAACACTGGGGTAATTGGATGAACATATTTTGATACTTTCAATAATTGTAATTATTTTTTATTTCAAATTGACATTATTTTTTAGTGCAACTTTTTAAATAAATTACATAATGTTTTAAGTAAAAATATAAAGGTTATTTAAACATTATAATTACTTCAAAATTGTACTTTTAGATTAATAGCCAATTAAAATAGGCAAATAAGATTTTTTTCAGTTTTAAATTATAACATACATACGAGTCTTACGAGTATTTATAATATAGATGGAGCGCTGGTACTTTCAAAACGTAGATAAAAATAGTGGTACCGAGCCACCAGTTTCGTTTTAATACTCTCTTCTTGTTAGTTCTCACTTAATCAAACAACTTTCAATTTCCAAATTGTAAGTAGTTTGATTATGAGTCGGTTTTATTTAAATAATTATTAGATTCGATAAATGTAATACGAAAGATGCAAGATTGTATAATAAAAACGTGTAATTTTATTTCCAGTCTTCTTTATTTCATTAATACTTTAGTCAGAGCTTACTTATAAATACTTTTCCTGTAAATCTTCTGATGAAGACGATGAAGATAAAGGAATAATAATAAACCGTTCCTTATCTAATATCTCTGGAAACTCCTGTAAATAGGTATTTAATGCATTACTGTTTAGTTTCAAAAAATGATACCAATATACGATAAAAAACATACACATATCTAACACTAACCAAAAAAAAAATGAAGTATCAAAACTATTCACTCCGACTTACTTGTTAAAACGACGTCGATTTTGTTTAAATTTGACCAAATTATTCACGGATCTAGCGATAAACCTTGTAAACAATGTGTCGCACTTGTGATTGTAGAACTAATTTGTACCTTTTCGCTAAGAAAGGATAGAAATCTTAAAATATTCACATCGAATGACATAACTCAAGTTTTGAATCAGCTGTTCGTCGATGGTATTGCCACATAAAAATCATTGTTTTTTTTTTTAAATTTTATGCCATGAGATTCTGGTAGACCTATATAAGCCAGTATAAGCATTGACGTATAAAGTAATTTTCATTTTCACAGATTAATTATTTTTGGAATTATGAATCAGTTAATAACTGAACCTAAGTACCTTAGCTAACTACATCAGTAAATTAACTTTTCTACGAAAAATACATAATTAATCTTTAATCTACAACTAGGTTTCAAAATCATCAGGTTCGCTTCCTCGCTAAGAATATTGATTTAAAAAAACAAAGCAAGCTGTTTAAATTTTCTTCAAAATCGGGCTCGTGACTTCTTTCAGTATTTTTCGCTATTCTTCATAGTTTCGGATTTGGCTTGGAATTAAATAGCCCTAAACTACTTATTTTTGCTTTTCTTTTCAAAGTAATGCATGTGTGTTGGACAACCTGTCAAGTATCAGCCAATAGGAAGGCAGAAAAAGGTGGCCCGGCACCACCATTTTTATCTACGTTTTTGAAGCACTTACCAGCGCTCCCTCTATGTTATAGATACTCTACTAAAAGTTTCTACGAATGTTATAGGTAATCATTGTTTCTACCTCGACTGTTTTGTATACCTATGAAAAATGACAGTTTGGACATCAATCATAACAGTTTATTAGAAAGAAAACGTAAGAAAATACAAATCAACTCTCTAAATGTGTAAATGAGCCACAAAAAGCCCACCTGCTAGCTCATGGTTTTAGCTTTGTATATAACAAAGAATAGACCACTAGGTATTTATTATATGGTCGCCGCATCGCGTACCTACTGCGCGTAAACGGAACGGAACAACCAATGACGTCACATGCAACTGGCATGCAGCTGACTTCATTCTAATTCAACTTCATTCAGTTGTGTGCGCAAGAGTGTATATAGTGGTTGTGTCGTTGATTATGGATTTTTAATAATAAACATTCACAATGTTCCTTCGTTGGCGTGCACTACTTTGTGCGATTGTGTTACTTTCAATTCTCGATGTGAAACCTGTCGTCGGTAAGAGAAGTTACGGTGGCAGCCACTCCTATCCTAGATCCGGTGGCCTTTCTGGCGGGGGGAATCACGGCTACCCGAAATCGGGCGGCCTATCAGGCAGCGGCGGTCACGGTTACCCGTCATCAGGCGGCCATGGATATCCTAGTTCCGGAGGATTATCTGGTGGAGGAAGTGGAAGTCACGGATACCCATCTTCAGGTGGGAGTCACGGATACCCTTCATCTGGAGGTAATCACGGATACCCGTCGTCCGGAGGAAGTCACGGCTACCCATCATCGGGCGGTTTATCCGGTAACAGTCATGGGCACCCATCAAACAAATATCCTTCAGGCGGTACTCACACTACCAATATACATAATCACTACCATTATACACCACCGCAACAAATTAGATACACTCCAGTGGGCGGTGGTCCACCGGTCAACTACCCTGTGTACCGCGGCACTCCGCCTACCTATGTTTACCAAATGAAAGATTCAGGAAGTAAATATGGCACCCTATTAACTGGCCTCGCCTTGTTAAACCTCGGAGCCCTCGCGGGTACGGCGTACGCAGTCTCCCACAGTGGCAGCGGTGGCGGCAGCAGCGGAACTCATTACAAATCACAGCCGGGTGAAATATGCAAGTTTGGCTTAAAGAAAGACAATGGTGACTATGAGGAGACGAGAATAGATTGTCAACTGATATCCAGTTTTATACTTCAAGAGGAGGCGAAGGCTCAGAATAATTCCACAAACACCATTGTGACAACAGTGACAAATGTAACCACAGTAAATGTGACAAATGGTGTGCCAGAACATGTTACAACTACAGAAGCTCCTGGCAATCGTATTTACATGATGTTAGCAAATGGTACACTGGTGCCTCTTAATGGGACTGTGCCGAATAATAGTACTGCTAATGCCCCAGAAAGTAATCCTAACAACACTGTCACATCATCAGTGACAGTTACTACCACTACTACAAACACTACAGTCACAAATGCACTGGATGTGAAAGGCAAGCCTATAGACGTAACTCCTGGAATGAAGTGTTTTGTGATGAGAACAACTCCTACTTCTAATATGAGGAGGTCTGTACCTTGCGGTGTACTGCAGACATATGCAGAAAAATCATTGAAGAAAAATGCAGCTGGTCGAAATATTCCTATGTTTACCATACTGGCAGCTGTTGTTGCACTTTGTTTAACATAAAAATGCAGTGAAAGTTTATTTTGTATTCCTAAAACTATGAGATCTGTGTAAAATTGTATCTCATTAACAAATGACTCGAATGTACTTACTTACTGAGAATATATTGTGACCAAAACAAGATATTTTTTATAATTCAAACTTACTGGGAATATTATTTTCAGTAATAAGTTGTGAGAAAGCATACATAAATTTGGCATTTTATGATTGGTTCAAGGAAGTATAGGTAAAGTATTATATTATATGTAATAACTTGCATACTTTAACATGAAAACCTTGTTTTTAAATTGAATAAATAGTTTTCTCTAATTGCTATATTATCAATAGACTGCTTTATAATATAAAAATGCATCAATAGTATTTTTACTGTTAAATAAATTGAACAGAGTCAAAAGGATCCAAAATACATAATGTCTGTGATTGGTGTTGTAAGAGCTTGATTGTTACAATATTTTTATGATGTATTAGTTGTACCATAATTTTCAAACTTTATTTAAATTATATATTTTTTTTCAAATTGGATTTGTTTTATTTAATTTAATCTTATAAGAAAATGTGGGTTTGGTTTTAGCCAAAGCTGAAAGCCATATTATAAACAACCAAAGGAAATTTATAAGACATTGACTATCAGTTTAAACAAAGTTGCAGTTTTATAGTTGACATTAAGGAATCCATCCATATGATATTAACTTTTATTTAGAATATATTTTTACTTTTAATTATGCAATATATTAAGCTTAAACTTGTATATAAACATTACAATTATTAAGAATATTATCCTTTATTATTATTATCCCTTAATATCCCTTATTATGGTTATTCCAAGATACAGGCTTTGCCTAGTTTGGGTACCTCTGGTAATTCTGAAAGTAAGAATATTGTGTTTTTCTGTGTTTTTACTACTCTGTTATGTTTTTTTTCCTGTGTGTTTAATAAAAAAAAATACATACATATTCATTATTATATTTGTAGTTTACAAAAGCCATAAAACTGAATAAACATCAAAGTTTATTAAAAAGTGGTGAAGAACCATATTATATTTGTATCAATGTCTATAACACATTATGTCCCTCTACATATTTAGTTTGGTATTTTCCACATCACATGATAAATAATAACATCGAACAAGTCAACATACAGTAATGATAGAATTTAATAATTATGAGTAATTGTTTTTAAATATTTGTACCAACCCATATACCATTGCCGGGCATGGGACGCCACTACAATCGAGAGTGTGATTGTGAGGGGTTAGGCCGTACACTCCACTAGAACGGAAGTCTAGAACGGGTTGGCGTACTTGTGAGCACTAGGAACCGCATCTGGTGCGTTACTAGGCTACCACACACTTAAATATTTTATGTACTTTATATTAATCAGTTCAGATAAAACTTTTGGTATCGTTGTTATAAAACTAACTTAAAAAATATCAATACGAATTAAAAAATAACAATTTCATTGTGCTTGTACACATTGATTAATTTACTTATAGATTTGAGTAGCCAACAAATCATAATAATATAATATATTGTGTAGCATATTGAAGGCGAGAAGCCAGGGACCACATGACAAGCATCAGTTTTCAATCAAAGAAAGAACGATTGACTTTGGGTCACCCAGTACCAAAGAATAGATGCCCAGACCCCAGTACAAAAGTTATGAGGTAGCATAGATTTGAAAAAAATATAGTCTGAATTGATAACCTCCTCTTCTTTTGAAGACGGTTAAAAACAGCACAAGTTGTAGTTACTCTTGGTGTGTATTTGTTTCTCTGATTTTACGATCGATTTTCCTCATCGTGAAGTCGTGTTCAAGACTTGTGATAGTTATATATAATTTCATTTCAAAGGCTACAAAACAATGTTAATGCTTGGTTCAGATGACCGCGCGGTAGAATCTAGCAAAACCAATTTTGCATTGTTAATATAACCGCGCGTTACGGTGACGCGCGGTATAAATGAGAACCGTACTTATTGTGGCCTGTAAAGCCACAAAGTATAACGGTTCGATTTGGTCACTCGAGAGTCGAATGTGAGGAACGAAAGGAAGGAAAACTCAGAATAACCAAGGTCCGCAGTGTGACTCATGTTGAATAAACAATTCTTGAAATTCTTTATGTCCATTTAAGTACATAGTAGGAATGTATGTGGCAGTATATAATTTATGGTATATCCACACAGCTGTATTTTTTTTTCAGCAAAATGGGCAACACGATACAACAACTTATAGGTTTTGTTGCCACTTATTATTATTTGCTGAATGTTTCTAATTGCGTCCATACCGCCAATAACAGAAAATAACAATATTTAACATCATCTAATAATGTAATCGATAATTGCCAAATTTTCATTCACTGTTTTTCCAAAGTTCGGCAACGTTAGGTACTTACTCATAACACACTCATAACATTAACACAACAATAAATAAATAAATAACACCCAACAGTCACATACATAGTCCTAACCCCACACTAAGATCGAGTCTTGTATCGTGGGTATCAAGAACTACGAAAGATTTTTCGGTCTCACAAACACCCAGACCCGGAAGAAATATTTGTGGGCCGCACAAACATTTCTCTCGGTGCGGGGATCGAACCCGCGGCCTCTCGTTTCACAGGCGGCGTCTAACCAACTGCGCCACGGAGGCTGTCAACAAATTTTAACATGAAGTAACATTTTGAAAACAAATGTTGCTAAGTATAATTTGGATACGTTGCTCAACAAACTGTAACTATAGTGTGGATGTACCATTACTTATACTATTTTATCTGTATCAGCCCATATACGTCCCACTGCAGGGCACGGACCTACTCTACAATCGACAGTACGATTGAGAGTGGTACCACTCTCAATACTATTTTATACTTACAATAATATGTTTAGAGCATTTTCTTCCGTTATTTTCTGTCTACTAGTTGGATATCTGAAACTAATCTGAATCTGACGTGAAAGGACACCGGCTATGAACCGAAAGGCCACAGTTTGTATTCTTGCACCGAGGCAAATGTTTTTGACAGTCTTCGTGGCGCAAGGCGCCGCGCCGGCTTGAAATCGGAAGGCCGCGGGTTCGATCACCAAAAAACAAATGTTTGTATGACCACATATATGTGTGGTTTGGGCATTTGAGAGGCCGAAAAGTCTCGTAGTTTCTCATACCCACGACACAAGACTCAATCTTAGTGTGATGTCAGGATTATGTATGCGACTATAGGGTGTACCATATGATAAAAGTAAAATATCTACAATTAGTTAGTACCCATTTGTATTTTAGGTTTATATGTTGCGATAGGAAAGTCACTAGTGGCCATATATTTTCCGAAAGCCACGACATGAGACACGTAATCGTAATATGTATGTAATAGAATTTCCATTAAAAATACTTGTGTAGTGTTACAAAAATAGACTTCGGATATTTTTCCTATTTTTAAATGAACGCTTATCGCCTTGTAAATATAAAGTAAGAACCGCGGACTAGTTAAATAATTAAAACCATTGTCGGGATTAGCTAGCATGCTCCACTATAGTGGATAATTGATTGGACCGTGGTGATAAAATAAATGTTTGTCGGTATTAAGCAATTTAACAAGTACATAGAATAAAGCGATTCAGTGTATATATATTTACTGGTTACGGCCTCATTAATATACAATTTTAAAACCTATTTTAGTTATTGAATGATATTTCTTCGTTCAAACCATTGAGATAACATACTAGAGGGGACACTGCAAACAAAATATTTGTAACGAAATGAACGGTACATTCTATTTATGTCTCTGTCACGCCTACGAAATACAATATCTTCCCTCTCACTTCACTGTGTACCCTTGTGCACGCGCCATACGCATGGATTTTGTTCCCGATGTCCGCTCTAGTATAATACCTCAATGGTTCAAACTGAATTCAAAAATCGTTCGAACGGGACGAAACATTCAATAACTAAAATGGGGTTTAAAGCTGTATATAAATAAAGCAGTTAGAGTATGTGCGTTTATATATGTGAGACCGAAAAGTCTCTCGTAGTTCCTGATACCCACGACACAACACTCGATCTTAGTGTGGAGGACTAGGTATGTGACTGTTGTGTGTATTTATTTATTATTTATAAGATGTTTGACGTAAAATTACATTTACGATAAAGTTGTGCAATAACAGAATGCGTATTTATAACATGAACTTACTCATCTTATGATTTCACACAGGTGTCATACATTACATAGATACTGTTATCGTTGCCCATATGATCTAGTTACCTACATCCTGAGACTTGTGGGTCGCGTTAGTTTTGGTATCTTGGTAAATATAATACGTATGACGAGTACACATAATAATACCAAAATAAAACCAGGCTTGATTTGCTTGCGTTTCGTATTGCAATTGTTTAACTACGGTTTCACTTGTTTAGTGGTTGTCCAAATGGATTGCGAACTCGAGTGGTCTTACTTTTATGTGGGGAAATCTTAGGTATATAAAAAAATAGTGAAGTTCATGACTAAGATATTTTCCAATATGGTTGACGTGAAGCAGGCCGCTGGTTTTATAAACAAAACATTCTAATACATTCATAATGCACTGAGTTCCCACAGATGTTAAGAACACGAAGTCCAAAGAATGTAGTAATTTAGTAACCACAAATAGAATTACGAATCGGCTCAACCGGGGCTCACAGGAAACCAATATGACGTTCTTTTCTATTTCTATGAATGGCTATACGAGCATGCCATTTGCCTGATGATAAGTGATACGACTCATGGATAGTCGAAGAAACAAACAACACCATGAATTACAAAGCAATGATCGGCTAGCCATCCTGATACATACGATGTAAAGTTTCATTATGTCCAGTTGATACTCTGGTTACAATGTCCTTCCAAGCGAAACACATCAGTGCATTTACACGGCTGTTTTGCGGGAGATATAGACATTGCGTAAGTACCTACCCATGCGGCCTCATGTATGAGAGTCCTAACACCCGTAAAATAACGTAACTAATAGCTCTGCTAGAAAATTCACATCCGTACGGATACCGACCGCCGCGCCGTACACGTAATATGTCTTATTGTACGCTTATGGTGACCACATTATGTGTTGTGTTTGGGGTTCACTTTGTGTATCTCCTATTTGAAGCACAATGCTATAATTATGGTTATCCTTTACATTTTCTACCAGATGTTTAATATAATATTTTGGTGCCACTACAAAAATAATATACGTAAATCTCGCAAAAGAATTTTTCAGCTCTCAAGGCAGGTGATAACAAAGAGTCCGACATATACTTTTATTGAAATATAATAATATAATACAGACATCCAAGTACAAATAAAAAAAAATGTAATAACAAGCTGAGCTGGTATTTCGACGTCTGTTTTAAGAGGCAGCCATTGACAAATACTGACTCATTGATAGAACAAATAATGAACTCAATTATTTAAGTATGACGCGGAAGGCGGTATATATTGAAACAATAGTTTAGCACTGAGAATTTTACGTTCTCGGTATAAAAAATATCCTTTTTGTCTTGTCGTGTCACTCACTGGCTAATTCTTTGTTTAAGCGTTTATATTGGCTTCTAAAAAGGGCAACTATTTTTACTACGTAGTACAAAATAAAGTCGCTTCCCGCTGTCTGTCCCCATGTATGCTTAGATCTTTAAAACTGCGCGACGGATTTTGATGCGGTTTTTACAAAAGATAGAGTCATTCAAGAGAAATGTTTTTATAATACGTACATATTAGTGTAGAGTAAGTCTATTTGCACCCGGGTGAAGCTGGGCCGGGCCGCTAGTTTCAAATATTTCGAAAACGAAATGTTATTATAATACGGTCAAGTGCCAACCTTGTCCTATTTTAGATTTCCTTGTCTACATCGTATATCACGACTGGTTCAGAAAAATCGATGCCTAATGCATTTATTTGCGGCTACAAACAGCAACGTATAATATGTAAAGCATATGTTTTGTAAAGAGATAAAACCAAGAACGATGCCAAGTTTTAAATTTGCATTAGATTTACTGCCTATTTTTAAATACACTTTGCTATGGATTATATAGAAAATCTATTTTTAAAACGATCAACACATTGACTTATATTCTGGATCAACATGTTTGTTTGTCATACTTGTCTTTGGATAACGGTATCAATTTCCAGGAAAGTTATAATGGGCTCGTTAGCCCTGGCCCGTGACTCATGGGGTAAATTCTTCGTCATTATATTATCAGGCTCATAATATCTGTGGAATGAATGTGTTTTTGATAAATATGTAAAATATTTAGCATGTTTTATCCCGGGGAATGTATATGTTCAAATTGGATACCTCGCACTTCGCAGTAAATGGAAGTTATAATCGCCATCATAGGATAAAATGGTGTGCAATAAATTAACAAAGAAATAAATATTGTAATATTTTGTCTTTTTGTGTGCAGTAAAGAATAAAATAGAAAAAAAAAAGATACTTGAAAATTTATTCCAAGGTATCTATGATATTTTTGTAAAAGATAATGTTATGTTTTATAAGTTTCGTTCAAGTATATGTGCGTTTGATGTAAAGTAATACTACTTTTGCGATGTTCATTGTTTAGTATTTATGTTTTAATACTAGAGTTATGAGATAATTAACAGATTTTAAGGGATATATACTTGAGATTTCATCTACAAATAAAAAATAAATGAATTTGTGACACAAGGAAAGTGGTTACACTTCCCTAGTTTAAATTTGGTACAATTGCGATATCAAAATATTTATTTAAATTGATATTTTGTGATAATCTGACCTTATTTCTTATCGGTTACTTAGCTTGGGAATTCGTAATATTTGGAAATATAAACTGATAAAGTTATTAAAAGCAATTGCAGTAACACTTGTAAATTTATCGCAGTCCTTCACATGAAGTAGGTAATAGGCATATTGAGATTTGAGCGTGAGAATCTGATAGCTACAGTGGCGTAATTGGTAAGGACATTGTAATAACAAAAAGTTGCAGATTCACAAGTAAATTGGAAAACTTAAAAGTCTCATTGCTTAACATCATTCCGAATGTCAAGATATGTATGCTTGGTTTAGTATTATACATTACCTATACAAAAGACAATTTCCTCAAGCAGTACATTCGCACATCCGTGGGTTCATTTACAATGTGTGTGTTACGTGTGAGCAACGATTCATTGTGTGTGTCGACTTTCACTGGTCATGCAACGCGACAGTCATATTTGCGTTCAGCTGACTGAGCATTCATAATATCGTTTGCTCGCAGGGAATTGTCGCGATCTAACTCAATAGAAAAAAAAAAGAAAAATCCTATAAAAGATCTGAAGAGACATCTCACTTATATTAAAAATATTTGACGATTCTAGATGTTTAGGATGTAAAGCAACTCTGAATAGAATTGCTTAATATTGTACTTTAAACATTTAAGAACAACCGTGTTCCAAATACGTAAGTATAGTCATTGATATAAATATAGTGGGTATATCAAGACTGGTACCGAAAACAAAGCCGGGTGGTAGTTTTACTGACTACAAACACAATGTAACTAAAAATTAAATATCATAATGTTTGGGTGGTTAATCCATAGTTTTTGCTACAATAATTTAAAGTTATTTTTACCTTAGAGTATTTATAAATAAAAGGGTATACACTGTTATTTTAAGAAAAAAAACGAATTTACCATCCAAATACGACCATAGGAAAAAATTACAAAAAAAAAACGTCGCTTTTTTTGCAGCATTTTCTGTTTTCATGTGTCTGAATTCGTTATAACTACCCCTCGGCTTCGTTTCGGTAGTATTCTTGATATACCCAGTATAGTTTTTAAAACAATGAGTACAGTACAATTATAAGATTAGATATAAGTTCTAAATTTTTACAAAGGTACTAGAATCCAAATAGTTTCTAAGGAATCAGGGTAAAAATATTGATCATCTCAGATCTATCATGTAGATTAAATGCCATTTCAACATTAGTGCTGAAGATCAATGACGTTTTACAAATAGACGCGTCATACACTAACATAATGGCACAAAAAAATGGCGCGATGCGATGAAACGCGATGAATAGACATCGCTAGTTACGTAACAATAAGTGCCGCACTGTTATTGGCTAAAGCGCGTGTGACGTAGCACCAAGCATCAAGTACGGGATGACGTGGCGAGAGTTGTCAAACGTCGCCATGAGAGCGAATTTAATAAATTTTATTTTATAAAAAATAAATTTGTGTGTACTTGCGCACTAAATAAAATATTTATTTTGTTTCACAGTTTCAGAATAATTTGTACGTTATTTTAAATCAGTCTAATCTATTTTTCCGCAATTGGTTTTGAGAATACAAATAGTCAGAGAAACGTGTATCCGCGCCACTGGTTGAAGCGTGACTGATTGCACGTGAGGCAATTACCTCAAAAACGTCTTGCCATTATAAAGCTCGGACAACGCATCTATGCTTTATAAACATCTTAGCTGAAGATGACAAAAATGAATTGACTGTCGAGTACTTGGTATTATAATTCACAAATAAAAACAACTTTATGTATGTGGCGAATTTATATTGTTTGTTGCTAAGACACAATCGTTGCAAAAATATTAATGTGTTTTTAAGAGCCACTGCTGTATATAATTCGACAACAATTTAACAGTGTTTTTTGGTAATAAGTACGGTGGGTGAATAAATTGCTAGACTACCTAAAAGTTCATAATTTCCAAATTTTCTATCTTCAAGCTTTGTATTACAAAAAAATGGCGCGATATGAATTTTGTCAGGACCATTGAGCTAATTTTACTTTAATTTTCAGAACATGCATAATCCTACTAATATTATAAAGGTGAAAGTTTGTATGTATGTTTGTTACTCTTTCATGAAAAAACGGCTCAACAGATTTTGATGAAATTTGGTATAGTGATAGCTGACACCCTGGATTAATACATAGGTTACTTTTTATCCCGAAAAATGTAGTGTTCCCGTGGGATGAGTCAGGAAATAGAAGACGGGACGAACCTGAAGTCCACGCGAACGAAGTCGCGGGCAAAAGCTAGTATTATATCAGCGTTGAATTATTTATAACGTAGATTTATAACTATTTTGTTAGATAGCCGCTGTTTCATCATTTCTTGTTTTTTTTTATAAGTGTAAATTATTAATTGAATATATGTAGGTACTACTGCAGCAGGATAAATCTTTGGATTCAATTAGTGACTGATTTGTTCTGAGTTGTGACAATTTTTCTTTCTACTTAATAATTAGCATTGTTAAAGCTGATGGCAGGGTTCTCCTTCCTAGGAAAGGTTTACTTTTCACAATTTTTATATGCTAAATCGTAACATAATCGTTTTATAGGCGATCTCGAGGATTTCATGAAGGCTTAGGTAGCAACTAGCAAGTTACAACGACCTTTTGTGTTTTTCCCATAAAACAGTTGCATATGACCTGGTGAAGGTTTTAGGAAGTCGCTGGTTGCAGGCCACTTCCAACAGGTCAATGTGGAGACCCTTGGTTCAGCCTATGTTCAGCAGTGGACTTCCTGTGGTTGAAAGGACAGAGCGAGAGAAAGAACGAGTTGAATATGATTCAGCTGTTCAGTCTTCTGTAGTGCATAACGTGTAATAAAACAATCTTAAGCCATATTACCAAAGACAACAGTTTGATTTGATTGTTAGTAAGATCAATTGTTTACTGTTATTTCACACTAGCTGGTTGACGACGATGCAACAGTAACCTCAGCTGAAATACAAATGAGTCATATGTCTATGAACCATCTGTATAAATAGTACGTGTAAACATACATACATGAGAACGTACATGAGACTCGTGTGTACATCCGTTGCACTGTGGAAGTAGGTGTCGTCTGTATATCTTCGTTATCAACGCCTTCATATACTTACATATTACATTGTAGGTAGTAGGTACCTATATGAATCTTTAGCGACATGGTACTACTATTTTACCGAACATTCATACCCCATTTTGTTATGAGTGGTCAAACCACTGGTGGTAGGTTTCTTATATGTGAGAGTCCGCCTGGATCTTATGTCTCAGGATAGGGAAGGTAGTCGAATGCCAAGCATTGCTTTGTAATTCATGGTGTAAAGTGTTGTTTAGTTTTGCTGCTGCCCGTGAGCGGTCTTATCGTTTATCATCAGGCGAAAGGCTTGCTCGTCTCGCCATTCATTGTAAAAAAACATACACAATTTAGGGGTGTTTGGTAAACACAGTCGGTATGTTTCTTCTTAAAGAATTGTCAATTTTGTGGTATAAGTATACAAACATTGTATACAAATTGGAAATATGTATACTCGTATACACGGAGGCTTTGTTATATTTATTTATGAAACCATTTTTAAACATCTTTCTTGATATGAAGGCATTGGTAAAAGGAAACAATAGCTAGGAATGCTATTGCGCTAAGTTGTTAAATTTAATTGTTATACCCACTAGCACAGCCTACTAGTTTATGCAATGGTCCACGTTGTTCAATAGTCAAAAGAACAAAAGAGATGCAGTGAATAATAACAGTTTTCGTCTAGACATGTAGATTAGATTTTTTAGCTTTAAGTAAATTAGAAATATGCTCGTGAATATAATGACTGCCTCGGTGGCGTAGTTGTACTTCGGTACGGTCACAAAGCTGAGGTCTCGGGTCTCGGGCTGGATTTTTCTATTCATTATCAGCCCAGAGTCAGGAATTTGTGCCCGATATGGTGATAGGCTCGCCACCTATCACACTGTGGGACGGAACATCCAAGGCGAAATGTGGGTGCCCTGGCACCTCTGCCTACCCCTTCTGGGAAAAAGGCGTGAGTTTATGTATGTATGTAAGTAAATTAGAAATATGCACGTAATATTGTCCCGGGAGTTTGGAATAATAGCAGATTTGATGCAAATGATGTGTAATTTATTACTAGGTCAATTTCCTTTAACAAAATTAATCAAAGCGACTTCCATACTTCAACTTCAACAACATTAATTAAGTATAAATGGATGCGATCTAATAGTTTTCAGGTTCATGCTCAATAAGGTTTAGCTTTAGGGCGAAAGTCTCCGTGGCGCAGTTGGTTAAAGGCCCGCTGTGAAACGTGAGGCCGCGGGTTCGATCCCCACTTCGAGACAAATGTTTGTGTGATCCACAGGTATTTGTTGGTATTTGTGTCTGCGGTTTTGTGACACCGGTAAGTCTCTCGTAGTTCCTGATAACTACAACACAAGACTCGATCTTAGTGTAGAGTCAGGACTATGTAAGTGACTGTTGGGTTTTATTATATTATCAGTATTCATGAATTCTGTTTAAAACCGGATTACGACAAGCCTTTCGGTACAGGGGGTTACTCTATAAAAACGATACGAACTTAGAATGTTCGGATGTTCCACGTCCGGAGTAAGATATAAGTTTTCTACTTTTAAAAATCAATACTATTTTCTATTATACTTATAATTTTCTCCGAACTTAGTCTATGGTTACAACGTACGATAGAGGATTCCAACATTTTGTGGAGTATCTAGGCACACTAATGAAGTTTTACGTATGGCGTCTGAACATTCGAAGTTCGTATTGTTTTCATGGAGTAACTCCCCAGTTTTAGTTGGTAACCTAGGTAGCCCAAAGAATTAACAAGTTGAAGTGGCTGTGAGCCGGGCACGTAGCGCAAAGAACTGCTTTTGTTTATTCCTCTGTAAATGGTAACAAAGAGGATCCATACCAGTTGCCTTGTACCCCCTACCTGCACTGTTTATTGTGTACGCTCTTAGACCATTTATAATATAGAGGGAGCGCTCTCATACATTTGCGTCTCCAAAAACTTAGATATTTTCTTGTTCGTAATGTTGGTAGCGCTCCTGTGTTAGTGAAGTTTAACTAATTATTTAACAACAAATAGTTACAAATTCCTTTTATAACGAATGTATATTTAGCTATTATCCTTTTAAAACGAATTTGAGTGGTATTAAAGAGTTTTAAGTAATTTATTTTATTATTCTTTTCCAAATTCATGTATGTTGGCCAACCTATAGAATGTCAGCCAATAGGAAAGCAGATGAAGGTGGCCCGGCGCCACCATTTTTGTCTATGTTTTTGAAGTACCAACACTCCTTCTACATTATACATATTCTAAGTGTACGCTATAGTAAATTGTAATAGTCCGATTGTCTCTGTCATTACTGGATGTGTCATTACATTCATCAGCGTGGGCCTGTCACCTTGGCCAACTGTTTACACAACCAACTGCACCAGTATGCAATTCTTTCAACTTTATAACAATAGAAGAATAATGTTTTTAATATCTATAGAATATATATTTTTGAAACGTAAAAAAAAATACGCCCAACAGTCTCATACATAGTCTTGGCCCAACACTTAGAACAAGTCTTGTGTTGTGGGTATCAGAAACTACGAGAGACTTTTCGGTCTCATAAACACCCAGACTCGTACCAAATACCTGTGGGTCACACAAACGGTTGGTTCGGTACGGGAATCGAACCCATGGCCACTCGTTTCACAGTCGGCGTTTTACTAACTGCGTCACGGAGGCTGTAAACAACATTTCTTATCATCATATCAGCCACAGGAAGTCCACTGCTGAACATAGGCCTCCCCCAATGATCTCCACAATGACCTGTTGGAAGCGGCCTGCATCCAGCGACTTCCTGCGACCTTAGTCAGATCGTCCGTCCACCTTGTAGGCGGGCGTCCGACACTTCGCTTGCCTGTACGTGGCCTCCAATCGAGAACCTTTCGGCCCCAACGGCCATCGGTTCTACGAGCTATGTGCCCGGCCCACTGCCACTTCAACTTGCCAATCCTATGGGCTATGTCGGTAACCTTGGTTCTCCTACGGATCTCCTCATTTCTGATTCGATCTCGTAGGGATTTCTTATATGTAGGAATTAAATATAATTTTCGGAATCGGTCCAAGGTTATTATTAGAGATGAAATGGATATCCGGTAACTATCCGGCCGGATACCGGATAGTAGCGCACTATCCGGCCGGATACCGGATAGTGAATAATAAAATAAATAAATATATATATCACTAGATGTTGAATTCTTTACGTTCTAAACTCGTCTATATCGCGCTTTTCCGTGGGAATACAATTTTTTCTTTATGCCTATATCCTTTCTTGTTGTCTAATTTTTCTCTGTATCAAATTTAATCAACATCGGTTCAGTAGTTTAGGCGTGAAAGCGTAGGAGACTGACAGACAGAAAGAGTTACTTTCGAATCTATACATACATATAAATAAAATTTAAGTGTCTGTTTGTAAAAACAATGTCCAACTACATATCGGTATATACACGATACCTATAACGAAAATGACTTTAGATTTTTTTTTGTCTGTCTGTCTGTTTGTTCCGGCTAATCTCTAAAATGGCTGGACCGATTTTGACGGGACTTTTCTTGTCAGGTATCTGATATAATAAGGAGTAACTTAAGCTACATCTATTTTAGAAAAAAATGATTTATTTTAGAAAAATAATGTTTCTGTTAAATTCCACGCGAACGAAGTCGTGGGTACAGCTAGTTTATAATATAAGTAATGGATTATTTTACACAAAGCATATATGAAAAATATTTCCTATCTTAATCGCGTGCATATTCAAATCAAATTGTAACGCTATAAGCGGCCGAATACCCGGCAGCCGGATATCCGGCGCTCCGGCCTCGTAGCTAGCCGGATATCCGGTATCCGGTATCCGGCCAAATCACTATCCGTTTCATCCCTAGTTATTATTCCACATACACAAATAAAAATACTGATCAAAACGGGAAAAACAACCTGAGTAACGGCCGGTCTCTATATCCTATCTGTCTTTAACAAAAGTGTAGAATAGCTACCATTACTATGTCTTTTCAATTATATGCTTCAATAAACAAAGATATACATATACATTTATTTTGCCTAGCCATCTATAAATATATGCACCATATATGTATCTCGTTATTTTTCGTATCTGTAACATAAAATGCATCGAAATATGTAACGAAATCTCTAGTTAAAGATAGATAGATTATAGAAACCGGCCATAAGTTAATTGAGACTTGAATGTATTTTTTTCTTTATTGCAATGAATGGTGAGACGAGCATGCCGTTGACCTGATGGTAAGCAATGCGACCGCTCATGAACAGTAGCAAAACCAAACAACACGTCGAATTACAAAGCAACGCTTGGCATTCGGCTGCGCTCGCCAATCTGAGACATAAGATGTTAGGTCTCAATATGTCCAGTAATTACTCTAGCTACAATGTTCTTCACACCGAAACACAACAGTGCATTTAAACTGCTGTTTGGCGGGAGAAATAGACATTGCGGAGGTACCTCCCCAGGCAGCTTCTCACATACGAGATACCTACTACTAGTAAAATATTTTATTTACACTGTCTTTGTATGATAGAGGATAATAAGAATTCATGAATTACTAGTAGGTACTCATTAATTATTAGTAGGTATATTATTTATAAAAGAGGTACCTATGGAGTTTTATCTCTTGGCCTCTCGTTTCACAGCGACATAACCAGCTACACTCTAGACTCCAGGGGCTATCAAAAACATAACGCGGCTGTTATATTCACAAATCTTAATTATATCTGCGTCTATTTTTAACTGCATTACGATATAGTTCATCGAATAATGTTAGTACTATTAAAGTTTCAAGGACAGCGAAGTAATCCAGTCGAGTTTTTTGCTTTAGTTTTGGCGCTCCGGTCTGTTTTCTTTGAACGAGTTTCCTACATGCGTGGTTATACATATAGATACTGTATGTTATGATGTAGAGTTACGATGTGCTAACAATATGCTCAAATACAAACCGTCCTATTGAAATCTTTGTGTAAATGGACAATTAATTTACCTATTTAGTAAACTGCTATACCTATTGAGTTTTGGGAAGTGTTTTTCAATAAAATTATACCACTGTTTCTAATTGTGTATTTCATCTCCCTGATTCCGGAAAACCGTCACATATAATTCCTCTGATGTCGGGAGTTTTCACGGATGTCCATGGTCACATTCCATTTACTAAGATCATTGCCCGGTGCCAGTTCTTTGAAAGAACATAATTTGCGAATATTGATTTGTTCCTAATACCCTAACGTCGCTATTAAAGTTCTTAGGCATAATACGATGTTGATATTTTACATTTAATGCTTATTACATAACGATATCGTCGTGCCTCTTTATCAACATGGTATTACATCTTCACGTGTTAAAAATGGTGGCCAGCGTCTTTTCTCGCCAGAGTAACATAATGTGCATTGTCTTTATAATCTCACGGTCCATATCCTGTGGGGTCTATCTTTCGACGAACAAAAACAGGAATAATTTAAGTGAATATTTTTCTCGACCCAAAATACTTGCGTTGTCGAAACCATTGATTGAATGAATATGGCCGCAGATGTTATATAAATTATAAGTGTCGTCTTTTTGATAAATACTGAGGAATATAAACCGTTTATATGGGACCACAAGTTTTTCTCATTTTGAATTATTTTGTGGATGCTTATTATTAATAATCTGCAATCAAATCACAAGCAACCATTAATCACCTTATCAGAGCTCGAGAGTAATTGTTGATGGACAATATAATATGTATGTAGGCAACACTTCCAAACGTTCAGGAGGTAAACATAATTAAATGAAGTGTTGGCATTGAACTTCTCTAACAATTTTCGGTTATCCCTCTCAGGTCTCAGATAATGTGAGGATATTGTTATAAATGTTAGTAGGTATTAGATACTATTTCTGAATACTGGCATGAATGATTATACTTGTAGCTCGTAGGTACTAGGTACGCCAATTTGGACACATCCGAGGTCAATAAACTACATTAATAAGCCCAAAATGAAAAAAAATATATAAACACGGTGTGCAGGTAAACAAACCTCAAACAAGTATTAACAGTAGATTAGAGCAATATTTGTTCATTTATTCCGGTAGGATGATCAAATGATGTGATTAAAATCTATGGCCTCTTGTTTGTCAGCGGGACACAATATTGCGGAAGTTGCCTTCAGCCGAATGTATACGTAGATCTAAAACACTACGCATACATTTTTAAATCGGTTTTACTATTAGCTAGTTTAATTATTTATTTGTTATTCCCGTCAAACAGCAGTGTAAATGCACTGTTGTGTTTCGGATTGAAGGGCATTGTAGCCAGAGTGACTACTGGACTTATTGAGATTTAACATCTTATGTCTCAGGATGGCGAGCGCAGTGGAATGCCAAGCATTGCTTTGTTATTCAAGGTGTTGTTTGGTTTTGCTATTGTTTGTGAGCGGTCGTATCGCTTACCATCAGGCGAACGGCATGTTCGTCTCGCCATTCATTGCAATAAAAAAAATATTAAGTGTGAATGAAATTCTAAAGTAAAAATAAAATACAGTCACATACATAATCATGATCCCTCATTGAGATCAATTAAGTTTTGTGTCGTGGGTATCACGAACTACGAGAGACTTTTCGGTCTCACAAACACCCAGAGCAGAGACAAATACTTGTGGGCCTCCCAAACATTTGTCTCGGTGCTAGGATCGAACCCGCGGCCTCTCGTTTCACAGTCGGCGTGTAACCAACTGTGTCAAGGAGGCTGATAAAAGTAAATCTACGCAGCTATGTGGGTGTATAAGTGTGAATAAGTAGATATACTGCACTCCTATGATATTAAAATATGTACGTATGGTATTCCCAATAAAATACACAAGATTTATTCGAATTAACATACATACTTAAAATCACGCCTTTTCCCAGAAGGGGTAGGCAGAGGTTAAACCAGGAACCTCACGTTTCGCCTTGTCTGTTCTTCCAACGATGTGATAGGACTATAGTCATATTCATATTCGTAATAAGATACAAAGATAATATGTTCAAAAGGAATAGTTATTTTCTCTTATTTTATTTATCACTTTCTCTCTGACGCAATTCCTCGAGGCTCATCACGCGACACGCTTGAGTGATAATAAAAAACTAACAGCGAAGGATAATGTTAGTTCAATACATGGTTGTTTTTATGCCAGTGGCAACTGGCAAGGCATTGTTAATATTAATAATATGCATATGTATAAACTACATTTCAATGGTTATCTAAGTAGACTATCATTGAATAAAATCCATTTGACAGCCTTCGTGGCACAGTTGGTTAGACGCCGGCTGTGAGACGAGAGGCCGCGGGTTCGATCCCCGCACTGAAACAAATGTTTGTGTGATCTACTGGTATTTGTTTGGAATTTCGTTGTTTGTGAGACCTACAAGTGTCTTATAGTTTCTGGTATCCCTACGACACAAGACTCGATCTTAGTCTGGGGTCGGGCCTAAGTATGTGACTATTGGGTGTATTTAATTATTTATTTAACATTGACTTTATTTGTTTAACAAATTATAAAACAAGCACTTACCTACAGCACAGAATACTAACCTACATATAGATAGTTACTGTCATTATTAGTAATGGAAAGTTACCAGTTTTATAATATTTTTCATCATAAAACGTAACTTTCTTAAACAGGTATCGATTACATTATGATAGAAACTTCCTTTTCTAATATTATGTATTGACACGCGGCATATATTCAGTTCTACATACCGGATAAGTACTTAAATTTAGCGTTTTCCAAGTATGCACATAGTAAATGGCAATCGAAACCGTTTTAAATTCCGTTCGCAAATCTTTAGTTTCACGTTTTTTTTACCAATAAACTGGTTTAGCCTAACGTCATTTATGCAAACATTACTCAGAAAATGTCTGTTATTATTTTCCCTATCAGTGAAGCGCGGGGAATAACGCAAACATTAAAACTTAGGAAAATACAGAAAAATACAAAACTTAGGAAGATACAAATAAAATACAGTGCTGTTTAAACTATTCTTTCTATTAAACAAATTGTTTGTGCTGATCCCCATCTCGTTAAAGGAATTTATGCAATATGTCTCTTTACAATGCAGAATGTTTTACGAACGACGCGTAGAGAAATTTAAAGAAACGAAAATACGCTATTTTCGAACTTGCATATTTAGCTAAAACATTTGTGTTGAATTGCCAAGTATATTATCCAACTTCAATTGTATAAAAGGCTTGTAACTGTTATAAACACATAATTTATCTTTATTAGGACCTGTATTTATTTTCAATTTAATTTGACTACATCTTTAATCCATTTAATTTGTTCTTGGCGGGGGTGGGCCTGCTCCCCTTGTTCGGGTGGTACGCCTCCGTGGACGCCTCCCGCGGCTATGTTATACATATATGTATATATGTTATGTATATATGTCATATATGTTATGTATGTTATAGATACTCTACTAAAAGTTTCTACGAATGTTATAGGTAATCATTGTTTCTACCTCGACTGTTTTGTATACCTATGAAAAATGACAGTTTGGACATCAATGTTACAGTTTATTAGAAAGAAAGCGTAAGAAAATACAAATCAACTCTCTAAATGTGTAAATGAGCCACAAAAAGCCCACCTGCTAGCTCATGGTTTTAGCTTTGTATATAACAAAGAATAGACCACTAGGTATTTATTATATAGTCGCCGCATCGCGTACCTACTGCGCGTAAACGTTACGGAACAACCAATGACGTCACATGCAACTGGCATGCAACTGACTTCATTCAAAATTCAAATTCAACTACATTCAGTTGTGTGCGCAAGAGTGTATATGTTATGGGCCAAGTGATTAATCGGGCATTATTCATCATGCCCATTGCCCGGGCAATATGAATAATGCCCAATGAGAGCGGGCAATGTGATTATAACCAATCAATTTATCTCATTGCCCGGGCATGAATAATGCCAAGTGCCTATTGGGCAGAGTGATGTAAAGCGAATCAAAATCAAAACAATGAGCCGAAGTAGTAGAATATAGAATAGGGCAGCACGAGGGGGTGGGTTGGGAGGAGTGGAGGGAGTGTCGCACCTCCCCTGGTACCACTCCCATGAAAAGGTAACGCACCATTCCTGAGAAATATCTATTATAGCAACCTAACCCTTAAAACACTTGTTGTCCATACAAATTAGCTTCTGCATCGTCTCCGGCGCTACGGGAAGTTCAGCCCCTTCGCCCTTGCGTAACAAAAGATAGGCAACCATGCTCACCTCCGCATCTTCAGCTTGCTGGTCGCCTATGGCGACCAGCCTCAGCCGCTGCGGATCGCGCGGTTGGCTATCCTTCGTTACAGCGGGCGGGGGCTGCTCTCCCTCCGCGCCTCCGGCTTTTTATATACACTCTAGGGTCGGTAGCCAAAAGACTACGTGAAGTCGGGGTGTTCCGAGTCGGTTTTAGGGCACAGTCGACCTAACTGATCCATAAAGTGGGTACACTAATTTTCTTCTGAAGATAATGTTTCGGACGTTAAAAAGCAACTAAACATAAGCAGATCAATTCAACCTTTCTAATTCATGGGTCCATCGCAGATGCGACAATGTGGCAGCGCACCACGTAAAAAATCACCTATTAATCACACTGCCCGATCATCATGTAGCCATATTCATAATGCCCTGGCAATGTCATAAATAGGTGAGTTTAGATTGTAATTAATCACTTGGCCCGATATGGCTCGGCAATATTCATACTGCCCGGGCATTGTGAATACTGCCTGCATTAATCACTTGGCCCATAACATATACTGGGTGGAATCGCTTATCGTCACGAAAAAAATTGTGCATGGCAAGTACATGATTTAGAACACTTTGGCATACTTATTTTAATTTTTTTATGTTTTTGTTTATGTAGTGTAAAATTAATTTACCACTACTAGTTACTAATTTAGAATAAGTTATCCATAAAACAACGTTGTTTAGAGAAACATGACATAAATGAAAAAAATCTTCATAAATACACATTATTGTTACCCTACTTTATACAATATTAATTCGAGTAGAAACTTCTAAATCTGAGTAATAAAATCCTTTGATCGCGCCGCCCTCACCGCTGCGCCGCCGCAAGCGCAAGTACAAAGCGTGCCGCCGCGCCGCGCCGCCCGCTCCCGCACCGCCGACACCTTCCAGGGATCTTAACACTTCCTCAGTTGTGCGAAATTCGGTACCGAGTGACGTTGTATGAAACTATTTTGGTTATTGGTTAGTTTCTTGCGGTCAAAATGAGTGATTACACGAACAGTGAGTATGTGACAATAATGACATGCTATGTTCGATCCAATGAAAACTTGGGTCATGCAAGAAGGATGTATGCAGATCCAGAACATCTGCAGTCTTTGCGTAGGAATGGTATCATGAATGATGAATCCACGAGTTCCCAGCACAAGAACTATTTTAACGACTTATCCGGGGCTACTCGATAATGGTAAGTTCAGACTTCCTAATCATGCAAGAATCCGTGACCTTCGACAGCGAAGTCGTCCATTCTCGACTTTATTAAAACGTTTAAATAAAAACATATGCAGCTTTTTCTAAGGTAGTAGGTACGTTATGAAAATAATAATGTAAATCTTAACAACTTAGCAACAACTACATTTACTTAAATGATCCTAACACACTAAAATTCTAAATAAATCAAAATGTTATATGGTAATATTTAGAATAATAATACCGATAAATAGGCGCAAAGTAAGTTCAAGGTCTATGCGCGACAGTCAGCTGTTGTGTGGCGTGACCCATACCACAGAATACTAAACTAACAGAAGTCAAGCTCCATACCGTAGACGGCTCCATCGTAGACGGAGAAACTAATAGACGGAGTCACATGTTCTATCCCTTTTACACAAAACGAAAGAGATTTATACATAACGTTCATGTAAGAAAGAGATGCAAGCTTTTGTAGCCTGTCCTTATCGGCGTAACCGCTTGACTCCAGGAAATTTGACGTTTTGGAGGCAAATATTTACATTATTTGGGGTGGCCAGCGGTTCGACGGTTGATATTCCCTAAAACAAAAGATAGTAAAGATTTAAATTACATATTAAAAAAACAAACCTCAATAATTATCTTTTATTTTTTAAACATTTTCCTTATGTGTATTGAACTGTATATGGTTGCGCGGTAGATATTGTTTTTGAAATTAAACTATTATTTGTGGATTTTATCACGGATTTGGTTTAAGTTTTGCTTTTTTTAACTTCTCCACGCGACGTTTCGATTACTTTACAAATTTCGTGGTCACGGAGTGGACTAGATATTATTTTGTTATTAGCTTTTATTACAATAATTTTTATTTTCAGAACTAGCTATTTACTTAAATTATGTTTATGTTATACAGTGTTTTTATTAGTTCTGGGTGATGGCTGGTGACCTAGGCATGTATGTGCACTGTAATTCCACTCAAAGTTAAAATATCGATATTTTAGCAATGATATTTTTTTAAAGAGCGGTCAAAGTTTCCTGATACCTTAGGAAAAACGTGTCAACCTGGCCACACTCCCACAAATATCGCTATCTCATACTAGGTTACACGGTGGCTACCCCTGTGCTCCATACAAAGCGCGCTAAATCAACGCACACATAGACAGCGTTCACCGACACGATATTTCAAACCAGTCGAGACCACAGCGCGCGCGAGTGTCACCCGCTTCGGGAACGCAAACAGTGAGATGTTTTGTGTAAAGATGGAGCAAATGAATAAAAGTTATTACACTTGTATATAAAACACCAGATTATAATAATTGAATATAAATTTCATTGAAAAAAACATATATTATTAAAAAAAACTTAGAATAATGACATAAACATTCTCAGCGAGTTCAGAAATAAAATTAAAATTTATTTATTGTATTATTGTGTTTTATATATTTAATTTAAAAATTCAATCAAACGATACGGGTGCCATTAACACGATACGTGTTTTCGCATAAGCCAGAGTTAACAACCCTGGCGCGAACGCCGAGCGTAGTGTGAGTGTGGCAATAAAAGTGAAGTACATACACAAGCTTGACTTCTGTTAGTATTCTGTGCCCATACACTCGCGCGCCTGAGTATTGACAAGTCGTTGCACTTTTAAGTGTAGGGTGATTTAGATAATATGTGTTTTGGGGACATCTTGTACTGATGTTGTTTATGGGGTAGTTTGTAGTTTTTAATGATAAATATCGTATATAACGTTAATGTCACATACACAATACACTATTAAATTTTCCGGACGATAAGCGATTCCACCCAGTATAGTGGTTGTGTCGTTGATTATGAATTTTTAATAATAAACATTCACAATGTTCTTTTGTTGGCGTGCACTACTTTGTGCGATTGTGTTACTTTCAATTCTCGATGAAACCTGTCGTCGGTAATAAGAGTTACGGTGGCAGTCACCACCCGAAAACAGGCGGTCCATCAGGCAGCAGCGGCCATAGATATCCTCATGGACACCCATCAAATAAATATCATTTACGCGTTACTCACACTACCAATATACATAATCACTACCATTATACTCCACCGCGACAAATTACATACACTCCAGTGGGCGGTGGTCCACCGGTCAACTACCCTGTGTACCGCGGCACTCCGCCTACCTATGTTTACCAAATGAAAGATTCAGGAAGTAAATATGGCACCCTATTAACTGGCCTCGCCTTGCTCAACCTCGGAACCCTCAATAAAATCACAGCTCGGAAATCACAGCCGGGTGAAATATGCAAGTTTGACTTGAAAAAAGACAATGGTGACTATGAGGAGACGAGAATAGATTGTCAACTGATATCCAGTTTTATACTTCAAGAGGAGGCGAAGGCTTAGAATAATGCCACAAACACCATTGTGACAACAGTGACAAATGTAACCACAGTAAATGTGACAAATGGTGTGCCAGAACATGTTACAACTACAGAAGCTCCTGGCAATCGTATTAACATGATGTTAGCAAATGTTAAGTGCGTGGTGGCCTGTTGGTAAACGGACCAGTCGCGGCTGCCAACATGTTCAAGGTGGTCGCGGGTTTAAATCCCAGGGCACACCTCTGACTTTTCGGAGTCATGTGTGTATTGATAGTCAATCACCACGCACTAAAACGGTGAAGGAAAACATCGTGAGGAAACCTGCATACCATAGCGGTTTATAAGAATTTCTATGGTATGTAAGTCCGCCAACCAGGCCAGCGTGGTGGACTATATGGCCTAACCACTCTCAATCGTACTTTCGATTGTAGAGTAGGCCCGTGCCCTGCAGTGGGTCGTATATGGGCTTATACAGATAGCAAATGTTACACTGGTGCCTCGTAACGGGACTGTGCCGAATAATAGTACTGCTAATGCCCCAGAAAGTAATCCTAACAACACTGTCACATCATCAATGACAGTTACTACCACTACTACAAACACTACAGTCAAAAATGCACTGGATGTGAAAGGCAAGCCTATAGACGTAACTCCTGGAATGAAGTGTTTTGTGATGAGAACAACTCCTACTTCTAATATGAAGAGGTCTGTACCTTGCGGTGTACTGCAGACATATGCAGAAAAATCATTGAAGAAAAATGCAGCTGGTTGAAATATTCCTATGTTTACCACACTGGCAGTTATTGTTGCACTTTGTTTGACATAAAAATGCAGTGAAAGTTTATTTTGTATTCCTAAAACCCTACGAGATCTGTATAAAATTGTATCTCATTAACAAATGACTCGAATGTACTTACTGGGGAATATATTTTGACCAAAACAAGATATTTTTTTATAATTAAAACTTGCTGGGAATATTATTTTCAGTAATAAGTTGTGAGAAAGCATACATAAATTTGGCATTTTATGATTGGTTCAAGTAAGCATAGGTAAAGTATTATATATTATGTAATAAGTTACATAATTTAACATGAAAACCTTGTTTTTAAATTGATAATTATAATAAATAGTTTTCACAAATTGCTATATTATCCATAGACTGCTTTATAATATACAAATTTTTTAATAGTATTTTTACTGTTAAATAAATTGAACAGAGTCAAAAGGATCCAAAATACATAATGTCTGTGATTGGTGTTGTAAGAGCTTGATTGTTACAATATTTTTATGATGTATTAGTTGTACCATAATTTTCAAACTTTATTTAAATTATATATTTATTTCTATGGATTTGTTTTATTTAATTTAATCTTTAAGAAAATGTGGGTTTGGTTTTAGCCAAAGCTGAAAGCCGTTTTATAAACAACCAAAGGGAATTTATAAGACATAGACTATCAGTTTAAACAAAGTTGCAGTTTTATAGTTGACATTAATGAATCCATCCATATGATATTAACTTTTATTTAGAATATATTTTTACTTTTAATTATGCAATATATTAAGCTTACATTTGTATATACACATTACAATTATGAAGAATATTATCCCTTATTATGGTTATTCCAAGAAACAGACTTTGCCTAGTTTGGGTACCTCTGGTAATTCTGAAAGTAAGAATATTGTGTTGTTCTGTGTTTTTACTATTCTGTTATGTTTTTTTCCTGTGTGTTTAATAAAAAAAAAACATACATATTCATTATTATATTTGTAGTTTACAAAAGCCATAAAACTGAATTAACATCAAAGTTTATTAAAAGTGGTGAAGAACCATATTATATTTATATCAATGTCTATAACACATTATGTCCCTCTACATATTTAGTTTGGTATTTTACACATCACATGATAAATATTAACATTGAACAAGTCAACATACAGTAATGATAGAATTTAATAATTATGAGTAATTGTTTTTAAATATTTGTACCAGCCCATATACAGGGCCCATCCCATTGCCGGGCACGGGAAGCCACTACAATCGAGAGTGTGATTGTGAGGGGTTAGGCCGTACACTCCACTAGAACGGAAGTCTAGAACGGGTTGGCGTACTTGTGAGCACTAGGAACCGCATCTGGTGCGTTACTAGGCTACCACACACTTAAATATTTTATGTACTTATATTAATCAGTTCAAATAAAACTTTTGGTATCGTTGTTATAAAACTAACTTAAAAAATATCAATACGAATTAAAAAATAACAATTTCATTGTGCTTGTACACATTGATTAATTTACTTATAGATTTGAGTAGCCAACAAATCATAATAATATAATATATTGAGTAGCATATTGAAGGCGAGAAGCCAGGGACCACATGACAAGCATCAGTTTTCAATCAAAGAAAGAACCTCCTATAACCTCCTCCTCTTTTGAAGTCGGTTAAAAACAGCACAGGTTGTAGTTACTCTTGGTGTGTATTTGTTTTTCTGATTTTACGATCGATTTTCCTCATCGTGAAGTCGTGTTCAAGACTTGTGATAGTTATATATAATTTCATTTCAAGGGCTACAAAACAATGATAAGGCTTGGTTCAGATGACCGCGCGGTAGAAGATCTAGCAAAACCATATTTTGCATTGTTCATATAACCACGCGTTACGGTGACGCGCGGTATAAATGTGAACCGTACTTATTGTTGCCTGTAAAGCCACAAAGTATAACGGTTCGATTTGGTCACTCGAGAGTCGAATGTGAGGAACGAAAGGAAGGAAAACTCAGAATAACCAAGGTCCGCAGTGTGACTTAAGTTGAATAAACAATTCTTGAAATTCTTTATGTCCATTTAAGTACATAGTAGGAATGTATGTGGCAGTATATAATTTATGGTGTATCCACACAGCTGTATTTTTTTTCAGCAAAATGGGCAACACGATACAACAACTTATAGGTTTTGTTGCCACTTATTATTATTTGCTGAATGTTTCTAATTGCGTCCATACCGCCAATAACAGAAAATAACAATATTTAACATTATCTAATAATTTATTTATTTTTATTTTATTTATTTATTTCAACACACAGTACAATATCTTACAGGTTAAAACCTAATTCGACATTGACGCTTTAACTTATTTTGCTATTTAATCTTAGGTATCAATATAATATATCAAAAAATAATAATAAGCTTATATTTTACAATTATTAACTAATCACTTGTAGCTAATTATACATAATAGAACCTTTGTGATTTCACTCAAAGCGCCTGAGAATATGTCTACTCTGTCATGAGTTTCATTAATGATTTTAATTATCCGCGTGACGGGTGTTTTCGCCAGTAAATTGGTTCTGGCCACTGTTACCGCGAGTAGTTGCGGGAGACGTCGCTTCCACACGTATCGGTCTGGGACGCACAGGTTTAATAATGTAATCGATAATTGCCAAATTTTCATTCACTGTTTTTCCAAAGTTCGGCAACGTTAGGTACTTACTCATAACACACTCATAACATTAACACAACAATAAATAAATAAATAACACCCAACAGTCACATACATAGTCCTAACCCCACACTAAGATCGAGTCTTGTATCGTGGGTATCAAGAACTACGAGACATTTTTCGGTCTCACAAACACCCAGACCCGGAAGAAATATTTGTGGGCCGCACAAACATTTCTCTCGGTGCGGGGATCGAACCCGCGGCCTCTCGTTTCACAGGCGGCGTCTAACCAACTGCGCCACGGAGGCTGTCAACAAATTTTAACATGAAATAACATTTTGATAATAAATGTTGCTAAGTATAATTTGGATACGTTGCTCAACAAACCGTAACTATGGTGTGGATGAACCATTACTTATACTATTTTATCTGTATCAGCCCATATACGTCCCACTGCAGGGCTCAGACCTACTCTACAATCGACAGTACGATTGAGAGTGGTACCACTCTCAATACTATTTTATACTTACAATAATATGTTTAGAGCATTTTCTTTCGTTATTTTCTGTCTACTAGTTGGATATCTGAAACTAATCTGAATATGACGTGAAAAGACATCGGCTATGAACCGAAAGGCCACAGTTTGTATTCCTAAACCGAGGCTAATGTTTTTGACAGTCTTCGTGGCGCAAGGCGCCGCGCCGGCTTGAAATCGGAAGGCCGTGGGTTCGATCCCCAAAAAACAAATGTTTGTATGACCACAGATATTTGTTTCGGGTCTGGGCATTTGAGAGGCCGAAAAGTCTCGTAGTTTCTCATACCCACGACACAAGACTCAATCTTAGTGTGTTGTCAGGATTATGTATGCGACTATAGGGTGTACCATATTATGATAAAAGTAACATATCTACAATTAGTTTGTACCCATTTGTATTTTAGGTTTATATGTTGCGATAGGAAAGTCACTAGTGGCCATATATTTTCCGAAAGCCACGACATGAGACACGTAATCGTAATATGTATGTAATAGAATTTCCATTAAAAATACTTGTGTAGTGTCACAAAAATAGACTTCGGATATTTTTCCTATTTTTAAATGAACGCTTATCGCCTTGTAAATATAAAGTAAGAACCGCGGACTAGTTAAATAATTAAAACCATTGTCGGGATTAGCTAGCATGCTCCACTATAGTGGATAATTGATTGGACCGTGGTGATAAAATAAATGTTTGTCGGTATTAAGCAATTTAACAAGTACATAGAATAAAGCGATTCAGTGTATATATATTTACTGGTTACGGCCTCATTAATATACAATTTTAAAACCTATTTTAGTTATTGAATGATATTTCTTCGTTCAAACCATTGAGATAACATACTAGAGGGGACACTGCAAACAAAATATTTGTAACGAAATGAACGGTACATTCTATTTCTGTCTCTGTCACGCCTACGAAATACAATATCTTCCCTCTCGCTTCACTGTGTACCCTTGTGCACGCGCCATACGCATGGATTTTGTTCCCGATGTCCGCTCTAGTATAATACCTCAATGGTTCAAACTGAATTCAAAAATCGTTCGAAAGGGACGAAACATTCAATAACTAAAATAGGTTGTAAAGCTGTATATAAATAAAGCAGTTAGAGTATGTGCGTTTATATATGTGAGACCGAAAAGTCTCTCGTAGTCTCCTGATACCCACGACACAACACTCGATCTTAGTGTGGAGGACTAGGTATGTGACTGTTGTGTGTATTTATTTATTATTTATAAGATGTTTGACGTAAAATTACATTAACTATAAATTTATGCAAAAACAGAATGCGTATTTATAACTTACTTATCTTATGATTTCACACAGGTGTCATACTTTACATAGATACTGTTATCGTTGCCCATATGATCTAGTTACCTACATCCTGAGACTTGTGGGTCGCGTTAGTTCTGGTATCTCGTTAAATATAATACGTATAACGAGTACACAGAATAATACCAAAATAAAACCAGGCTTGATTTGCTTGCGTTTCGTATTGCAATTGTTTAACTATGGCTTTACTTGTTTAGTGTTTGACAAATGGACTGGGAACTCGAGTGGTCTTACTTTTATGTGGGGAAATCTTAGGTATATAAAAAATAGTGACGTTCATGACTAAGATATTTTCCAATATGGTTGACGTGAAGCAGGCCGCTGGTTTTATAAACAAAACATTCTAATACATTCATAATGCACTGAGTTCCCACAGATGTTAAGAACATGAAGTCCAAAGAATGTAGTAATTTAGTGACCACAAATAGAATTACGAATCGGCTCAACCGGGGCTCACAGGAAACCAATATGACGTTCTTTTCTATTTCTATGAATGGCTATACGAGCATGCCAAATGCCTGATGATAAGTGATACGACTCATGGATAGTCCAAGAAACAAACAACACCATGAATTACAAAGCAATGATCGGCTAGCCATCCTGATACATACGATGTAAAGTTTCATTATGTCCAGTAGATACTCTGGTTACAATGTCCTTCCAAGCAAAACACATCAGTGCATTTACACAGCTGTTTTGCGGGAGATGTAGACATTGCGTAAGTACCTATCCATGCGGCCTCATGTATGAGATTCTTAACACCCGTAAAATAACGTAACTAATAGCTATGCTAGAAAATTCACATCCTTACGGATACCGACCGCCGCGTCGTACACGTAATATGTCTTATTGTACGCTTATGGTGACCAGATTATGTGTTGTGTTTGGGGTTCACTTCACTCACCACCCGAAAACAGGCGGTCCATCAGGCAGCAGCAGCCATAGATATCCTCATGGACACCCATCAAATAAATATCACTTACGCGTTACTCACACTACCAATATACATAATCACTACCATTATACACCACCGCAACAAATTAGATACACTCCAGTGGGCGGTGGTCCACCGGTCAACTACCCTGTGTACCGCGGCACTCCGCCTACCTATGTTTACCAAATGAAAGATTCAGGAAGTAAATATGGCACCCTATTAACTGGCCTCGCCTTGCTCAACCTCGGAACCCCCAGGAAAATCACAGCTCGGAAATCACAGCCGGGTGAAATATGCAAGTTTGGCTTGAAGAAAGACAATGGTGACTATGAGGAGACGAGAATAGATTGTCAACTGATATCCAGTTTTATACTTCAAGAGGAGGCGAAGGCTCAGAATAATGCCACAAACACCATTGTGACAACAGTGACAAATGTAACCACAGTAAATGTGACAAATGGTGTGCCAGAACATGTTACAACTACAGAAGCTCCTGGCAATCGTATTTACATGATGTTAGCAAATGGTACACGGGTGCCTCTTAACGGGACTGTGCCGAATAATAGTACTGCTAATGCCCCAGAAAGTAATCCTAACAACACTGTCACATCATCAATGACAGTTACTACCACTACTACAAACACTACAGTCACAAATGCACTGGATGTGAAAGGCAAGCCTATAGACGTAACTCCTGGAATGAAGTGTTATGTGATGAGAACAACTCCTACTTCTAATATGAGGAGGTCTGTACCTTGCGGTGTACTGCAGACATATGCAGAAAAATCATTCAAGAAAAATGCAGCTGGTCGAAATATTCCTATGTTTACCATACTGGCAGCTGTTGTTGCACTTTGTTTAACATAAAAATGCAGTGAAAGTTTATTTTGTATTCCTAAAACTATGAGATCTGTGTAAAATTGTATCTCATTAACAAATGACTCGAATGTACTTACTGAGAATATATTGTGACCAAAACAAGATATTTTTTATAATTCAAACTTACTGGGAATATTATTTTCAGTAATAAGTTGTGAGAAAGCATACATAAATTTGGAATTTTATGATTGGTTCAAGGAAGTATAGGTAAAGTATTATATTATATGTAATAACTTGCATACTTTAACATGAAAACCTTGTTTTTAAATTGAATAAATAGTTTTCTCTAATTGCTATATTATCAATAGACTGCCTTATAATATAAAAATGCATCAATAGTATTTTTACTGTTAAATAAATTGAACAGAGTCAAAAGGATCCAAAATACATAATGTCTGTGATTGGTGTTGTAAGATTTTTATAATGTATTAGTTGTACCATAATTTTCAAACTTTATTTAAATTATATATTTATTTCTATAGATGTGTTTTATTTAATTTAATCTTTAAGAAAATGTGGGTTTGGTTTCAGCCAAAGCTGAAAGCCATATTATAAACAACCAAAGGGAATTTATAAGACATTGACTATCAGTTTAAACAAAGTTGCAGTTTTATAGTTGACATTAAGGAATCCATCCATATGATATTAACTTTTATTTAGAATATATTTTTACTTTTAATTATGCAATATATTAAGCTTAAACTTGTATAAAAAAATGGTTGCCTGTAAAGTCGGTTTTACGGGCGAAGATTTTACGTGACAACGTCTTTTTCTCGGTAGAATATTTATTGATATGAATATAATTAAATTAATCACTCAACTATAATTAGATCATAGTTGAGTGGGAGAGAGACGCAAGGCATTCGGCGGGCCTCTCTCTCGTTCGGTGACTCATCGTAACGTTACCGGGCGTTACACTTTTTCATAAGTGACTCCCAGCCGCAACCTAATTTAAGACGTTGTCACGTCAAAACATTACCAGTATTAAGAATATTATCCTTTATTATTATTATCATCCCTTAATATCCCTTATTATGGTTACTCCAAGATACAGGCTTTGCCTAGTTTGGGTACCTCTGGTAATTCTGAAAGTAAGAATATTGTGTTTTTCTGTGTTTTTCCTATTCTTTTATGTTTTTTTTTCCTGCGTATTTAATAAAAAAATACTTTCATACATATTCATAATTATATTTGTATTTTACAAAAGCCATAAAACTGAATTAACGTCAAAGTTTATTAAAAAGTGGTGAAGAACCATATTATATTTATATCAATGTCTATAACACATTATGTCCCTCTACATATTTATTTTGGTATTTTACACATCACATGATAAATATTAACATCGAACAAGTCAACATACAGTAATGATAGAATTGAATAATTATGAGTAATTGTGTTTAAATCTTTGTACCAACCCATATACCATTGCCGGGCACGGGACGCCACTACAATCGTGAGTGTGATTGTGAGGGGTTAGGCCGTACACTCCACTAGAACGGAAGTCTAGAACGGGTTGGCGTACTTGTGAGCACTAGGAACCGCATCTGGTGCGTTACTAGGCTACCACACACCAATATGTGGCAACAAAACCTATAAGTTGTTGTATCGTGTTGCCCATTTTGCTGAAAAAAAAATACAACTGTGTGGATACACCATAAATTATATACTGCCACATACATTCCTTCTATGCACTTAAATGGACATAAAGAATTTCAAGAATTGTTTATTCAACATGAGTCACACTGCGGACCTTGGTTATTCGGAGTTTTCCTTCCTTTCGTTCCTCCCATTCGACTCTCGAGTGACCAAATCGAACCGTTATACTTTGATGGCTTTACAGGCAACAATAAGTACGGTTCACATTTATACCGCGCGTCACCGTAACGCGCGGTTATATGAACAATGCAAAATTGGTTTTGCTAGATCTTCTACCGCGCGGTCATCTGTAATCTTTGTACCAAACAAAGATTTAAAAACAATTACTCATAATTATTAAATTCTATCATTACTGTATGTTGACTTGTTCGATGTTAATATTTATCATGTGATGTGGAAAATACCAAACTAAATATGTAGAGGGACATAATGTGTTATAGACATTGATATAAATATAATATGGTTCTTCACCACTTTTTAATAAACTTTGACGTTAATTCAGTTTTATGGCTTTTGTAAAATTTAAAATATAATTATGAATATGTATGAAAGTATTTTTTTATTAAACACGCAGGAAAAAAACATAACAGAATAGTAAAAACACAGAAAAACACAATATTCTTACTTTCAGAATTACCAGAGGTACCCAAACTAGGCAAAGCCTGTATCTTGGAGTAACCATAATAAGGGATATTAAGGGATGATAATAATAATAAAGGATAATATTCTTAATACTGGTAATGTTTTTATACAAGTTTAAGCTTAATATATTGCATAATTAAAAGTAAAAATATATTCTAAATAAAAGTTAATATCATATGGATGGATTCCTTAATGTCAACTATAAAACTGCAACTTTGTTTAAACTGATAGTCAATGTCTTATAAATTCCCTTTGGTTGTTTATAATATGGCTTTCAGCTTTGGCTAAAACCAAACCCACATTTTCTTATAAGATTAAATTAAATAAAACAAATCCAATTAGAAAAAAAATATATAATTTAAATAAAGTTTGAAAATTATGGTACAACTAATACATCATAAAAATATTGTAACAATCAAGCTCTTACAACACCAATCACGGACATTATGTATTTTGGATCCTTTTGACTCTGTTCAATTTATTTAACAGTAAAAATACTATTGATGCATTTTTATAATATAAGGCAGTCTATTGATAATATAGCAATTAGAGAAAACTATTTATTCAATTTAAAAACAAGGTTTTCATGTTAAATTATGTAACTTATTACATATATAATACTTTACCTATGCTTACTTGAACCAATCATAAAATGCCAAACTTATGTATGCTTTCTCACAACTTATTACTGAAAATAATAATATTCCCAGGAAGTTTTAATTATAAAAAAATATTTTGTTTTGGTCAAAATATATTCCCCAGTAAGTACATTCGAGTCATTTGTTAATGAGATACAATTTTACACAGATCTCATAGTTTTAGGAATACAAAATAAACTTTCACTGCATTTTTATGTTAAACAAAGTGCAACAACAGCTGCCAGTATGGTAAACATAGGAATATTTCGACCAGCTGCATTTTTCTTGAATGATTTTTCTGCATATGTCTGCAGTAGACCGCAAGGTACAGACCTCTTCATATTAGAAGTAGGAGTTGTTCTCATCACAAAACACTTCATTCCAGGAGTTACGTCTATAGGCTTGCCTTTCACATCCAGTGCATTTGTGACTGTAGTGTTTGTAGTAGTGGTAGTAACTGTCATTGATGATGTGACAGTGTTGTTAGGATTACTTTCTGGGGCATTAGCAGTACTATTATTCGGCACAGTCCCGTTAAGAGGCACCAGTGTACCATTTGCTAACATCATGTAAATACGATTGCCAGGAGCTTCTGTAGTTGTAACATGTTCTGGCACACCATTTGTCACACTTACTGTAGTTACATTTGTCACTGTTGTCACAATGGTGTTTGTAGCATTATTCTGAGCCTTCGCCTCCTCTTGGAGTATAAAACTGGATATCAGTTGACAATCTATTCTCGTCTCCTCATAGTCACCATTGTCTTTCTTCAAGCCAAACTTGCATATTTCACTCGTCTGTGATTTCCGAGCTGTGATTTTCCTGGGGGTTCCGAGGTTGAGCAAGGCGAGGCCAGTTAATAGGGTGCCATATTTACTTCCTGAATCTTTCAGTTGGTAAACATAGGTAGGCGGAGTGCCGCGGTACACAGGGTAGTTGACCGGTGGACCACCGCCCACTGGAGTGTATGTAATTTTTCGCGGTGCAGTATAATTGTAGTGATTATATTTATTGGTAATGTGAGTAACGGTAAAGAGATGTTGTTTTGATGGGTGTCCATGAGGATATCTATGGCCGCTGCTGCCTGATGGACCGCCTGTTTTCGGGTAGTGACTGCCCTCGTAACTCTTCTTACCGACGACAGGTTTCAAATCGAGAATTGAAAGTAACACAATCGCACAAAGTAGTGCACGCCAACAAAAGAACATTGTGAATGTTTATTATTAAAAATCCATAATAAACGACACAACCACTATATACACTCTTGCGCACACAACTGAATGAAGTTGAATTTGAATTTTGAATGAAGTCAGTTGCATGCCAGTTACATGTGACGTCATTGGTTGATGGTACGCGCAGTAGGTACGCGATGCGGCGACCATATAATAAATACCTAGTGGTCTATTCTTTGTTATATACAAAGCTAAAACCATGAGCTAGCAGGTGGGCTTTTTGTGGCTCATTTACACATTTAGAGAGTTGATTTGTATTTTCTTACGTTTTCTTTCGAATAAACTGTGACATTGATGTCCAAACTGTCATTTTTAATAGGTATACAAAACAGTCGAGGTAGAAACAATGATTACCTATAACATTCGTAGAAACTTTTAGTAGAGTATCTATAACATACATAACATATATGACATATATACATAACATATATACATATATAACATAGCCGCGGGAGGCGTCCACGGAAGCGTACCACCCGAACAAGGGGAGCAGGCCCACCCCCGCCAAGAACAAATTAAATGGATTAAAGATGTAGTCAAATTAAATTGAAAATAAATACAGGTCCTAATAAAGATAAATTATGTGTTTACAACAGTTACAAGCCTTTTATACAATTGAAGTTGGATAATATACTTGACAATTCAACACAAATGTTTTAGCTAAATATGCAAGTTCGAAAATAGCGTATTTTCGTTTCTTTAAATTTCTCTACGCGTCGTTCGTAAAACATTCTGCATTGTAAAGAGAAATATTGCATAAATTCCTTTAACGAGATGGGGATCAGCACAAACAATTTGTTTAATAGAAAGAATAGTTTAAACAGCACTGTATTTTATTTGTATCTTCCTAAGTTTTGTATTTTTCTGTATTTTCCTAAGTTTTAATGTTTGCGTTATTCCCCGCGCTTCACTGATAGGGAAAATAATAACAGACATTTTCTGAGTAATGTTTGCATAAATGACGTTAGGCTAAACCAGTTTATTGGTAAAAAAAACGTGAAACTAAAGATTTGCGAACGGAATTTAAAACGGTTTCGATTGCCATTTACTATGTGCATACTTGGAAAACGCTAAATTTAAGTACTTATCCGGTATGTAGAACTGAATATATGCCGCGTGTCTATACATAATATTAGAAAAGGAAGTTTCTATCATAATGTAATCGATACTTATTTAAGAAAGTTACGTTTTATGATGAAAAATATTATAAAACTGGTAACTTTCCATTACTAATAATGACAGTAAGTATCTATAGGTTAGTATTCTGTGCTGTAGGTAAGTGCTTGTTTTATAATTTGTTAAACAAATAAAGTCAATGGTAAATAAATAATTAAATACACCCAATAGTCACATACTTAGGCCCGACCCCAGACTAAGATCGAGTCTTGTGTCGTAGGGATACCAGAAACTATAAGACACTTGTAGGTCTCACAAACAACGAAATTCCAAACAAATACCAGTAGATCACACAACAATTTGTTTCGGTGCGGGGATCGAACCCGCGGCCTCTCGTCTCACAGCCGGCGTCTAACCAACTGCGCCACGAAGGCTGTCAAATGGATTTTATTCAATGATAGTCTGCTTAGATAACCATTGAAATGTAGTTTAAACATATGCATATTATTCAAATTAACAATGCCTTGCCAGTTGCCACTGGCATAAAAACAACCATGTATTGAACTGACATTATCCTTCGCTGTTAGTTTTTTATTATCACTCAAGCGTGTCGCGTGATGAGCCTCGAGGAATTGCGTCAGAGAGAAAGTGATAAATAAAATAAGAGAAAATAACTATTCCTTTTGAACATATTATCTTTGTATCTTATTACGAATATGAATATGACTATAGTCCTATCACATCGTCGGACGAAACAGACACGGCGAAACGTGAGGTTCCTTGTTTAACCTCTGCCTACCCCTTCTGGGAAAAGGCGTGATTTTAAGTATGTATGTTAATTCGGATAAATCTTATGTATTTTATTGGGAATACCATACGTACATATTTTAATATCATTAGAGCGCATATATCTGGGCTAAGTGATTAATCGGTCATTATTCATAATGCCCGGGCAATATAATAAATAGGTGAGTTTAGATTGTAATTAATCACTTGGCCCGATATGGCTGGGCATTATTCATGCTGCCCGGGCATTATGAATACTGCCCGCATTGATCACTTGGCCCATAACATATCTACTTATTCACACTTATACTCGTACACCCACAGCAGCGTAGATTTACTTTTATCAGCCTCCTTGACACAGTTGGTTACACGCCGACTGTGAAACGAGAGGCCGCGGGTTCGATCCCAGCACCGAGAAAAATGTTTGTGAGGCCCACAAGTATCTGTCTCTAATCTGGGTGTTTGTGAGACCGAAAAGTCTCTCGTAGTTCGTGATACCCACGACACAACACTTAATTGATCTCAATGTGGGATCATGATTATGTATGTGACTGTATTTTATTTTTACTTTAGAATTTCATTCACACTAAATATATTTTTTATTGCAATGAATGGCGAGACACTCATAAACAATAGCAAAACGAAACAACACCTTGAATAACAAAGCAATGCTTGGCATTCCACTGCGCTCGCCATCCTGAGACATAAGATGTTAAATCTCAATATGTTCAGTAGTTCCTCTGGCTACAATGTATTTCAATCCGAAACACAACAGTGCATTTACACTGCTGTTTGACGGGAATAATAAATAAATAATTAAACTAGCTAATAGTAAAACCGATTTAAAAATGTATGCGTATTGTTTTAGATCTACATTCGGCTGAAGGCAACTTCCGCAATATAGTGTCCCGCTGACAAACAAGAGGCCATAGATTTTTATCAAATCATTTGATCATCCTACCGGAATAAATGAACAAATATTGCTCTAATCTACTGTTAATACTTGTTTGAGGTTTGTTTACCTGCACACCGTGTTTATATAATTTTTTTCATTTTGGGCTTATTAATGTAGTTTATTGACCTCGGATGTGTCCAAATTGGCGTACCTAGTACCTGCGAGCTACCAGTATAATCATTCATGCCAGTATTCAGAAATAGTATCTAATACCTACTAACATTTATAACAATATCCTCACATTATCTGAGACCTGAGAGGGATAACCGAAAATTGTTAGAGAAGTTCAATGCCAACACTTCCTTTAATTATGTTTTACTCGTGAACGTTTGGAAGTGTTGCCTACATACATTTTATATTATCCATCAATAATTACTCTCGAGCGCTGATAAGGTGATTAATGGTTGCTTGTGATTTGATTGCAGATTATTAATAATAAGCATCCACAAAATAATTCAATATGAGAAAAAGTTGTGGTCCCATATAAACGGTTTATATTCCTCAGTATTTATCAAAAAGACGACACTTATAATTTATATAAACATCTGCGGCCATATTCATTCGATCAATGGTTTCGACAACGCAAGTATTTTGGGTCGAGAAAAATATTCACTTAAATTTTTCCTGTTTTAGTTCATCAAAAGATAGACCCCACAGGATATGGACCGTGAGATTATAAAGACAATGCACATTATGTTACTCTGACGAGAAAAGATGCTGGCCACCATTTTTAACACGTGAAGACGTAATACCATGTTGATAAAGAGGCATGACGATATCGTTATGTAATAAGCATTAAATGTAAACTATCAACATCGTATTATACCTAAGAACTTTAATAGCGACGTTAGGGTATTAGAAATAAATCAATATTCTCAAATTATGTTCTTTCAAAGAACTGGCACCGGGCAATGATCTTAGTAAATGGAATGTGACCATGGACATCCGTGAAAACTCCCGGCAACTGAGGAATTATAACAGCCGGTTTTCAAGGACGGATCATTGGAAATGGAAGGAATCAGGGATATGAAATATATAATTAGAACCAGTGGTATAATTGTATTGGTAAACAATTCCCAATACTCAATAGGTATAGCAGTTTACTAAATAGGTAAATTAATTGTCCATGTACACAAAGATTTCAATAGGACGGTTTGTATTTGAGCATATTGTTAGCACATCGTAACTCTACATCATAACATACAGTACCTATATGTATAACCACGCATGTAGGAAACTCGTTCAAAGAAAACAGACCGGAGCGCCAAAACTAAAGCAAAAAACTCGACTGGATTACTTCGCTGTCCTTGAAACTTTAATAGTGCTAACATTATTCGATGAACTACATCGTAATGCAGTTGAAAATAGACGCAGATATAATTAAGATTTGTGAATATAACAGCCGCGTTATGTTTTTGACAGCCCCTGGAGTCTAGAGTGTAGCTGGCTATGTCGCTGTTAAACGAGAGGCCACGAGATAAATCTCCATAGGTACCTCTTTATAAATAATATACCTACTAATAATTAATGAATACCTACGAGTAATTAATGAATTCTTATTATCCTCTCTCATGCATATACAGTGTAAATAAATTATTTTACTAGTTGTAGATATCTCGTATGTGGGAGGCTGCCTGGGGAGGTACCTCCGCAATGTCTATTTCTCCCGCCAAACAGCAGTGTAAATGCACTGTTGTGTTTCGGTGTGAAGGATATTGTAGCTTGAGTAGCTACTGGACAAATTGAGATCTAACATCTTATGTCTCAGGCTGGCGAGCGCAGCCGAATGCCAAGCGTTGCTTTGTAATTAGAGGTGTTGTTTGGTTTTGCTACTATTCATGAGCGGTCGCATCGCTTACCATCAGGTCAACGGCATGCTCATCTCACCATTCATTGCAATAAAGAAAAAAATACATTCAAGTCTCAATTAACTTATGGCCGGTTTCTATAATCTATCTATCTTTAACTAGAGATTTCGTTACATATTTCGATGCATTTTATGTTACAGATACGAAAAATAACGAGATACAGATATGGTGCATATATTTATAGATGGCTAGGCAAAATAAATGTATATGTATATCTTTGTTTATTGAAGCATATAATTGAAAAGACATAGTAATGGTAGCTATTCTACACTTTTGTTAAAGACAGATAGGATATAAAGACCGGCCGTTACTCAGGTTGTTTTTCCTGTTTTGATCAGTATTTTTATTTGTGTATGTGGAATAATAACCTTGGACCGATTCCGAAAATTATATTTAATTCCTACATATAAGAAATGTTGTTTACAGCCTCCGTGGCGCAGTTAGTAAAACGCCGACTGTGAAACGAGTGGCCATGGGTTCGATTCCCGTACCGAACCAACCGTTTGTGTAAACCACAGGTATTTGGTACGAGTCTGGGTGTTTATGAGACCGAAAAGTCTCTCGTAGTTTCTGATACCCACAATACAAGACTTGTTCTAAGTGTTGGGCCAAGACTATGTATGAGACTGTTGGGTGTTTTTTTTTACGTTTCAAAAATATATATTCTATAGATATTAAAAACATTATTCTTCTATTGTTATAAAGTTGAAAGAATTGCATACTGGTGCAGTTGGTTCTGTAAACAGTTGGCCAAGGTGACAGGCCCACGCTGATGAATGTAATGACACATCCAGTAATGAAAGAGACAATCGGACTATTACAATTTACTATAGCGTACACTTAGAATATGTATAATGTAGAAGGAGCGTTGGTACTTCAAAAACATAGATAAAAATGGTGGTGCCGGGCCACCTTCATCTGCTTTTCTATTGGCTGACATTCGATAGGTTGGCCAACATGCACGAATTTGGAAAAGAAAAATAAAATAAATGACTTATTATCACTCACTCGTTTTAAAAGGATAATAGCTAAATATACTTTCGGTTATAAAATTAATTTGTAACTATTTGTTGTTAAATAATTACTTAAATTTTCACTAACAAAGGAGCGCTACCAACATTACGAACAAGAAAATATCTACGTGTTTGAAGGCGCAAATGTATGACAGCGCTCCCTCTATATTATAAATGGTCTAAGAGCGTACACAATAAACAGTGCAGGTAGGCGGTACAATGACAACTGGTATGGATCCTCTTCTTTTACCATTTACAGTGGAATAAACAAAAGCAGTTCTTTGCGCTACGTGCCCGGCTCACAGCCACTTCAACATGTTAATCCTTTGGGCTACCTCGGTTACCAATTAAAACTGGGGAGTTACTCTATAAAAACAATACGAACTTCGAATGTTCTGACGCCGTACGTAAAACTTTCCTAATGGGCTAGATACTCCACAAAATGTTGGACTCCTCTATCGTACGTTGTAACCATAGACTAAGTTCGGAGAAAATTATAAGTATTATAGAAAATATTATTGATTTTTAGAAGTAGAAAACTTATATTTTACTACGGACGTGGAACATCCGAACATTCGAAGTTCGTATCGTTTTTATAGAGTAACTGAGTATAGTTGTTGGCTAGTCAAGTCAATAAGCAAATTTATCGACATGTACAAATACAATAAAATAAATATTATGATTTGCTTTGCAGTGGTATTTCGATTATTATTTTATACTTTTTTGTGTTTTTATTTTAGATACAGAATGTTTTGCCCATTTCAAACGAGTTTTTAATTCACTTTACACTTAATTCACTTACAATTATTATGTAGGGAAGGGAGGTGAAAATTCAGCAAAAAGTTAGACATGTGCTAGTAGGCGATTATTTCAATAGTTTTAAGTTTACGTGCGATTGGCAATCAGGCCACAACCTTCTAGACAGGATTAAATAAACAATAAATAAGTAAATACACTCAACAGTCACATACATAGTCCTGACCCCACACTAAGATCGAGTCTTGTGTTGTAGTTATCAGGAACTACGAGAGACTTATCGGTGTCACAAAACCGCAGACACAAATACCAACACAAATACCTGTGGATCACACAAACATTTGTCTCGAAGTGGGGATCGAACCCGCGGCCTCACGTTTCACAGCGGGCGTTTAACCAACTGCGCCACGGAGACTTTCGCCCTAAAGCTAACCCTTATTGAGCATGAACCTGAAAACTAGTAGATGTCCATTTATACTTAATTAATGTTGTTGAAGTTCCGTGTATGGAAGTCGCTTTGATTAATTTTGTTAAAGGAAATGGACCTAGTAATATTATTATTATTTTTTAAAATTTATTTATCACTTTTACAAAATAATCATTTTTAACTTGTCACAATAGTAAGCATTGAAAAAACCACAATGATTTGTCAACAATGCTATGATCAGAATCCGTCATCGAAACTTCAAGAACGCTGGTAATAGGAGTAAGTACTAAAATTATCTTATCTTTAGCCAGAAGACAAGAGCTACGTAAACGTAAAATTATATAAATAATAATAATAATGATCTATACATATAAATAAAATTGAAGTGTCTGTTTGTAAAGTGAAAATTAAAAAAAAATCTAACTACATATATATATATAGGTATCGTTATATACACGATACCTATAACAAAAATGACCTTAGATTTTTTTTTGTCTGTCTGTCTGTTTGTTCCGGCTAATCTCTGAAATGGCTGGACCGATTTTGACGGGATTTTCACTGAAAGATAGCTATTTTTTGCGGGAGTAACATAGGCTACTTTAATTTTGTAAAACAAATTAGAGTTCCACAGAAAAAAATAAACCCTTAAATTTCGAGGTTGATTTTTTTAAATATGGTACACGCGTCACGCGGGTGGATGAGCTTTATTTAATTTATTTGGTCTAAAAATATTCTAAAAATGTCACGTAGCTGATATAATAAGGAGTAACTTAGGCTACATTTATTTTAGAAAAATAATGTTTTTGTTAAATTCCACGCGGACGAAGTCGCGGGCACAGCTAGTATGATAAATAAAAACAACATGAGCGCAAGAGGTTAACTCGATTCAGTGTAAAGGAAATAACATTTTAATTTAGTTTTATTCCTTAAATTCTCAGACTAAAACTTTTTCGATTTATCAGAGCGATCTTTATATCCAAGATGAAAATTGATATTTTCCGACACGCCTTTACACATGAATTCTGACAAATTATGCTCGCTATAATGCTCGTAGAGAATTAAGTGAAGTTAAGATGCGCTTTTCTTTTAAATTACATCTACATGTACATGTCGTAAAGTAAAATTCGCCAGAAATACTCTCTAAGTGGTATGAAACTTGAAATTGTTACGAAAGAATTTTCATTGGAGCTAGCTAATATTCACGAAGACAAAAGTTCACTAACAGTATTTCCTTGCACATGTGTTACCATCTAAAATAAGAAAGCTAGGATTTCAAACTTATTCAAAGTCCTGTATTTTTTGGAATCAGCCCATGGAAACAACTTTAGAATCGAATTAGATACTAAGTAGGTTCATAATTGTAGGAAAACGCGAAATACAGTACGGATTATAAATAAAAGTGTGTAATATTTAGTTTTTTATTCGTTCTGAGAGGGGTGATCAAAAAGCGGGACATTTGGCGTCCCGCCGAAGGTTCAATCGGGACGCGTCACCAAACCCCTGAAAAGCAGGACGTCCCGCGTAAAGCGGGACACCTGGCAACACTAATTGAGTCTATTTATTTATTTATTTAACAAATGATGAATGAAAACACAGTGACTAAAACAAGTGCTTTTAGATAATTACTGTCATTATTAGTAATGGAAAGTTACAATTTTATAATATTTTTTATCATAAAACCTAACACTCTTAAACAAATGCAGAATGTTTTACGAACGACGCAGAGAAAGTAAAAAAAAAAACGAAAATACGCTATTTTCGAACTTTCAAATTAGCTAAAACATTTGGGAATATAAGATTCCCAAGCATTGACTTATATTCTACCTGATATCCATGTTCCCAAGTATATTATCTAACTTCCATTTTATGAAATTTTATTTTTTCTTCCAGTGATTATATCAGTGTGCTGGGTCGCCGGGGCGGGGGTGGGCCTGCTCCCCTTGTTCGGGTGGTACGCCTCCGTGGACTCCTCCCGCGGCTGCTACTTCGTCGAAGTTATGGACTACAACTACCTCCTGTTCCTTTACTTCGCCACCATATTGACTCCGAGCGTCCTGCTCGCTGCATTCTACGCTCACATATACCGTGTCGTTGTGAAACAGGTACATTATATCTGCTTACTCAATTGCCTTCAATTGCCACTGTTTCCTTTTTAATAACGTGTAGGATAAACCTACGGAAATTTCGCTTGATTGTAAAATATTGCCTGGACTGCACTTTACGCGTAATGTACCTCGCTACAATGAGCAATCATTATTTATATACATTTACTTTCTAACTTTTGTAATGCTTCCAGAATATTACTCAGGAATCCGATCTCTTGACAAAACAAGTTAGAGATATGATTTTAACTATTCTAATTTATATCGATACTTGTCACTTCCTCTATTTTGTATAATTATGCCATTGTGTTCCAATAGCGATATTTCATGAAATTTGTATGCTCTCGAAATACGTTTTACAGTTGGCTGCATTTCATAACATGAAGCTAGCTGCGATTTGCCAAACAAGGTTATTGCATTGTGATAAAGTGACGTGAAATCAATTGTTTCATTGTTTGGTAAACAACTGGCCACTGACTCTTTCTAATCCGTGATTTTTTCACATAGTCATAGACTAGATATTAGCTCGACGAAGTATTGTAGTATTGTAGTGTAGTGCGGATACTACTGGTACATATCGCTGTCTAAGCATGAGTTTATTACCTAAATATTACTAAAATAATTCCAAAAGAGTGAATTTAAACATGAGCTATTTTTAAACGTGTTTTACGTTCCCTAATGGTTTGTAAATGACGTCGCTGTTAACTATTAATTGTTTTATAGTTGCACACGATTGTTAAGTCCGGTCACGATTGGTTTTATCTTGCTAACTTGAACGCCATTAGTTAATAGAGAATACGAACGGCCTTATTCATAGACAGTTATAAAACCTTTTCTTTTATTTTTTTTATTGCTATGAATGGCGAGACGAGCATGCCGTTCGCCTGATGGTAAGCGATACGACCGCTCATGAACAGTAGCAAAACCAAAAAACAACAATTACAAAGCAATGCTTGGCATTCCACTGCGCTCGCCACCCTGAGACATAATATGTTAAGTCTCAATATGTCCAGTAGTTACTCTGGCTACAATGCCTTTCAACCCGAAACACAACAGTGCGTTTACACTGCTGTTTGACGGGAGAAATAGACACTGCGGTGGTACCCACCCAGATGGCCTCTCACATATGAGAGACCTACCACCAGTAAGAAAGAAACCTAATTTAATTATGTATCGAATCTTTTGTCTTGTAGCTGAATTTGTCATCAGTCATTCGAAAGGGACGAAACATTCGATGACTAAAATAGGTTTTAAATTGTTTAAAAATAAAGCTGATACCGACTACTTTAAATAGTTTATTTCTTTATGTCCTTAGAAATTTATTCCATAGGCATTGGGAACTATTTTGTTTATAGATTTATTAATCGAACGTGATTTAATAATACCATATCGTATCAGCCCATATACGTCCCATTGCAGGGCATGGGCCTACTCTACAATAATGAATACAATTAAGAGTGGTTAGGCCATATAGTCCACTACGCTGGCCTAGTGCGGGTTGGCGAACTTTTACATACCTACCATAGAAATTCATACAAATCGCTATTGTATGCAGGTCTGGGAATTGAACCCAATCAACCAACTGCGATTTGAACTAACACCACATTAAACATACCAAATAGGAAAAATATCAATTGTCCATTAACTTTCTCTTGTATTATTACAGCTAAGCGAGGTGATGACAGTGGGAGGCAGCCGAGGTCGGCTGACCGGCGGCGGCACAATGTTGCGAGTGCTGGGAGCGGCGCAGAAGCGGGAAGTGAAAGCCACACAGAACCTCGCCATCATCGTCTTCTTCTTCATACTTTGCTGGATGCCACTGTACACTGTCAACGCTATCAAAGCATTTATGCCCGATTTAGACATTCCTAACCCGCTCACATATTTTTGCATTATATTCTCCCATTTAAACTCTGCTATCAACCCTTTACTCTACGCCTATCATTTGAAAGATTTCCGAGCAGCTATGAAGGGACTGTTGTGCTCAATATTAGGCCGAGGAGTTGCCATGCCGGCAGCGAACAGACCATCAGCTCCCATTGGAAGACCGGCTTTAGAGAGAAGACCGGCCATAAGAGATAGACCAAAGGTGTATATACATTCTCCCGTGTGGCGCCGTCAAAGAGAACAAGAGAGTTTGAATGAAGAAATCGTGGTCGCAACGGCACCTAACACAGCCACGACAGACGTGGAACCTTTCTTGAACATAGTGAACAGCTCCAGCGATTGCCAGACTCCAGAAGCGAGGGACAGCGAGGCGGGTCCGTATCTTATCGACTCACGCGCAGAACGATGCCAAAGTCCATATAAAAAGGTGGAGGAGTTGATCAGGCGCGTGCGCAGCGTCAGCGGGGAGAGCTGACATGAGCCAAGCCGAGCGTTCTCGGCTTACAGTGCGTCTTAAGCTTTAAATAGATAACATTCCTTAGAGGACTACTCGTTTGAATAAAGTTAAATAGATTTAACGTCCGTTCCTGATAGGAATATATTATGTCACGTCATTACTTTTTATGTAATTTAATATTAAATTATTATATTTATAGATGCTACCAAGTTATAATGAGATTATTATTGTTATACGCAAGTGTGATTAGTTTTCTGTGTGTATTTAATACATGGGTGTTGAGTGTTAATAAATGTTGTTTGTCGAATAAATGGTCAATTGTTGCTTTAAAAATAAATGTTCGAACATTTAAAATGATTTAGTTTATTTTACTCATCATTTTTAAACCTTTTAGAACCTCCGAATGTACTTAATATTATAAAACAGGTGCAGATGGATAATAATTATCACAGAATGCTCTTAAGTTGTTATTATTCGCCCATTGTTATTATGCGCCCTATAAGTGCTATCCAAATCCAAGCGAAAGACGGTGAATCATAGATAATGCACTATAGGTACAGTAGATCCCGGCATTCGACGCACTTTTGCACTGGCGCCCTAGGGCCGTCGCCAGCAGCGCCCTACCCTAACACCGGTTCTGGGTATGCAGGTTTCCTCACGATGTTCTCCTTCAAATTTAAAAGCACTCCTTCAAAACTAAATCTCTTGTCTCAAACCAACGTACGTAAATAGGATATTTGACCTTATTAGCTTTACATGCTTTGCATCATGACCTTATTATCGACATTGCGCAGGGGACACTCACAGCTGTTATTTATGAGTCAAACCGGTTCGAAAATATTCACTACATATTGGCGAGAGATAACTTTAGTCGCATTTTATGTATTCCTTTAAATGGCACGTATGATAAGGCTTTGTACGGGTTAGTATTGCCATAAGGTGCATAATGCATTCTAGCCATTTTCTTGTACACTGTATAAAAATCTTATGTTGTAACAGTTTTTTTATTGCAATGAATGTCGAGACGAGCATGCCATTCGCCTGATGGTAAGCGTTACGACCGCTTATGGACAGTAGTAAAACCAAATAGCACCATGAATTACAAATTAATGCTTGGCATTCCACTGGGCCCGCCATCCTGAGACATAAGATGTTAAAGCCTCATTTAAACGGAGAGAGTTACATGAAGTATCGTATATGGTTATCGCATGACCCCATGCCATAGAATATAGATTATTGTGTTCTGACAAAGTTTACACGACACATTTTTATTATATACTAGCTGTACCCGCGACTTCGTCTGCGTGGAATTTAACAAAAACTTAATTTTTCTAAAATAAAAGATTTTTTTAAAATAAATGTAGCCTAAGTTACTTCTTATTATATCAGCTACCTGACAATAAAAGTCCCGTCAAAATCGGTCTAGCCATTTCAGAGATTAACCGGAACAAACAGACAGACAGACAGACAAAAAAATCTAAGGTCATTTTCGTTATAGGTATCGTGTATATAACGATATGTAGTTGGACATTTTTTTTTATTTTCACTCTACAAACAGACACTTCAATTTTATTTATATGTATAGATGTACAGATAATTGCATTTTCGAGGGAGGAAACTCTCTACGTGTAAATATCCCTTTTTAAAGTATGACCAGCAGTTACTTGCTCTCTTTCTGCAGTTTTACAAATGTACATATAGCACAGAAACTGATGCCTTTTTCCTAAAAGGGGTAGGCAGAGGTGCTAGGACAGTGCACATACACATTTCGCCCTGTATGTTCCATCTCACGATAAGATAGTCGGCGAATATTGGGCACAACATCCTGACTCCGGGCTAATAATGAATAGGAAAATCCAATATCACTTTGCCCGACGCCGGATTCAAACCCGAGACTTCCGCTTTGTAACCGTACCGTAGCAAAACTGAGCCACCGAGGCGGTGGTCGAGACAGAGTTTTAATATGTTTAAAATAAATGATTTATCAATTACTTATATTATTGTAAGTAATGGGATTTTCGTTAATGGATTTACTTTACTGTTCAAATAATTGAAATAACAGGTTTCCAAAAGAATGCTATGTTATGAGTAGGTAGTAAATTATGATGTTATGAGTTATGACGGTGTTGGCATGAAGTGTGAAATTAATTTTTCACTGTTGTACCATATCTACTTGTTACTTCTTATTTACCGAGCTAGTGGAAACGTTCAAATAAATAGGTAATAAAAATAGTATTTTTTGTCACGACTGATGTGCTCTTGTAATACCCCATACGTCACGACTTATGACGTGTTCGTTACATTTTTATTAGTCATTTGACTATTAATCACAGCATGATGCGTTGGTGACTGGTTCGCAAAACTACGCAATATATACTTCTCATGTATAGGTAGTAGAAATGCAAAACATAAAACACAAAAATACTTCATCTGAGAGCTAAATTCAATATTGCATAAATTTTCTCAAATGTAAATATTATTATGTTCTTGAAAATATGTTTTTGTATATAAAATGTGGATGAACGACCTTCATTTTAGTCACATGACATGTACGCTTATGTATTTACTGACACCAGAAGTTTCCAAGGAGCCATCTATGATTTTATAAATATAATTTATAAATAAATGTCATGTAACGACATCTATCGATACCTACAGAAAATTGTTAAAATTAACGTCAGATAGCAAATGAAATGATTCCAAAAGTTATTAACAGATGACACTATACACAAATTATGCACTTACTTGGTAATAGCGACATCTATTAGTAGCTTTGCACACTAATATAATATTTGTCTAGCTGTTTTGTTCCAGAATAAGTAGACAGATGGCCAGATATCCATCTTTTCAGCTAAGATCCTCGTTTGTCGTTCAATACTGAAGCAATAAGCAATGAAAGTAGTTAAGTAAAAGTTATATTTTCAACAGTCTTTCTGGAATTTGTAATCAAAAACATATTCTTATAGCTATAGTTAATTGCAGTATAACATAAATAATTCATAATATACGTTTAATTCATTCTTCATTGCTTTCCTACTTCCTAGTTACCTTTTCATTCCTCGTGACCCTGTCTAATGATAGAAGAGGAAAATAACGTAGGTTAGGCTATAAACTGCATATCCCTAATGGGAGTTTTTTTTTTTTTGGCCCGGCTTAATGACCACACTGCACTTGATGGTAAGCGCACATGCCTCCCTGGCAGAGTATCTGTTGGCATCAGACGGCAGTCCCATGCCAATCGACAGATTTATGCCGGCCTGCTAAGATGCCTCTTCGCACTACGGGGCAAGGACCCAGGATTATAGGAAGGATTTTATATATTATATTTTTTGCCGTCACGCGTGTTCCCCGTGACGGCAAAAAATTCCACAACCTGACGGTGTGTCTCCATCTGCACTTGGGAAGAACTTTGACACCTCAATACGAACACGCCGAAACAGGGCGATTTCTTCCACCACCGTTGCGTCTCCATCTCCGAGCGGGATCGGCTCTTTCGTAATCACGCTCCGCGGCCTCTTTATGAAGCATTACAGCTTCACAAATGAGGGCCACGGCTTTCCATTTTGACTCTCCCTCCAGCATCGCCCTTATCATAACTGGAAGAGAGAGATCACCTCCAATCCGAGAGACCAGAGCCTGCCGTTCCACTTCCCACGCTGAACATTGCGCGAGAGTGAGTGGAGCTGAGTCCTGGTCTCCACTATAATTGCAGTGGTGACAATTCGCCGTCGTTTCGCACCCAGTCTTATTCAGATAATCACCAAAACATCCATGTCCGGTGAATACCTGAGTAAGTCGATAAGTGAGTCGTCCGTCTCTTCGTTGCATCCAGGCTTCGAAGACCGGCAGGATTGCTTCGATGACGCGTTTGTGTACGTAAGGCTCTTTACAAAGTATTGAGTGCCACGTCGCGAATGTATTTAAATGTTCCTGTAGTTTTATCGACACTTCGAGCGCCATTGTTGTTGGTAAGTCTTCGCTCGTCTGGTGGACGGACGGTGCGAATTTGTGCATATAGGTATACTTGCATCCATGTCCGCTAGAATGTCCAACGGAGGAAATCGTTCGGTATCCTCGTACCACACTGCTATTTTGCGCTGTAGTCGATAAAATGTCGCTCTACACGGCGAACGCTTGGTCTTTTCGACCAAACCGGCGCGGTGCCCCGTACAGGGCCATACTGCCTACTTGGTAATGGAATCCAATCAATCAGTTTCTACAAATTTGCAGCATCATAGGTACATTGATAACATATAATAAAATATAGTATAAATATTGTATTGGAAACAGGTATCAAACATTATCAGCCTGACCCAGCTTTTCCTACTTGGAATAACTTTTTTTTTATAATATTAATTATTAAGTATTACTGTGCTGTTGTAACCTCGTGTCAGCTCTGGTATAAACCTTAGTGGTTTTATTGATGCTGTTCATTTAATGATTTATGTATATATTTTTTTCTAAATGAAACAAAAACAAAACACAATTTACTGTTCACTAATCTATATACGTTGTTTCTGCTCACGACAAGGCCTGGTTTGAGCAGTTAGCCCGCAAACGTGAAATACGGCATCATCGAGTTACTGTCCCTCCTTCACAATAACATATAGGCACAGGGTTTAGCTGCCCAAAATGTGGCCGTATTTGCCGCGCACGAATCGGTCTAATCAGCCACCAGCGTAAGTGTACTATCCAATCATAACATCTCCACTAGGCGCTATTTAATCAACCCATGTAGATGTTAATTGCCGATGATGATGATGAAGATATATGATGATGAAGATATAGATGTAGATGCCGATGATGATGATATAGGTAAGTAATTAAAGTCTGGTAAAAAACCAGTCCTTATTATTGCCGCACACGTCAAGTTTAATATGTCAAATAAATTACTAAAAAAAAAGAATCCAAAGAATTGAGAAACTCCTCATTTTTTGAAGTCGGCAAACGAATAATTACAATAAGTAGTGTTTTTAATTACTATTATTAAATGTAAGTTGCTTAACCTTGGAATTGAGTTTTATATCTATTCAAGGATTCTGTTAAAACCCGTGTAGCTACTATTTTAATTTTTTTATTTATTTCGATGAATGGCGATCATGCCTTTCGCCTGATGGTAAGCGATACCACCGTTCATGGACAGTAACAAAACCAAGCAATACCATTGAATTACAAACCAATGCTTAGCATTCCACTGCGCTCGCCATCCTGAGTCATAAAATGGTAAATCTCAATATGTCCAGTCGTTACTCTGGTTCCAATGTCTCTCAAACCGGAACACAACAGTGTGTTAACACTGCTATTTGGACGGAGAAATAGACATTGCAGTGGGACCCAGGCGTACCTCTCACATATGAGAGACCTACTACCAGTAAACTTAGGTATTATAGCGAAAGTGTCAAAACCCATTAGTAAAAAAAAGTTACTTTTTAAAATCTCGCATACAATACAGTTATCTAAAGTGAAAATTATGAAAGTGATATTATGTTATAGTACGTCGTTAATCTTTCCAATTGCACGTACATTTGTGGGGTGTAAATTGCACGATGCAGTATAACACTAACGACCGGTGTTGGCTTTGTGAAGCCTTGTCTAAAGCTGTAGAAAGTCTATAAATCTTGCGTTCAGTATTTAACTATTCATGTTAAGCCTTCAACTTCTCATATTGTTTTGGATTGAGTAAGGGGGGTAGATCACCTAGTGGTTATTTTAAGAGAAAATAGCGAATGTATAAAAATAAAATGTTCTATAATCTAAACTAAGAGAACGTGAACATTTTTGCGCGTTATTCTATGTCTAAACGAGATCAGAGGGAAAACAAAGTAGGTAAGATCTGAGAATATTTCCTCCCCCTGCAGGCGAAAACGGTTATCAAGTTTGTTATAAAATCGCGGAAAACAATTACGATTTTTTGGATTGCGAATGATTATAATGGGCAGCAGTGATTACTACCATCAGATAGTAAGAAGCTTCTGTAAACTATGAAAATAATTAAAATAGTTAATATTGTGGCAACTCGCCTGCGAAGCTCGTTTGAGGCCTGAGCCTCAACACAAAGGAGTTGAGATTAAAAACCATTTATAGAAATTACAAATTATCAATGTTCTTACAATTAAGAATTTTAAAATCAGACATAATTGAGGAAATGGAATAGGAAGGTAGGGCTTGGCATCGACCAAGATAACATTAGAAACATCGGATGAAGGCAAACGGCGACTCTATCGAGTTTCCTAAATGTCACATCCCTAACTAACAAGGTGTGAAGAATGGAATAGAACATATTATTAATTATATTATTTCGAACTAAATTACATAAAAGCTAATTGCAGGGTTTGCATTGGCGGCTCGTTACTTATGTATGACTAAATTGAGAAGGCTGTAAATTGGCCATTTATTTAACAATTGCACCATAAATTCATTTTCCTTTCAAACCTCGTCTAGTGAAAACTGAAATAATAATATTCTAACATGTCGGGAATCATCAGTTGGATCAAGAAATCTAAAGACAGGTTGAAGGAAGACTCATGTGTTAATTTAATATGGATAATAAACTTTTTACCGTCGCTCGCCGGATTCTCATTATTGAGTAGCAAGTTAAATGGTATGTTTATGATATTAAAGTTATGTATATTTATAATGATATGAACATTATATACTACATATATGTATACATACATAAATGTCACGCCTGTATCCCATAGGGTTAGGCAAAGACTATGGATCTCCACTTTGCTCGATCCTGACGTACCATTTACGCTTCGTCCACTTTCATCAATGTTTTCAGTTTTCGTATCATCAATTTCATATTAGTAGTCTTTAGAAATTTATTGCTGGACAGTCTAAGATGAAAATAGGTTTAATATTCAGTTTGTTTTTACAGTTTTAATTCATTAGTCTTGTCCCAGGCTTCAGGGGAGGAATAGAGTATTATGGAAAATATATTAGGTAGTGTAAAGACACGCTTAACAAGAAGTAATGGTATATTCATTTTTTGGCTAAAAAAGAAATGATTTAATCCTGTGGCGACATAATCGTTTATCGTGAACCCAACCTTTTAAAGTCACATAATTGTACATGCCGACTCAATTCTCATGCAATAAACAATTTGTCATAACCACTCTCAATCGAAATGTCGATTGTATAGTAGGCCCGTGCTCTGCAGTGGGACGTATATGGGCTGATACAGAAACAATTTGTAGAGATAATTTATTAATTAGGTATTAACTGTTTCAGTGTTATTCTGGATTATCCACACATTTCTACTGTTCTACGTGTATATTTCGGGCACAATTGTATACCAGAAATACTACGCTAAGGAGATTTTTGATTTTGTCAACAGTGTCTTCAATATATTTGTGTTTATTCTGGTATTCACTACCAGTTGGTGGTTATTGTTTAATAGGTAATATTTTGGACAAAGTATCTTAATTTTAGACTATTTGTCGGAGGCTGCTTACGTCTAATCTATTGTACTTTTTATAATTATCATATTTACTTCCCTTCGTAGCATTAGGAGCAGGAAAAACATGTTAATCTGATTAAGACTAGCTCTTCACAAAATATATATATATTTTAATTTTTTTGGTATTTATAGGTCTGCCTTGAACCAAGTTTTGATACTCGCCCAAAAGAATGACGATCTGATAAAAGAGTCTGGAAGATTTAAAGAGAAACATTTGAAGCTATTGAAGAGAATAAAGATAATCCTGATATCATGTTATATATTTCACTTTGTTAACGATGTGTGCATATTTATTCCGTCGAGGACAGTTACCCTCGACAATTTTTCCTTGGCTTCATGCGTTGGTAAGGAACAGATATTAAAAACGGATACAATATTGGAATCAAATGCAAACTTTGCTCTTTGTCATTGCATTTATATATTGATTATAATGGTTACCTCCCAAGTATTGTAGATTAGACGGAACGGGAGACCAGGGACGAACGTAACGATTTCCAATTTTCTTGTAATATCTCACAAACCTTATTGAGACACAAAATAATAATTACTATACATGGTATGGTGTTTAGCGCTCTATTACCGATTTTGAGAAAAAAGTACAAATAAAAAAACAGTGTAATTTGTTACATACTTACTCCTAGGGCTGGTTATAGCAGTCTAAAGGAATCATTGTAACATTGCATGCTTAGATATCTTACTATACCCAAATTATCAAAATAAAATTAACGAATTTTTCAATTAGAAACCTTTTTGATCTAAAGGTTTGTAGCGTGTGCCTACAGACGAATCTAAACTCCACATATTGATTCAAGGATTTAATTTGAAATTAATATAAACGACATTAAAATAATTATATATTGTGAAAATTGGAAAATACTTACAAACATGAACAGATGTAGCCAAGAACAAGGAAAGTCAATGAATAAAATATTTTACACATTTTATAGCAAAAATGTTGACAACAGTAATCTAGAAGATTAAATATCGAATAACTTAAATTAAAACAGATCAAAAAGGTTTCATTCCCCCAGGTTGTACAGAGTATAGACAGAGAGTACTAAGTATAGACTTCAGAAAATCAAGCCAGCTCCATTTTCCATTTTTATTACTTGATTCTGGCCCCTTCGAAATATTGATAAAAAGAAAATTTTTAGATTTCACGTAAATAAATGAATGAATATTTTTATTTTCCAACTTTAGATGAACATAAAAATATGAAATCATTATAAAAACAATTTTGGATACTTATAATTAGGGTTAGAAATAAACCTCTTCCATTTACTTTATGTCCCTCTTACAGCATATAAGTGTGGATATCATATTTTTTGACTAATTAATTTAACCGGTCTTCCCTATTATGTAAATTTATTGAACATTATTAAATTATCAATTCACTATATACATGGTACATCGATAGCCTAGCTAAGAGTACAGTACATAAGCCTATTTGTCTTGCAGCCGAGCACGAATCTTGCATGACTTGTAAAGAATACTGCACGATATTTTTTTAAGTCAATAATCACCATTAACATGTATACAAACCGTGTGAGGATCTAAGGCCGTTTTGAACATTAAAACCACCAGTCGATAGTAAATAGACAAATACAATTTTATGGCAATTTATAAAATATTGATATAAAACTATTATTTACGGATTTAATCGCGGATTTGCATTTGGAATTAAAAAATGTAAAATTTAAACCAAATCTGTGATAAAATCTGTAAGTAATAGTTTTATTTCAATGTGTAACACTCGCGTAAATCTAAGAAACCACAAATTTTAAAATAATTTTACCTATTTAAAAATCAAACTATTATTTTTAGGTCTGCATCCACTAACTTCAAGTACCGGCCGAATCGTCTGCGCGGGAGTACTGGCTGCCCAAGAACTAACAGCAATAGTGGCAGTTGGCACTTATGACGTCACCTTGCTGTTTCTCTTTACCCACACCACAGCAGTGTTCCAAATTCTCTACGAAGAAATGCTAGATTTCAGTAATTTAACAGAAAATTACAACGACACCCCTGAGATTAGATCAGAAGTTGTGCATCGTTTGAAATGTTTGATTCAACGTCATTCACTCGCTTTGCACACAATTCAAAAGCTACAAAGTTTTTATAGCGTTCCAATTGGGATTGGGTTTGGAATAGACGCGATTTCAACGTGTGTTTTTTTCGTACTGCCATTAGATGAATGTTTGGTTTTTGGCCCGCTCATATATCACAGCATTTTTGTGTTCTTTTTGTATTGCTACCAAGGTCAGAGGTTGACAACGGCTTCGCAGAAATTCGAGATGGCCGTTTACTGCTGTGGTTGGGAGAATTTAAGAGTGGTGGATCAGAAGTCCGTGTTGCTGATGTTGAAGCAAGCACAGAACCCGGTCATATTGCATGCGGCGGGTTTAGTACCGATACGAATGCGCACTTTTGCTATCACTTTGCAGAATATTTACAAATTTGTCACCGTATTCAAGGTTTAAAACGGAACAAAGTATTTTATTGCACGAAAAGGGCAACTAAAAATACTGTAGGCATTTAAACATAGTTTTTGAGTAGTGGATTTCGAAGTATCATATTATATTATTCTTTTTAGGTACAATTTTTAGGTATTATTTTTGTAGGTGCATAAATAGAACACTTTAAACACACATAATATGTGTTTTATTACATTACTGCATGTCTATTGAACTGTAGTACTACTATTTTGCTACTGAATCTACAGTTTATATTATTATTCCAGAATAATTTTCTCGTACACTTTTTAATGATAAGACCATTAATACTTTCAAGAAAATGAAATTTGATAAATTCTGTGAATATTTGGCTTTTAGATAAATTCACTATACTGTACTGTTCTATGCGATATGTGCCCGGCCTACTGCCACTTAATACACACTTAGTAATCTTATAGGCATTCAACAAATTTTAATTATTTATTTCATATCTGGATGCAGGCCGCTTCCAACAGGTCGATGTGGAGATCCTTGGGGGACGCTTATGTTCAGCAGTGGACTTCCTGTGACTGAGATGATGATGATGACGACTGTACTGTACTGTTTCAGCCTATATACGTCCCGCTGCACGAGACGCTTCTACAATCGAGAGTGCGACTGAGAGGGCTTAGGCCATATATCTATCATGCTAGCCTATCACGCAAGACTAGTGCGGGTTGGCGGACTTTGCTTACCATAGATTATCACTATGTTTTTCTTTACCATTATAGTGCGTGGTCATTGACTATCAATACACACAATATGACTCCGAAATGACGGAGCACACCTCTGACTTTTCGGAGTCATCAGTCTTTCTGGGATTATCTATCTTGGGATTTGAACCCCCAACCATCGTGAAAGTATTGGCAGCAGCGGCTAGTCCGTTATCAACGCACTCCATAGCTAGATTCATTCACCTAGTTTTCTATTTAAGAATAAAGAGATAGGTTTTTAAAGGGAAGAGATTGGTTCGGCCTATCAAACGCGATACCACCTACACCTATAAGTATATAATATTTATAATCGAGTTAAAGATACATTGCCGAGCTTAAAGCACCATTTTATAAGAGTCATTTTAAACTGTCGCAAATAAAATCATATTTGTTCTTTCTAGAGTGTGGTGTTAATGCGTGTAATTACAGGGTGTTTTTAAATGTATGGTTGGGGGCGCGGCTGCGAAAGGTAGTGAGTGTGATAATTAATATTCCACAGCCTGTATTTTGTTAAAGATAAATATTTTTTATTTATTTTCAATTGTGAACGAAGTATGAAGGTATGTTGTTTGTGTTTTCAAATGTTTTTATACGTTTTATTATTATGATCAGCTTTCTTGCTGGGTTGCTGCGGGTTTCTTTTAATATATTGATCGTCGTTAATTACATACATACACCCTGTAATTAATTTATTTTGGCTAAACATTCCTCTTTTTTTTTGACGCAATTTTTATCAAGTAGCAAAGCTTTATTTGTAGATTAAGGTAATGTAACACGATTTTGTTATAGTTTGCAAAAATTATTTGGCTTATGATTTTACGACCCATCTCCTGTATACCAGTATTATTCATGATCAGAGACCAACATTGTACACTTAACAATTATGAACAAATAATTATACATTAAAATACACCTCGCTAATAACAATATGGATACCGTGAGCAAGCTAATTACTACTTTCTTATTTGAATTCCATGTTATTAGCTATCTGTAGCATTTTCTAGAATGTATTTTTACTCGAAGGTTTAGCTTGGTTTGCCGAACACATGATCACAATGCTATCAAAGTGGAAGATTAATTGGAGTAAAATAAAACACCATTTTGAAGACGTTAGTCTTGAGAACTTGCTATGGATTCTTAACTTTGTGCCTAAGTTCATCGGATTCTCTTTCCGCGGAGACAGAAATTCGGGTATGCTGATATTAAACATATCTAAGATATAATTTATTGCAGATGGTGAATCATAAATATGATCACCATGGAGGTTCATTTGCAAATTGGACTCAAGAAAGACACACTAGCATACCATTCGTATGAAAATGATTGAATGATGATTATTTTCGCGGCATTGTGAGAAACTCGACCTCTAACATTTTTACTCGAAATAATTTAGGCTAAACATGAAGGCAATTGGTGGTTGTTTGATATCCTTATAGTCTAGGGCAGTCTTTCCCAAAGTGGGCGATAACGCCCCCTTGTGGGCGCTGCAGGACTCAAGGGGGGCGGTAAGAGACCCAGAAAGAAAATGGGGGCGTTGTGTAGAGGCCTGGGGGGTGATTTGTAATTTTATTTAGCTAGTAGGCCTCTTAGACAACGACTGAACGAGCTCTCGACTCTCAGCAACAACTTGTGAACATCAACTAATATGAATTAAAAGATTGCTCAAACTCGGTTCTATATTTCTCTCCGCGTAGTTCATATATCTGTCCTATTTTATTGAATATAGAAAAAATGAAAATCATGTCAATCGGTCGCTCCGTCTCGTAATGAAAGTAGACACAAACAAACAAATAAAAAGGCAACAGACACACTTTCGCATTTTAATAGTTATTAGTACTCGTAGATATCTAGCATGTTTTAACAAGTTTTTGTTAAATAACCCGAATTGTGCATTCCTGTACCCCAAGCAGGAACATTTGGCTCTATAGTATAGTAATCGTAATAGTAAAATTTTGTATGGGAATTTGAACAGCGCCATTGTGAGCGTATTTGGAACTAAATTATGGCAGCGGGAAACGTTTACGATACTATAGTATAGTAATAACGATAGTTTTGCTATACAAATGTATAAAAAGTGGTAGCAGGAATAATTCTTGACGTATACTATCGCCGATTTACTATCGAGAAATACGATTGTTTTGTCACCGACATTTTTACCGTGAGAACATTATCGAGAGTATATTTTTGTATTTCTACACATCGAATTAAGGGAAAATGTGTTAATTACGGTTATGCTTAGTGTTTCCCGATGCCTTAGTGTTATTGTGTGTAATTATCTACTCCGTATTTCGCTAATAATATGAAATTCAATGATGCGATATGAAGTTACAATTATTGTGATACCTAACTCAAATATGAAGGTTATTTCTTAGACGATGGACTGTTTGGAATCGGAACAACGAACTTGGGAATCTTGTGAAAAAGTATGAGTTTATAGAAAGTCTGGAATTTATTGTAGTTAGAAACATACCTAACCTAAACCTGTAAAAAAACTTATAAATAAAATATTTACAAGGAACTTTGATTTTCGTTTTGCGTACCTACTTGATCATTTCATGTTATAAGCTTATTTCAATGTATAGTCGAGCAAGCTCTTAGGACAGAGAAGTGTGAGCATAAAATATGTGAAAATAATTGCCGAGGAACTTAACAAGCAAATATATAGAGAATACTTTCATAAAGCTCTCCTCCTTAAAAATGTAGAGGGATTTTTTAAACATATATACGTAACTTTATCTATAACCTATATAATATGAGATTTATTATTTTGCATTAATTGATAAGTGAAAACCGCTAATGTGTGACAACTAATAAAAAAATTGCTACGTTCGGAAATCTAAACGCATAATTAATTGGAGTCATTTTTGTATATTGCGGAATAAAAGCAATAAATATGTATTTGCTTAATAATTTATTCCCATAACCTTTCTACGCGACATTAATGCATGTTTTATATTTGTTTGTTATTTTATAATGATAATAAATTAATTTACCCACGCAGTGAATAGCAATTCCGCAGGAATCATTCAGTAACATTCGTTCATTACCCTAGGTTATCTGTCGCTATCGTAACGTAATAGTATCGAGTTCTCGAGAGTATGGTTAAACGATTCATGCTACCGATATGGAGTAGTAATAGTATAGTAATCGTTGTCACGATACTATTACTATACGATACTTCAAAATGTTCCTGCTTGGGGTACTGTATCAGTCGGCTGGATCATTGAATACTTGTTCGGACTTGTTGAGTACGATTGAGCGTCGAATGAGATAAACGAGTTTATGCATGTTTGTTTTATTCCTGTCAGTGCGTGCTGCTTAAGCATTCCTATATAAACAATGTAATATTTATTTTATTTTCATTTGTGGTTTCGCGCGCAATAGATGCAGTAAATTAGTACTTACGCCTCCTCTACACTACTCGCGAAGTTGAACGTATTTCTCAAAGCAAAACAATGACGGAAGTAAAAAAGAAGAGACGGCAATACTGTGCGGAATATATTAAATTCGGATTCATTGAAAATCCCACAAACCCATCGTCGCCTTTGTGTCTTCTATGTCTAAAAATATTTTCGAATGAAGCAATGAAGCCTTCAAGACTGCAAGATCATTTGAATAAAATGCATCCAGATAAGAAAGACAAGAATGTAGCATATTTTCAAGACCTAGAGAAGAAGCATAATACTCAGCCAAGTGTAGCAAAACTATTTTCAGCGGCTGCTAAGCAAGACGACGACGGACTTCGAGCTTCGTACAATATCTCTTTGTTAATTGCTCAAAAAGGCAAACCACATAACATCGGAGAAGAGTTAATATTGCCAGCAATAAATGAAGTAATAACTACTGTGCTTCATAAACCGCCCGCAGATATTATCCGAAAAATTCCTTTGAGTAATAATTCTGTGCAAAGACGAATTGATGAAATGGCTGAAAACATTGAAGAATCATTGTGCGATCACCTGAGGACAAGTCAATTCTCAATTCAGCTCGATGAGTCCACTTTACCAACTAATGAAGCATTGTTGTTGTCTTACGTGAGGTTTATTAAAGATGAGAAAATATGTGAAGAACTATTATTTGCTAGAAATTTAGAGACCGATACAAAAGGCGAAACCATATTCAATATATTGGAAAAGTTTTGCGATGAGAAAGAGATTCCTTTGAAAAATATTATTTCAGTTGCTACGGATGGCGCTCCGGCTATGACAGGGTGCCATAAAGGCTTCATAGCGTACTTAAAAAATAAAATTCCAGATGTCCTTGGTGTACATTGCGTTATTCAAATACAACATTTAGTTGCTAGAAACTTAAGTGAAAAACTATTTCAATCACTGCAATATGTCATCAAAGCAGTCAATAAAATCCGCAACAGCTCTTTGAATGATAGATTATTTCATCAGCTTTGTGTTACTAATGACGAGGATTTCAACCGTTTGTTGTTTCATACTGAAGTTCGTTGGCTATCAAGAGGCAATTGTTTGACTCGATTTTACAACCTGTTTGACTCTGTTATAGAGTTCTTGGAAACTAAAGATATAGAATAGGGAATATGCATGCCATTTTTTTATATTTTTAATCGATTCTGTATGCTATTACATTACCAGAAAAAAATATAAGGCTTTAAAAATATCAATCAAAAAAGTACAAAAAAATAATAAAAACTGCTATCAGTTTCGGAGCATTTAAACGCCATTTTGGCGCGACCTCGCTGTGACGTCAAAGTCTACTATGTCAGCAACGTAGTATTTGAATTAAGCTTCTTTTATTAATTGCTACATAACTGTATTTCGTCACAAAATAATCAATTTTTTTTTATAATACAACGAAAACACGAAATAACTCTTAAACAAACGTAAAACAATACACCCAACAAGCTAAAACTTCATAAGATAGTGTACTTTGTCGTCACTTTCCTTTTCAAACGTTTCGAAAAAATTGCGCGGCAATTTTGAAATGTCATTTTTTAAGTATTTTTTTTACCGATTTAGAGTTGATGAATTTAAAAAAATATCTTAACGATATATTTCTATATCAATAAAGATTACAACAATAAATATTTGACTTATTTTGGAGTCTCGTGCATATTCCCTATTGCACGACAAGCTCATACCATCAAAGAATGATATAGCTTACATGACAGACCTGTATAAATTGTTCAACGACATGAATCTTCAACTGCAAGGCGATAAACTAAATTTAATTAAAACAAAAAACGTCGTTGCTGCTTTCGCAACCAAACTGCTTCTACACAAGAAGAATCTGGGTAGACGTGAGTTTCACAATTTTCCGAATTTATCAGTATCATGCAGTAACGACGAATTGTTTGCCTACTGCCAACATTTGGAAAACCTCCACATTGACTTCACCGAACGATACCAGGACATTTTGAACTTGGAAATACCAGACTGGGTGTTGGATCCGTTTTCAAATGTCAACACAGCAATGTCACCTCAGCTGGAAGAAGAACTTATAGAATTGACAACAAACGAGGAAACAAAAATCAAGTTCAAAAATGGTTACCAAGAATTTTGGCTACAAAAACCGATCCCGCAATTGTACCCTGGATTGTGGTCAATCGTTCAACGATTCTTGATAGCATTCCCATCGTCATATTTGTGTGAACGTGGATTTAATGCTGTGACAATACTGCTTACTAAAAAGAGAAATCGTTTGCTTGTTACCGAACGTGGCGACTTGCGACTGTTCTTGAGTAAATTGGAACCTGATATCAACAAACTTATTAAACAGCATCAGATTCATCCTTTACATTAGTTTTTATATAAGGATCGATTATTTTAGTTTTATTTTTAATAAAAGATACTCTGTTTTAATACTATAAAGTTGCGTTTCAATAATCATTCTTATTGGCAGGTGGAGCCCGTAAGAGTTAACTTGAGACCTAAGCGCCGTTGTATGTTACCTACTGCGCTCAGGTTTCAAGTTGCGGGTTATAGTAAAAGTTTCGTTTAGGTCACAATAATTTATTAATTTAATTTGAAGTTATAGTGGTTTTTAAATAGGTGAAAAAATGGGGGCGCCAAAAAAATATTTATTCTCAAAGTGGGCAGTAGACAAAATAAGTTTGGCAACCACTGGTCTAGGGTTTTTACATTCATATATTCTGTCTATTTTCCTTAATAAAACGGGAAATGTAGATGTACAAAATAATTCGCTTAAAGGTAATAATGTAATAATAAATAATATCGAATTTATAGTAATTTAATTTCCAAAATGATAGTCGAGTTGTTTTTTCTCTATAATACATAGCCGTTGGGGTCTCTTACGCAAATAACTTATTCATTTAGATACTTTATTTCAGTGCCATTTTGGGCAACGCATTGGTTCTTGCTAACTTATATTTATGGAATCGGAAGCTTCGTGTACCAGTGGAAGTATGCGGAAACTATCGGCGATTATATCAAGAGTCTTATAAACATTGCACTCTTTTTGTTAATCGCTAATAACAGCTGGTGGTTTCTTAGCAAGAGGTAAAAAATGTATGTTTTTAATATAGTCATATCAATTATAAAATACTCGTATATATCAAAGGGCCTTATTCATAGACAGTTTTAAAAGCCATTTTGGTAATCGAATGTAAGCTAAATTAATGTAACTCTTTCGAACCAGTTTTGAATCAAGTTTGAGCGAAGAAGACATAACATTCGACACCTAATATAGGTTTTAAATACAGTTTTAAAACTGTTTTTTTTTAATTGCAATGAACGGCGATACGAACATGCCTTTCCTCTGATGGTAAAGTTATACGGATGGCAAGCTATACGACCGCTCATGAATAGTAGCAAAACTAAACAACACCTTGAATTACAAAGCAATACTTGGCATTCCACTGCGCTCGCCATCCTGAGACACGATGTTAAGTCTCAATATATCCAGTAGTTACTCTAGCTACAATGTATTTCAATCCGAAAGACAACCGTGCATTTAAACTGCTGTTTGGAGCGAAAAATAGACATTGCGGTGGTACCTACCCAGGCCGCCTCTCACATATGACAGACCACTATTCTATAAATAAGGGCGAATTCAGTTTGTGTCTTTCCAGTTTTGACGAGGGACATAAAAGTGTGTTTAATGATGAACTTTCGCCGATGATAACGATAAAAATTATATAATTTATTTTTGAACTAGGACATTGCTGGGCAAAATACTAAAGAAAATAGCGCTGAGTGATGAATTGTCGCGGCAGACCGATGATGCAAGGGCAAAATCCAAAACACTGTTGAGAACGATCAAGAGGGTAGTGTTAGGGTTCTACTTCTTGAATTATCTCGACGAGCTAATAATATATCTGCCTCACAGAGCTAATGTTAGCAATGATTACTCCATGATAGCCTGCGTTGGTAAGTAAACACACAGTTTATAAAAAGAACTAGTATCAGGTTTGTTTAATTTGGTAAAACGGCGTAACTTCATCGGTATTTACGGGAAATAGCTATGCACTGAAATGGATTTTATTATATTGTTAATTTTCTTTTCACTGTGTATAATATCATACGTTTGTTTTTAGGTATGGAGCCTCTAACGACGACTCCTAATAAACAAATCTGCACTGTAATGCTGGGAATGCTAGAATTATCCATATCAGTCGTTGTTCTTAACTATCAAATTTTGCTGATGTTCCTCATAGCCCATACTGCCGCTATGTATCGGATATTAGCGTTTGAATTTATGTTGTTTAATGATTTTGAAGACCTGGAGGAGCATCAAAGAAATGTTGAAAAGATCCTGCCTTCGTATGTGGACCGTCACGCTTTGATACTTGACGTGATTGATAATCTCAAAGATTTGTACAGCGCGTCTCTGGGAATTAATTTTGCATCGCATGCCATTTGTTTGCTTCTAGTTCTGTACTTGCCTACAGAGGAATTGTTAATGTTCGTGCCGGTGTGTGTCTATTGTTTTGTAGTTTTCGTTCTGTATTGTTTCCTGTGTCAGAAACTTGTGAATGCGTCTGAGGATTTCGAGGTGGCGGTGTACAGCTGCGGTTGGGAGAACTTTCGCTGGCAAGAACAGAAGATGATTTACGTAATGCTGTGTCAGTCTCAACAGCCGGTAGAAATACTCGCAGCAGATATAATCCCTGTCAATATTTATACATTTGCTACTACATTGCAAGCCATGTATAAATTTGTTACTGTTGTGAAATTTTAAGATTTTAATGTCTTTGATATTGAAATATTTTCAGCACTATTTGCACATTTAAAACACGTCCTAAATATTTTAACAAAATAAATCTTTTTTATAATGTACTTATTTTACAAACAAATCTCTATTTTAGTTATTCTGGCCGGTGCCAGGGTCTGTTGTCCGGCTTATGTATTCCCAAATAAATATTCACTTAGTTTTTGTTTTTTATTTAGTCGGGCTTCAAATATCAACTTGGTTTTATATTCCATTTTACAAATATTTGAAAAAACTAGAACTATTTAAAACATCATCGGCATTATCAAACAACTGCTTATTAACCAGCTCATATTTTATCATACATACCTGCAAGTCTGTATGGTTGCAACAATATATTTTAGTTAATAATGTATAAATAGGATTATTTAGTATAATTTATGAATTTCACCTTCATCAAATCCTAAATATTGCGAGAAAACATGCGTTGTAGTAGTTTTGAAATTGGCACGTTTCTTTGAAGGCCACATACTCGTATGTACAACGTTGCAACACAGCTGTTTTGTTTATTTAGATAAGTGGTCTCGGTAATAAGATATAATTTATTGTGGCTACATATTATTTAAATGGTAATACGAGTACTAGAATTAAGTGTGGAAAGAAGATAATTAGGTGATTTTTTATAGCTGCAGCTATTGCATCTGATGTTAAATACTCTGCATGGTAGATCGAGTATTCACTTATTGATATAATTTTGCCGACGCGGCGCTTCAATCAAATATACAAAGTCGGATATTCAGTCTGAACCCGGAATGTAACCGCAGTAGTGTGTTTCCCCACTATTTTGTGTGGTGTATCTGAGTGACCTATTTTATAAATAATAACAACGTTTATTACTCCTCACAAAATCAAAGAATCATAACTTTATAGGTCCACTGCAGGGAACGGGCCTCCTCTTCAATCGAGAGTAAGATTGATATTCGTTAGGTTATACACACACTGGCCTAGTGTGGGTTGGCTGACTTTACAAACTGTAGAAATTCTTAGAAATCGTTATAGTATGCAGGTATCCTCACAATGTTTTCCTTCACCGTTATAGTGCATGGTGAGTGGTAATTGACACATCATTCCGAAAAGTCAGAGATGTGCCTTGGTATTCGAACCTGCGACCATCAGGAACATGTTGGAAGCCGCGGCTGGTCCGTTTACCAATAGGCCACCTCGCACAGGCTCATAAGTTGCCTTAAAACTATTTTTACTCTTTATTTTTAATCATTGGTGCAGATCATCAGGGCTGTCTTTTCTTTTAGGGCCTATTCATAAAATTGGGAGACATGAAATATGTTATGATTGAAATTAAAAAAAATATTCTACCATCAGCTATAATATTAACTTGAAGAGTACAAAATCAATCTTTTGCTGATAAAGTAATTGGTTTAGAGGCATGAGAGAATAATTTGTTAAACGATTTTTTCGCTAATTCCATTCTGTTGGCATTCAAGGCGTCGAAGTTATTCTCTCATTTTTTTGTAATCTTTTTGGCACAAACAATTATATTAACGCTTTATGTTATACTAGCGGCCCGGCCCAGCTTCACCCGGGTGCATATGGATTTCTCTACAATAATATGCACGTATAATCACTCTATCTATTAAAAAAACCGCATCAAAATCCGTTGCGTAGTTTTAAAGATTTAAGGATACAAAGGGACATAGGGACAGAGAAAGCGACTTTGTTTTATACTACGAGTATGTAGTGATTTGCGTCTTAAATAATATGCATTAAGTTATCGTTTATAAGTGATGAATTATATTAATATTTTGTCTCCTTGTATAAGGTTTCACCTTTGAGAGAGTTAAAAAGACTGGTATTATCCAGTATATCGATCGTAGAGCTTGAGTTTGTGCCAACTTAGCTGAATTACTAGGTCACTGCTTCAACAATGAATATTTCTATAATTTTATTACTTTATAGCTGTACAAGAGGCAAACAAAAACATTTCTAACTTGTTAAGCTGATGTACGAAAGTAATAAATTGACCAAACAACAAACGAAAGTTGTAATTGTATCAAATAACAAATCAGATGTGGATAAATTGTAATCACGGCATTAAAACCCGTTTTATAGTATACATTCAATTCCTCTCAATATAGGAATTAGTATCGTGTCTCGAGGCTTGCCCACATGTTTAGCAAGTACGCCGGGCTTGCCCAGCCAGTCACACACCAAACATTCACTAAGCCGGTTGTGCAAGTGTCGTGATATCGTTTTTAGTTTTAAGACACATTTGTTCCGTGAGAATGAAAATGAAAGTGTTCGTTTGTTGCCTGTTCGTGATTGCAAACATAAGTAATAACGGAAAAGCCTCATTGGATAATGCTTCCTATACCACTAAAATATCTGAGAAGACGATACAAAATTCAGGTATGTATGATAATCATTTATTTGATAAGGTCAACTTGTTTGCGGATTTTGGAATGGTAATAATTTTAAATTAAAACTTAAATAGTATTATAATTTGTATAAAGGTGCATGTATTGTTGTTAAAAGGTTTTGTAACCTTACAAACATAAGAATAAATTATTTTGTGTATCTGAAAACTTTGTGTTATCTTTCTAAGACGAACTCCCAGATATTACATAATATACTATTGCTAATTTTATTAAGGAACATATAAATAATAAAACCAACACTGCCTATAAATAAATAAATGTTATCTTGTAGAGAAATGCCACCGACCATGCAAGTTTAACGTGAAGCCTAAAAGATGTCAATACAAGTTCAAGATCGACACAACGTTTGGAGAAGATAATAAAGCATCGCTATCCATTAACGGTGTGACACCAGGACCGCCTATACACGCGTGTGTCAACGACGTAATAGTAGTGGAAGTGACAAATAACATCCCTGGACAAAGCTTTGCGATACACTGGCATGGGGTGGAGCAGAAAGGGACCCCGTTCATGGACGGAGTACCCATGGTGACACAATGCCCTATAGAATATGGTACTACGTATAAATATGCCTTTGTGGCCTCAGCTCCTGGAACTTTCTTCTATCACGCAGATTCAGGTTGGTAATTAATTTATTTTCTTCTTACTAAAGTAAGTTTGTCCTAAAGTACTAGTGGTTGTCTATACCTATGTATACTTGAAACATTACTGAAGGGGAAAAAATTGAAAATGCATTAGAATGCGCATTTAAAGGAATCGTCTTATATACTAAAATATTTAAAGCAATTTATGAAACTATTAACTGAGATAAAATGGCTTTCGGTAATAAACGTTAAGATATTTCACAGAAATAAGCATTGCGCTTATATTAATATAACACAAGTATCCATTTCATAATAATGTGATTGATATAATATAACAGAAATAAATAGGTAATTAAAGTTGAAAAGAATAGTAAAGCTGAAAAGAAAAGGTTAGATACCTAATTACAAAATCCTGTACTGATAACTGGTTCAGTCACTGATCAATTGTACTGTTGAAATTCTATTGCTTTCTTGATTCAATAAGTCTGTTCCGTGTTTTGTACCTTTAATAATATATAAATGTTTATTCTCAATTTCTCAAAGTTACTAACTTTCATTATTTCTGCAATTGCATAATCTACCTCGTAATTAAATTCACCGAAATTATCTTTACAGACGTAACCATCTCTAAGTATGTAATTTTCAAATATATTTGTTACGTGTGCATATATATGTGCTGTGGTATATTACGTAAAATATCATTGAAGCTGTAAAAAATTGTACATATATGACATAAGTGTATAAAGTTTGTAGGTATGGTCATTTTATATGAAGAGGAAACTCACTCAGGAAGCAGGGGACACAGGTTGAATAATCCATAATAAATTGGATGATAATTGATAATAGCTACAATGACGAATGTGAATGGCAGCGGGTTATCGATCCAGGGGTAAATATAGATGTAAAAATGGCTCTACATTTCTTTAAGGATTACTCATTTGTTACAGTGGCACATCAAAGCGATGGAGTATACGGATTGCTGGTAGTAAACCAACCGCAGCCGTTGGAACCGCACTCATCATTGTATGATTTTGATCGAAGCAATGAGAATTCACTCCTGATAGCTGCTAAGTTTCCGAAACCGATGACTGGAAGCCTTGAGGACGTCAGTCAGATGAAACCTACTGCTCTTGTCATCAATGATAGGAAAGAAAATACCAAGTAGGTGACATTCCTAGATATTAATTTCATGAATTAATATAGAATTTCATTTTTGTTTCTTTGCTGATGCAGAATGATTTTACAACTTTGCTTGTTATTAACTGTATAGTTACAAAAATATATTCTGTATTATTTATGTCGTCTTTAAAAATATATAACGAATTTCAAACTAGGAAATGACAATGCGGAAAATATGTGGTTAATTAATCAAATTGTAAATAACCGTATGGAAAATTAAAAGTATGTTTTTAATTTAATTGTTTTCAGGTTGTTCGTCTTGCCCGGATACGCTTACCGGTTGCGCCTTATCAATGCTGTTGCAATAGAGTGCCCTGTTGTAGTGAGCATTGACGAACACGATTTGATCGTCATCGCATCGGATGCTAAGCCTGTCAAACCAGTTGTGACACGAGTTGTTCAACTTTACCCAGGTAAGGACGAAGTATCCTCATTCATCGAGAGTTTTATAGAACCTTCCTAATTTACTAGTAGATTCCAATAAAAAAGTCGAATACCAAGACTGGCTAATTAAGATTCATGGCTTTAATCAAATAGCAATTCCATTTCCCTGGCTTTTTTATACAAGTTCGGTTTCAAAAGTGAACAAACTTATGTTTATGACTCTGTTTTTATGATGGTGATGAAAGAAAAGTTTAATATTTTAACTACTATCGTTTATGCATAAAATACATGCAAATTAATAAAACAAATGTGGCTGAACGGAGAGGAAAGAAAAGGGTACTTAGGTTGAGTTCAGGAATATAAAATGTTTCTAGTGTGGAGTAGAGTCAAAACCTGCACCTCGGTGAATAAAAAATAAGACCTGGTCGCATTCATAATTTGATAAATATGTATCAAATTACCTAATTGATCCTTACCTCGTACCTTAGACCAAAATTAAATATCTAAAACACATAATCGTTTTTTGTAAAAATGTCGGATAGTATGGTTGTACTATGTGATATTTAAAATAGTGCACAGAACAGCGGATACAGTTACGAACGATATATATAGATGATAATAATAATATTGTAAAATCACTCACCGGAATCTCACACCTGAAGCTGGCTGGACGACGCCGACCAAAACTGTGACCATTGTAGCACTCAAATCACTTGCACTAGTTATATTGTTACTTTAAACACACTGCACAAACTATTGTCCACTAAACAATTTAAGGAAACAAACGATAGATGATAATAATATTGTAATATCACTCACAGAAAACTTGCACCTGAAGCTGGCTGGATGACGCCGAGAACAATAATGACCAGTGTAGCACTCAAAATCACTTGCACTAGTTATAGTGACACTATACACGCATTATTCTTCACAAACTTTTCACAATACTATTTAAATTGTTTAACAACACTAGCGCAGCAACGGAGCACACGTCTTGCTCTTTCAAGAGCTCACGATAAACTGAAGTAATAGTCCAGCAAGATGGCATAAGATAACTGTAACTACCCTCGACTAGATAATATTTTTTATAAAATCAACAACAATTATATTATGCCAACGAAAACTACTGTTTTTTTTAATTTGTATGTTTATATAAATGGCCTGATAAAATGGGCGTATTCTAGGTTAAAAAATATATGTGTTAGATTTAAAAACGTTCACTGTGAACGATAAAATTGTCATCGAAAAGCAAATATTGCCGACCTTTCCCAACCACATTACATATTTTGAACTTTAAAGAAATACAATACTTATGATATTACATTATCGAAATAATGTGAAGTTGAATTATGTGATATGTTTTGGAAGACACGTATATCGTGACTCGCATTTAACCTGTAATTCAAACACTCGAGTACCCGTCAGCTAACATTATTTAACAGTTGGTCAAGATGCGGCTTCCTATTCAATTGCAATAGGTTATTTTAACACGCAATGACTGCATTCAATTGTTCTTAACCTCATTACCCAATGTCGATTATGTGATGATTTAATATTGTTTGTTTATTTATCACGATTTCTCGACTTTTATTCTTTGAGGAAGCGACCATGCATCGACAAATGACAAACGTCTTTGTATGCGGAAACTCATTTATGGTAACCACATAAGCTTCAAACACAATATACTTTAGCTATAATAACTATTCAGTAAAAAAAAACTGATGATAAGGTGTTTCAAGTATTTATCATTTTCAATTTGATAGTGAAATCAACAGCAAATTGAATTAAAAATGTTGTATGCTTAAGGGTCAGGTCAAAACTACTCGAATTCGATGAGAATGCATGAAGAGATGAAAGCGTTTTTTTCCCATAAATGTCGAGACGAGCAGGCCGTTCGCCTGATGGTATGTGATATGACAGCTTTTGAACAGTAGCAAAACCAACCAAACCGAACGAGAACTTGAATTACTAAGCAAGGCTTGGCATTTCACTGCGCTCGCTAACACTGGCATGACATGTGAAGTCTCAATACATACATATTTCCAGTAGTTACTCTGGCTACAATGTCCTTCAAACCGAAACACAACAGTGCAGTTACACTGCTGTTTGGCGGGAGAAATAGAGATTGCGGTGTTACTTACCCAGGCAGTCTTTCACATAGGATAGACCTATCACTAGTTAAACCATAAAGCAAAAGTAATATGTTAGGATCGAGCAAACTGGCAATCTACATACATATAGTCTCTGCCTACCCCTATGGGATGCAGGCGTGATGATTATGTATGATCACTCTACTCTTACAACTTATTATGGACGTTAAATAAATAATAAGAAAAGTATATCATACAATATTGGCCCTTGCTGAGTACGATCTACCTCTATGAAGTGGAAAATTAGGGCACATCTCACGGCTCACCATTTAGGCTCAGTGTGTGTAGCAAAAGGGAAGCGGAAGATGTATTTGTATATATTGTATATAGGTAATTACACCAAGATTGTGTTTTCCTTTCGTAGCAGGTCACATTATACATATTAATTGAAGGATATGAATCATCGTGACTTCCTGGGACGGACTTAGAGCATTGTGGAAAAAGCAACGCAACAATATGATGATTGATGAGTTATGGAAACGTAAATCTTAAAACTATTTAATGTAAAATTTAATATTGAACAAATATTATGATTACCTATACCAACTATCATGACGATACGGCTACAGATTTAAAATGAATTGATTAATTAGAGCGAGTCATATAAATGATATATGGTAAATACTGGAAGTATGTTTCTCATATGTGAGAGGCCGCCTGGGTAGGAATCACCGCAATGACTATTACTCCCACCAAACAGCAGTATAAATGCACTGTTATGTTCCGGTTTGAAGGACATTGAGACTTAACATCGTTTTAGGATGGCGAGCGCAGTGGAATGTCAAGCATTGCTTTGTAATTCACGGTGTTTGGTTTTGCTACTGTCCATGAACGGTCGTGTCGCTTACTATGTGGCGAATGGCATGGTCGTCTCGTATTTCATAGCAATAAAAAAATAAAAATCTATTATAAGCTGTGGAGAAAATTGATCGTGCAAGTAACAAGTTGGTATCAACAGCATTATTTTTACTATTATTGCCTCGACGAGTGAGAGTAGAAAGGCGATTAACTCGGCGTCTTACTTTTGCCGGCTCTTAAGTTTAAGGTCATCGTGAAACCGGTTTTAATAATTTCACTTTCTGCTGTGATTATTTACAACGTCTCGGCATGTCTTATGTTCTGTGTCTTGATTGTTTCACTATGACAAGATGTTTTTATATATTTACAAATGACTGGAATAATATGTCTTCACGAGTATAAAATATTTTGTCTTATTTGTTAAAAAATAAATAAATAAAAATAAAATAAAATAATAAACATAAACTTTCCATTGAAATGAAATGAAATACGAAATTAAACAGAATTAAATTCAAATTGTTAATCAAATAACACTATTAGATTACACTATTAGATACACAATATTAGATTTAAAATAGTCAAATATTATACTAATAACTGAAGTAAGTAATTTACCTTTAATAAAATATTTATTTTTATGATAAATATTATAAAGCTGCAGAGTTTGTTTGTTTGTTTGTTTGTTTGTTTGAACGCGCTAATCTCTGGAACTACTGGTCCGATTTGAATGATTCTTTCAGTGTTGGGTAGTCCATTTATCGAAGAAGGCTATATCATCACGCTACGACCTATAGGAGGAAAGCAGTAGTGATATTGCTAGCAAATACGAGGAAATTTTGTTCGTTTTTCGTGGTCCCATTGCTTGATATTCTAAACTGATAGTCAGAATTAAACATTTTGACCGCCATTTTAAAACGTGTATGCACCCGGGCGGAGCCGGGCCCAACCGCTAGTTTTTATGATAAATTGATCAGTTTTGTTTTTTCTATTTATGTTTAAAAAGCAACTTGTTGTAACTTAAATGTTTTACAGTGCTTTGACTCGATCTTTCCATGATTGCTGTTGGTAACTCAGTACATTCTAAATGTTTACGTATGATAAAGTTATAATAATGTTGGATAATGGCCAGTTTCAACATTATTGATGACATCAGGAAGTAGAACACTGTAATTAAGTGCATTGCGCGTGCGCATGCAAAACTACGGACGAATGCAAAATGTATTATAAATCTTTTGAAATATTTAAAAAAATATGGTGTTAGACTAGAGTTTTTAATTCATAGGCACAGAATACTTTGTTATATATTTCATGGTCAACAATAATAACTTAAAATTCTCTTGGAGACAGGATGTCTACAATAAATCTTGTAGCGTCTTATTCGCGATGCAAAGAATTCCAGTACAATGGTTTGACAAGACAGTGTTTCATGAAGGCGAGTCTGAGTTATCTAAATATCATGTGTTTAGACTGGTGTGTGTAAACGTAACATAGCATTATAAAATAACAAGGTAGAGGAGTCCAAGAGGGGTGCAGTAAGATTTTACAAAAACCCGGCACTCGCCAAACAGCCGCCAAACAAAAGTTTTACGGTTTTGTTTGGCACTATTGTGTTTCAGTTAGAAGAACATTGTAGCCAGAGTAACTACTGTACATATAGAGACTTAACTTCTTAGGTCTCAGGATGTCGAGCGCAGTGGAATGCCAAGCATTGCTTTGTAATTCATGGTGTTATTTCTTTTAGCTACTGTCTAAGAGCGGTCATATAACTTACCATTAGGCGAATGCCCTGCTCGTCTCGTCGTTCAATGGAATTGAAAAAACTCTCCATTAAAATATCCAACAGAAATATTTAGGGCGTGATTGTTTCGAATCACATCCTATTTGTTACGCTTGGTACTACTCGTTCGAATTCGTCTAGACTCTAGACGAACGTTCAATCACGCAACCATTTCGTAACTTTCAGTGCCTCTTTTCGAGTATTTTTTGCAGTCTACTTTTATCCCATTAATACGGAAGTAACATTTTGACTAAATTATAGTTATATCATCGAAAGTAACATGTATTTATTCGGGTTACTAACAGAACCAAGCAATATGATCATTCAGGTCACGATGTGACTAAAACCGGTCGTTACTAGACCGCATTTGCACTTGTGTCAAATGCATTTTAGTACCATTAAGACTTTTACAGCTACACTGGACGTTTCGGTGGTAGCCGCCTAGGCCGAATCACACATCACAAAAAAATACACGTGATGTTTTTAGTTTTTTCTACTTAGTTAAATGTTTGTTTTTGTTATTTATTAATTACGGTTCAACCCAATATACGAAGGTTTACCTTTGAATTTATTTGGCACAGATATACTCTCTACTCTATATACTCTCTTCTTTTCCTTTTCTCGTATCCATCCAAAGGTTGTCTGTAAGATATCGCCTAGAGCGATAAGACCGCCTTCTGTACTTTTTATTATTTGTAATATCATTAAATGTTTTTACTCTTTATGTGCAGTTAAAAATAAATAATAATAATATATTTAAGTCACAGCTGTAAATCGTTCTGACATGGTGGCATCATTTCACGATCCATTTAATTTAATATCAAACACCACTTAGATGACTGACCCACTACTTGGCACAGCACTGATCTGTAATCTAATGTACGGTTGAGAGACATTAGGCTATATAGATAAACATGATATTCCTAAATATATTAAACTGAAAAGAAAAATTGTATATGATTGCAGGAGAGCGTATGGACGTGGTAGTTCGCATGGCGCAGAGCAGTGGGGGGTACTGGGTGCGAGTCCGCGGCGCCGGCGCCTGCGCAGGACTCAACACTAACGCCATGCTGATATACTCCGGGTTCAACTACACTTCCATGTTAGAGAGCCAGGTAAACTCCATGTCATAGGTATAGACGACAGGCAATGTTTATTTTGTTAGTTATGTTAAATGTAATATAACATTTATGTTTTTTTAATAGTCTATAATGTGTCCCAAAGCTGGGCAAAGGCCTCTACTTTGTATTTTACGAAATGTTATTATTTGCTACTAGTGATTGAAATAGTCTTTTTCTAAAAATTAAATAGCGAAAGGTTTACATTTAATTGCAGTTATTGGTACCTACTGAAGATATTTGGTTCAATATAATTGACGAATTAAAAAAATATTTATCTTTTCCAGAATGATCCAAGTCAATATAAAGACACCAGCACGGAAGTAGTTTTAAACGGACAATCACTGGAATCAATGAAAGACGCCACACATAAGCCTGACGCTAAATTAGTTTATTTATCAATTGATAGAACTGCGGTCAATACCAAAGAAAACGACTTTAGGTATATCAGTGATGCGATCCCGAAGAAACCTTATTATCCGGCACCTCTAGGTAAGTATATTTTGAGTATTTATTGAATATAATTGATATTTGGCATTTTATTCATGTATGATAGCAATCACTGAGGATCGTAAAAACTTTCGAGATTGTAGATACTTTGCTGCAAAAAAAATAAAAATGTATACGCCTTTCTAATAAAGTGAACAACGACTGTATCCAATTTTTCAACAACCATTTACTACAGCCACAATAAGTTAGTTTATAAAAAAGTAGCAAAGTGTTCGAACTTCGTATTGCTATAATATTTTACAACCTACAGATATTCGTCAATATGTGTGTTTGTCAGTATGGGTGTTTATGTACATATGTGGAAATTCTGTTTAAAACCATACTATGCACGAAGCAATCTAACTACCGTACTCATTATATTACTATTGATATTCAATGTTAATTAAATCGTTACTTTGTGTAGATTTTAAGAAGATACTCTACACTAAAAATGCTTCATTTACATTAAACGTTGCTGAGTGCGGCCGTGAGTGTTGAGCTTTGCAAAAAAAAACATTTGATGATTGAAATAAATGTTGAATCTCGTACATTACTACTATTGACAGTCTCCGTGGTGCAGTTATTTAGACGCCGTCTGTCAAACGTGAGGCCGCGGGTTCGATCCCTGCACCGAGACAAGTATTTATGTGATCTACAGTTATTTGTTTCGGGTCTGGGTGTTTGTGAGACCGAAAATTCTCTCGTAGTTCCTGTTACCAACGACACAAGACTCGATATAATTGCGGGGTCAGGACTATGTATGTGATTGTTGAGTGTATTTATTATTTTATTATTAGTTGCGAATTTTATTCCAGCATTACGAGAGAATGGAGTTGTTCAAATCAACGGCAAGAGTTTTCTCTATCCTAATGCGCCTATACTTCTGCAACCGGGAGATTTGAAACCTGATATGATTTGCAATGTGGGTGAAGAGAGCAGTAATATCGAACCGCAATGCATACAAGTGTTAAATGCTGTTCAAGGAGAAACGTTAGAATTGGCTCTTGTTAATGAAGGTAAGGAATATTTGGGGTTAAATTCTGACGGCTGTATTCATAGAAAGTTTTAAAAACCCATTTTAATTATCAAAATTTTCGTTTTTTTCGTTCAAACTGAATTCAAAAGTCGCTCGACAGGAAAAATACATTCCATAACTGAAATAGGTATGTTTAGTAATGTTGCATATAATAGTGCCATAATGATAAATAACTATAACATCAACAATGTCTCTTTATCAATACAAATCTTTAACCATCAATTATTCATTTCAAAGATTCATAGGGAGGATTAAATAATTCAATTATCTATTATTTTATAAATATTTGAAGTTTTTTGGCACTTGGTTTTTTTATTGCAATGGATGGCGAAACGAGCATGCCATTTGCTTGATGATAAGCAAAACGACCGCTCATGGACAGTCGCAAAACCAAACACCACCATTAATTTACAAAGCAATGCTTACGATTCAACTCGCGCTCGCCATCCTGAGACATGAGATGTCAAGTCTCAATATCAACAACAACAGCAATGCGCAAGCTTTGCATGCTAACTCTAGGATAAAAATAGTGCCAAAACGATTATATTAAGAATACGTTAATACTGATAGTAATATTTTTGAGAATGTTGATGTATAGATGAAATAATATTATATGTATGATGTACGAGAAGTCTCAAGCACATGTTGTAAATCATTCGATAATTTCAGGATTCGGTAGCAACGACTCGTATACCTTTCATATGCACGGATATAACATGCAAGTGGTTTCCACTTGGCGACACACCCACAACCATCCTATATCAAAGGAAGAATTTATGCAGATGGACGAAGAAGGAAAAATTACCAGGTATAAATAGAACGCCATTTATTTTATGATATTTGTGGACGTTGAAATCCTGGGACAATGTGCATAGACCTGACAGGACGGGTATCAACCGGCGACTGATGTTTATATCACGTTATTCGATTTATATATTTGTTATAGTGCTTCTTCACAATGTCAGGATTAGTGCAAGCAATGGATACTCGGACCAGCGAACTGCTTAGTGTGGGATACATAAGGATACTTATATTATTGCAATAGTTTCTTGAAAGAAAAGACACAAAACCATTCCTACAGTAGTGAAATTGGGTACAATGATGGGTAGTACTAATTTGTATTTTATATTTTCCAGGAATCTTCAAAATCCTGTCATCAAGGATACAATTATAGTACCAAACAAAGGCTTCACTATTGTCCGAATCACACCCGATAGAGGAGGCAGTTGGATGCTAGAATGCAGATCCTGTGGTCTATCCTCTTTGCCTGCAGCTATCATAGTCCAAGTTCCTCTGACCTTACCCAAATCTGTATTAGACTCTTTGCATAAATGTGGTAGCTACAGGCCCCCAGATGTTTTACTCAACTGATTTGTTAAAAGACTGAAGTAACTAGAGTAATTCTAAGTTGTTATTTAGACACGTAATGTCGTAATAATAATGTTTTTAATGTTGTGGGTGCAGCAAAACGATTGAATTTAAAGTCAATAATAATTATTTTTGTTTATCTACATAAATAATGTGTTTTTAGAAAGTTCTAATTGAGCAACGAGTGTTTTAATAGCAGGTTAAAGAATTGATGAAGTTGTTCCTTAATGTTATCGAATGTTTTGGTTTAAAATCAATTTAGAGATCTACTGTAGTGATAGTTTTGCTACATTACAAGTCATAATTGTGACGCCGAGGATCTAAAATCGGATTATTTGTTAATAAGTATTAAGTTTATTACATAATGTTTAGTTTAACTATTTATTAAATAAAACCTTAAAATCTGATATGCTACATTATTTCTAATCGTAAATATGTTTATAAATGAAGTCTGTATAAGAAGATACATTAGTGTAGACTGTTGGAGCCCCTTCTGCTCCACATGGAGATATGCCCCAAGACACAATGCCTATCACAACTGGAATCTTATTGCCGACTACATTAAAGTTTATAATTTTCGTGGGTTTCTTAGTGGTACTGCTTGATTCAGCGTAAAGATAATCGTCTTCTTCATAATCGTTGTTGTCAATGTCATTGCTTGCTGGTCGTTCTTCTTGGTAAGTGGAGGACATGTACTGTATGAGAGGGCCTCCAGAATCACCTGAACAAGCAGCTATGCCGCCGGTCAGAGGTCCTGTGCATAGATGGGCTTCTCTATCTAAGGGATTTTCCTCATCATCCTCTAATAGTTCATCGAGGGCTTTCAAACATTCTGAAACGGTTTAAGAATAGGTTTTATTTTCATGAATGATTGAGTCTTGACATGAAATGATTATGTATTATTTTGTATCATAGACTCAATTACTCCACCTATCATTTATTTAAGGCTGTGTTATTTATTTTATTTATAATATGGTCTTAAAGCATACAATAAGATATTTATGAAAGAGTAGAGAAATATCAGAATAATATATTTTTTTAAATAGACTGATAAAACAACTTTACCATCATATGGGAGATATGTGACTTGGACTTCTTGCAAGCTGTTAGGCAGGCTAGGTATAAATGAACTTGTTTTCAGAAGACCCCATCCTGCTAACGTTAAGTATTGCAAGCGTAGGTGCTTTTCGGTTGGCAGGTTAATCGGCTGGACTTCTTTCGTGAATTCGAATGGTGTTTGTGCCCGAATCATAGCTAAGTCGTAGGGTCCGATACCTCTGCAAATAGTTAAAACATGTATCTTAAGGCTATTGATTATTTGATTGAAGATTGATAGTATAAAAATAAGGTGAATAGTAGCGCGCGTCTAGTGACATCTACTTTTGAATATTTTGGTTAGAAACAATTTCTTCAAGATTCATAATATTTGTTATGTCTTATCGAAAACATGTGTGATCATGGCCTGATGTTTTTGATTACCTACCCTTCGTACAATGGATGTGGTATTTGCTTGCGGATGTTACTAATTTGTGCTGTGGGACCCAAATTTTCTACGTCGTCTGTTCCGGCTATCAAATCTATTGGAAGCCATCGTAAGTACCACGGCTGGTCTATGCAGTGCGCTGCAGACAGTACCTAGAATTCGAGCAATTTTTATATTTCCTGGACAAAAAATCCAGCTCAAGTATCAGTGAACGTAGGGTTTTTCTGTTTTATGAATATTTATATCCATAAAACTAACAACGGTCTCCACGGTCTTATGGACACCATTGTAAGTTCTGTAAAATAATTGTCGCTCTAAAGCTACAAAAGTGTTATGTATAATTTCTTTCGGGAATTCATTTAATGGAATTCCTTTTTCGGGAATCCAACCTGCGGCCTCTCGTTTCATAACCGTATACCCGAATACGCCACGGGGGCTGAGAATTTTAAAATCACTTAAAAGCGCTTCTTAGCGGTTGGCAGGTCAAGAACTTTTATTTCCTTACAAAAATATCTTGGTTAGGTTATATTTACCCAGTTCTCATTGAGGAGCGCTCCACCACACATATGGAACCTATACCATAGTATTCTGTATTGTAAAGACACCAAGTAAGGGTGGCTGTGTGGCTCCGCTGCAGTACCACCTACTATTCGAGGTTTCTTCTTTAATGGATTTGAGGGTGCTGAAATGAGATTTCTTTTATTACATTGATTGGCGAGACGAGCATGCTATTCGTCTGATGGTAACGTTATGACCGCTCATGGACGGTAGCAAAATCAAACCAAACCATGAATTACAAAGCAATGCTTGGTATTCCACTGCGCTCGAAATCCTCATACATAAGATGTTAAGTCTATGCCCAATATTTACTCTGGCTACAATGCCTTTGAAATTGGAACAAGAAAGTGCATTACACTACTTGTTTGCTTATGGATGAAATGCCGATGCTAGTACTGGTTAAGCAATTATTGTATAAAGAAGCTATTTTATATTATTAATAAATAGTCCCTTCACGAATTCCATATTGTCAATACCTATTTATATGAAGATATGTAAAATAGTAGTTGGTAGTATATTTTGGAATATGGTCAATAAATGCATACGATTAAGGCTCCATAATAACTATGGCGAAAGGTTTTCGGCTAGCAATTGACCTTATTATGATGTTATAATTAAGACTAGCACATATGAGGCTTAAAGACCATTCATTACCTACTTCCTACATTTGTGTCCAAAGGTTCTATATACTATATAGATAAACACTACCTTACCTGCCCATATAGCACAGCAATACACAAAAATAAGGAGTAAATTCACGCAGAAGTTCATGGCAACATACATGAGTAGCTGCAATGTGGCATTGTCATTATATAACATTCACAGAGAAGAAGAATTCCATGTGCACATTACTACAGAAGTACCGAACATTTAATCTCATACTTCTTGCAATAAAACAAATGTAACATGCAAGATTAACATTCATTTATTTTTATCCAATAAGCAAGGGTACTCGTATAAAACAATTTCATCTTAAGGTGGCTATTGTGACAAATATTTTATAAGCCATCCAGAACTAATTATATTAATACACACATGACTCTGAAAAGGCAGAGGTGTGCCCTGATTCGAACCCGCGACTACCGTGAACATGTTGGCAGCTGCGTAGGATCCGTTTACCAATACACTTGTGTATTGATAGTAAATCACCGCGCATTGTAATGGCGAAGGAAAATATTATGAGGAAACCTGCATACCATAGCGTTGTGTATGAATTTCTATGGTATGTAAAGTCCGCCAACCCGCACTAGGCCTATATGGCTAGGACTACGAGTATATGGATTAACCATTCTTAATCATACTCTCGATTGTGGAGGAGGCCTTTGCCCTGCAGTGCGACATATATGGCCTGATTCAGTACAGTACAGTACAGTACACAATAATTTCAGCATGTGACTAAGAGTAAATGCAACTGGGTAATCTTGGGTCCTTCCACCGTAGTATGAATCGGCATCTTTGCAGGCCGGCATAATTGTACCAAATTGCATGGGGCCGTCATCTGATGCCATTCGGACGGCATTTGCGCTTACCATCAGAAGCAGTGCAGTCATTATGCCGCACCAGTATAAAAAAGACCTAGGAATTGGTGATCACCTCAGAAAAGTTTGTATGTTGATGATTATGCCGTCCCATTTTTTTTGTAGTTTATTTAGCTGGTTATAGTTCTCTTTGCTTTGTATACCTTTGTGTATAATTAGCATAATAATTTTAAGTTTATGACGACTTTTAAGTACTTAGGTAAAATCAGTTTTTGAAAGCAGAAATATGTTGCTTACCTTCAAAGTTGTATGAAATATTACTTGTCTGACTTGTGTTCGAAGGCGTGTACCAAACAGGTGACCACATCTTTTTTATCCACATATTTAAGTGTCAATTGTTGGTGACACATGTTAATTGCTTATTATGCTCTGCATTCAAAACTGCGCCTCAAAAACTATACGGGTTATTAAAATATTAGGGCAGGGACAAATATGTGATTTACTGTTGTTTACATTCGCATTCTGCCCTTAATGACGCACAATGATTTTGGTTAATTTTATAATTTTTATCTTATAATGGTAAGTATTAGTGAATGGTAAACCTGAAGAAATATTCTGCTTTATATAAGAATTATGAAGTCAAGGAAATCTATTTAATCCTTCCCTTCTTTTGCATTTCTCAATTCTCATGACACTTTCACTGTATCCGCCTGCAGTGGAGAATATTAGAAACTTAGCAATTCTGTATTAATTATGCAGGTATACAAAACATAATTATTCATTCGAAATAAATTACTTTTCGGTATCTTTTGCTGGCACTTAAGACGGGAGTAATTGGTTAGAAAAACTTCAGAAGAGTTATTTTCAACAGTTTATTTTTTTATAAAATGACTACGCTTTCTACGTAATGAAAAAATAAAAAATAGATATAACATAATTTAAACGAAAAGAAGTATGATAATTGAAGGGCATTCCAATTTTCAAGCCCACCACAGATGTATATTTTTAGACAAAATATTACCCTGTGTCAAAATTTAAGATATAAATTAGAACTGCATTTTCACATAACATTTTACAACTATTTTTTGACTTTTTATTTTTTTTACATCTGGCCTTTTCATCCAGAAATAACAAAAGCATATTAAATATTACAATCATACATAAAGCAACTAAAACAAAACAATAAATAAATGCAAATGTATTTATGTGAAAATTTCAGTTCTAAAAGTTCATTTCTCCTGCCACAAAAGAGTGAACACGAATTTTGAGGATAACAGTATACTCATTATCGATGACGACACATCTAATTATGCAATTACAAGCGTGGCGGAAGAACTAAGTACCGTAACTTACATTACGGCCTCAAGTTTCATAAGATCGCGTACGAAACTTGAATGTTAAATTTAATTAAAATAAAATAGCACCATTTTCCGATACACCGAGCGATCACGAAGGTAATGCATGACCGCGTGCCATTTACGATACAGTTATAAGCATGCGGGTGGTCTTTTATCTCTGACAGAGTCAAGACTTCACGTCGGAACATAATCAACCAACCACACGCTCAATTCTAGATATTACGCAATTTTTAATGAACATTTGCACTTAGCCCATTATAATATTTCACTCTATGCTACGGCATGCTCAATACTTAATTTTCTACTAACCATTACGGTAGAATTAAATCTAATTTTATGTACAAAACTACAAAACGAATAACAAAAATAAATCATTCATCTAAATCATACAGAAGTCTTACATACGAAACGCTCGATATTTGTTCAATGAATATTTGCCGCTCATTGATATCGACAGGAACGGACACAGTCCCTCTCATAAATATTTGGTAATATTGATTAAAATTACTTTGGTCTTTTAACTTGACATGAGTGATTTGATTCAAACAGCACCTTAACATAACATTATTTACACGACAACCTCGAAGATATATGTGTTTATTCGTACGTTGCATTTTACAACTGAATTAAATATGGCATAACGTGTTGCTAGTTTTCGAGTTTCACTCATTATTCACAGGCTCTCACAAGTCATAAGGCAGACATATCGACGTTTCCCAAGTATAATCATTATTAGCGTTTACGACGTGGTGTTCGCGTGACGTGCGCTTTATGCACTTCGCGATTTAAATACGTATTGATTTCAACGAACATTATCGATAGCCGAAGATGATTAACTTTATAAACGATCGGAAATATAGATTTCAAATTTAGTTGCAGGCAACAATATAGTTCTATTTTCAAAATTTATTCAAAATGTATTCTCCTTTAAATAACGTTTATCATAGAATCTCGTGTTTTTAAAAGAGGATCCTATACTCGTAAATTTTTACTCAGGAACCGTCGAGATGATTCGAATGCATTTACTTTGTAATGTATCAGTGTATCGGATAGAACGGTGGCGTGATAGACGGCAGATGGTGGCCACAGCGAGGGAAATTCGGCGGCACGGGGGGTAGGTCGTGTTGCGTGCCTATGTGGAGGATCAGGTTCATCCCAATCACTATGTGGTAGATGAAGTGGCAATGGAACAACCAGTAACCTGAAATATCAGATATTTATTAGTTTGCAATGTGTTACGAAATCAAATTAATGCAGATGTTTGTTTTTGCGCATGCAATTTAAATGTGTGTTAATCAATATATGAATAATTTAAGTTCATTAGCATTCGATATTAAATGCATATTTAACCTTAGCACATCGCACATTTGAATATGTAAAATATCCAAATTTACTAATTCCTTAAAAGATCTCATTTTTATGAAATTTAACATCTAATTGTGCAATAAAATATTTAGTATTATTTCGTCGCATGTTTATGTACCTGGATTGTCAGCCTTGAGTCTCAGTACGACGTATCCGTTGTTGGGAACAGCGAGAGTGTCCTTGAATGGAGGCAGGTTGTACTGCCTGTGCAGCAGACCCTTCCTATCCAGATCAAGAGCGTGTTTCAGATTAATCTTCTTAATGTTCTTGTCCGGCGACCGGCCCATACCGATGACGTTGTAAGGCGTGCCGTGGAGATGGAATGGATGTGACAGATTCGGTGATTGTACTGTAAAATTAAATAAAACAAGTTTATCAACCTTCAAAATATTGACCACAATAATCTAATGGTGCATTTACACGATAGCTGAGGCTGGGCCAACATGTACCAACTTCAAGTTATCAACGAAGAAATGCCAAGGCCAGCCGAACCAAACACACCGTTTACACGCTTGCGTTGGTGGAGGCTGGCCGAGATTAGTCAAGCGTGTCAATTACTATAGTCGACAATGTGAAAAGGGGTCTGGTAACAAATCATCGTGGTAATTCCAATCGTATTATAAAAGCGATTGCCTATAAGCCATGCAAAATATGTAAATACATTTTAGGTCTCAATCTGAGTGAGTCCGATGACTCTTGAAATAGACATTAGTCTCAATAAAAGAGATCCATCCTTACCTTCATCAACGAGCACGATTTCGACAATAGAGTTTAGGGGAACGTCGATCATGTGTGTGCAGCGGCAGTCGACGGGACAGTCGGGAGGCCTGTTGTCTCCGTTGCAGAAGAGGTCTGGGGACAGCTCGTGCATCTGCGACAGCGGAGGCGCGGGCGGCGCGCGGTACGATATCTCATCCACCAAGCTGATCACATGGTCTCCGCCCGGCGCCACTGAAAAACAAAATATCAGATTAGATTCGTAAATTCTGAGTAGTAAGAACTGACACAATGTCAATTTCTTTGCTACATTTAATTTAGGTGCATCATTAAGGATCACAGAATGAGTATTATATTTAGAAAAACATGCTTTTTAGCGACTTTGAAAGAGGTAGTTCTTGTCAGGAAAATATTTTGAATAAAATGTCGTCTTACAAATATTAGGAACAAAGTGGTTTTCTAGCTGTACAATTATTCTACAATAATAATTTTGTGATTAAGACTATCGATTTAAAAGCATTAAAGTTTTAATATTTAATGTTAGGTACATACCTAAAAAGTTTCTGTAGGTATTTTCTTTGAAGAGGTCCTTCGGCTTATAGAAGTGGAAGCGGAATGGCAAGAATATTTTGACGTCGGGCCTCTCCTGCAGTATGGCTTTGTCCACGGGTTTCGCTGATTTCAAGTTACTCACGCATACGGCATCATTTCTCTTTACGTTACACAATGCGTCCAACGGGTTCAGTACCTACATTATAAAATTCATCAAAAAATATTCTAATTGGAGGTTAGGCACATGTAAAGCATACTTTATCACATTTAATGGATCTAGTCAAATATTTACAAGCAATTAAAAATCAGTAGAAAATTATTAAAATGTACAACCTTCTTTCATTGGTGCAGCCAGTCGCCTCTAAAGTTTATTGTCGCTATTCGTTTCCCTTCAACGAATCCAACTAAGTTCCACTAGCTAAAATACATACTCAACTATGTGCTGTAGTATAAATATTTACACAAATATATACACCCGTGCCAGAAATAAATAAGCATTAACAAAAGGTAAGATCAAAAGTCATTTTGTTTTTCATATATTTTATTGAATTGTATAAAAATTTATACACTTATAATAACATAATAAAATGTTATACTTTGCTTTTATCGTTTTGCAATACATGATTGTTTTGATGCATGATTTCGTTGTTCGCTGGTTGCTCCAACATTACAGACTAGGCATGGCCGATAGGTTTTGTACAATTTGTGTAGTTGTGTTTTGGATGAATCACACATTGTTCTCTAATAGCAATAGTACTAAATACAATGTTCTTAATATAATGGTAACGAGTGTGGTAACCAGTAAGTACGTCTACTTCTACAAAGGTTCTAGTTATATACAGTCTTTATTTCTTTATGGATGTGTGACAGACTTCTCGAGCTACATTGATGTGTATATACATAGTGATGCAGTTATTTACACATTTCGTTAGACATCTGTATCGCATGCTATTGGATGGAAATTGGTCCAATAATTACAATTCTAAAGCAAGTATATCTAGTTACGTAAATTTTAAATATATACAAGTAATAAATATCAATCATGAAAATATAATGGCAAGTTGTTAGTTACAGGACGAACAAGACAATATTACGTTAAAAACATATGATTTACCAGCCTCGAAGAACATATTGTAGGCGATATTATTATTAATTACGTAAATATCACCGAATATGGCATAAAAATTGAAATCAACACGTAATAACAGTGTATCACCGTTTAAATAAAATCACAAACCATCATAAACTCCCGTAGAATCATTCTAATACAAAATAAACACAAACGGCGGAATCGAGCACTTCGAATCCGCCGGACACATCACACAAAACAAACATAAATTTACACTTAGTTAACATTATTAAATCAACTGCGATGTACTTATCTTTGCACATAGTAATTGGGAAACGGTGTAGGAACAGTTTAGTGGAGCGAGATGGGGGGTAAGTGGTCGCCACAGGTGGGGAAGCCGGGGGGGACGGGCGGCAGGTCGGCCTGCGTGCCTACTTGCAGCACCAGGCTCATGCCGATCACGATGTGGAACAGGAAGTGGCAGTGGAGCAGCCAGAAGCCAGGGTTGGTCGCTCGGAAACGTAAAATCACGTAGCCGTTGTTGGGAACAGCGATGGTGTCTTTCGCCGGGGGCAGATCTCCTTGCTTTAGGTGACGTTCAAGCAAACCTCTTCTGTCGAGGTCGAGAGCGTGCTTCAAGTTAATCTTTTTAACGTTCTGGTCGGGCGAGCGGCCGATACCGATCACGTTGTAAGCGTATCCGTGCAAGTGGAACGGGTGAGATAAGTTCGTTATTTGTACTGGAAAGTGAAAAGCATACGATCAGCGATTTGCATTCTTATTATGAATAGTTGCAACATATTATGAAAATTACCGTCATACTCTTATTCGTGGAGGAGAAGGTCCTATACTATAAGGTACTATTCTCCTACTACCTCGAAAACATTCATGTAGCACTTACGTCCCAATATAGAAACATCATATTCTTAAAATGAGGCGTACCACTAAATATCAATCTGGGAATCGAACCCGTGCATTCAGGAGTCTAACTCATACTCTGACTAGTCTGCTGAGGTAATACAAACGTTACTAGGAATTTGATTTTACAATGATTACACAGGAAAAGATTCGTAGCGATGATCGCAACCGTAATTAGCCTATTACTGTGTTTTATGATTTTACACGGATAATTGACAGCTAATAAATCGCAGTTTCCCTCAATGCGAATATAGAAAGTGCTAATAAACTCTTACGTAGGTAATGCAACTAAGTAAATACTAGGTATTTGATAAATATTTGTTTTAAAGAGTGCAATAGTTACGTACCTTCATCTACCAACACCATTTCGACGACAGCGTTAAGCGGTATATCGACTTTGTGAGTGCACATGCAGTTTTGTCCACACTTGGCGGGCCTGTTATCGCCGTTACAGAACTGGTCGGGGTTGATGTCGTCGTACTGACTGAGCAGGGGCGCGGGCGGCGACATGTATGAGATTTCGTCTATCAAACTGATCACGTGATCACCTCCAGGGGCAACTGTTGAAATCACACGCAATTTTATATACAATCCACCCTCACTACAAGCGAAAATTACAAATGCGGAGAAACCTTACCTAAATATCTGTTATAGGTGTTCGGCTGGAACAGTGTCTCGGGAGCGTAGACGAAGAAACGGAAAGGCAAGAAGATTTTAATATCGGGCCTCTCTTGTAGGATGGCTGGGTCAATGTGGCGGGCGTTTTTCAGCTGGCTGACGCAAATCGCGTCGTTCCTTGATATATTACATCTTGCGTCCAAAGGATTCATAACCTGAATAGTTAGTGAGGAGAAAGGTTCGTGCAGTTACTAATATACGTGCAATATACACCGCTAACATCTACTGTTCTAATCCACTACTCATAGATAACTATTTTCTTATACTATGCCTTTGTTCATGAGTTCTAAATATTGGACAGTATGTTACATGTAGTGTAGTTATAGGCACTACGAGTATATACACAAAACAAGTCGGTGGCAGCTATGAAATTAGGCTGTACAGATATGGCTAAATTTATCAACGGCTATAATTTAATTTTTAATTTATTCGCCGCTGCGAAATTTGTTTTCCATCAAGCCGATACTAGCATTTAAGTTTGAGCAACCGTTTTCTTAGCTGACAGTTTGGTTAAGTTTAATCGAGGCTGTCGTGTCGGCACTAAGAATCCAGTATGCAATATCCGCAGTTTAATAACTCAGCTGGTATCGGCGCTCGGGTCGTACATTCTATACAACTTTTAACAGAGGACACTGAGCGGAAATCCTGCGCCATTAAGGTAACATCCGTATGTCCTGTTCGTATTGTGCAATCATATCAATGATACAGTTTTGTTGGGAAATGTCATGTAGAGTTATGTTTCTATTATGACCGCACGCTCCCCACCGCAACACACCTCTCAAACTCGATAGTGGCGAATTCGTTGCTTTTTAGTTCGTTCCAAGTAAATTACATTTGAGTGTGTTTTATGCGTGTCTGTTCATCTTCGCGGCGTGTCCTTCACCTATATCTACTACTGTAATTGAATAGTTTCTACCATCACTTTTATTACAACCCATTTTGCACTTCAGGATTGAATTACTATCAAAATATCACACCACTTATAGTCTACATTTTTGATCATAAAATATTTACATGATCATACTACTGTTTGAACTACTTATGATACATTATTTTCAATATTTTGTGAACTCACCACTCCCTGTGGGATGCCGATGTCGTATGTGGGTGCTGGGGAGGAGGGCTGGTAGGGTCCTCGCGCGTACCGGAGGATTCCCAACTGTTGCGCCCTCTTTATACCACACTCTCCGAGGCCTCGAACCTGGATCCAGTAAGCTCCAGGGATATTGTTCGCTTCGATGACAAAATCGTATCGTTCGCCTGGAATATTAGCAGATTTTTTGTTAAATTTTGCCCATAACTTGGGTTTAATTTAAAACATACTTACATAAACTCACACCTTTTTCCCAGAAGGGGTAGACAGAGGTACTAACAGGACACCCACGTTTCGCCTTGTGTATTCCGTCCAACCATGTGATGGATGGCGACTATCACCATGTCGGGCACAAATTCCTGGCTTCGACCCGGGATTCGAACCCGAGACTCCTCCATTGGAATAGCGTTGTAGTACAACTGCGCCACCGAGGCAGTCATAATTATTTTAATTAAAAAAGTTTAATTTTCGGATAAATCATTTGGATTTAGTTAATTACTGCAAACGCGATATCTCAGAAACACGTTGGCACAAATTACGAGCAATTTAACATGTATGGATGAATACTTCAACGATGGACGGCTACAATTCTTTCCGCTGGTTATTAGCGCGATAAATAGAAAATTAATGAATGTTGTAAAATAGGAAGCACGTTCACGATATTATACAATTGTTTTCGCATGAGTGGCTGCTTTACTTGGCCGAATGCATTATTACGACATAACAAATAGGCGTGTCTTGTATAGAACTCTATTACCACGATTACTAAGACGGATAATATCAATTTTTTGCATGCCGATATGGAAATATTAATAACGTCAGTCAACGTAATCACCTAACAACGTTTCTCTATGGCGGCGTCCTTCTACACATATTTAACGCCTCAGACTATTACGATAATTGCACTTGTAGATTTCTATACGTACACAGCAACGTTACATATGAGTACAATGTATTAAAATATTTTCAACGTATATTTTAAGAATAAAATTATTTGAAATGGCACTAGCAGTGTTTCGAGGTAGCACGGTAATATTTTGATTATATATACCCAGAAATAAATTAGACGTGTTGCAATATTTTAAAACTAGCACAAACAAATATTTAAATTAGCTAAAGCAAGCAAATATAATTTAAATACACTTTTATGACTTCCTTCTCAACGTACCTGAGAACGAGATAATAGTGTTGACTTGCACGGGCTGCACCGGCTCGCCGTCTGTCGCGATCACAGTCAGGTTATGGCCTTCGATGGTTACTTGCGCGGGACACACAGACGCGAAAGCGTTGATCATTCTGAACCTGTATCTTCTTCCGGCTGTGATCGTGAACACTTCGAGCGGCGTGTTTGTCATGAAACCGGTGTTGGGATCTCTGAACTGTCCCTTTCCGTTAATCAGTACCGATTCGGGGTCCTGGCCGGTGTTGACAGCCAGACGACCGGGATATCTTTCAGCGGCATCTTCGTGAAGCCAATCGCTGATCAGCATCACGTGGGTGGTCAGATCGTAGTCGTATAGGTGACTGTTGGGGTCTTTGGATGGGGGTTGACGGACAACGATGCTGCCGTACAAACCGTCGAGCTTCTGAAGACCGGTGTGAGCGTGCCAGAAATGAGTACCTGCATTGCCTTGCCATTGGTACCTGAAGTACAAAATATTAAAATTTTAATAAAACATCATCACGAATGTTGGTATTCGTAAAAAAAAATTCATAATACAAATCTCTCTCCTAAATGCATGTTCAAATTTTACCTGAATGTATTTCCTTGTTGGATGGGGCACTGTGTGACGAACGGCACACCGTCATAGTATTGAGAGCCTCGCTGCCAAATTCCGTGCCAATGGATGGTCACTTCCATACCTTCCATGTGATTTTCAACATCGATAACTACTTTATCGTTCTCGCAGACTTGAATGGAAGGTCCGGGAAGCATTCTGTTTGCCGTGAGGATACCTCGCTCCACTCCATCGGCGAGCACACATTGGCAGTGAGACCAAACTACGTTGGTAGCATTTGGTGTACATACTTGACAAGCCCTGTAACGAGATTGTGATTTGTAACAAACTCTGTGACATAATCCACAAAATTATACCTTATTTTGTTATCAATGTCGTTAGATTATACGGTTTCTTCAGTCCGTGCCTTTGAAACCGCGTTGTTTGCATAAGTTCTGTCGTCACCTATCAATTACGTGCCCGAATGGTATTTGGTTCAACGTATACTCGACTGTTACAAACCTGGGCGTAAAGATAAATATTTTTAAACAAAGTAAAACACTTCAAGACACAGATTATTATATGAAAGAAGATTACCCAAAATACGTACAAGAAAAAAGAAAACAATTGCAAGAACAGTTAAAAACAGAAAGAGAAAAAGGCAACACGGCTTTCCTAAATTACGATAAACTGGTAATACTTAAGCAGACATCAAAAAGAAAGCTTTCTACCTCGCCTGTAAACCCTACCATGGACACGCTAAAGGAAAGGAACACACAAACAAATAAAAAGAATAAACCACAACAAGACCTCCCGGCCAGACGATCAAACAGCATCTCAGAAGGAGTAATTAAACCGAGCATGCTAAATTTCTTATTAAACAAAAACAAAGAAATAAGCCAGGAAAGTCCAAAAAATAAAGCATAGCAACCAGCTGCTCCTCTCCACACAAAAAATAAAACAAAACACTTATATACAAAAAACATAATAAATCCTCCAACCCGGTTGGTCACCGTGGAGGATCAAGACCAAAACCCTCTAAAGGAAAACAAAAATTCAAGGAACAATCTAATCAACAATTGCAAAAAACAAAATTATCAAGTAAAGATTCTAACATATAATGTGAAAACCCTATCCTCATACGGACGGCTTTTGGAACTTAAGAATTGTTTAAAAAATGTGAACTTTGATATATTAGGTATCTCAGAAGTAAGAAAACTTGGCTGTGAAATAGAAGAACACGAGTCCTTTATACTATGCTACAAAGGACAAACGGCGGGGCAATATGGAGTAGGCTTTGTAATAAATAAGTCGATAAAAAAATACATTGAAAGTTTCATTGGCATATGCGAACGTGTAGCTGTACTCAATCTAAACATTGAAGGCCACAAGATGACCATAATACAAGTTTACTTCCCCACATCTGACGCAAATGACGTCGAAATAGACGAACTATATGAGACAATCGAGAAAATACTAAAAACGGCGCATAAACACATCATTCTTATGGGAGACTTCAACGCGAAGGTGGGAGCCCCCAAAGTTGAAGAAGACTTGGTCGTTAAACAACATGGCTACGGAGTAAGGAACAACAGGGGTCAAAGACTCGTGGAATTTGCACTAGAACAAAATTTGACAATAATTAACACCTGCTTTAAGAAAAAACCTAACCGTAAATGGACTTGGCGATCACCGAACGAGCTACACAGAAACGAGATTGACTACATTCTCTCAAACCAACCAAAACTATTCACAAACTTCGAAGTTTTGAACTTGAACTACCCGTCTGACCACCGTGCCATCAGAGGAACAATACAGCTCTCAAAACCAAAAATTAGCAGAGTCCGTTTTACCAACACGCAAGGATGCCAACTTAAAAGCGAAGAAGAAACAACAACATACAAAGAAAACCTAATAAAACTATTGATTTCTAAACCGACAAACTTTCAAGAAAACGACTCAATACAGACTTGCTACAATAGAATAACGAACGCTATCTCCGAAAGCCTAAAAGCTGCACAAACGAACAAGAAAAAACCTAAACAAAAAATACTACAAGAGAGAACAGAAAAATTAATACAGCGAAGAATAGAACTACAGAGAACTAAAAATAAAACACGTTCCATGAAAAACGAACTATCTGCTCTATATAAACTAGTCAACAAATATATAAAACAGGACTACTTTAAATACAGACATGACACCATAAAAAGACACATACAAATCAGCGGTAGCACAAAAAAACCATTTAAAGAACTCCGAACAAATAATTATTGGATAAAAGAACTAAAGTCCAGTGATAAAAATATATACAAACGAAGCGAGATTATAAACACTGCCACTGAGTTTTACAGAAATCTATACAGCGATAATAATTACATATCAACAGCATATAACAGGGAAGAAAAACGATACGAAGTCTCTAAAGAGATACACGATACTGAAGTAATAGAAACAATAAAAAACCTCAAACTAGACAAAAGCCCAGGCTCTGATCACATCACAAATGAAGCACTAAAAATAGCTGACACAATCCTGGCCTCACCACTATCCAAACTATTTAACCAGATACTCCAAAACTCAATAACTCCCACGCAGTGGTCAGAATCAAATATAATACTGATATACAAAAAAGGAGACCCCAAAAATATTAACAACTACAGACCAATTAGCCTACTACCCAGCCTCTACAAACTTTTCTCTACTATCATAAACAAAAGAATAAGTACCATACTAGAGAAAAAACAACCTGTAGAACAAGCGGGATTCAGGAAGGGCTTCTCAACAGTCGACCACATCCACACATTAGAGCTAATCATAGAAAAATACCAAGAGCAGAAAAGAACCATTTATATAACTTTTATTGACTACCAAAAAGCTTTCGACTCGGTATCACACTTAAGTATATGGGAAAGCTTGAAAGAGCAAGGAGTGGAGGAAATATACATAAAAACCATCCAGAGCATATACAATAATAATATAGGAAGGATCAAACTCGAATCCATTGGCCCGCCTTTCCCTATAAGAAGAGGAGTTAGACAGGGCGACCCCCTCTCCCCTATACTGTTTATATCCATCCTTGAAAACATCATTAGTAAGCTGGACTGGGGCAGATCGGGACTCTATATAAACGGAGCTTATTTAAACCACCTCAGGTTTGCAGACGACCTAGTGCTTCTGTCAGAGACATCTGGACAGATGCAGCGATTAATTGAGTCTCTACATCAAGCCAGTGTCAAAGTGGGACTGGAGATGAACCTAACCAAAACCAAGATAATGACTAACGACAGCCGGAAGAGACCCATAATAATCAATGGAGAACCACTAGAACAAGTCGAAAAATACATCTACCTAGGAAAACAACTAAGCTTTGATAAAAACAATAATCTATTGGAAATTGAAAGAAGAGTACAAATAACATGGAAAAAATATTGGACACTGAAAGAAATTTTCAAAAGTAAAATGCCGATTGCCATCAAAACACAAGTGATGCACTCTAGCCTCCTACCTTGTCTGACATATGGGTGCCAGACGTGGAAGTATACTACTAAAGCCGCAAACAAAATCAGTACTTGTCAAAAAGGGCTAGAGAGAAGTATGCTCAATATAAAGAGGATAGACAAAGTAAGACACACAAAAATAAGAAAAACCACCAAAGCGACTGACGCTCTAACGCACGCACGAAAACAAAAATGGAAATGGGCTGGCCACGTCGTGCGATGTACAGACCAGAGGTGGTCGACGCGAGTGACATCGTGGGATGGCCCACCGGGTAGAAGAAGCCGGGGGAGACCGCTGACTCGCTGGGAAGATGACATCAGACAAACAGCGGGTCCTGATTGGAGAGACAAAGCGCAGGATAGAGATACATGGGCATCTTTAGAGGAGGCCTTTACCCAAACCGGGGTTCTTGCGGACAAAACAACGCCAATATAAGAATACTCAAAAATTAAAAACTTACTAAATTACTAACAATTTATTTCTATTAAAAATAACTAAATTAATAACTACTTAAACTAACCATTACTTATATTCTTATCCATTGTGTACCATAACTTGTAAAAAGCAAGAAATAAAAGGCTTATTATTATTATTATTATTATTATTATATACTCGACTGTGGCATTGAAACTAATGTAGTCCGTGTGAAACAAAGCGTAAAATGTGCGAAATGGAAAAGTCGGTCGTTAGGTCACTTGTTTTATCCACGATTCTGCGTGAGCATCTAAAAAATGCCTTTGATTTGATCTGCGGGTCGTGGTGGCGATGGTGCGGTGATTACTTGGATTTATGAAGTAAGTCGTTACGAAACACTTTTAAACAACACTTTAGATACTATTGTGATAAAACTGATGGGTATTGTTAGCGCGAACGTTTAATCTCGGCTCAATTAAATTGCGCCGTCTTAAATGGACTTCCGAAAGCGAATTGATATAATTAATTTGTCGTTGGTAAATATAGTTATTGTTAAGAAACAGAAACACAATGGACTAAAGTCAGCTGTAATTTACTTGATGGTAAAGCTACTTCCGTTGAAAGAGAACTGCGTAATCACAACTAGTTCTTATATTGGATACAAGTTTCAAAGAGCTCATTAGTGAGGGTTTCCCGGAAAGTACTTGTATGTATGGTAGTAATTTTATTTTTGTAAATTTTGTTGAGTAGTACTTTTAATGATTCAAGGTTTATCTCTGTATATAAAACAATAGCTAACCCAAATTAATAACATTGATTTATGTTTATGAAACAAAAATCATAATTATAAGCTGAATAATACACAAAACCATTTCGTAAATTTAGTAAATAATTAATACTTACGCTCCTAAAACGGTGTATAATTCCAGCGTGAAGTGGTAATAGCAAATCCTTGGTGGTTCGTTCTCTCTGCATGCCCTAGCGCATTCATCAGGGGCAGATAGGGCTGGGTTCCTTCTCAGCTCAGCAGTAGCGCTGCTTGTAAAGTCAAGATGTTTCAAAGACAGTTTTCCGTTGGCGTTTCTCGCTAAGCTTGGCAGTGGGTTGTTTCTGACGCCTCCGCTGAGCGGTCCGCTGCCGCTATGCCCGAAGGGATTCGATGAGGGTCCAATGGTACTTCCGATGCCTCCAAACGAAGAGCCAAATGGATCATCAGCTGTAGGGTGGGTCTGCACTAATCCGTGTGTCGATGAGAAGGAATTGCCGGAGGTTTCGCGGAATGGCGTCGCTGTACCTGCTTGCCACCATGATGCCGATGTTGATTGGTCATCTGGTACGTTGATTGCTTCTGCAAAGAAAAAGACATAATTAAAAATCGTTGTAGATTGATTCCTAACGGTTCTGATAGAGACTGATTAATATTTTTTGAATTGCTGCGTCTATGCTTAACTTGAGTAGGATGGGTCTTCTTAAAGCTTATCTTCAACGTGTATGCGTACATGCTTAATACGACAGTGTGAAAAAAATGAAAAGTTTTCAAATTATAATTATGTAGTTGCTATCGAAACGATGATGTTATCAACGGCTTATTTATTATTATGTGAATGAATCACAGCTGTAAACAATAAAGTTTATGCAATCAAATCAGTAACTAAATAAACTATTAGACCACATATATATGTGGTAACATTATACATCCGCTTCTGGTATTAAATTATTCTGAATATACTACAACAAAGTTGTGGTCTATAAATCGTGACTCCTCAATAAAGATATGTGCCGCAAAAACATTGCTTGTAGCAATGATTTCGTTGCATTCCTAATAACAGCGTGGGATATCTGTTTGTGAATGTACCACAACACTGCAAGTGCCTTGCCAACCACTTGTTGATTTAAATGAAATCTTGGATGCTAGGTGATATTTTACAAGTTTCCTGTATGCAAAATGTGGATAACTTGAATAAATTGTACATCTGGATGATTTATCTACGTCGATCTGTCAAGTGGACGCTTAGCCACCTGTAGTGTGGAATTACACCGATATTTTCCCAAGAGGTCTGATTAGTACTCGATTGTCGTGTAATATATTCGGATGATTAGTCTATTAGATAAAGCTGCGTCTCGACAAGTGCTGTCAGGGCTTGATCCATATTTGTAACTATTGCTCCAGTTTGAAATAGCCTCTTTTTGATCTCAATCAATATTACTACATAAAATGAAAATTTTCAAGCAATATTATCATTTATTTGTAATTCATCTAATCAATATGAAAGATCATGCAGCCTGGAAAATTTATTGTCAGTTCCATTAACTACAAGTATATTTCGTAATTCAATTTATCTTAGCTTTGACTGAGATTGTTTCGAATGTCGTTTATACGTAGCCTAAATTTTCGCAACAAGCCCAACAGGGACTCCGGTTTACGTCCTTAAATTAAAGGACTTTTACTTCCTAGTTCGGTTCGAATCTATTACAGTTTTAGCGTAACATTAATTGAACATTATGCAGTCAGATACAATCGTTTCGACACCATTATCTATTTACTTAGCCAACATTTTAAGTCTTAAATCGACTGTCATTGGTGTATTTTTTGTTTGTGGTCTTAGGCCAGTTTACTAGAGAAACCTTGAACAAAATGTACTTTTATTTCCTCGTTACTAAATTGTGTTAACGTTGTTCAGCACCAAGCAATAGCAATTCGTTACGCTGTCGATGTATAATAGTGTAACGGCGACACTGTTTTATAACATTACAGAGGGATTGTAGCCCATTTTTCTGATTTTACTTTACTATTTTGCAACCAAATCGACGACAATGTATTTATCGATGATATTTAGAAACTGCAAATCATATTTCATGACATTCTGTTTCTGTAATTCCTTTTATTATGTAATATCTATTCGAATAGTGTAAAGAAAAAACCTTAATTGTACTTGAACCAATGGAAATAGACATAATGGTCTCAGAAAAATAATGTAGTTTCTAAGCAAGAAATATCAATTTAATTGCTTGAAGTGTTATTTTAAAAGTATTTTAACTAACAATCATTACAAACGTAATGCTTTCGTCATTAAAAGCACTTGCGGTTGGAAGTTGTAAATAATATTAAGGCTGTATTTAACCACTCGGAAAATTTAAACTCCTTCAATTTTATTTAATGCAGTTATTTATACAAAACCCAGTCATTAGGTGCATAAATACACCACCGGTAACGTTTGTTGCCGCCCAGGCCCTTAGGGTTATCTAGTCGCTATTTATTGAGATACCGCTCTATAAATCGTTTCCAATCACTGGGTAAGAATTAGAAACCAAACAGATGAACGACATATTGACTGCGCCGCAACTCACTTCCCAGTTGATTGCAGTCGGTGCAACTGTTAAATTCTGACGCAATTCAGGCATAATATGTTTTGTTATTGGTAGTTAAATTAATTAAAGTTAAGCAATATAAAAAATAAGTAACAGCATCAAAAAAGACAGAACCAAGAAAAGAACGAATGCACTTAATTACCATATAGACAAGACAGGAGGAGTTAAGAAAGCTTTGAAAGAACTGATAGAGGCGAAAAAATGGATCCCAAACATTAAAAATAAAGCAGGAAAAGAGGAAACGACAAGAAAAGCTATAATACAGACAGCAACCGACTTCTATAGAACACTTTATGCAGCAGAACGAAATACTAGAGACTTAACTATAAATCTCGATAATGACGACATGGACGAAGACATACCAGTTTTCCTACAATCAGAAATAGAAAAAGCTGTCAACAGTCAAAAAAACAACAAAGCTCCTGGACCAGACCAGATTTCAAATGAAATGATCAAAATCTCAATTAGAGCACCGGAAAATCTAAGAAAACTCACGGAAATATACAATTCCATTTTAAGCTCTGAATGTATACCACCGCAATGGACCAAGAGCACCATTATTCTTTTACACAAAAAAGGGGATAGAAACATTATAGAAAACTACAGGCCTATAAGCCTCATGTCGAATATTTATAAAGTGTTCTCCAAATTGATATTGAACAGAATAACAGGAATAATGGATGAACAACAGCCTATAGAACAAGCTGGTTTCAGGGCGGGGTTTTCAACCACTGATCACATGCATGTCATCAAACAGCTAATAGAAAAATGTCAAGAATACGGTAAAGCCTTGTACATCGCATTTGTGGACTATAGCAAAGCATTTGATTCTATAGAACACGATTCGCTTTGGAGGGCTCTAATCCAGCAGGGAGTGCCAAAAAAATACATACGTATAATTAAAAATATATACGCAAATAGCACAGCGCAAATAAAACTGGAATCAACCGGTGAAGAGTTCCCAATAGCCAGAGGTGTGAGGCAAGGAGATCCGCTGTCGCCAAAACTTTTCTCAGCAGTCTTGGAAAGCATATTCAGAAATCTTGAGTGGGACAATTTTGGCATGAATATCAACGGTAGACAACTCAGCCACCTAAGGTTCGCTGATGACTTAGTCCTAATAACTGACAACGCGAAAACCCTACAACATATGCTACAACAGCTAACTGAGGCAAGCAGAGTAGTTGGTCTTACTATAAATAAATCAAAAACAAATGTAATGACAAACAGAGAAGAAATATCCATAAAAGTGGACAATGAAGATATTGAATATGTTAAAAACTATAGATACTTAGGGCAATTAATATCTTTTAGAGACCGGACAGATATAGAAATAAAAAGCAGAGTGGCCTGTGCTTGGAAAAGATACTGGTCCCTTAAAGAGGTATTTAAAAGCAAACACTTCCCTACGACAGCCAAGAAAAAAGTGTTTAATTCTTGCATCCTGCCATGTCTTACGTATGGGTGCCAAACATGGGCATTGACTCAAAAACATCTCTTAAAACTAAGATCGTGTCAAAGAGGAATTGAAAGGAGTATGTTGGGGGTGACGCTAAAAGACCGCAAAAAAGCAGCAGACATTAGGTCGACAACAAAGGTGGAAGACGTACTAAAGAAAATAAGACGGTTAAAATGGCGATGGACAGGACATATGACAAGGGAAAGCAGAATGAAATGGACTAAAATTATAACAGAATGGCAGCCACGTGATGGCAAAAGAAAAAGAGGTAGACAAGCTAGAAGATGGGCAGATGATATCAAAATGATTGGAGGGACAATCTGGTCAAGAAAAGCCACCAATAGAGAAGAATGGAAGCAGCTGGAAGAGGCCTATGTGTCACTGGACACGCTGACCACTAAACCGGGAAACCCGATGTACTAGATTTAAGTTAAAACAATTTGTTATTGTATGTAAAAATCATTGTTTAGTATCAGCAATAAAGGCTAATAAAAAAAAAAAAAAAAAAAAAAAAAAAAAAAAAAAGCAATATACATTTTATAGAGGCATTAAGATCACCACCCAAATGCCTGATGGAAAATTTCACTCTCATCTCAAACGTAGTTATCACTGTTGCAAAATTTGATTACCCTGCTTCTGAGGCTTGGAGCCAGAAGTTTAATGACACAATTTTAGAATTTCGACGCAACTTAACCAATACTAAACAAAAGGATTTTTTCTGACAGTTTTTTTTCAATCGATCTTTCGTGTTACTGTATCATATGCATTAAGATAGTTCAGTGGTTGGATTGCAGTGGGTCTCCAGCGTGTCGTGGCCCTTAGCGCGAAGCTTGTACAGTTTTCACGTGCTTTTTGTAACATCTGATAAATTGTCTTCCTATAGGAAAAATGTAAGCACGTTTTGTAGGAGGTGTTTAAGAGTAATGTTGTCGTTTATAAGTAATTATGGCCTGATGGGGTTCGTGTGTGTCGGTTTTGAGTTCCGCGGTGTAATGATATCGTTATTATGCACTTAGTGTGTAACAATAAAATAAATAGATACACCCAACAGTCACATACATAGTCTTGACCCGACACTAAGATCGAGCCTTGTGTCTTGGGTATCAGGAACTATGAGAGACTTTTCGGTCCCACAAACACAACTGAAAAAAAATGTTTGTGGTCCGCACAAACATTTCTATCGGAGCGGGGATCGAACCGTCGACTTTTCGTTACACAGATGGCGTCTAACCGACCGCACCACGAAGGCAGTCTAAAAGGGTATGAACATCATCTTTCTTGAGCATAATATTCAATCTTTTAATGTCATTGAATGGCTTTTTAGTGATTCTTTTTTTCTGTGTAATAGAAGGCAAAGTTCAAATATTTTTAGTATAATAATTGACATTCGTTGATAAAAGTCAAGTAAAGTTGATAAAACAAAGTAAAGTTGATAAAACTCTTTAAAGTTTTATAATAATGGCAAAATTTGATTTAATATATTCTCTTAGTCCATATTTTTATAGGGTCAATTGATGAAGACTTTCAAATTATTTATTAATTCAGACATAGTGTTGGTTACATAAGGCAAATCTAAATAAATCTTCTCTTATAGTAATCAATTTGTCTCGAGGTTTGTGTTAATAAACACAAATATATTAATGTAATCAGGCAAATATTGGAGATCGTTGACAAATGCGTATATAATAAATTGTTGACACTAATATAGTTTATTGATTTGGCGTCAATTTTGCTAGTGGTCATTTATCTCCATGTGTAGTCCACGGGCTTGTCAAATTTTGGATCCAAGTATTTGCGTACTAACGCAAATGAATAGTAACACGAAAGGGGTATTGGGCATCCGACAATCTCACTCGCCAAAAACGTATTAAACGTATTGAAATATTACATCAATATCTTTTATAAATACTACATATGCCAATTGGAATATATTTATACTTAAAAACTTGTGTAAGGAAAACCTTTTACTCGTATCAATAGATGAACAAGAAAAATTGAGACTTTATTATATGCGGTCAATATAGTATCAGTCCACAGTTTGGTCTTGTATTGTATCCTCAGCGCCAATATTGATCTGAATCAGATGTTGGATGCAGACCTGTCCAATGTTGGCTGTAAGCACGGATCGGACACTTACAGAACGTGCGCGAGAAATCGTGTTTGCATTCAATTAGGTGGTCTGCGATTCGTCTCGGCTGTAATTTTACGCCAGGTTTCGTTTTGATCTAATCGGTTCACGCGTTTATTTTTTTCTCTCGGAATATTAGAAGAAACCTCTATTGTTAGGCTTTGGAAATTAATGTAGCATGTAATTAAGTCTTCATTATTTGACAGCCTTAAAAGCTGTGAAACTAGATGCTTAGTGTCTGATCTTTACGCTGAAATATTTTTTAATGTCATCTATTAATATTTATTTTCATATATCCCGGTTTCACTGGTATATTCTACTCAACTTACTTACTGGTGGTAGGTCTTTCATATGTGAAAGGCCATCTGGGTGGGTACCACCGCAGTGTCTATTTCTCCCGTTAAACAGCAGTGTAAATGCACTGTTGTGTTTCGTATTGAAGGGCATTGAAGCCAGAGTAACTACTGGACATATTGAGACTTAACATCTTATGTCTCAGGATGGCGAGCGCAGTGGAATGCCAAGCATTGCTTTGTAATTCAAGGTGTTGTTTGGTTTTGCTCCTGTTTATGAGCGGTCGTATCGCTTACCATCAGGCGAACGGCATGCTCGTCTCGGTATTCATCGCAATAAAAATAAATAAATATTCTGAAATATAAAGCTTTTTATTGCATTTTTCCGGCAAACGAGCTCTCAGCTTAGCTTATTGTAAGTAATCACTACCGCCCACGCTTGGATCATAGTTGTGTCGCCGGACCATCAAATCGGGAGGGGAGAGGAAGAAAGTAGGCATGTGGCTATCTGACTCGCCGAACGAAACGTGACTGCTAAGCTAGAGACAGTGGTACCGCGCTGTACGAGCCTGCCCATTCATGCTGAGTCATGACTGACAACAGCGTGGTTCTACTAATTTGATATTTTTTGCACTATAATCTTATGAAATAGCTGATAATATATAAAAACAAAGCTTATCGATAGCTTCATACGTAGAATAAAATTATCTGCAATATTTATTAATTATGATAGCCCCCGTGGCGCAGCCGGTAGGCGCCGCCTGTGAAACGAGAGGCCACGGGTTCGATCCCCGCACCGAGAGAAATGTTTTTACGGCCGACAATTATTTCTTCTAGGTCTGAGTGTTTGTAAGATCGAAAAGTCTCTCATAGTTTCTGATACCCACGACACAAGACTCGATCTTAGTGTGGGGTCGGGAATATGTATGTAACTGTTTGGTGTAATTTATTTATTATTTATTTATAATACGAATCGGGTAGGTAGCTAATGAACAAATAAGTTGTTAGTAGGCGGATTATGATTGATGAAAGGAAGTAAACCACGTGATTTTTTTTACACCCACAGATTAAAAATCTATAAGCATTAGCCGAAGGTTATTAATTAAGTATTAATCACTGGCTGCTTAAATCGAAAGGTTGCGCAATATGCTGCCTTGTGGCGGACGTAAAACAACGCCGGCCTTCCGTCTCTAAGGACATTTTTTACTTGACCGGATACTGCTTATTATCTACCAAACCTAATTAGCATATAGAATATAAAAAAACCACGTGTAATCAATAAAAATTGTGACTATTGAACTATAAGATAAACTTATTGTAACACATACTGTTTTTTTGTATTACGAATACACGCTAAATACAATGCTTCTGTTAACATGAAAATTCTTTATTGAATCTTTAAAATATTATACATTATTTTGATTCAGTCACAATTTTTCCCTACCTCTCGGTTTACAAGGCTGTCTTTACCAGAGAAGAACGGACAAGGATCTCAAAACGAGATTAAGTGCTGATAACTAGAATATCGATTGACGAAGGACACAATCCTTATTTCATCCGTAGTTGACTCAATTTTTTATAAAGGAAAAAATCAATGGTTGGACTTCAGAATACTTGCCGGTGTAAAATTTAATTGGGCGCACAGCTAATATGATTATGATATTAACCCGCTGAGCTAATCTCAATGATGTAATTAAATTTACTCCATGGAACACCATATCGGTATTATGAATTTGCTACAGATAATAAACCTATTGTTTAATCATTGTATAACGTTTTACAGCTGCGACTGGGCGTGGACACTTGACACATCCTTGAGTCGTTTTAGAGCATAAAATGTAATGTTTTTATATGACAAATCTATCGCATTTATTGACCAATATTTAATTGGAAATTTATTTATTTGTAGCAAGAACAAGTACAAAAAATTGCAATATTTAAAATTTGCCTTAGCAATAATCCTATTAATTGTGATTACGTGACTTAATCAAGATTTTTTGTAATATTACGAAATTTAAATAAGACTAAATCGATTTTATTTGTCCGAGAGCAGACAATCGCGGTCGTTGAAGCGGAAAACAGTGAAAGTAAGACTCTAGCGTCCACTTTAAAATCATAGTGAACTGACTCCGCTTAGTAATCGCTAGAGATGCCACAAAAGCTTTGTTAAAATTTGAACGATCTGCGTTTCGATACAATTGTGTTGAATTTTTGATAAAATTTGTAACGAAATTGGATATTATGCGGTACCTTTTATAGATTTTGTAATTTTATAAAGCAATTTAATATGTCGTCGTTGTTTTTATGTTTAATTTCAATATTATATTGTGCGTTGAAAGGTAACCAATTTATATTCCAACAGTACGTGACAAAATTGTAAACTGAATTATTCCGAAAGTTGGATCGTGACTATCTTCGTTACCTACACATCTTCCTATGGATAAGAGTGCAATTAGAGATGTTCAGTAGTGGACTCTGATAGGCTGAGGTTAATTATCTTTTTCCTTACAGTATTTGATCAATGTGGGTTCGTATATGAGTGGACAACAATAACCTTCTCTCCCCGTGGATAGTTTATTTAATCGCACCTGCTGTACTTTATTTTTCTTGTCATTATTAAAACAGTTTCAAGTCATCTCTTTTCCCTAAATTCATCAAATCAAATAATCGTCATGGCTTAATACGGTCTGCGAGAAAATCTAATTGATTCTACTCCAGGATACAATGCAAAGCCGTACTTCGCATTCGACTTTTTTACAACAAGAAAAAAACAATCTGGTTTTATTTATGCAACAAATGTAACCGGAATATTTACATACGCTAAACATTACTAGTTAGAAAAGCAAGTTTTTTAAATCACGACAGTACCGCCGCTTAATTAAAGCTTTTAATAATAGTTGCAGTCTTAATAATTGAAATCTAATTTACGATATTTATTTTTAGCTGTCTGAAATCAGCCAAACACATTTTATAAGCAGTCAAGCGAGGTTGTTCGTTGATTTCTTTTCATTTATCTCTAAGTGAAACCCCAGAATTGCGGTCTAAGTGGTAATTATTTTTAAAAGGCTTAACGACTTACATTAGCGGGCACGGTAGCATGGCGACAGCCTTATGTAAAACGTAGTGCTTGTAAAACCGGTACGTATATTTTAGATTTACGATTCATTTTGCATTCCGTCGAGGCACATCACTAGTGACATGTCCGTAAAGCGATACACGGCCGGCGTGCCGTGTCATGCGTACGAGTATTTACGCTCATTGACGACATTAAACGGGTTCTGTATCAATTTCAACTCAACGCATTTCAACGCTGTGTTATTAGTTTTCCTTATGTAATCGTGAATGATTGTTGTGAATAATAAGTATTGATTTTGTTACGTGTAGGGTAATTGCAGCGGTATTGTTAAAATGACTGTTATTACCGGTATTTCTTTCACATATTTGTTGGTGTTTTGCTACGTAACAATAATAATATATGGTAAAGTTATGTTTTTGACGTGTAATGAGTCTCTAAATATGTTTGCAATCTAACTTTAGTGCTTGGGAAATATTTATGTTAATCGTTTGTTCATTTTTACTGTTGCAAGTACACTGTACTTTCTCTACATATTATTATTTCCAAGAAATTTTATGTATGCGTTATTTTTAATTTGGGTACTATACTAATACTATACTAACTAAAGAGTAAAAAGTGGACGAAGAATGTGAAGAAGGCTGACCCTACCATGTGGGATTATTGGTCAGCAAGAGAGAGAGAGAGAGAGAGAGATAGACATAAAAAGTAAAAAGTTTAGTAGAAAGATTATTAACATTCCAAGAAATATTTTCACCGACGTTTTCTTCGCAAGCTTTCAAATGTGATTAGCGAGTTTGTAAAGATAATATTATACATTGGTTGAGTGGCTCGAAGGCTGTCTTAACAGCGGGTAACACTACACTAAGCACTAAACAGGCTACTGGGTATAAATTAAGCACGTGAATGGTTCAATTATGCGCTGTATACATATAGATTATGTTTGTGTACTGTTTTCGTTCAAATTATGTGAAATTTAATCTTTATATCTTCCAAGGGATTTAGTGTGATCAAGTACTTTTTTGAGTGAATTATTAATTTGATTTGTTTATTGTTGAGCTAAGTGAGTTCACGCTAAGCGTTGCGTCCACTTTAGCTTAATTAGAATGGCTTGTAAAATTGCTATTTTTTGACATTCCACGATGCAAATAATACTTAGCAACTTTGTAAATAGTATTATTACTTTCATAATAACAACATATACATTATAATGAAGTATTGGTTAAGTGTCATGTCTTTGGTTTGGTCAGGCAATGGTTAAATTGTTAACAAAACCAATAATTATAAATACGTTTGTTACGCTGGTATTTGGACTGTCTTATTCCGTTTCCTAGATTATAGTTTTAAAGTGTACATATAAATTGATTCTAGTTCCACTTCCTATGCCATTACTGTTTATATTATAGTTTTATTTTAGATTAGTTATGATTTAAATGAATATTATTTATAGTTTATGCAATAAGTATTAATAACTGCACAACTATTGTCGAGAAAACAAGGACTTCCTTATTTTAGGTAAAATACAGCTTTTTCTACAGTTTCTTAAGGTTTACAAATATTTAGAATATTCTACCAAAGACAAGTTAGTATTTTTTTAGAGCTCCGTTTGCTGGAATGATTTACGTTATATTTGAAAGGAGAGATTTGGGAGACATATGTGCCTATATTTTTTCGGAAACATATGTGCCTATATTTGATACCTTTATATGGCTTTGAAGCCAATAGGAAATGGTAGGTGTTAAAACGCGGCCAAAAAATACAAATTAAAAATATTGCCATGTACTAAATTAGTCGTCGGATTAGAACCCGATACCTCGGCGTTGTAATCGTACCGAAGTACAACTGCGCTATCGAGGCAATCTAGAGTCTAGTCCAGTACAAATAATGAGTATGGTCAAACATAATCGTGGTTTATCGCGATTAATTCCCAAGAACAATAAAATAATTATGCACAAACATGAATTGACAGTTTATTTACAAGCCTCATTATTATAATGAATAGACGAGAAAGGCATTTCGAGAAAGGAACTTCTCAGGTAGGCTCAATTGTGTAGGCTACACAACTAATTGTATTTCACCTTGTAATACTCAGTTGAATCAATACGCATCAAAAAGCACTCGACCAGAGAAAGTTTTCAGCATCATTCCGATAGTTTGTTTGAAAGTAATTACATTGCGGTCGACCCCATTCATTGCTGGGCGTAATGAGAGGCATTGTTGAAGCTACGCCTGAAAAAAAAATCGATATGGTTCTACATTGGTTGATATTTAGCGCAATCTCTTAACTTCTGCTTCTTTTTTATGTGGCGTGAAAGTGAATGCCGATTATTATTAGCATATTTTTCCTGTTCTACTTATTGTGACGGAAGTGTTTCAATTAGAATTACTATTGCTTTTCGCATTAGAATGGTATTCGGTTCGTTCTTCCACCTTCGTGCAAGTTCGATACATATATACATATATGGCCAATGCTTAAACTTAGACATGATTTTCTCGGAATTAATTATTGAAGTATGTATCAGCCCATATACGTCCCGGGCCCCCTCTACAATCAAGAGTATGATTGAAAGGGGTAGGCCGTACAGTCCACCATGGTGGCCTAGTGCGGGTTGGCGGACTTTTACACACCATAGAAAATCTTCCGAATTGCTACGGTATGCAAGTTTGCTCGCGATATTTTTCTTCACCTTATTGTGCGTGGTGACTATTATTTACATTTATATACTATTGCTCTGAGATCTGAACCAGCGACCACCGTGAAAGATCAATGATCGGCCTGAGAACTAACTGCCAAACTGCAACTGCTAACTGCATAAAATTATGTTGTATTTTCCATGTAAGGCCATTACTAAATTATAGTGTTAATACATTTAAAATAAATAAACGTATACATATTTAATACGAGTAGTAGACCTTCCATGTCACACGATTAATATTTTGTGTAATTTAACCTTTCCATCGAGGACTTCACAATGCGTGAAATATAAGCAAAAATTCAAGACTAGAGCCAATAATGTAATCGTTTTCCACGCAGTGCTAGCACCGCACACGCACCGCGTGTTAATAATTGAGTTATGTCTGTAATAACATACGGATTCATAAAATTGGACAACCGTTACCCATTAAATTAAATTACGAAAGTATCTGCAATAGAATTTCTAGATTTTATTAATATTGTACTCGGATTACAGCAAATTAATAAACATGTGTAATAGCCGAGCGCACGCGCATCAGATGGCTATCAATTACGAGTCACTTTCACCGCACCAGTAAAATTGCCTGTTTCATTTGCGTAAGGGATTTGCTTTTGTTTTCTTTAGTCGTCAATGTTATTTATACTTATTAGTTGGTGTTACGGTTTCTTGCGAACTAACTGACATACTTAGAGACATTTAATGTCAATTAAATGTTTACTAAGCGTAGATTTTGGGGACAGATTCTGTATTATGGGCTTGGATCAAATATATATTATGGAAGATTATGGGACAGTTACATTGACAATAAACGCCTCTGAATGCGGCCGTAATATTAACTAACTAAGAAAGAAAGCTATTTAGTTGTTTTAGCAATGGTATCTACCTCTTACGGTATTTATTGTTACTTAATATATATAAGGAAAACAATTTGCTTTTTAAACGTAAATTGTATTTGATGTAAATTATTTTATTTTGTGCCTGAATACCAAAAAAAAAAGATACAATAATGGCCTCCTATGTAAGAGATAATTCCTTTTACTGCAGTTTTATTTTGGAAGTTGCATAGATACAATCTATTTGTGTTGCATGTTGAACATTCAAGCGTGGCGCCACAATGTTATATTTCGAACTCTGACCTCGCACATGCTTGTCTTTTGACAATACCACTGTCAGATTCACGTCTATACTGGTAACAGTGCCTTATAAAAATTTATAAGTACACAAAATGTTACTGTTTATTTTATATTGCCCTTGTAATTGTAATACATATGTGCCTTTGTAGTTAAGTTAAAATTTTCTTCAGAGAATGCTTATTTTAGCTGGGACCATCTATTCCGTAGCTCTTTAAAGTCTTTAAAAGACTTCTAGTAAATTGCAATAAATACAATCGGTTACACTTATATGTGTAACCATCAACGGCTTTATTCAGAGACAGTTTTAAAATCTATTTCACTTTACGACTCTTTTGTCTCTTTCGAACGACTTTTGAATTAAGTTTGCGCGAAGAAGATAAAATATTCGATAGCAAAATAGGTATTAAATTGTCTGTAAATAAGGTCGGAAATCTTAAGATATTTTAGATTTATGTTAATATTACTTAGCTAATATTCAAACACGCTTTAGCCTGTATGCCCGAATTCTATTGCATAAAAACGCTTCATAAAATTCAACTAACTGCGTTAGCCATTTAAAAGAAAAAACTCTAAGAAATATTACATATAATGTGAGCTGTTTCGTCACAGTAATTTTTATCAGGTTGGGCTGAAGTTTAAAAAAGGGTAAATAAAACGTGTTATGATCATCTCAATAGATGTCCTTGCTTTTACTAGTATAGTGTGGGACGATTTTTCTCAACTTAAACGAAATATACTTGAACTCATATGAAATCATTACGCTGCAGCTAATGCTTACGAAGCCCGACTTATTGTACGTTTTTTAAATAATCAATTTGCCATTGGCATTGAGAAATTACACGCACGCAAGAATCTTGTTGGAAAGGGAAATTACATATATTTGGGGCAGGTTTTTTAATGCCTAATATGACGTAATATAACACATTTTTTCATTGTGGGTAAAGATTAGATACTAAATATAAAACCTTTGTACATTTTTGTATTTGTTCGTTCATGCAACGGATAAAACAGAACAATTTACTTCAAAATTAAAATCGTTTAAATTGAGAACATAAAGATATTTCATTTTTTAGTACGAGGTTATTGGAATGATGTAAAGCTGAATTTACAAAGTTATTAGGGAAGTGAGCACAATTCTATTAATTTATTCACTAAACATCCTATTGTATGTTCCCATTTTTATACACAATGTAACAACCCTATTGTTTACACAAAGAAATAAGTCTTAAACATAAATAAATAACGTGAAATTTAATGATCCTAACATGAAAGTTTATGTAAGTAATGTAATGAATGGGTAGTGAGACATACTTGTTTCTAATTACGAATAAACCTCGCGCCATCGCTCATCATACCTAATTATGACTGATTGATTTATGTGACCAGTTATTAAGTAATTGCATACGACGATAAATGAATATTTCAGCCCCAACCGAAAATACTAGCTCGTAAACTGGTAATAGAAATTTGACCTATATAAGCGCGAACACGTAATAAGGGTTTCGACGAAACGATCGTAATGTAGTAGCCACAGTTGCTATGTAATGCAGTTAACTAATACGGTAATTGTGTTTCAGTAATTGCTATTATTATCAATTATAAGGCCGTGAAAACGTTTAGGCTCGGTATTAGCTGTCCACTACGGCCGATTGACGCATAATTTCATTGCTTGAGCTAAATTAAATCGTTGCTTCTTTGTGAATAAACTTATTATGAAAGTGTGAGTCATAAAACGGGTTTTACGGCATTTTTATATTAGAATTAATTTTCCTGTTAACTCAGTTTTATTGTAAAGTATTGTATATTGAGAGATGTCTTTATATTTTTTACAACTTTATTTCATGATTTTGAATTATATCTGCTAGATAAACAAACATGAAAAATGCAGTTTTAAATTATTATCGACTTAAAATGATGTAAGATAATGAACATTGATTCTATGTCGGAATATAATTGTTTAATAATACCTCAAGAATATTTATGTTTGGGTGTTAAAATATGTTTGTAAGTTACTCGTATAATTACTCGTATTTTTCGGCTTTAAATCATAAAATTATTTTAGCAATTACTGAAGAAGATAAGTGTTCTATAATTGTTGCTTTTGTGTATGCAAAATGCAATCAGCTGTGCAGATATTTAATAGGTACTCGTATAATGCATTAGAGTTTTTTTTACTTACTTAATATATGTTTGTGAATGTATAGTGTTGGTTGTACAATTTGCATTTAATTTAAAACGGGGACTGTCAGTTATTATATATTACACGGGTACTTAAAAAAATACTAGAGACATTCAAAAGGTTGGTATCTAGCAATTTATTTTATTTTAAATGTTAATGTTTTATTTAACAGCATTATTTATTAATGTTGTTTGTACAATTTAAGCAAGATTTTTTACGCTGCCGTGACGAAGTGCGATGCTAATGATCCTACTTTTGCATAGGTTACTGTGGCTCCTACACCTATGATTAATATGGATACTCTGGGTGGATACAATTATCCAAATATAATAAGATGAATGAAAATAATTCGAGTTTCCATAGTTGTTATTTTCTTCACTTCTCATCAATTTAATTCAAGCCTCAAGGCGTCTATTACATCAGATGGTTATACCTGTACAGTGATTTTTTGTATTTATGAGATTATTTTTCCAGACATATGTACAAGAAGAGAAGTAAATTAAATAATTATTAAGAAGTAAATTAATTGTGTAGAAGTAAATTAGTGAAATAATGTCTAAAACAACAAAGTTATCAAGACGTAGATTTATGGACTGTTTAAACCGTTAACATTTCGTGTAATGCGAATAATTAGCGCTTGAATTGTTCTCTGTATCGGATGTGTTCCCACGGTTTCTTGTCATTAGCAGGGGCTTCGTTTCAAATAGCACATTACTATTTTCATTATGCCACTGGAGCCGTCTTAATTTCTTAATTAACTTATACCAAATGCGTGAGATGATATGGGAACCAGCAACACTTCAATGCTCTGTCTTGTGAGTATGGTTGCCCTTATCTCACGCTTATCAAATCAGCACTATAATTAGGATTTTTTGTGAAGATTTCCCTAATGGTAAATTTATTATCTATCTGGCGCTTACCATCTTTGGGAAATATCCTAAACCGGGTAATCAGGTTTTGGAACGTAGAAAACCCACTACACTTCACCTTATAAAGTTATTTGGTAATGACATATATTATTCATATTATAATAGATTTATTATTAGTTGTGAAAAGGAAACTTATTTATAGGGCCAATTTTTATCTTATTTAAACTCCGTAAAGAACGTGACTTTTTTGGAGCGGGAAAGTAACTAATCGTGGCTATGTGCCAAAATGGTTTGATAAAGCTTCGGAGTGCGATTTATGGAGGTAGAGGTAGACCGGCTGTGGGCAGTAGTGGATGCAAGATTAACGCCGCCCTTGGCCGAGACTTCTACGGCGCCCTAAAAGTGCTATCCAAGTCTAAGCGAAAGACAGTAAATCATAGATAATACATTATAGGTTACAGTAAATACCGACATTTGGCGCCTTCTTGCAATGGCGCCCTAGGGCCGTCGCCCTATCCTAACACCGGTCTGGCTGTGGGGTGCTATAGGTTAAAAGAAAGTGTGTAATGGATCAAAAAGTTCTTGGCCGATTTAATCAACTGTGTTTCTAACATATTTCAATAAAGTCAATGCTAAACCGGGCGTGTGTAGTGTGTTTACCGCCGATTTCTCTAAAAACTTAGTCGGCCGATCAGTAGTTTGCCTTGTACAATAACTGTGCGCCCTGTACAGGTCGCGGCGGCATCTAGTTGACTCATATTAGGCAATTTTTATAAAAAATCGGTTCTGTTTTAATTGTATCGCCTGAAGCGTTTGCGCACCTGCCCGTGGTGAAGGCCGGGCCGCGAAACTAATGATACTACGAAAAATAGCCTGTTAATATTGTTAGCAGCTAATTTCATTTCATGTGAAGCTTGTTGCACAAAATATATTACGTAATTATATCATCAATCTCTGTTGCTACAGCAGAGGTATACGTCAAATTGCCTTTGAACCCCATTTTTGATTTTGTTTCTTAAAGGGTACAATGTTTCGACACATTTATTTTTGTCTTTGCCAAATGTCGGAATTCCATAACGAGCCAAATATGACGCGCAAAAGGATAACAAATACATCTATTTGTTTTTGCAAAATAACTAAAATTTATCTGACGTCACGTACCATGGCATTAAGATGTATCCACCTAGAACGATATGTGGGCAACATATTTAACAGTTTGATGGTACGGCAGATATAGCAATAGTTGGTAAACGTTACCGCTCATGAACTGCTCTATAATTTCATAGACATACTATTGTAATCACCGTTTCCTACATTACGTGTATTGCACACACCCAAATAGTTTTAGGTCAGCAAAAGCGAGACGAATTTTATAATGATATTTACATGTGATTTGCGATTACAAACCGCAGAACATTATAAAAATGGCGTGTTAGAGATGAATGTTACGCAAGTTGGTTTGAATTTTGCATACACATTATATTACATATATGATATGAGTTTTGTTGATTTGTACGACGTCTCATGCGGTCTGGCCTCAATATTTTTTGGAGAAGTTATGTGTGATGTGTGTTGATATAATACCAGTGCGGTTGTGCAGTCAACTCCCATTGTTACCTGTGAAAATAAAAAATACGAATTAATTACACAAATAAAAATAATTTAAGTTCAGGGATGTATCTAATAAAGCGGAAAAAGTTGCATCTAAATTAAATCAGTTAATTTGCTAAATAGACAATCAAAAAGTTGTTAGCATATTAGCTTTTTATTGAAAAATATAAAAATCACTTTCAAAGCTTATTTAATCAATTTCATTATCTTTTTATACAGTAGCTAATAGAAAAACTAATTGAAATGTTTATTTGTTTATTCAAACGATTTGCGCAGTAAGGTCATTGGCATTGCGAAAGAGACCCCTTGGCTAATTGCTTTCGAAATTCAACCTAACTGCTTTTATAATTTATGCACATTTTTTAAATTTAAGTACCTTATATTATGTATTGCAAATAGCAGTAAACACGGCGAGCGTATGAGGTGCAATTGTTCATTGCAAATGCATTCAAGGTATTAGCGAAAGCATTGGATTGCGCAGGTTGTAGCCTTGACATGTTATTATTCCTTTAATCACTTTCACTCCCATAATATATTTATGGGATGTCTAAGGCCTCTTAAGAATTTCTAAACGATAAAATTGTTTTATATCTAGTATTACCCACCTCAGTTATTCAGTCATAGATATTACCTACGTACCCATTGCTCTATGACTTGACAATCATATAGTCATTGATTGTTCAGTAATAATTTCAAAAAAATAACCGTATTTTCAAATAAGTGTGATCGTGAGCGCTTCGTTTAAAAAGTGAATGATTACATAAACGTATTTTAATGTTATTCAAATGTCTAAAACTGTAACATTTCTACGTCGTGTTCGCAATACAGCGTTGCTGTAGAAACTTCTGATATCAGTTTCGGTTCGTTTTTTTCATCCACTTTCTCCGATGAGGTAACGCCAAAAAAAATACGACGGACAGACTGAATAGATTTAAAAAATACATTTAAAAATATTGTATTCTTGTTGCACACAAAGTGATTTAAGTGTCACATATATTGTAGGAAATTTGATATTTATTTTACGACTGCTGTAAAAATATTTATGTGTCTACGTGGTATGTCACTGTATAAAATGTGCGATTTCTAAAGTAATTTAATGCGATCATTTTAGTTGTATTTTATGTAGCTTTGGCTGTTCCTAGAATATTTTTGTGTTTGAAATTGCTGTATGGGCTGATTGATCGATGGGTAAACTTGAAATCGACATGGCTATCAATTCCGAAGTTTTGGGTTCAATTAATTATGAAATATACCCATCCAACAAACACATACATAGTCCTGACCCCACACTAAGATCGAATCTTGTGTTATTGGTATCAGAAACTATAAAAGATTTTTCGGTCTCAGATCCAAAACAAATAACTGTGGATCACACATTCATTTGTCTAGATGCAGGGATCGAACCCGCGGCCTTACATTTCACAGCATTGCTATTAAAAACTGCTCTACTGATTATAACGTACCAGACAATCTACTTCCTTTCGAAAAATTAATAATATGATTGCTGATTGTCAGCTGAAAAATCATAACCCGTGTAAGGCATATTAGTTCCAGCTGAAGAACAAATTAAACCAATATGCTTATTTGTCATAGCACATTTACGGTATATAAAGGTCCAAGTTGTTATAAACAGATGGTTTTAACTTAAAGCCGATGATTATAAGAATGGTGAAAGACTATAAAATAAAATAGCTTTTCTAACACAATGGTGTGATATTACGAGTCGATTAGACCCTTTCTATTAATATTATTTTCTAATAGTATTATCTGATACAATTTCACTCAATGGTGGCCATAAAGTTTTACAGTGAATTGGTATTGTGGTGGTGGCATAGACTAAGATTTAAAATACCTACCGCACTCAAAATTGTAGGTACCTAAATATATCGAGAGTGTACCTAAATATGAGAGAATTATGTTTATAATTTACTTTTATTAAGGCGTATCAAGCATGAGTTACGCCAATCGCGATAATAGCTTTTTCTCGGAAAATCAATACTTGATTTTTCTAGCCTGGTCGACAGTTTTTTTTTGGTTGTTTCCATTGTAAAATTTTTGCCACACTGTGCTAGTCTTTTAATTTTGCTAAATGAATCAATAAGCAGCTATAAAAGTTATATTAAATAATGTGTCTTCCGATGTCGTAAATTTTTATGTGTCTCAGTGACTTTCAATCGGCGCGGCGCGGCGGCTTGCATGATCGCTCCTATGTTGTAAAGTCTATCATTAGACCAACACCGCCATTAAATCGTATCATTTAAGTGTCCAGTTTTTTTTTCTCGAAAATATGTCCCAAGGTGCGTGTAAATATCGTGTGAAATTACATTATAATTATTGTTCGAAGTTGTTTGCAAAGGCCGGTCACTTTTAATAACAACAAAAAAAAAATGAGTTTCGCAAGCCGATCGCCATTGTCCTCAACCTTAATTCGGTGCACATTCGTGTTTAGACCGGCCCAATCACAGCTGAAGACAATTGTTCCCCATGCGCGAGTAAATTGGGTGCGTTAGGCAAATAGCGTCTACGTACTCCTTGTGTTGCGCTAACGAATGCATGCAATTTCCATTGCACCGTTTCTTTGTTTATTTTATACATAAAGGCTGGGATTATGGTAACGCATGAGAAGGTTATTATGTTCGCGTATGAGTTATTTTTAAATGGGAGCGTTTCGCAACTTGTTACGGAACGGTTGGTAAATCCTTAACCGCGGTTGGTTTTTCATCAAATTCGGCAGTCGTTTTGTCACTTTGTTTGTGGATGGACCTTGACATCGCACTGATTACTGTGTTTCGCAACTCACGGTCGCCCTTCTGCGTCCAGTGGTTTGCACCAGTTTCACGGAGCAATTAGCGAATTCTTACCATGTTAAAAGTCATTAATAACTGAACGGGTTTCGTTTCAGGGTTAGCCTTCATTTTACTATTCATTATTTTATTTGCATACCGTACAATATCAATTAGAATATTTATGTGAACGATAGCAATGTCGAAAATTTGCAAACTGATATCCATTATATTGTAACTAGATGAACATAAATTAACGTAGCAATAAATATTTAAAGTTTTCTCTTAGTCGAACACTTTACTGACTTCCGTTTTCGTCGAGCAGCAACAGCCTTCAAGCCAATCAAACTTCAATTAAAATTCTGATAAAATATTGATTATAATGCTGCGTGAATGAATGTGTGGCGGTACACGCGGTGCGCTACGCCCCTTCAACAAAGACTTGAACGCGGAAACAGTGAGCGTATTCAAATTGTAACGTGTTGCTAGTTAAGACCGAATAAAAAAGAACAGGATTCTTGAATTGGTCTTGTATTCTGAAGTGCCTCACCAGGATCCTAAATCCTAATGTACATTATGGATGTTTTGAAATTTTATCGAAAAAATAATTTTGACGATAAATTATAAGTAACTCAACAAGCAAGTGCTTGCTATGGAAAGATTCGCGTCATAACTTTACAATTAATTACTATAAAAAACAAAAACATAATGTATAATTTTATTATGATATTTAATGGCCAGTAAATATGCTATTATATAAAGTTTAAATACCGACATTGACCTCCCGGTATCTTCTGTGGCCATAAATCACAGGCTTGTCACTGTGACGGCATTAATGGCGATATAAAATTTTATTGATTGATTATGTAATAACGATTTCACTTGTGAGCGCTTTTTCGCATTTTTATTTAGAGATGCTAGCGATGAATCGATTGGCGATAAAAATGGTCACCACTGACTACTTTCTTTTCAAGTTTAAACCTTGTAATATGCCTTCACGATGGTTGTTGTTATTTTATGTTTAATAAGTGACCTTGAAAGACATTTTGATCGAATATTTTAAAATTGGGAAATTTCAAATAAATTGCTTTTATCGATTAAGGAGACTCTTCTTATTGGAAACGGAATCTTCACTATCAGTGTATCCTTTTAATGCATAAATAACGTATTTTATGTTTTACTCCACTATGCATCTCTCTTCCATGCACGAACTCACGATGTCGATAAACATGTATCAGTTACACAAAGCTTGTTTCTCATTTACAAGTATATCGATATATAATAAGAACGAAACAAAACCTCATTGAAACGTCGTGTTTGTATAGTATCTGGAGGTGCTATCGTTGTTGGCTGTTTCTATTCATTTACGCCAACGTGTGGACGCAACAGATGAGACTAACTGCTGTTTCATCACGAAATTTCTTTGCACAATGATTATATGTGTATTTTATCATACCTTGTTCTACACCGGGTAGGCGGAAATCGAACCTATACCGATAAATAATTATGAGCCGAAACAAAAAACGATTGCCATGGGTGGTATCGAATGCGTTACAAGGTCGATATTTAAAGCATTCGTGCAAACGTAATGCTCACAGATTATCACTCGAGATTATCTTGTTCTAACATTGTAACCGGACAGCGACAACTCTGTCACTCAAAAGTCTTTTCTCATGGCTATTGATATCCTTGTTATTGCGAAATAAGATAATTCGGACCGCGATCGACACAATAAAGTTCAGCTATCGTTATCTATAATCTGCATCGAACTCCTGTGTTCTGTTAATTTAAGCCAGCATTTATTAGGCGGGACACGCCCCGAGCGAAATGTTTAATTCAGTCGTGATAAGTCGATGGTGAATTAACGTCACAACTTCACCGTATCGACTATCGATATAAATTGCAGTGCAAGTTCGATAATAAAGTAATGAGGGCCTAGTGCAGATATAACGGCATAATGGCAAAGGAGTTAGTCGGCGCAGGACTTCGTTTCACACGATTACGCCTCGCAGGCCTCCTACAATTGGCAGTTTCGGTCAATAAAGCCGCCGGCACACGATGATTCATAGCTTTATCACAGTATCGAAGCCGTGGGCTAAACTTAAGACGGCAAATAGCAAATTAAGGTCCCTCTTCCGCAATCTTGTTGCGCTTATTAATTTCTTATGTTTGGTTTACATGCTGAATAGTGAGAGACTTTAACGTACGGTAGTTTGGTATGAATCGAAACGTCTGAATATAATACTGGATAATTAGATCATAGAAGAAAAAAAATCACAAGACTCTCTCTCTCTTTCTCTCTCTTCAACCACAGGAAGACCATTGCTGAACAAAGGCTCCCCCAGGGATCTCCATATCGACCTGATGGAAGCAACCTGAATCCAGCGAACGCTTGCACCCTTAACCAGGTCGTATAGTAAGATGACACAAATGAATTATTTTGTTCACTGAATAAAAGTTTAGAATAAAATACGTTTTTTTATTGATTGATGTAAGACAAGTCTAAACAATACTATAAATTCATTTGATGTATTACTTGCTACTTGTAATATTGATTTTAAAATATGATGGATTGTGAAAAGTGATATGCCATTATCACGTAAACCAATCAAGCGCCATTTTATATTGAATGCAATTTGCTGGTCATTTTTCCGGCACGTCATTCTTTACCAATAGTGAACACCTACAGCAGATATAAATTAATCAATTTAAATTCATAAAAACTCTTTTACTCCATCCTTGGTGTGATTAATCATTGACCAGGAATTGAGGTGTTGGTTTATTGACATTTAGTGCCACCGGTATATCCTGTATCGACACATGGTGATTTATTGCAAAATAAACACCACATTGAATTTAATCAGTATTATATAGCAATCAGTTAAAGTGGCGGTTGTTTGTTCGTTGCAGGCATTTATTTTAGTAAATATGGGTGAATATACGGATATATTATTATACTATTTATATAGTCTAATACTCTGCATCAGTCTAGATTCGACCGGTGAAGAATGCCTCAGGTATTAAGTCTACCTATACACAATTTGTAAAAAGTATTGAAACAAATATATTATATATAAAAGTTAGCGATGGTGTTATAGTAGATTTTCCATATTTTGCATTTAATTATTACTTCAAAAGTTAAGAGTTCGATAATTGTGGGTCTCTACAGTTATCTTAGGACAATCGAAATTATTAATGTAGTAAATAGCTCAGCAGTCGACTTCCAATGGCTAAAGAGAGAGAGAGAAATAGCCCAGCACCATACACCAAATCTCAAACCATAAATTATACACAAAATTGTGCCCACTAAATGAGAGAATTGACTTTCAAATTATATTATTTTCTAACTTATCCTCGTAGAAGAGACCATATACATATTTTTTTGTCTAGATATCTATTCTGTTCTAAATTATTAATTTCATATAATAAAACTGTACCCTATCATCAAGTAGTTTTGTATAGTAATTTAAAGCAATGCGATAGCTACCACATGAAATAATTTATGTGCAGTGTAAATTGCGCAGGTGTCGATTCGAGATATGAAATATTAAACCTAAATGAGGCAGTGAAAGCAAATCTTCGCGCTACTAAATTATATGATTAGTCTGCTCAAATTCTTGAATTACCACTATAATGTATAAATAGGTTTAAGTATATCACTTGCAATGAATGTGTGTGACTTTTTCTTTATTGAGTGTTTGAAGATACACACACGGTTTATTTATTAGGATACAATTTTGCCATAATTATCGGCAAATATACAGGCAAATATAAACAGCCTCTGTTACGCAGTTGTACTATGGTTTCGGGTTCGGATACCGGGTCGGGTAAATTGATATTGGATTTTTCTATTCATTCTGAGCTCGGAGTCAGTATTTGACTGATCGAATTTTTGTATTATTTTGCGCATAGCCACTAATACCATTAATATAAATGACGGGCCTAGTGACGTCACTAGTTTTGTTTTGCATCCCTTTTCTTCTACTCTCACTACAAGACTTAAAGTGTTTCTTGTTTCATTCTGAATGAATTTTCAAATTTCTTCGTTTGTTAGATTTTGGATATATACCTTTTGATAAATACCATTTAAAAAGTGGAGTTAAGTACCCTATTATCCTGGCCATAGCATCCGTATGTATAGACAGGTGACCTGAAATGCTATACACGTAATTGATCTATCTTGTTAGATTATTGAAAATCCCGTTTAAAGACTTGCGCAAGAGTTAGAAGCTACTTAATTAACAGCTCAACAGTTGAATAGAAGCTAACAGGTTGTCTCGCCATTGATATCATATATAATTAATAAATAAATCATCCTAGAATTAAGCAATCAGTTATATTGACATATGTAACACATTGTGCGTACGCAATGAATACTCAGATCAGGTTTGAGTGAGAGTGTGACAAGTTAGATTAATAGGTGATGTTACTTTATGTAATTTGAATGTAACGTCTTCAATACCTTTATTGAGCAGCACAGATAGGCTTGTTCGAACAACCTTATAAGCCGTTAAACAGGTTTACAGCGGTTTCGCTTAGAAGCTTGTTACATACAACTGTGAAATTGTACGCATAATTTGTATTCAGATTTATATTTATATATTTTTATTTAAATTCTTACACAAGCCGTACATACTTAGTTAATTCTCTCTGATAATGCCAGGTATTTTTTTTGTCAACGAAACTACGTAGATGGTTCGTTTTGTAAATTTCGTTTTGTATGTGCAAAGTTAGATTGTAATAAATATACCATATTTATAGCACTAATTGGCATGCAATATTAATGATTTGATTTACATAAAAGCTTATGCTTATGAAGTGTACACCCTAATTGGTCTTTAATCCTTTAGAATACGGAAAAGGACCATTCGATAGTCTTAAGGAAAAACCGGTGCATGTTGCAATATTTAATATTAAACACAATTTCATTACTTAAGTCAAATGAGGGCTTATCTAGCCCATTTTCTACAGTGTTTTGCCGGTAATAACAAACATACAGATAAGCCCTGCACTTATTAAGGTGGACTCAAATCGTGATGTAATTCTCAGTAAATACTTAGCATTAGATACCGTGCTACGAAAAAGCTTCATTCATGATTGCTAATTGCAAACGATAACGTAGTTTGAATCGAATCCTAATTGAACTTATGAAAGCATGTTGAGATTATGATCTGTGAAATTGTAATTGCAATAACCAGATCTGCTAAGTAAGCTCTTTAAGTTTGAAACACATGATTTTGTCCTGAACAACATTACGTAAAAATATTTATGACAGACAGACGACGGTTGGTCATAAACTATAAGCCAAACTTTTTAGCGAAATACATGTTTGTTATGCGTCGACCTTACATTATTTCGAGACCATAAACAGGCGAGAAGACATATAATTTTTTTTTATTACATTGAATGTCGAGACTAGTATGCCGTTCGCCTGATGGCAAGCGATACGACAGCTCATGAACAGTAACAAAACCAAACACCTTGAATTACAAAGCAATGCTTGGAATTACACGGCGCTCGAGACATAAGATGTTAAGTCTCAATATGCCCAATTGTTAATCTGGCTACAATATCCTTCAAACCGAAACGCAACAGTGCATGTACACTGCTGTTTGGCGGGAGAAATACAAATTGCGGTAGTAACTACCCAGGCGGCCTCGCACATATGAGAGACCTACCATTTTGATTAAAACCTTTTTAATAAGCTAGTAAACCCTATAGTTTACCCACAAGTTTACCTCACGCACCGGCCAGCATCTGGCAAGAGCGGAAGTTGTAATAGCATTGTCAACTTGTGACATCAGAGCGTGACGACCGTGGGCTCCTTGCCCATCGGCGGAAACGCGTATGAGTTAATCCTGATTTACTCCGTGATTAAAAACAATGGCAACGCGTCGAACAGCGAATGCATACGACTATTTAAAGTCCAAGTTTCCTAATATTATATTATTACTATCCTACTAAACTAACAGGTACCGTTTGACGTTTCATACTTTTCAACTTTGTACAGGCGTAACTTACACAATTTCAGTAACATTTCGCCTAAAACCATGGAATTGTGGCTTTACGGCAAGCGAAATTAAAATTGTGTGAGATACGCTTGTCTAAATATGTTTAAAATTGAAAAATATGAAACGACAAACGGTACCTGTTAGTTTATTGTATAGTAAACGTGTAGAATAAAGGAATTTCGTTATGAGCCTTTAGGATTTAATATTTTTTATACTTAACCTATTTCGTCCTACTGCTGGGCAAAAGTCTCTCTATCCTTGCTCAATTCGCGCTCCAAAGGGGTTTCAAGCCACATGAACTCGAAAGCATCCAGGCCTTGCCAGTATTTTTTTAGGTCTGCCGCGGTGTCATCGACTATTAAATATCCATTGAGTGACGATATTTGCCCAACGACCTGGATGTTATCGAGTCACAATTAAGTAGTACAATTCTATTTGATAATTAGTTTACTATTTAGGGAGGACGTTGAACTGTTTGAGAAATACTGAGAATGGCTCAAAACATGTGACAGTAGACTATCTGATATTCATTGGTAGATAACCGTCATAACGAAATAACCCTCTAATTATCAATAATCTAATTAATCTCTCTCTCTCTTTCTTTAGCAGAAAGTCCACTGCTTGACATAGGCTTCCCCCAAGGATTTCCACGGCTTAATGCTCTCGAATAATTGGGGAAGGCTGTTCTTATTAGTTTATTGGTAGGTTTCGAGTGTGAGATTGTTAACTTGGAACTTACCTGTGGTCTATATTTTGAAGAATATTGATAGCTTAGTACGTAGTAGAAATAAAACGGTATTCCTACCAATATCTTTGACCGTTAGGAAATCAAAGCTAGTTTAAACATTATCAAGTAGCTTAAAAATGTTGCTCGGGCAAGGCACTAAAGCATAATGTTACAAGTTCTTATAGAATTAAAAAATCGTGATATGTCAGACATGTGGCAAGTATTTCGAATTACAGGATGCGAATAATTTGACTGACAGCTGCGTTTGTGTACGGGGATTGATCTAGTGATTTGTATTTATGAGATGTAAACAGATGCTGAAAACATAATCTGTGACGTGTTCAACTTATAAATATCAATTGCTTGGCTGATGTAAAACCTCGTTGAGAATACTATTTACTTAGTACCGGGTGTTGCATTTTCTCAGCAAATAAACATAACTGTATATTCCATCGATAGGTAAAACATCTGTATTTATAGAATAAACATACTTAGAACAAGAAAATAGTCAGTTGAATATTTTTTTAAAATTACAGTGTTACAAAATATAAAAGTAACAAAATTGCGATGTAAGTTATATTTGAGTTTCAATCCTCAATGTATTCCCAAACCCAATCTTTTCTGTTCTTACTTTTTCAAAGACTGACAAAGCAATAAATATTCGATAATCATTGCTGGTGTTCATGGGCGTCTGTTATCTCTCACTATCAGATGGTCCGCCCGTTCAATTGCAGTCCCTGTGCAATTAAAATGTACAGGAAATACCAATTTGCCTCCAACTAACCTACCAATTATTCATTACGTATAGAGTACGTGTAGATATGCGTTATTTTGTAACGAGATTCTTTACAAATATCGAACGTTTCGCTTAATTATACCATATTGAGGTTTTCCACCTTTGAGTTAACACGGGAAGTACAAAGTGACCCATTTGTACATTCTTTGCCTTTTTGTATCGAATCACGTGTTATCACGTCTTAAATATATTTCATGCATGCCGTGTTTTTTTGTTATATTTTCTATGGCATTACTTGCAACATGTATCTATGCATAAAATATTATAAGAAGATTTACTGGTAGGAATGTGTTCATACTAATACGGGTGATTTTTCAATCATAATATTATATACTTATAAATACATTTTGCAACTTTTTGCTGCTTATAGCTTGATTTAAAAATCAATCAGATTTAAAAATCTTCAAAGATCCATAAGGTTGCAATTTGTGAATTTACATCAATATGTGAATCATTATAGCTTACGATGATATTTCAGATATTAGATCGATTGATAAAAACAAATGTGTGCTTACACTTTTACTTATCTATAAACTTTTTACAAAAAGTTATGTGTTAACTTCAATCGGCAATTACGTTAATTATACCATCATTGTACGTTGTATGAACAGTACGATTGCCATCTTTTCATACTTCCTATATCATTAGATAAGCCAACGCAAAGAAACAACATACTGTGCACGACCTAACAGTGGTAATGCGAATGATGTGCTAAGTGTCACGATGTTTTTGCAACCGCCAGACTCATTACCAAGAGTGGCATTTAGATCCTTCAATTACATATCGAAGCATGTGAAAGGACTTGGCAGTTCATAAATTAATTTAGGCTAATGATATTATCATCAATACTTTTTGTTGTGGAACAGAATTAATTTGAAAGATATTAAGGTACAATTAATTTGTAACGCTGGACCTTTGATTTTGCAGTGTCTTGTGTCTGTTGTTAGTATATTTTTACGTTATAACATTGATAGAAAAGACATTGAGATGACCTATAAAACTGTTTATGATAGTTTATGAAGTCGCTTAGTAAAGGAGGGAAAGTGGACTAAACTAATTCCAACTCCTCCTATAAAGGAGTGTACCAATTTTACTATGAAAGTTAGTATCCGTGCTAAGATTTTTGTCCCTCGATGACTCCTACTTTTTGTGCAGGGACAAAATTATATTTTCAATAAATATAAACATAATTGCGACCCCGGAGTTCTTGGAGAAATTAACTTGAAGTCCAATAAAAATATATTTTTTGCTTTTGGTTCTGTGAACAGAATGTGAAATGTGATGATTATTACTTTATTTTATAAAAATCTGTCGGCCGGGATAAAACAGGAAAACGTTTAAGAGTAAAACATAAAAATGCGATAATAAATTTTAAGCAGTATCGGTATCGGAATATTTTTTCCCAATACTTATGAATGGGCATTTTCCTTTAACTTAATAATTGACATTACTAAATGTAGCGGGTTAAAGTTCTCGGTGTCATTAAAATACGTGCCACTGTTTTTTTTTTTTTTTTTTTTCTAATTGTGGCTACAAGCACTGGTTGTGCCACTGTTGATCCTGGCTTAAAGAGTTGCAGTGGCGGGTGTGAGGGCAGGTAATTCTTAGTATGTGAAGCCCGGTAACCAGTAACCGGTCTATTGGTCGAATATGGCTTAAGCCATTGCGGTCGAACTCTTAAATGTAGAAGCGACCCGATGATATTGGCTCATATAATATTAACCCATATTCATGCTTACGCATATGCACTTATTCGACCTTTGCTCCGACATACTATTTACATTCTATATCACACATTTATAACGTAATGGAAATGAAAGTGAGGTTTGTTTATTTTCTGTGTGAGTAACCTGTCATTAGTCGTGGTATGCGGCGTATATTTACATCTGGTATGCAATTGCAGTCGGTGTTCATTCATTGATTACTGACCAGTGGTCAGTCTACTGTGACAATTATGAAGTCACGTGTGAGATTTGTGACTAACGCTAGTTATTCAACTAGAGCAAACATTAACAAAACATAGAGTTAGCACAGCATGAGTGCAGTGCAGTATGTTTTATTTGTATTATTCTTCAGATATAAAATAATAAGAATACTCTTCAATTATACAATAGGCAAAGGAATCAATGTTAATACAGCCTTGTTGATGTTGTCTTTCCTAATCTTTTAAGAACAGTTCATTTAACTACGCACAGTCTTACTATTAGCTGGCTACCTACAGCAGAGAAACAAACAAAGATAAAATTTCCTCGCGAGTATTGACCTATAACTAACAATCAGCTGAGAATTTATTATTTGTTTGAGTGTTGTAAATCTGTAAACATCAATAAAGGAGCGTGACCAGCCGCTGGCAACACGGCAGCTGGCTGGTAGTTTGTGGTAATTAATTCTATGATCTTAGCTCGCTGTACTTGGGTCAAATAACCAATTAAAATACTCTGTGCCATAGCTTGTACATTCTTCCTAATACGCGGATAATAATCCAATAAGGCACAGCTAATAATGGACGTAAAAATTCTAACTCCTGGCACATGTTTCAACAATGTAATACAGTTGTACTGTTGGCTTACATATAAGGCAGTTTGAAGACCAAACAATTGTATTATTAATTTTAAATGGAAATAAATGCAACTATACTTATAAAATGAGTATATTTCTCGTGAAAAAGTAGCTTATTAAGAAGGCTGTATGTACACCGATTCATTAACCCGTTCCTTTAAAAGAAGTAAATAAAAAAATGATATGATTTTCATATGAAATATTGCATCATCCCACGTCCATAATCATCGTCTGTACATTCATTATGTCTATAAACAAACCATAATGTCAAGCCAAATTGACAGTTTGATGGACACAAAATAATATTACGAAACATTTCACGCGTAGATTGATATAAAAACAACAAAGCGGCCATAACTTGCGGAGTATGAAGGCTGCGGACTAAGGCCTTTGCAAGCCCATTTTATTAAAATGATGAAATGATTACACATGGTAATTGGCCATATTCGTTATTGTATTTGTAATTTAGGTATTTTTTCAGTTTCCTTTCCTCTAGCGTGGGAATGGCGGCACAATTGCCACGGCGGCTATTAGCTTACCTTTTGTGGTGGCCTAGTTTATTAGTCCTCGGAGACTGTTCATTAATTCTCTTTAGACATTTTTAAAACGAAACTTTGTCACGAAAGTCTTTAGGGCAATCTTTCATTTATTGTGAAAATGTAAATTAAAGTATTGACGAGGTACGCTTGTAGATAATTTTCAGGAAACTTTTTGATATCCCGGGATTACCTTATTCATTAATTTTATTTCTAAAGCTATCTAAAAACATACAACTAATGTATTGTTAAAACATCTGCTATATCACCAAATTAACTAACATATTTCCTACGAGTATATGTCTAACATAATAAATAGATACATCATTTTTTTAGAAGCCGAGTAAAATTAAATGCATTCAAAAGTAGCTGTTGCAGAAGTAAATACGCAAGTCAAAGACACGTCAGTGTTACATATATAGGTCAGCGTGTACGCACATAATTAATTACCTGTATCAAACACGGTTGTTTGATTTTAATTATGTTATAAGTACGTCACTACAGATCGTTGCGATAAATTCGGCTTCATGGCAGCCGTGGTGTGGCGGATACGGTGCTCGGAAACGGATTTCGAAATTATAAAATGTATTTAATCCGTCATTCCGTAACGATACCGGTTTTAATTATGTTTTATATTTCGCAATATTGCAAAATTTATTACGCGCGATCTGACACTTTGATTTGGTTTACAGTGACAAAGTGACTGCTCGTTTTGGGCATTTTCTTGTGATGAAAGTTCATAAATCTCAAAACTACGCAACATGGTGACGTCGAGACGTATTTAATCTGCCAACATTTGTGTCATTTTATTTAAATTGCCTTACAGTATTCTTGGCATAGACATATATAAAAAATCATTAAAAATATATTTTTTTAGTAGAATCAACAAATTCGTAGAACTCACTGACTACGCGTACTTCGTTTTATGTTCGCAAGTCAGACACGAAATAAAGTTAGAACTGAAAACTGAGCTATTCACTGATGTCTGATAGCTATGGAATCCCTTCATATAAAGAAATAGATCTAAACTGTCTAGAATATCTAGAATAAATCAGAAATTAACTAAATAAATATACTATTAAGTGCCATGCTAGTAGCATGTATGGGAATTCAAGCAACAACATAAGAGCAAAAAACTATAATGTCTCGAAATCAAGCGTCATAATGACGATACTTGCAAAATAATTGAAGACCGTCTCACAGGCTTTCCAACAATAAAGAACATAAAGAAATATCGTAATAATTGTAAATTACTCTATTTTATTTATCGAAATCGTTACAAACAGAACTGAACACAAAAGTATCAATTACGTGTTGCGCACTTGAACAGCCAGTGGATAGCTCAAGCATGAAGCACACTTATAGCCAATTAGTTAACCAATTATTCAATGCAGTTGTATCAATCTGATTGATTCATGTTACCGTTGTAATGTTAATGTTGTCACTGCTGAATGCAATCGTTGTTTGTGTTGCATGATTATCCGCCATTTGAATATTTCCCTGATATCATTGTGAGTCCGCGAACACTCGGAATTTCCCACAGTACAATACTTTATGTATAATAAAATTTAATATACTAGATACGCAAGAGAAAACCTTTAAATAATCTCGTGCATATAATAGCTAAATCGTAGAATTTTATTGTCTATTCAGTGTATTATGAATAGCCAAACTAAACTGAGCAATATTACCAACATTAGTTGTCCATGATTTTAATTTTGAAGCATTACTTTCTATTATTTTTAAAACATATTAAATTTTTCGTAAAATCAATGAGTATCTTATACCACGAAGGATAATAAATAAAAATGTTAACGCTGGCGATTGACTACTATTTTATGTTAGCTCATACTACTCATTTTGAAATATGCTACTGTATTTTAAGACTAAGATATTTCAAGAACCTTACGGCCTAAAAACTTGAAGTTTTGTATACAGGTTGTTTATAGAATGTGGAAATCCGTTGGTAAAACATTTTATGTTCATCATTCTTTCCACGTTCAAAATGGATGAGCGAATATTTACAAACATGTAATAATCCAATATTTATGAAGCTCGGCTTTTTAAAATGTACATGTATATTCAATAAATATGTATTTATTTTAAAACACGATAGTAACATAACTAGGCTCCATACTGTGGTAAAAATTCTGTACCACAGGTAGGTGATTATTTTCTATCACTATTGTAGGACTTTTTGGTCTCACAATATCCAGATCTGAAGCAAATAGTTGTAGATCAAACTAACATTTGTCTCTGCGTGGATATTGAATCTGCGTCTGATCATTTCACGCCACGTAAGCCGTCAAAATGATTGGATTAATTAATGGTTATTATTAAGCTATGACCGTCATTACGTAGACGCAGAAGCATGCTACCGTCCATTAATTAAGTATTAATTAGTTGCATATTATGTCCATGTAATAAACAAAGCAGAAACGCTTACTGCATGAACATATTTCAAAGGATATTTATAAAATCTCCACATTATTAAATATTGCAATATTTGATGAAACTTCAGTTATTGAACAAATAATCGGTTTAAAACTTCTAATTTGTTTGTATGGCAGATATTTGTAAGTTCTACACCAGAAGAGTAAACATTAGCCCCTTTGTATCTATATTTATAAAAGAATCTAGTTACTAGCTAAAAATCACCAAACTGACTAGTGAATTCATCGCGTGAAGGCTTATTCTTTAAATTGGTCATAATATAATGTAGAGCGAGGTTTCTTTACAGAAATGGAAATATATTGTAATAATAACATCATATGTCACTGTTGGGATTATTTATTTATTGAATGTAACTCTAATAGAGATTTTTACCATCGTTTGGAGTTCGCTATTCGAGTATATCCTTCGATCATATGGAATACGTCTCATAGTTACTGGAATCTTAAACCATTAGTAGGTGTAAAGGCCGTCTGTGTAGACTTTAGAATAATAGCAATGAGTCACGATTGATATCGAAAGGAAGTCGACTTGTTAATTACTAGTAGTACTCGTGGGTCCTTGTGATATCAACATGAATGCTTGAGACCAGTTAATTATTTCACTTAAGGTCGCATACAGTTCTTTCAACTGTTACTTATTAATTTTATTATATGTATATTGTATATCATTTATTTTATTTTATTTATGGGATGCCTTCTGGCCAGATGCTTCGGTATCGCAGTTGTACAGTATGGTTATAAAGCTGAGGTCTCGGGTTCAAATCCCGGATTGGACAAAGTGATATTGGATTTTTCTATTCATTATCAGCTAGAAGTCAGGAATTTATTCCCGATATGACGATAGGGTAGGCGATAGGTGGGACAGAAGCTACAAGGCGAAATATGGGTACCCTCTACCTGGGAAAAAGGTGGCCTGACGGGACGACATGCACAAGAGGGCCGGCAGGGACTGGACGTATAAAGCAGCAGACAGGACTCTGTGCGTATGCCACACTGGACATAAGCCAGCAGTGGACTGTGCGGGTTGATGATGATCATGATTGTTTAATAAAAGTAGATTTTTATCCATGCATGATGCAAGTGTGTTTCGTTTTAGTCTTAACTTGTCTATGTCCAGTTATAAGTAGCGATATTTGTATCGAAGATTGCTCTTCATACACCGTCAGGGACGCTCTTGTCGAAAATAATTGTGCATCGTGATCTGGTAATAAGCAGTAACTGCCATCTTAATCGGCTTGAGAGGAACTCCCACAAGTTATTGCTTATAATTTTGCTTAGAGGCTATATGCCACACATCAACCATTAAAATACATCAAATTTTAATACTTAAAAGAATAGAACGGTTGTTTATCACGCCTATCTATTTTGAAATTGTTCACTAATCATTTAATTATTTTTTATATCAGATTTATGATATATGATGTTATGTTTATGATAATGAGAGAAATTTGTCTTCACGGAATTGGTTTGGTACTTGATAGGTAATGTTATCCCTGTTTGACTAAAGGCTAAGATGAAACAATAGTTTTTCCAATAGCTTATATTATTGTTACTTATATTTACACATCGCAAATTTATAATAACCAAAACATCATGTTATTGGAATAAATTGATATAATTTATCTGAGCAAAAGAGTTTCTTCTTCAAAAGAGGATCCGGTATTGTATCAAGCCGCGCTATTCTTTTTAACATAGCAATTAGCAATTATATTTTTCGCAACAGCAAACGGTTGCATCAGTTAATAACGAGCGGTAGACTAATCGGTTGCAACTGGTAACACAATCTTTTCTTTATGAAGCTGGATAGCAGTTAATATTACTTAACTTATAGTAATGAATGTTTCACGCCTCAGTTGCCACACGATGCCGAGCGTAACGTTTTTTGTCCTTTGTCACAAGCTGACGTACGTAATTGTGTATTCTGTTAATCAGAATTAACCTACCTAATCACGTTTGATATAAAAAGGACTTTAACTCAATTAGTTGGATGAATAATTTTGCTGGGAATTATCACAATTATATCATTGATATTCTTTTATAGAAATTATTAATATTAAAAAGAGGAACGATTTCATTGTTTGTTTGTATGAACATGGGCGATAGAATATTATCGAAACAGTGTATCGGCACACGAGCGGAGCCGGGCAGAGCGGCTATAAGTCCTTAAATGTGTGCCACATTGTAGTATTGGTAGCATATCTGAATACAATTGAGATCGTACATAAAAGGTAACAAATTTCTCCTCAAGTAACGGTCAGCAACTTTTGTATGCGTCATACTAGGTATTACTTTGTCTCATGTATCCACATCAGTCATCGATCATAAAAATAAAAATAATGTCGATATCAATTTAAATAGAAATTGATCTGCGGTGTGACGGGAGTGTCATGAATTAACTTTCGAAAAGCAATTGTTTATATCGATTACCTCGGTGATTGAATACGAGGTGACAGAGACACGGGGTATGGATTGGGCATTACTATCAAGCTGTCAATTATAAGCTGCCGCGAAAGTATGGGTGAGATAGGATAATCGTATGGACGACTTAGATTATATAACGATAGGTATGATAGGAATGCTTGTGAATATATTGTTAAAACTCCATATGTTGCTGTATATGTGATGTGATGCTTACTAATTGGTGTAGTAGCTCATATTTTATGTTAAAAAAGACTTAAAAAAGAAAGAAAACAGAGCGCGTTGGTAAAGACGTTTTCTGCTGCCATGTCTTGTTCCGAGCTACAACAAGTTTTTAAGTGGAGGTAAATAACAATTCGTAAGTTTTTGAATTATTCTTGTACTTAAATAAGGATATATTGATTTATTTAGGGACAGGATATTATTTTGTGATTTTTAAGATATAACATTACAATTCTTTCAAACATTTTCGTAGCTCAGAATCAGGTAAATATTTATTGAAACCTTGATCTATAGCTGTGGTGTGATAAATTGTTACATTATAGACGTTTCAAATACTCTAATGGTTGTAGCGGGCTTGAAATTTAGTTTAGACACGTACGTTCACAGTTCACACGTTGAAGCGCTCTGCTTGGACGTGACTCGCGCCTTCTACGTGTGAGGGAAATGTTACTGTACCGGACACGTTGCTTTACGAATAAAACAAAAGAGGCAGTTTCTAATGTCCGTTTAAGTTTTATTGCTTTTACGAGGCACTATTACGTTTTTCTTTTTACTTGAAATGCATTTTGTATTTTTTGTTTTTGTTTTCTGTTTAAGACTTCCAGATAATATATTTGGCATGGATTCATAAAATAATAAACCTAAAATTACGTAGTGTGAAAAGGCCGCCACTTGTACTTTTATTATTATTATGTGATTTCTTTGTTGTTTCTCTGTACATTGCAAAAAAATATTAAATAAATAAGCGTTTTCGTAGTAAATTTTCATTTTACAATTTGTCCAATCAGTATGTCAAAACATTCATTTTACAATTCATGTATTTTAGTCATCAAACGTAGCCGAAATTAATTAAAACATAAATTCCTCAAAGTTGTAATAAAGTGACTACTAACCAAAATAAACACTTGGAATTTCATTAAACTTGTTCTACTATATTCAAATTTCCTTAATGCATTCAAACGGACTATGACAGGGACCTTTACCTCTAAAATTTAATTTCCAAGCTCGCTCCACATTGACGGTTTCACTGCTTGATAAATACATTATTTTCGTACCTGAACCGAGTAACAACTTTCGCTAAAAACGTGAGATTATTCTTTTTCCACTCCGTTTGTGACATGATTAATGGTCTGGCCCTGTTTGGGCAGTTGACAACATAGCCGCTTTGATTTATATTTTGCTTTGTAATAACTGTAGTATTTATTTGATTTAGTCCTTTTATTTCTTGTGGTTAAGCTCTGATTTGTCAATAAAATAATTAGATACTAGTTTCGGAACGTGTGGAATTTTTATCGATATAATTTATTATCATTACTTCCGGTATATCAACTGCGGAATGTGGATATTCGCAGTTTTCAATGTGATTTACATATGCAAATGCATAATATTATGACCTCCTGTTGCTTTTTTATACATATTAGATCTGACGCAAAATTTAAAAAAATATTCGTACTTACATAAACTCATGCTTTTATCTCAGAAAGGGTACGCAGAGGTGCCGCCAGGACCAACCAGGTGTTCCGTCCCATGTGATAGAGGGCGAGCCTATCGCGATATCGGGCACAAATTCCTGACTCCGGGCTTATAATTAATAGAAAAATCCAGTATCACTTTGTCCCCGGGATTTCAGCGTTGTAACCATACCGCAGTAAATAAAAAATGTGAAATTATATTAATTATTCAATAATTATATTAATTATTGGCCGTTTAATAAATATAACATCAAGCATTATCCTAATTTAAGATGATAAATATCAAAGATGCGTATCTGGTATACAAATGGTCCATACAAGTATATATCTTGGTCTACAATAGCGTAGGTCGGAACAGTAGCCATGGGAACCACAAGGCATTTAGGTTTACCTATTCAATGTAGCACTTGAGTTAGTCGTCTTAGTTTGCGACCTTCGAACTTAATACTCTATATTATTTCACAATGCGCGTAGTCTATTCGGTTTTAATGTAAATAAATTATAATTCACCATCTTATTATCTTAAGTAAATTTATGAAGTCATTTCCTATAATTCGGCATTTCCTCCTCGTCTCATCAAGTGGGAGTACCACTAGAAGCACTTTATATTTCAATCCCGTGATATAACTAAAATTACTATTTTTATAACTCTGCCTCCCCCTATCGTAGACTTTCAAGACATCTCGTTTTATATAAAAAATACAGACAATCAGTATATGAGATTGTTCTTATCAATAATTACATTACCATGTTAGGGAAAAACACAATAAAAAGAAAATCTTCAACTACTATAAGTCAGGCTAAAGAACTGATTCTATATGGATTCTACTTTACCGTTTAAACAGGGACATGTCCCTGTTACAATGCTGGAGAAACACTAAAGATAGGAGTTCCAAGCAACATGTTTTACATAAAGCAATTTATGTTATCTAGTAATAACCTTGTATGATTTAATGAATATGTCAATTTTATATGCAAACACTTAATAATTTAAATCGTGTTAGTGGATAATGGCTTGTATTGGTAAATTTGTTGGCAAGGAAAGTTTAAGCTTATACCAACCCTGTTCATTATCATCATGATCTTAAACCGGTTATTTGGACATTAAGATTTATCCATTATTTTAATGTTATCATCATCTTCTTCAGCTACAGACACTAGTAAAGCTAAGTCTCCTCCAACAATTTTCACATTTTTTATTGGAAGTAGTCACAAACATTTGGAATTAATTTCATTGTTACGTTATTAATAACGAGTTTTAATCGCTATGTAAGACATTCACACATCTTTAGTAATATTAGCTTCATTTTTTTAAAGTGATTTATTTCATTTGAAATATGTATATAACCATCTGTCAAACTCTCCAATAAATAATACAATGTATTAGTGCGCGTGAGCTCAGTTTATCATTTTATAATTTACCGCTGGCAGTGAACAATTTTGTCGGATTAGTAAAATCTATGTTTGATTTGTAAAATATTTCTATCGGACTAACATTTGTCAAATTAATGTCTTGTGGATATTATAAATTATGAACGTCCTTTGATCAAATCTTAAAAGGCTTGATAATATCTAAAAAGCTTGCGTCGGTTCGTAGATTGAGTTGTTATTTCATATTGGCAGCAGATTTGGTCTGCGACACCTTTTATGTGAAAACTGTTTCTGTCCAAGTACGTTTGAATATTAAGAAATACTAATCAAATATATTAAATGAATGTTGTTTTACTTTTTTGCGTAAGTAAACCTGTTAAATTTTAGCAAAGCTAGATGGAAGGACTAATTTTGGAGTGAGATCTTTGCCTATATGTAGTATTCGCTTTTATTGTAAATTGTCAACACTTCCTATATTATAAATGTGAGAGTTTGTGAGTATGGATGGATGTATAGATATTTGTGACTTTTTATTTGTGGCAAAAATTGCTAAACCGATTTTGATGAAATTTGGTATAAGTATAGCTTACAATCTCGATTAAATTACTGGTTTATGCTTTATATCCCAAAAAGAATATAGTGACAACGGGATATATCGGGACGGAACATGAAAATCAATATAGTCGCCGGCGTTTACATTGAATTTAAATTTAAGACAGTTAGTACATTAAATAACATGTTGTTGTGGAATGGACTCAAAAAATATCTGTAATAGGGAAATGGCGGGTCGGACCGCTTTTAAAAAATAAATACGAAATACAGCTTATTTTACGATACTAATGATGTTTATGTCGATTAACGGTAGATTGTAAGAGACTGGTTCAGTTAGAAGGGTAATATTTTTATCTAATGCTCGATAGTTCACGCACCATGAGAACCTGGTATTTTACACGATGACACTTATTTGATAGTAATTGAAGTAATCCAGAACATTATCTCTCCAACAGCAAATTGTCTTTGAAAATAACTTCAATAGTTTGATGGATTGCAGTCTTTAAAGGTTCTGATAGTGTTATTGAAACGTATAGTTGAATTCAGTGGCCAAATTGGCTAAGACATATATTTTATTGCTGCCTTATACTTTTTCATGCAGTTCTATATTTTTTTTCAAGTCAGGCAAAAATGTTTTGAGGTGGGTTTTTTATTTTCATGGAGAAAATCCTCTTGAATTCCCCCATGTTGCTCCATCGGCATTTTGGAGAAACTCCGGGACCTCACACAGAACACGTCGATGTTCCTCGAGTGCGTAGCTTGTGGAAACACTACTTACAGAAGGTTGTTTCTTCCTTGTTTAAACTTTTATCTAGCCAGGCCGATGCCTACAAAGCGTTCGAAAGGTGGATTTGTGTCAAGATGAAATTTATTAGACTTAAGGTCAGTTTGGAGTTAGAATGTTCAAGCCATGGGTTAACGATTGTGGCCATTGCCGTTACGATTGTGCGTACTCTGTGCAAAATTGCATGGCACTTGAGTTTTTGTCGTCAAAGACCGTCGCTGTTTGCTCTTGATTCAAGCCTTTGTAATTTCAACATACAATCTCAAGGAAATTTGAAGGCATTTGTAACCAAAAAAAATAGCTTTGATGATTACTATAATGGTAGTATTTGATTCTATTTTATTTTACGTAGCACTAATGCACTTTTATTATTCATTTTTACGTAATTATACCACCACGATCATAACAACTACTTAGGATAATTATTGTAATAACGAGATGTGAAAATAGGTATGTTCTATTCAAGAACAATAAGAATAGAAGCAAATAATAAAGGTAAATATCGGTTCGGACGTTCAAGATATCAATGTCACGGATGTGGTTCTTGTTGTACATGACAGATTGTTCTTGGAATCAAATTATTCTTAGATAATAAAGATATGTTGTTATACGAATCTAGGCTATAAATACTATGAAAATCTTGATTTTTTGTTTGAGATCTTTCACCTTGTCGTTTAAAACGGAGGTTTTTAAATATCATTGCATGTCTATGGTGTTAGAAGCTTAAGTATTTTTTTTTTCAAAATATTTGGCATAACGGAAATGGCTGTTTTATACAGGCCCAGCAAACGAGCAAACGGTTCACTTGATGGTAAGTGATCACTGCCGCCCATGAACATTCTTGCTTGGATCATGGATAGCCGGCCCATGAAATGGGCAAGGGAGCGAGAACCAAAAATAACTGGAAGAGGAAAGAGGCAGTCGACAATCACAGTCAATCAACCTGGCCTGTTAATTCAGTAGTAGTAAATATGCAGTAAAAAGTGTTACATAGTTTACGCCAATAAATAGTCGACGAATACCGGAGCACTAATGATTGTTTACAGCTTTTAACATATAAATGTATATCCTTATGTAAGAAAACTAGTTAGCAACAAAACTGCATAATCTTCCTCATTAAAGCGGAATTTTGTGATTTCTTTCCACGTAAACATGTTTTTTGTGATATACATATGTCAGAAATTATATACTGTTGTTGGTTTTGGAAATGTATCAATAATGAAATCAATCAAATCAAACCGGCGGTTTAAAATCAATTAATAATAAGGAATGCCCAATTAAAAATTTTTGCTACCGCGTATTTAAATATGGTATTGCATAAAGGTTTCTTAGATTTACACGAATTATACTTTTTGAAATAAAACTATTATTTACAGATTTTATCGCGGACCATATTGGATTTGCGCCCATGAAACTATTATTTACGGATTTTCCCCGATTAAATGCGAAAATAATAGCCTCATGGTATTGCATTTTATTGGTTTGTATTAAAATATCAAATTCACGGCCAACGTTATTGAAGTTAGTTAGTATGGACTCAATTATTTGAATACGCAATTTAAATGATAACTGGACTACAAGTTTGGGATTTGACTTCAACGGCGCGACGCGATTGGCCGTTTATTATAATTGTCACTTTGAATATAATATCGGTGGTCTTATGTTTCTACCATGGGTGTTTCTACTGTTTAGAATTGCAGAATTTTGTGTTCAGACCATTCATAAATTCATAGGACACTACTGAAATAAAATGCTGCTTAAAAATGTAGGGTATGTATAAAAAGCACTGAGTTGGCGAATACATTTTTAAATAATATTTGAAACTGCAACAATTTAATATGGTTATAATTTAAAAAGAACAAATAAAATCCTAAAGTATTTTTACATTGTAGGACTTTAATCGGTTATGTGATTAATATTTTTTTATGTACCTCTCTGTAAAGTCCTTATGTTTGGACCGGTAAAGTTCACACAACTATTTGTAATGACTATTGTTCTAAAACTATGAAGTCATAATTCATTACCATATTGAAAATTTCTCACATAATGAACTTAATAAAGTTTTTCTACTAGTTAACTTCTATCCCACATTAATAATATTTGAACAGACTGCAAAACCTCTGGTATTTAGAAATAGTAATGTCATAATCGTCTTTAATTATGAAAGCTAAACGACGCCATTTCCTTTTAATCAATCTGTAAAGATATATGACAAATTTTCACACATCAGATACGAACATAATATTAATAAAATAATTAATGTAAATTATGCAAACTGCCAAGGCTTTTAAGCAATATAGACTTAATTTTAACACACTACATAAGTGGTTTTTACACAGGCGTTTATTACTCAAAAATCGGTCAGGCTATAAATCTGTTGCTTGGCTTTGCAGTTTAATTTAAAAACCATTTCATAAATTAAGATACTGATATCGGCAAAGTTCTATAAAGAATTTACCATTCGCATTTCGTAAGCCACACGCCTATACATACTTACAACATATATGACATTATTTTTGTAATAAAGCATACATGCGGCGACGGCGCTGTGATCAAGACTTGCACTATGTTTAAATGCTCCAGTTTCGTGTGCGGCCGATTGTTAATCCACTTTAGCCGTTACATACAAATCATTACCAACCATAGCTTTTATTCAGGTTGGTCGTGTATTTCATTCGATTCGGCAGTCATTTGTTTTTGTAATGTTTTGAAACCTGTACCCCGCGCAGTAAAAGTTGTTCTGAAATGACATCTATTAATGCCGACAGACCGTGCGACAGTGCTCTGCGCTTGCAAGACTACTCATAAACGCATAAATTTATTTAATTTCACTAGCCTTGCATACTCTTGACGTACATGCGAGTTAACAAAATTTCAGGGTCGCAATGTGCATAATAAATGAGTTAACGCAAGATCATAAATTCATACTCTGGCCTAACATGCAGTCCGACAAGTTTTGAATTTGGCTGTATAATGAAAATAGTTGAAACGACATGTGCATGCATGACGCACGAATATGACGAATTGTACTGATCCTGACCCCAAATACTTTGTAATCATTTATAATCGTTAATGACAATCGGCATTAACCACTGTAATTGATGATCCCTTTAGATAATGTACGATAGCTTAAAGCCTGCCTACACTCCACTTAAGTCCATTATATGTATCACTATTAGGAACAAGCGTCTCACTTACGTAGGAACATTAAGGTTGGGGGATAGATGCAGTTCATTAGACAATATTAGTCTGGGTTCAGAAATTTGACGTCATCTTATGGATTTTTTACACTGTTGATATTCAATGTCTACTCTAGATTGTTAAAACTATCACAGTACCGCAGTAGTATCAAGAAATACTTCAGTAACAAGCCCTTAATACCTATGGTATAACTTAAAATTTAAACGCACGATCTCGCTGGGCGCCACTTGGTCCGCCATATTAAACTTGGAACCAAAATTATTTACTCTAGAACGTGTGCTATCTCCGTAGATGGTGTGGGTAATGAAATGATTATACCGGAGACACACCTGTGTAGTGGTCTCTGGCTTGTGTTAACGATAGCCCAGTTACCATTAAAGGTATTCATTTCTTCAAATGTAACATTGCAAGGGGTCTCGTTAAATTTGCATATTATTTAGATTGTGATAAATGATCCTCAAGCTTATTATAATACATTTAAGATGTGTACACTATTGAAATATTTGTATGGGTATTAAATAGATATAGATAGTATCCAACTTGTAATGAAAACAGCTATCGGCGGAACTCTATCTAACATAACACAAGTTATTAGTTACAATCTTTATTTGGACACCAAGTCCAATCTAACACTTACACTTTAATGCTTTTTGTTTTCTGTTTCGCGTTTACTTTGTTTTTTAGTGTTTTGTATATATATTTTGTCCAGTGAAATTTAATAACATTTATTTCATGTATGTACCCTGTTTGTGCGAGTAAGTAACTATATGCTCGGTTTTAGTCACAGTGGGTAATTAAATTCTATTTTTTGATATGTAATTTAGAAGACGGGTCTTTGCTCAGAAGTGAAGCGTGCAAAGGGATGTCAGCACATCTATTAACACACTTTGTTTTTAAGTCAATTGCAGTAAAATCAACTGACACGATACGTATTTGTGTGGATGAATGAAGAGTGAAGACACTGATTATGCAATTTTCTCACACATTATCGGAGGCTATTGCCCCGCCTCAATTGATTGTGGTACGAACATGATAGGTTGAATAACTCATTTCTTGTTGATAATTGGTGACGCAACTGGTTTTGTAAGTGTTGTTTTTATCAGTTAATATTGTTCGATAAAGATTTTCCTGGTGTTATAAAAATGTTACCTAACCCTTGTTATAACATAATGTGTTATAGTTATTATTGATTTGACAGTAGACGCAGAAAACCGGGTGTTACAAATAAATTGCTGTTTGCGATAAGAGAAAATGTGTTATGTTTACTTAAGAACTAGATAATTGCAATAAATTGAGTTAGTTAGCATATATTTGTATAATATCAAGGATAAATGATGGGGTAAAACATTGTAATTGCTTACTAATTTGAAATAACATGATTGCAACATTATTTTTGCACGAAAGCACTTGCACTCCAATATATTGAAAATTATCATACACCATTAAATTCGACATGTGTCAAGTAGCCTATTAGCTTTGCGTGGTATGTGCGTATAAGTGGAGAAAACATAGCGGTGCACATGTTGATTGAATGCAATTTTCCATATTCAGATAAAATTATGTATATGTATGTGATTATTCCCCGAATTTAGAAAGCGAGGTTGTCGTATTCAGCTGTCTGTATGGAATATCGTTGGATCGTGAATTTTATTCGTCCTCATTAAATGATTATTTCATTCACATGTCTAAATATGTCATGCTTAGACGTTTTGTAAAACAATGGTGTTCTACTTTAATAACAAGGACGGGCCGAGTAAATTGGTCTTTAGCAAATCTTACGGTTGGTACTCATTGACAATTGCTCTGCTTTGGTACTTACCAGAACAAAATGTTTGTGTAAATCCGGTCTGCCTGATTGTACTGTCGATTTTGTGCCAGGAGACCTTGCGGGTAATTTCAAATGATAAATTAAACAATCTGACATACAAAAGCAAGAGTCACAATTTGGGACATAATTATTTCAGGGTAAAATTTTAGAGAAAATATTATTACATTATTCAGAAAATGACAGTAAATTTGTACACGTTCACGTCGCAAAGTATGAGTATGTGAAGCTTATCGAACTGCAACTGAACGGTATACAAAAGCAAACTCTGTCAATCATAAAAGAAGCCGGCAATGTGTAGAAGAACCCAGTAAATATGATATAAGAATTATTGAAAGAATTTTAACAAAATTGTTTAGAGAGTTCACTCACACATCACTACAACCGTTAGCCAGGATCAACGGTGCATAACATTATTGTTTGCTATTATAGTTGCAAATGTGACGACTGAATTTAATTTGCTTGTGGCAGTGCTATGACCTGTCATTACTTCATGGCCAATTAAAAACAGAGCCAGCTTAATTTTGTGACAACTTGTCGCAACCAAGATTTTATCATGTATTTCGCACAATTACAGATATTTATCTTAGACAGCTCTTGGTAATAATATCCTTTGCTAGAGATTGCTGATCAACGCCAATAACCGTGGTTAAGTACATGATTATTCTTACAGTATTGGTATTCAGGGTTCAGAGGTTGTACTTTTAGTAATGATAACACGAGTTAGCCTGCCTTAATATCCTTTAAGAGCCTTGAATTTTTAAACGGTCGAATAGATACCAAATAAAAAAAAAACATAATATGTGTCTATTCATTCACTAGTTATAAAATCAATAACCTAGTTAACATAGGCTTTTAAACACGGATAATTTGTCATTCTGTGACAAAAATGCTTTAAGCAGGCCCCGCCCGTTCACTCAGGTATCACGCAAGAAACCCGAACAAGACGGATAGCCGCGCAACAGTCAGATAACAATAATTTATGCAAACAAACAGCGTGAACATAAACAAAAACGATTGATTTTATATCAAACAAGATATTTATAAACAATGGCCCGTGTTTTAATCACAATGTCGCGATAAAGCCGGATTGGTGAAGTTTATTTGCCTAGTGGGCAGTGATCACGTTCTACTGAACTCGACAATGTTCCGTTTCCATAATGAATCATTACAATTATCAGCCAGCCTCCGGTTTTCCATTTAATTGATTCTTATCCTTGTTCATAAATTGTTTAAAAGCAATTGTTACATAGTACTAAATGTAATGGGCGTTAAACATTCAGTAGAAGAGAACAGACTCGTTACAGTGTGACACCTAGAGACTTATGCTTTTATCTACATATGGTAAAGAATAAATACATATGTAATAGATATCGGCTCTGTTATGAAAATGCTATTTATGTGCAAAGGTCAATGGTAGTTGTAGTCATGTGAACGAGTAGACCGGACTTACTCTAAAAGATAATTTTGCGTGGGAAAATGTGTATTGTAAGATTTAACAAAACATGCGTGAGCACGGGAAATTAAGAAACGTTTTCCATAGTTTATAGCGGAAAAATGTCGATCTATTAAAACAATACAAAGCGATTGCTAATTAAATGATTAGCGCTAGATAAAAATGGGTCAGGGTGACGAGTGAACGCTATCGACAAAGATCAGAATACGCCTCCCGATAGGTTGACAAGGGCGTTGTCGACATCCGTCTTTCGGTTTGTTTGAGATTTGAAATCGATTCGATCCGCTTTTAAAATTGTCATACAACGAAAGGTTTCAATACCGCGGCGGCGCTGGTTGGTGTTGAAATAATTTTAACTTTAACACCTAAGGCCGAGTTGCTAAATTCGTTCGTGCAAAAATAACATGGAATGCAATTGTCGTGAACTAAGTCGGCACATTCACGGTGTGCGGCCTTGTCCACAATGAGGTGCACCTTTAATGGTCCGGAAATTATAAAGTTTTTGTCATGTTCAGTACATTTGATATAATATAATTTTGGTTTTTGCGGTTTTCCCTCCGCCCCTCGCGTCTGCGCTCGCACCGGAATTGGATAGTTGATTTCGTAACCGCACGAATAATTACATTAACGCGGGCTGCACGCGTTTTGCGTGATTATTTCAATTCTTCGGAGCGATATTTTTACTCGAATTGTATGAATGTTATAAAACTTCTGCGTACTGATTGCTCCTTACCTGAAACAAAAAAGAAAATTGTTAAACAATGTTGTGGCGTGTAAAAATTGTTTTAATATTTAAAAGTCATGTTTAACTAATTAAAAAGCCAAGGATTTTTTTCTCGAAGGACCAGGTGGTTGTGCATTAATAGAACGCATAAATTATGAATGAGAAATGATAGACCAGTAGAGCGTGATCATTAATGTGTATATGTTTCGACAAGTAATTTATATACTCAAGGATTTTATGTTTGTAATTGAAGTCTATCAAAGCGGCAATGATCATTAAAAATTTAAACAAAATCATACAAGTAGGTACTTGGGGCAATTTATTCGAGTGCGTTAAAACATGACATTCCACGTGGTTCAGTTTTTGCTATTGATTGTAAATCTAAAAGTATATTGGCAGAACAAGTGCGTACGACAAGTTCCAAGTTATTTCTCAACCTTGTCACCGGTGCTCCAGTGCGGCCGCGCAAACCCGTTGCGCCACCAGTCAATGCACTCAATTGCACTAGTTTGGCGAAAGTAAAAGTCCAACGGAACGCACTCGTTCTTGAACCAGTCGTAGGTGCAATTTTTATTTTCTTTTATGCAACTGAGGAAACGGCGACAGGAAGGCTACCACTGCGTATGGGTGAGATGAAGTCAACTTCCACGCGATTGATTGATTTACAGCGAGACGTAGAAAAATGTAGCTACTGCCTACTCGTGGTATATTCCAGTAAAGGCGCGACTAGAAATCGCCACCAGTCTCGCCATAATCAGAAACTAAAAAGTCACCCTGCTGGTCAATTAAACACTTTCGTCTTCTAATTATGGGATCGTATAAACAAGAAGCGAACCGTTTGGATTGGGACAAGCTAATTGAATGAACACCACGTGTCAGTCACGCATAAATTGTACGACAATAGCGAATATTTTTGATGAATATATTTAATGTATAAAATACAAGAATAAATGTTTTGATTGAGTTTAGATTGTATGACGAGTTATTAATAAAAGTATACAGAAAATAATTTTACCAAAAATACATTGTTCGGATATACTGTATATTATTATAAAAAAATGTTCGTAAGCTACTATTGACGTTGTTTCTATGTTATTGGTCACTCAAACAATTACCTATTTTGAAACTCTAATGGTACTTAATGTGTCGTTAAAAGACATTACATAGTTAATAACAACACAATTCATAAAACGAGTTTAATAACCCTTTTTTAAGCTATATTTAATTGTCCTTTTCCCAACCTTGGAAATTTCGCAACTTTTAAACTACATGATTGTTTAAAAGCTGTAATAAGCGTGTTTATTGTAACATGCTGTTATAATTTCGCCATTCGTACGTATAATGCAACCAGGGCCTCGGCACATGATTTATTTTAATGCATTTAAATTAATACATATAAAAATATAATATGTCTCTATAATTTTAAGTGGTAGAGCCACTTTTCAGTGTACAATTTGACTTGAATGGGTTGTTTCGCTGTACGCGGTGCTACTGTTTTGCACAACTAAAAGTTACAGCTTTATGGTTGCGTTTTGTTCACTAAGACCCGGTTGCACAAACTAACTTGACGATAACTTTAATTTTGACAACTGCCATACATTTTAGTCTGTCTACTTTTCAATAGAACAACTAAATAGCAGTGTAAACGCAATGTTGTGTTCCGGTTTGAAGGAAATTGTCGCCAGAGTAAATACTATTGGACACATTTAAACTTAACATCTCATGTCTCAGGTTGGCAAGCGCAGTAGGATGCCAAGCATAGCTACTGTCCTGATTATTTGTTAGCTACAAATCAACTTATCTTATATATTATATGGAGTAAAAACTGTAATTTTTTTATAGACACGCCAGTGTTTTTTTTTAGAAAAACAAATACTTTTGTGTACTGTGCTAAATACTCAAAGGAAGATAAGTTATCATTATTTAAGAATTTATTATCGTTTAATATATTTAAACGATATTTGTGTATGCATGCCGTATGTTCGGATGCTCAGTATTAAATTTTGGAATACAATCGATATTTTGGTTATTGGTTTTGCCCAGAGTTCGTAAGCATAAAACAGCGCTAAGAGTGTTCATTATTTAGAGACTTTATGGTTATACTCGAAGGAAACCAAAGAAAACATTTAGCAGAAGGCATTGACGATCTTGGGTACTATATACTATAATACAGTGGTCATTGCCGGCAGATATACCACTTTAAATCTTTTTAAAACAAATATCAAAGTTTTCTTAAGGAGAAACAATTGTAAGTTTTGCTGAAACGAGACCAATTCATTGTTTTATGAAATCATTTTATTGGTTTAGTAATTTTATTGCAAACAGTTTCGTAAGTACTCGCGATGCAAAAATCGGTTGCATTACTTTCAATTTTATTTGTCCATTGGCGCTGGTTATATAAAAAACTTGATGGTCTTTTACTTTCCGTATTTAGAGCTGGTAAAAGTGATAATAAAGGAGACACAGATCATTTTTATCGACTGCGTTTCCTGCGTTTGCCACTCGATTTTAATTAGAAATATATAGAAAATGTACGGCTGTAGACAAAGCTAATTACATAAGGTGAACCGCTATTCAAATAGCAACAGACCCGAAACGTTTGCATAAGAAGAGCAAATGTTAATTTAACGGTACCAGTAGTAGCAATGAGTGTTAATTTGCTCATTTAATAAGCATCGAGGTTATTCGAGCAGTTTTTTCAGTGGTTGAGGCTATGCTAATGCGTGTTATTCAAGAGGCGATGCGCACGCTTGTGGTTGTCCGAGCGCCTCTCTGACCGTCGCGTCGCATCGTGTCGGCGACCGAACGCAAGGTCTCTGCTTGTGAACTGCTTGGAAAATTTGAACTTGAATGTTCCAAAATGCACCTATTGTCCATTGTTTCTTTCCGTCGTTGATTATAGTCACTTGTGCTTAACATTAAATTCTACAATTCTGCAGTCATTTTGCATATATTTACTGCATACATGGTTAGACTAGCATTTATAGTTCTTTAACAAAAAATATTTTTAAATCAATGTTTTTCTGATGTTACATAATATTCCCCTATTAATCTCCCCGAAATTCAGCTCGTATATTCCATCAATGCTCCCATCGTATTATAGGCGGTCATCAAACTTCACTTTCTGTATTACCCGTTTACTACTTTGTCTGCTTGATTCAATAAAAAATATATCCAATCAGAAGTAGAGCGCATGAAACGTGTACGATAATTGAATCAGTATTTTCCTATTATATAACAATTAAGTGGTTAATCGATTTTGATTGTAGTTTTATATATACTTAAATTTAATTTAACACAATATCCTTCCATACAAGGCAACTTTTAAATAAAGCGATTATTTAACTACTGCCTCTCGCTAATAACGCGACACACATATACATTTATAAAACTTTTACTGGTGGTATATTTCTTATATGTGAGAAGCCGCCTGGGTAGGTACTACCGCAATGTCTATTTCTCCCGCTAAATATCAGTGTAAATGCGTGCGTTCCGGTTAGAAGGACATTTTAGCTAGAGTAACTACTGGACGTAGTAGGACTTAAGATCTTAAGCTTAGGGTAGACGAGCGCAATGGAATGCCAAGTTTTGCTTTGTAAGTCTTGGTAATGTTTGGTTTTGCTTCTATCCATGAGCGTTTGTATCGTTTACCATCAGATAAATATATAGTCATGCCATTCGGTGCAATGATGAAAAAAAAAAAAATATGTGACGAGACAGGTGCCAATATATGATAATTACGCATGTATATTGTGTAGTTCGATGCATCGTTGTCTTACATCTCATAATAACACACGATTGCGTACGTTTTTTCAAACATTGAATGATGAAAGCTTTTACTGAATGCCGGTAATGTATATCCAAGTTGTAATATCCAGTCTAGTTTTACTGTTCAATAAATGATAATGATCGTATGTTTATTGCTTGTTTCCTAATATCGATAGTTTGTATACAGATTGCAGGACAGTTACATAAAGACAGTGAAAGTGTTAATAATCTAAAGTTTGTAAGACAAGTAAAATTGGCTACGAATTGTCGCGGTGCATATAAAATGGGGACCTCGATTTAATAGTAGTTAATAGAGCTTTGGCTACATTTAGGCACGTTTCACATTCACTGCCCGGTAAGCCACAGATGCCTAATTTTATTAGAGAAGTATGCCGTCAATGTAGTATTTCGATACGCGATTTATGCGTTTCCAGTTACTCGTAACGAGCATGAGAACAGTGCGTTCTGGTGCACCAGCTGTTCTCGATATTGTAAAGCGACTAGATCGCTCCAATAAATTCCAAATCACATTTCTGAATTCAATTTATTGCCTTTTATGTGTCCACTGGACGCCGGTTGCGAAATAAATGTAGTGTGATACAAATACATGTTTTTATAGTAAAAATGACGGGGCGTTGAGGACCTAATCTGGATTTCTTTTAAATTTCAAAAGAAGTGAGTATTCACGAGAAAAACTTCCTTAATTGTAACGTGTCTGGAATATTAGTGCAGTCTAAAAGAGGCAGCGGATTGATTAGATATGTCCATTTTCGAAAATTGGTCAATTGCGCTAAATTTTTTGCGACATTGATACAATTTTCTGGGTGCATTAATTAATAAAGCATGAATCGCAGATATTTTTCTCGATTTATATTCAACGAAATCTAATATTATACGCGATCCAGTAATTAAGCTGTCAAATGGAGTTCGATGACAGTCGAGACGTGAACTACGGCAGTTCGATGCCACGGTCAAAGTGGTCTTGACCCGGCCTTGTGACAGCTGAACCGATGCCTGGGAGCCACCACAAAGAGAAACTCCGCGATGATTTAAACTGTCGCATCGCTTTCTAAGATTATTGTATTATAGCTGCCGATTGTCTTGTAGTTAATATTGAAACTCAGACTGGCCGCCTGGTGTCCGGTTCTTGCTCTATTGGGATGTGGTTTATTTCGTGATACAATGGCTGATTGTAAGCTTACTAAGGAAATTGTTCTGTCGTTTAAATTAAGAGCTACTTTATCAGAGACAGTTAGTTATTTATTAAGATAGATTGTTTAGACATAAAGTGGTTATTAAACAATTAGCTGTTGGTTTAAAAATTACAATGTAAATCGAATCAATATTTATTGCATCCGGTAATATAGAAGTTCGAGATAGTACTTGTAAATGATTTCCATTGCTTTAATTTAATTCACTGTGTTTACTTTTGGCCTTGTTTGAATTGTAGTTCGTATTTATTTTATCATAATTGGATATCTTTAGTATTTTTTTCACATATAAGATATTTTTTTATTTTTAAGTTTTCATCTCGTTTGAAGCAACAAAAAGGGAAAAAGAAGTTTTCCATTCTGCAATTAAAGTGTCTGTTAAATTAAATCTCGTTATTTGAGTCTAATAGCTAATCAATAAAATTTTACAAATTATATTGCCCCCTTATTATATTTGCATACGATTTTACCCTTAAAAAATAAACATAAACTAAGACGTCATTTCATTACATTCGCATGCTGCCAAATAGTCTCTAATATTTTTTTTAGAAACCGTAACCCAGTTTAATTACTTTTCTTTTTATAAGTAAGTAGGCTTCACGGTGTAGTTCTGTTTTATTTGCAAAAGAGCACGTGACGGACACTTTCAATTACAATATACAACATAATTTATAGTCAAATAAGTTTTGCTTTTATTATGATCTGGCCGTTTGGCATCACTTGATAGTAGCAATTATTTTGTGATTATATTCAATTGTGTGATGGCTCAACGCCAAATTATATAAGTGTGGTTAGGTAGGTAGGTGGTGTTTAATTCTAATTAATTTTCACAGCCTCGAGAAATGAGAGGCCGCTGGTTCAATCCCCGCACCAAGGCAAAGGTTTGTGAGGCCCACAAATATTTGTCTCGGATCTGGGTGTTTGTGAGACCGAAAATTCTCCCGTAGTATATGATACCCACGACACAAGACTTAATGGATCTTAATGTGGAGGCTGGACTATGTTTGTTACTGTTGAGTGTGTTTATATTTACCTAATATTTATAATAATTAATTCAATCAATTCATATTTAAGAAAAAGTTTTTCCAGAGCCCACGATTATATATTTTTACATGTCCGTGCCCTGCAGTACGACGTATTGTGGACTGATACAATATAGTACAGTACATTATACGAATACATAATTCATATTCAACATCTGGGTTTAAAAAACTAAAAACTTTGATTTTGATATAAATCCTTGCAGAGATGCAGAACGTAAAATGCCAATCGATGAATTTAATAATATACTTTAAATTGGTATAAAAAAGTTTTTACCGTTTATGACTATACCTTGACCCTTCAAGTACTCATACAACTTAGATGTTATTAGGCACGGATTCTGGTCTGGCCAATATGGTGCGGTGTACGACACACGTGCCACTATGGGATTAATTAGGTCCATACCTCTATGTATGCAATCGTCATGCAAGCTACGATTTACACAGACATACACATATATATAAACTTCTTAGGTCGAATATCGAATAATATATTTATCTCTTTAGTAATGTATTCCATAGTTCATGCTCGGTTACAGATGAACAGCGTTTAATATAACAAATATATTTACCGAATAATAAGTGCAATGAAGCGTCAACGAAGGAAAGGGAAAACTGACTGCCGTCGGCCGCTAACCTGGTCGTCTCTAGAGAAAGTTTTAAATTATACATCGTAAGTAAACTGGTAACATTGACGGTGACAAGACGTGGTCGTGAAACAAACTTGGTTCGCATTAAGGCGGGCGCGAAGCAGGCCTGGCGCCCCACACGTCACTCACCACCAAATATGGTCCATACATGACTAAAACTTAAATGTTAATTTAAGACCAATAGATTTAGGTGTAATTTGGTCGCTTTCTGCTTGTATGAACAAAAAACTTGTAATATTATATTTTATATTGATCGCCGAAATTACTTGATTTCCAATAAATAATGGATTTGAAGGACTTGAAGTAGCCTACAAGTAAACGACAGATTGAAAGCAAGGGCAGTTTTAAGTTACAGAGAATAATGGGCAATAACTAAAAGTAAAGTAAATGAAATCCTAAAATCGACCATTGCAGGATATAGCGTTAGACCATGAACACCACTTGATTGGAATTTATTCGCAGTAGGAGGCTATTTACAAAGTCCTCTACAGATTTATGAACAATAATTTTCACTAATAAATTACGCATAATAGCGGAGGAACAATAAAACAAAGCAAAGTCAATCAAAGTCACATGCTAGCGTTCAACGTAGGCAGGTTAAGTAGACGTAACACGTTACGCCAAAAAGAAAACAAAAAGTTTCAATAACAGTTTCAAGAATATGCTGCACATAATATGTATAACGTTTTGCTGTGATTTTTCGTACATAACTTGGGACTCTCACCACACTTAATGTATTCAATAATATCAGAAAAATAGTTACGCGATGAGTGAGAAGTTTGCCACAATTTACGTGTGGGATGATTGCATTGTCGATACAAGAAATTTCGCACTTCCAACGAAAGTGGAAAATAGTTGTGCAACTCGCATTTGAGTTCACCTTCTACCGTCCTCACATAGTTGCGTCATGTCTAAATCACAAATGTTAATGAGATGTCCGAAATGCTTGTGCAGTGCATCGCTAGGGATTACATCACAAGAAATTTTAAACATTTTTACGCGAAAATAAAAAAAATAAACTAATATTTTTTGAATATAATAACAGGTTTAAGCAGGCGTTGAAAACGATATTATGTTATTATGGCTACTTAATATTGTTTCCGCTTTGCTTTTTCGATTACTTTTAGGTTATTATGTAGGTAAATACCTATATATGAACTTTTTATCGACAGCTTAGCAAGTTAGAGCAAGCAGAGTAAGAGTAGATGCTTTAGATAATCGTTTTAATTATTTATGTGTATATTAGCTGATCTGTCATAACATTCGGAACCAATCTTAATTGATCATTATTTATGTGATGAAAAAAATTGGTTTGAAAAGATTTCGGTTGAACTTGTTTGATGTATCTATCGCTGATCAGATTGATCAGCAATTTTCTATTGTCAACACAGCCTGAGGAACTGATTTGTTCTTTATAAGGCGGCCCATCTATCTTATATGGGGTCTTTACAATATTGACGTGCATATATGTTATTACTACTTACTTTGATTCACGCTTATACCAGGTAAACCCATCATTCATGTAAAACGACGCTTAAAGAGCGGTGGACATTTTCTAATGAAACGGTTAGCTCGTTTCTTAATGTAATAAATCTTTATGAATGAAATGTATTAATAACACTTGTCTATTTGATACCCTTTAGCCATATCATTTAATAAGAGTGTACGTTAGCACGTTCATAACTTTACTTGCTCATTTTAATCGTCTGCATATTTAGTGTGTTTAACGTTTATTAAATTATTTGAAGCCTCAATTACTCTGAGAGGCAACAGTTTATCTACTAGGCTATCACGGTCTACATATTTTTTTATTACCGTCCGATGAATGTACAAGTTGCGTAAGTGTGGCTGGCACGCACCGGTAGCAAAGTGCTCTGCTGTAGTTAGCCCTATTGTCTGTTCATTCTCTGAATGTACTCTAGTGCTAATTAGTGGGATTTTTTTCTAGGAAACACATATCTGAATACCAGATATTCTTTTGTTTTCTCTTTTTCCTCTGGTACTAATGATTTAGTTTTGTTTGCGTTTGATACAACAGCTTTTTTGGTTTTTACCTCAAGTATCAATTTATTCTCACGTTTTACGACACGAATAGTACAATATTTACTATCAAAGTTATTCATATTTTTATCCTCATCAATGCTCTTGAACCAGTTACCTTGTCACTGGATTGTTTTCTTATAATGATCACGTAACGGCAATGCTTATGAAGCGAGTAATTCTACAGTTTGTCTTTTTGTGATGTAACAGAACAACTTTTACTCTCCTTACAAACTTTTTTTATTTGAAGCAACGTAACCACCAGTCTAGATAGGTACTTAATATTTAATTAGCATCACATGTGCATGTTGTAACTGCGTATTGTTCATTTGCATAACATAAAAATTGCTTATAAGCTGTCGGTATCCTAGTTAAGATCTGAACATTCTTTAAACATGCTGCATAATTGGTAATACATGGTGCAATGGGTGGTTGCAAGGCGCTACTTGGAATTTATGGCTGTTATCAACTTGACGAAACATTTCACGGCTCAATTAACTGTGGAAGTGTAATGGAAATATACCTAGAGCTACTGATTTGGCTAAACGTGTATCTGCAACTCAATTTTAGAATCACAACTTCATTAATTTCCGACGTATATAACTCAACTCATTTTTTGTATTTAAATATTGTTTGCAATGTGAATTAATGACAGGATATTAATGACAGGCGCCTAATTTCAATGATATGTATCAATAGAGTAGGCATCTGAGAAATCTTTATCAAAAGTATGTATATTTTTGGAAATTAAATTGGCTCTTATGGTATCTATTTTCATGCACTTATTTTTAATTCTTTTATCACTCCAATTCTATTTGACATTAAATCTGCCACTTCATTGGGTAAAGGTTTAATATCAGTTTGATATGAAATTATATAGGCATTGGGCTGCAAACATTAATATAGCAAGAATCACAGTTATTACAGTAATCTTGCAACGTAGAGGCGTAATAGAAATTTTGATAATTATATAGTGTCAAAGGTCTTCGACGTGAAGATTAACGATCGGAAATTTGCCTAAGCACATGCTATTTATGTTGCTTCAGCCTCTTATACCCGTACAGAGATAACTTTTGTAATTGGTGTTTTATCTCTATGAGTGTCATAAAAACGAATCTCATAAGGATGTGATTTCAATACGTCTACAGAAATAAGCGTAGTAAGAAAGGCTTAAGCGTAGCATATATATAATATGGCTTTATTCATAGATAGTTTCAAAAAACTATTTTAGTTATCGAATGTTTTGTCCCTATAAAGTTCCACAGTATTCTTATACATACATACATACACAAACTCACGCCTTTTTCCCAGATGGGGTAGGCAGAGGTGCCAGGGCACCCACATTTCGCCTTGTATGTTCCGTCCCACAATGTGATAGGTGGCGAGCCTATCGCCATATCGGGCACAAATTCCTGACTCTGGGCTGATAATGAATAGAAAAATCCAATATTACTTTGCCCAACCCGGGATTCGAACCCGAGACCTCAGCTTTGTAAGCGTACCCTAGTACAACTACGCCACCGAGGCAGTCCAGGCAGTATTCTTATGTCTGTAAATATACCGAAATATACAATTACTAGACTACAAGCCAGTGTAATAAATTCACACATCAGTAGTGCAATTATCACTACACTTGAATGCTAAGCTCAAGTTCGTTATTTAGTCATTCAGTATAAGTGTAACAAATTCATTAAGTTCACTCTCAATTGACATAAAAGGCTTTAGAGTGACGTAATCACTTTCATTATCTGGAACACGTGACACGAGTAATGCGCAGAACGAATACTGTTATGTGCAAAGCACGCATGTTTGTACGCATTGTCATCCAATAAGTTATTCGATTACCTCCCGGCGTCGCTCTGCGGCGGCTTAGTCACAAACGGGTTTAGAATTAAAATAAGACAATAGTGTAATTGTGATGCATGTGAATCGATTAGAGAGTTTTAGCCCAACTTTTCGGTGAAAATAACGTGTGATTAGAATGTGCCTATGGGTGTGAACGATTTTCCAATTAAGTTCTCACCCTATTAAACATTTTATTTTCTATTATGTAAGTCAAGTTGTCGGTGACGTGCATTGAAATTAGGATATAATTGTATACGATCTCTATTTTTCTTTGCTTTAAAAAAATGTAAAGAGATTTATTTTATGCTGTCTAGTAATTTGTATTTAATTTAATTATTAACAGCCCTATTCTATATATGATAAAATAGTTACATGTGTGCTATGTAGCCCGATCCTAGTGATATATATATACGCTCATTGTATAATTATTAAAGTTTTAACTAGGTAAATTCGTTTAATAAGGCTCAATGTACGCGTCTCGTAGGAAAAATGCCTGCACGTAATGGTGCCGGAAAGAGGAAGAGCCATTTCTTCTAGCTCGCAGCGAACATTGTGTAATGTGATGCAGACTAAGTGGCTTTGGTTTGTACTGAGAAAAAGCTCAACGTTAATGGTCAAATAATGTTAGTAGCGTAGTAAATGTAAATTTAAAATAAAATATAAATGATCTTATTGTATAGTTAAAAGAAACCAATGCGTGATCAGAAATATTTCTATAAACCAACAAGTACGTTTAGTTTAGTTCCTTTTAGCAATATTTGTTTTAATATTGTAAAGCACATAGAAACTGTTTGAATACAGTATAATTTACTATATATCTATTAATTTATTTAACTTAAATGTTTGTTAAAGTTCTTACATTCACATTTCAAAAATCTTATAGTTTTAGAATTTTCAAAACATATTCTAGTATCAATTTAAATGGTTTGAATGATTTATGTGTTTTCTAAAATCTTGTATTAATTATTATTGAGAATAATAAATTAATATGGAGATAATTGGTAAACGTCAACAGACTACTGAATTAATTTGAATATTCATGAAAACTCTGATTTCTTTCATTCGAAATAGCAAATGATTACTATTCGGTTTATTAAATTGTGACGTTTCAAAATTAGTTCTTTTTGTTCAACTAAATACAAACGCAGTGTTTTTTATAATTTAATATCAATCGAAGTGAAATTCATTTAAGTGTATGTAAAAACTTTTACGACTGAAAAATATAATCTTATTTAACAAGTCATTACTGCAATCCATTTAACACTTGTTTAATTTAAATAGCTTACAATTAATATTCGTAAACGAGAACACTTTGTATGCGGAACTGTTTTCACAAAAGATATCATTAATTATCGCGTACAAAACTTAATTGAACAAAGAGACTGTTTGCTTCAAAACAGAACACGACTGGATAATTAATGCAAAAAGCATTTGATTGAAATCGCACTATATCTTGTTACGTGTATTTACGTAAGAAAAAAAAGTTTTAAAGTAGGCGTGTTACCGACTGTTACCAATGCATTAATTATAACGGAAACCAGTTATTGTAGAATTGCACACAGCGGTTTAATTGTATACCAGATGATAGCTCTATTAAAGTAAAGTGTTTTATAGTGCGTAACTCGTTTTTTTACTATTGAAATTCTGGACATAGATATAATTGCCACTTTCAGTTAAATATTTTTCGTTAATTAGTAGGTCGTTAGTTAATCAACTGTCAATTCCAAATTATCACATCATATTCTGTTTTAAAAATACCCACGATTAGAGAAACAATTTCTAATCCTGGATATTTTAAAAATTATTTTATATTTCTTTTAAGTCTTTTAAAAAGATACAGTAAAATTACGGTAAAATATTGTACAATCATATTTATTGGATGTTAAAATTTAACCATTTCTTTAAAATCAATGCAGATTAGCTAAAGAATATGCATTAAGGTGATTTGCATGTCGTAAACAACATTTTCCAGCAGTGAAAAACAAAGGAAACATTACAAAAAGCCGGCAGTTATTAGCCGAGGCTTGTAAAGACATCGGGTCTACTTCCATCATAAAAAAAACGGAAACGATATGATAATTACTCAATTTAACTCCATTTTATTATAGACCAGTTAGTAATGCTGTTATAACGTAACGGACTTAGCAATAAAAAGTATTTTAAACGATAACAACTGATAAATTACAATCGAGATTTGTTATAAAAGACATGCTGCAGATTATAGGGTTGTTAAATGCTAACAGTTATTTAAACGTGGACACTGGACGTACGGGATTCAGATTGCAAATTACGCATCGAATCAGATAATAATAGTTATTTTAATTTATCATATTTCGTTATATCACAGCAATTAAGACAAAATCTGTAAAAGCTGCTTAGCAATATCTGTTGGCAGTAGACAGTAGTATGTAAATTATTATAATGAATTAAATATATTTATGCACTTTTAGAAATAGTTCTCTGGCTAAGTAGTGCATTAGTGATGATGCAACAAATGATTTACAAGATTATTTAAATAATGCTTTCATTTATATTACTTATATTATGCAATTTTCATTTTTATTACAGGATGTGATGGACAGCTTGACCTAGATTTGTGATTTTTGAAATATTATAACTATAAAACTTGGCCTTTTTGAAACAAATCTAACTACAAACAAATAAAATGACGTTATTTATGTATTGAAAAGTAGGATTTGAAATGTTTTGCTCGAGAAAATGAAACTTGGTAAGTTACACGAACAAGATGCAATATACATTATTTTATTATCATGAAGGAGAATATAAATAAAGGGTTAGAAATGAATTGAATGTTTATTTTTAAATTACCAGAATAATTTCAATTAAAGATTTATTAGACAGTATTGCATTTTGATGCAAATGTATTGCTTGTTATTTAAAAACAATTCACTTGCTATTTAAATAAACACTAATTGATTGAATTAGCTCCACCGATGTTGGAGTTTCAACATAAGATTTATGACTCTACTTTTTATTCAAGGATTTGACAAAGAATCGAAATAATTTAAGTTGATTGAAATCAAATCGATTTATTATTTTATTATAACATGTTAGACTGGATATACAACGTTGGCTGCTATTAGTAAGCGATGGAATTACACAACAAAAAGTTTATGTCCTTTCTTAAACAACTAACGGTACACGCAAGCCAAGCATAAATGGGCCGTGTTGTACAAAAATATATACTGTCACAGAAACGTCTAGGTAAAGTCTCATAACATATATCAGCAATAATTAAAATTTTCTTGGATGAAAATAGCTATATTGTGTGCGTAAAAATAAGTATAAATGATAGTCGATATTTGTCATTAAGCGCATGGATAAATTCTGGTATGTACAATGTGAATTATTATTGAGTTGCATGGCTCTCTAAGGTTCACATTCTGTATCACGACTAAGCAATGCGTAAGAATATAATTATTTATATACTTGTATAATTAGAACTAAAACGAGTTGACGACCTAGAGCTGAACAATATGAATGTACCTATACAGAAATATTATTTTTATTGATAACTCTTGGTAAATATTTATAGATTCTTAGGTCGGTTTCTATGCAACATTGATGTATGAAATAGATGGGGTATGTGTGACAAGGTAAAGTATAACAATTACAAATAAAGGTACATTTTATCCTCAACCTGTAGGACCTATGCCTTATATTAGTTTAGATAACTATATGTTTGGTACTGGGCGACCCGCCTTCAAGATGTTACGCATATATTTTGATTTGTTGGCTAGTCAAGTCATTAAACAAATTAATCAACATGCAAGTTCCATGAAATAAATATTATTTTTTTGCTTTGCAGTGGTACTTATTATTTTTTGTTTTTTAGTGTTTTTTTTTTAAGTCAATTTTTATTTTTTTATTAAAAATTTTTCTCATCGAAAAAACACTTCACAACTCTTTTAATCCGGAGCATTTCTCATTCATTCGCATTAATAATGACAATTCAAAATGCAGACTCAAAATTCTCCTCGTAAATAACGGACATACAAATTGCTAGCGACGAGCGCCCATACAAATGTGTCTAATGTCAGTCATTCAAATGAATAATGCATGCAGGTGGATTTAAAGGGGCAATGTTATGTCGTGATGGGAATTTGAAACAAATTGAGCGTCTACTCGGAATTCATGTTATGGTTTTTTTTTAAATTCTCTCCCTATGGCTTAGATTAGGACACATTTTTATATAGTTTTCGAAGTAACAGTTGCTTGTAACTGGCTTTATTCAATTGTAAAAAATATATTCTTTAACGATCGGCTGTCTGTCTTTCAGTTGAATATGAGGAAGCCAAATTTTGATAAGACGTTATCAAACTTGATACTAAATACAATCTAGTGATAATTTTTACAAATTGAACGGAAATGTCACAAAAGAAAATCATAGACATTCGTAATACGGTCCAAGTGCATTAAGTTAGATCTTCATTACGTATAGACGTTATAAACAGCTGTGTTTCGACACGCTCCTAATGCTCTCGAGGGTAATATAAAAATGAAGATGAGCATTGAAAATCTGTTCGCGCGTTGCTTATTATTATGATTGATTGTGTAACAATTTTGTGTCACAATACATTATGTAATACAATAAATATATTTATTTGATATTGATTATTTCAGGGCAAAGGTGAGACGATTTACGTCATAGGTGTGACCGAGATTTTTTTTAATCACGTTACTAATTTATGGGCTAAATAACTATTATGGACGATGGCAAATAGTTCAATGTATTGCGACTGTTTAAAAGTTAGTTAAAACTTATTCGGGTGTGAACTTTATATTTATGGTTTAAATTGTAATTTTTTAAATAATATTTTACCAGTTGTTTAAATGTTTTAGGCGTGATATAATCCAATGAGGATTTCGTTGATTTTAATTGTCGTTTCTTACTATTATTTTTTAAATACAGTATAATAAACTCAGAACAATGAGTTATTGTTCTAAGGTAAAATAATATATGTTAAATGCATTTTATTTTGACTTGCTAACAGTAAGAATAGACTATCGTTGCACAATGGTCAATCGCTGATCGAAGTTATCAAGAGAATAGTAAACTAATACTAGCTTAGTGTGCGCGTCAGTTCAGAAGATTTATTATACCCACTTATAATGAAGATAACTTGTTCTGTGAAAATGGAATTCTTGTTATCCATAATTGAACATTCTAGACCGCTAGCAAGGACGCACTTGTCGTTTCCAATTTATACCTCGGTTGTTCAAAATAATTTGTATGGTTTTCATACTGTTTGTTTTACGAGTAGCAGTAGCCTCAAAATTTTAAACCACGCATGTATAAAAAACAAGTTAGCAATTCCTACAGGTTTATCTTACAAAACCACCAGATCGTAAAATTTAATAGAGGCTATTTCACCCTAGACCCACAATGTGACACAAGTTTGAGACATAAACTTTTAGATAGTTTATGCGCCTTAGTATGTCGGACACGCAAATCTTCGCCGTGATACCACGTAAAACGATGCAAGCTGAATTTATTATTCAGTTTTATGCTAGGAAAACGTATCTAGGCCTACAGATGCCGCTTCCTTTGAATTTCACTTTCGTTTGTTTCTTTGCGTAACAAAGTTTTCATTCGTGTGCACTAGTTACTGACCGCGACTTAGTTTACAAGTGATGTAATACTTTTACAATTGCACTTATTTAGCAGTTTTATATGTCTTAATATCTTAATATTTTATCAAGGCTTTTGCCTCTATGTAGACTCGGTTAAAGTAAACAAAAATGTGGACTTTAATATTAGCTCATGATATGTATTAATGTCCATGTCGGATTTTATTCTTCACGGAACTAATCTTCTATTACCTACGTTTCGTTTATTATTTACAATAACAGATTGAGAAACATATTACAAATATTTGATAATTAACCTTCTATTTTGAATGTAAAACAATATGTGTTGGTTTATTTATATCACCTCCGAAATAAGTCTGAGCTTTACAAGGTGAAGTTATAACTTGAATATATTTTTTACATTAGTTCTATTTATATTATGTCCTATTTTATAAATCTGGTAATTGAAATATGAAAACAGAGCATTTGCGATAAGAAAGCCTTTTTCATTTTTCGATCCGGAAAACTCTTAGTTATCAGCATTTTACTTATTATTCGTAACCGCATTTTCTATTTTATTAGACTTATATGATATCTTAATGTTGTTCTACGAAATGTAAAAGTATTTTGATGTTTATCGTAACAGAAATTACAATTTGTTACACGTATTAGTGACGGGAGATCGTTGTTACATCTCAAACGACGGCACGTACAAAGCCTTAGAGGTATTTATGTACAATTTACCAGTCGAAGCAGAGAGAAGATGCAATTGCTACTAATTATTATGAAAACATGGAAAATCGAGCATCGCACGCGAGCTCAACAACCGGTCGCACTCTCGCTTATCGTACAGTTTCGCTTTTTATTTAAACAGATAAACACAGTAGGTACTACAACATAACAGTACTATTTCTCTCATTTCATTCTAAAGCATAAATTATGAATGAAAATGTAGGTGTGTAGCACCGAGTTGGCTGCCGAGGTTTACTTTAGTTGGAGGTTGTATTTCAACCGCAAATTTTCTTACACTCAGTGAATTTGGTTCTATATGTCTGTGTCTAGATGGCGGTTTTTTTTAATTCATGTTATCAACAATATTCTTATTTTAGCAAGCTGGGCCATTTATAGTGAATTGAACGTTTTTATGATGTAGGTCGAATTTACTTTTAATAATAAACCATCAAAAATGAATTTTGACGATATTTGTAGTGATTTAAATGAAAGGATTTTTTTAAATATCAACAAAAATTGTTGTAAAGTGGATGTATGCTAATATAGAGGTTTAATCGATAAATTCAGAATGTATTAGAAACTTGAGAAATCAGCAAAATTGCAACATTTAAAAGTAACCTTGCTATAATATGTTATGTTAATACCTAAATGGAAATTAGGAAAACGTATAATTAGTTTTATGTGAGATTTCAATCAATGGAAGTTTGTAAAGTAAAATGTACATATACTTATTGCCCATATTTTCTTTGAAATTATGTTATTGATAATTAAATGAATAATATTAATATACTTAGTGGTCTGCGTTTGTGTAAAATGTTTAAACGACTAGTAAAAAGCCCTTGATTTTTGCTAGGACTGTGATCAGATGGTATATGATATTGATAAGTAGCAATATTACTAAAAAAAGTACAAATTTCAACTTGAAATTCCATTGAAGATTTCATTGATTGCATGGGATGACGATAGTTGTAGTAAAATAACGATATTCATTATAATAAGGTAAAGGTAGGAGAACATGATCAGTAATTTAAAGTATCTGTTTTAATATAAATAAAAATATCCTTATGTGATTGATAGCACTAAGCATTCATATTTCAATGAAATGAAGCGTAATTGTATAAGGCTAAAAATAGCCAGTCTATTTTTACATTTTCTGCTTGTGATCATGTAGATTGCCTTATTTATAACGAAACATGAAATCGCTTTACCAATGCATTTGAATACCATAAACAGCTGATATATATTAGTTGTAACGAGCTTATTACTTTCACGCCGGTGAAATAAAAGAGAGCTGGTGAAAACATCAGCGACGATTTTAGTGGAAGATATACATATCCAGTTACAGACTTTCGCATGCAAATAATGCAATTCAAATGTTGTAACTTACATACATCTGTCTATATAGACTTTAGTTTTTTTTGTTTATTGTAATGAATAGCGAGACGAGCCATTCGCCTGATGGTAAGCGATACGATCGCTCACAGACAGTAGCAAAAATAAGCACCATGAATTACAAAGCAATGCTTGGCATTCCACTGTACTCGCCATTCTGAGAAATAAGATGTTAAGTTTCAATATATTCAGTAGTTACTCTAGCTATCTGCTACCTGGCTACTCTGGTCTCTTTCAAACCGGAACACAACATTACATTTACACTGCTGTTTGGCGAGAGTTTAGCTAGTATTGCAGATATCTTGTTGGATACCATTTCAATGTCAATTTATGAAAACAATACTAAAGGTGTAGAGACCCATGACGTCAAACGCTTTCATACAATGGGATAATGGGGTAACATAATAACTTATATTCGATTTATATAGACACAATTATTTAATAGAGGGAATTGTACGAAAATGTATGCTTTAATATGACTTTAGTTAATAAAACTTGCTAAACTTTTATATGTTTATATAAAAGTTTAAGTTTAGTATATATAGTTTATATTTTTACTTATGTATTTCATACTTTCAACAATTATAATACAATTTAATATGTATATTGATTTTAATTAATATCTACTAAATCCATTTCCCACAGCTGAATGCAATGCTCATAAAGAGAAAATACGATAATGAAAGCGCCTTATTTAATAATTTCTATAAAACAAATATATAAATATATATTCAAGAGGTATATAGATCGTATAAAAATATAATATTCATACAATACAACTATTCGAATATGTCGGATATTAGTCTTTTGTTGAATTATATAATAAATGTTCACATTAATAATTTTGATTGGGTCATTGTTATGTAATATTTTTTATACCTTATTGGTAATATTAAAAATTGTTTAACTATTTTTTTTAAGTTACCTAAAACGAAAAAGGCTTTTAACAAGTGAGTCACGCATTGTGTGTAAAAAATCCATTGTCGCCAATTTCTATCGAGTTTCTAGTTCCGATTCGAGACAACCTTTTTTAAGATTCAAGATTCGTTTTCTTTGTCATTTGTTGTTGCTTTGTAAAAAAAAAACGACTTCGGCGCAGTAAATGTGTTTTACGGTAAAAGCAACGGTGCTCTTTAAACTATAGAGTTTTTGTATAAATATGAGCTTCTGCAGGCAAGTAGATCCAAGTAATTAAATCATGCTGCCAAAATTCGGACAGGTAACGGTATACCGGCTTGGAACATCATAAATCTGTATGTGATGTTTTGTAAATCTCACTTTGTTGATAAAAAGTTAAACTTTCTTTTAATATAAACTGTAACGATGACTTGTTAAACCAGATGGACACATTTACACATACTTCTTTTACTTTCAAGATATCATATTATGTTTTTCCGACTGCTTAATTTGAATGTTAGTACCTATGTTTTATTAAGCGTTATAAAAAAATGAAATACTTATATATTTATTTACATATAGATGATTAATATTTTTATGTTAGTAAAGTGCAGCTTTTAACCTGAAATAAAAGCAGTAAAAATATTTTTTTTATTAAAATTGTCGATCCAGGTTACGGATTTCCAGATGTATTTAGTAATTTGGAATTAAATAACGGGGTTATTAATAATTGAATTCATATAATATCGATACAAATCAATATTATCGAAGCGAGTAATATTCATTGGAGTGTAAACAAACGCGGACCATTATCGTATCAACAACGTTCTCATACAAATGCGCCCAGCCTTGTCTCTCGTACTAACTAGAATAGCACTCGTCTTGCTCTCGAGTTTAAACCTTAAGCACTGGCAACGCAGCGAGCGGTATCGAGTTTCATAAATATCGTGTGAACATTTAAGGCTTCGATGATTATTAAACGTTCCGTTAAATATACATAAGGTTTTACCAATATCAAGGAAAGTTATGACTGCATAATTCGATATCCTTTTACAGAAAAACTTCAATAATCAGAACCGCAACCATTGTAATTTAATCCTTATGGCATCTACAATAAAGCACAGCATTATTTGACTAAAATGGGCACATGTGGGTAGACGAATACAAGCGATATATAGAGTTCACTAATGTATCAAAATATTGTGTAAGACAGACACCGGATTTAGCTTGCGGTCGTATAAAGCGAACCTTATGTGTATTTTGTAATAATGTTGTGTTTGTTAGCGTAATATGAATTCAAGTTACCTTTCTTCCGCTTGGGCACCACTCTGACTCCGAATGCAAGCTCAGTCACTAGGCACAAGGATAGAGTCAGTAAACAGTATCTTCCACTGCACCCCATGTTATCACACAAAGTCTGACGCCTCTGTTTCGGTTATATTATAAAGGCCTCCAACGGCTGCGCATTTGCCCGATGGCACGAGTTTTCTGGTATATTCCTAACACGAAACACGCGCACTGAAAAATATTTAAGTCGACGGTACCGACGAACGCACGCTCGACGAATGCACGACGAGCGAGTGAACCGCCCGACTACCCTATATTTTGACTTATAGCAATTTGGCAGTGCGAATTCCACTTGTATATAAAACCTTTCGCCGGCCCGGGGCGGGCGGTCATTGGTCGCGCGGCGGCGGCGCGTGGTGCGAAGGTGAAGGGAGCTGGAAGTGGCACCCCCCTCCACGCGGGCAGGGGGAGGGGGGGTGTGCAGCCAGGGTCGGTAGACACTTTTGCTATCGACGGCGTACGCTGGGTATCATGCTGCGCAGGCTGTACCGTTGCAGATATTTACGTCACACGCGCGCGCGCCGACCGACCGACACTGATGCGCCGCTATTCACTGAAACATTATTTTTATCACGTTTTGTATAAGGATAATGCCTTAACAACCCTGAATAATTATTTCATTATACAGTTTTACAATATAATCAAGGTCTGATTGTACTTAAAATATAATGGATGTAAGACTATATTGACATCGGACCCTTGGAAAATAAAATGAAAAATTAAAAACTAAATCGTTCACCCCTACTTTTGAGCTTTCGTTATGCATATATTAAATAACGATCGTAATCTAAACTGCGGATAATTAAGAGTCGGATATTGCGCCCTACATATATTTCTTCCAATTCACATTCAAATGAATGCAAGTGTTGCCAATTAACTACTGATAACATGAAAAAGTTGTCACTGTAGAGCCCCATTACAATCTATATGCGCAATTATTGAAAAAGTTTAATGGAGAATTAACTCCAACGCTGCGGAAGTGCGACGTTTAACACTATGTTTACGAGGATTCTACATTTCGAACAAATTCAACAAGTATATCGGCAAATAATAATAATAAAAAGCAGGAAATCTTAGTAGAATTGCCATTGTATTCAATACAGGTACATGATATAAGTAAAATATGTATACGATGATAATGATGAACGTTTATTTTTTATTTAACGTAATAAGAAAGTTTTCAGGTGGCTAGTCATCGTGAAATTGATGTGTTACGCACCTGCGCAACTTATGCAGCGATTAGAGCTGAAAAACCAACTTCATTAACGAAATTACAAGCAATACGTTTTATTGCGTGTTCTAATCTCCTGTGAGGCGGGGTTATGTACCATTATTAGTGATCGCTTTATTTGCTTCATATGTTGTATCTAAGTATATAGAACAGCCTTTAATTGCTGGGTTGACATTATCACTTACTAACGCTGGGATCTTAATCTACCGTGGAACTAATATGTCTCAGAATATAGGTGATTTATTTGTGAACAAGAATGTATCTACGGCAGGTACGATGCTTTTCAAATAGAGTATCCACCGACCAGTTGATAATTAGTGTGATAAGTGGTGGGGCCAAGCTGTTGTCAGTCATTATTTGGCATAAGTGGTCAGGCTCGTCCAAGGTTGTACCACGGTCTCACAGGAGATCGACGTTTTGTTTTGCTGGGTGAGGGAGATTGCCGGACACCCAATACCCCTTTTGTCTTCCCATTTTTTTTCCTTCCCACTCCTCTACCGATTAGAGGGGCCGGCAACACACTATGATCTAAGTGTTGTGGATGTAAATGGGCGACAGTGAACACTTACCATGAGGTGACCTGTTTGCTCTTTCGCTGGATCTATTGTGTAAAAAACAGATTTGTAGAAGTCACAAGAACACGTCAGCTTACTCGACATGGAAATACACAGGCTGTATCCGAAATGTGGCATACTTTGTGTGAGTGGTTTTGACTGATTTCCAGCATTGTGCCCGGTGGTTGCTGTCCGCGTCGAAACTAATGTTAAAGGCGTTTGTGTCGCTCTAAATCTCACTCAATTTATCTCACTACTAAACCAATCACTATATTAATAGCAAAATATTTAGATTGACTACAGACAACTGTAAACAAAGACTTAATGTAATCGCTGTAGCACAGAAGAATTCTTAATGTATGCGATGTAATTTACATCCTAGATTTAATAAATAAACTGTAAAAAATATATACAGAAAACAACAAAATTACAATAACCTATTGGTAGAGTTTTTTTAATCCAAGTGAAATGAGGTTGAGAACCTAATACCAATTGGGTGAAAATTTATAAATGCTGATAAAGAGTAATAGTCTGAAGTTGTATTCCTTGTTATTCCAGAAACCTTACTGGTTGAATAAATTAAACCAACGTTAGGAAGTTAATATTGTTTCATCTGTTTCAACCGCTGACAGTTCACAGCCGCCCTTTATCAGCCTCATCCATATACTTTTATCTATTTTTACTTCTATTTTAAAAGGTATGACCCTTTGTCCATCAGCGGGTACAGTTAACCTTCACATTAATTTTTTATAACAATTTCTTGGACTGTACCAAGTACATCCAATATTGGAAACATGACTAACAGTATTGTGTAATTAATTAATGTTACACATACTTCGACTAAATCCCACGCTAAAGTACTATCTTAGTAGTTTGTCTTAATTGTATTCGGAAACGGATCGGATCTTGTTGCCCAATTCTTTTCAATATTAGGTTCATCAAGGTCTTATTTATTTAACTTTGATGATTCAACCATTGGAAACGGAAAAAACAATCATAAACTTATAGATGAAATATTTTTTAAGCGAATAAATAATGTCTTCATCATAAGGCCTAGTCGACCCTTCGAAAGTTTTAATACCAAATTTGGAAGAACGCTGGGAGATTGTCGCGAGCAATATGGGGGATTTTTCAGCCTTGACCAGGGGTTCCCAATCTTATTAAATCCGCAACAACCATGTTTACATTGGCATTAGTCCAGGTTTGTGTTCAGGACTCAGTCTGGCCGTATTCTGGCCTGACGGTAACCACGTAACCTTTTCAAAGACCTTGATGTATCACAAAAACAGTTTAATGGATGACACGAAAAAGTTACCAGGAGCTGATGATTTCGGCTCATTTATGTAACCATTCACCGTTATAGTGCATGGTAGTTAACTATCAATACACACATGACTCCAGAAAGTCAGAGGTATGCCTGGGATTTGAACCCGCGACCACCGTGAACATGTTGACAGCTGCGTCTGGTCTATAACCAACAGGCCACCACGCACTTAGGAAAACATCGTGAGGAAACCTGCATACCATAGCGATTTGTAAAATTTATATGGTGTGTAAAGTCCGCCAACCCGCACTAGGCCAGCGTGGTGAACAATATGGCCTAACCACTCTCAATCGAATTCTCGATTGTAGAATAGGCCTTTGCCCTGCAGTGGGACGTATATGGGCTGATACAGTATGTAACCGTTAGACAAAGCAGCAATGTAGTATCTTATCAATGAATCAAATATACTAAAAGCCCATAAACGTGTTTATATCGTCATACACATTAACCGTTCTACATTTCAAAACCTGTCTAATCGAATATTTAATCATGTGCTGTCGATCCCGTGTAATATATTTTTTGCTTATTGATTAACGCCGCATAATATTATGATATGCGAAATATTAAATAGCTGAACGACAATCAATAATGTTTTAACGTAAGTGGGATAGACATGCTCCAGTTAAAGGGATTTAAATTGCTTGATAATCTCTTTGCTAACTTTACTACCTCAATAAAGTTAGAATTTTATTTATTTCTCACATAAATAAAATTCTTACTGGGTTCCCATTTTAAAGCTTTACCATGTTTTAATACACTTTGACACTTATAAGTGTGCGCCTACATCCCTGAAGTTCTAAGTGAAGGGCTAGTGTTCCTGCTAGGCACAGAATGTCGAATTTTTTTATTGTGTCGCAAATATAAAAATAATAATGATATAGTAGAGGCGAGCGTGTCACCAGGCCTTGCTCAAATTCAGTGCGGTTTCTCTATGCTTCGACACGACGCGACGTTTAAATGTTTGAACGTCCCGACATCCATGACGATACGAATGTACTTATTCTACAAAATATGCTAATCGACTATCATACGTCATAATCATAGATTAAGTTCGGAGTATTAATGATAAGCCAACCCGCACTAGGCCAGCGTGGTGGACTATACGGCCTAACCACTCTCAATCGTACTTTCGATTGTAGAGTAGGCCTGTGCCCTGCAGTGGGACGTATATGGGCTGATACAGATACAGACAGATTAATGATAAGTGCCATATAGAATAGTATTGATTTTTGGATGTGAAAAATTTATAACTTGGAATTTATAAAGTGGACGTCGAAAGTTTAAACATTTGAATGTCGTGTCGGAGCATAGAGTGAGACTTTTTAATTTAAAAAGCGAATAGCAAAATATGTTATAAAATGTTATGTAATTATATGCCAGGAGTGCAGGAAAATGGAGCACTTACTAAGGTGTATACAAGGGCATAATATTTATATGATAATATAAAAATAATATTTGGAAAATACCTATTCGTTTAGGAGTTATGACCATTTAAAGTTTTAAGTATTATCACCACTTTTTTTTTGCATTAACCCAATTGGAATGGGTAAATAACAAGATATTAACATATACTTTTTTTTTCGTTTTACCGTTAATTAAAACATCATCATCATCATCATCAGCCCGTCCCAGTCCACTGCTGGACATAGGCCTCTCCCAAAGTACACCACAGAGCCCGGTCTGCTGTTTTATGCATCCAGTCACTGCCGGCCCTCTTGTGCAAGTCGTCCCGCCATCTGGCCAGAGGGTGTCCCACGCTACGTTTGCCAAGACGCGGTCTCCACTCCAGAACATGCTTACTCCAGCGGTAATCCGTTCTGCGGCATATTTCGCCAGCCCATTGTCACTTCAACCTACTAACTTTCAGAGCTATGTTGGTCACCTTGGTTCTCTGACGCATCACTTCGTTTCGAATTTTGTCCTTCAGAGAGACTCCGAGCATAGCTCTTTCCATAGCACGTTGAACGACTTTTTACCTTTGGATTAGCCCCACTGTCAGTATCCACGTCTAGGCTCCATACGTAATTACAGGGAGGACGCAGTGGTTGAACATTATAATTTTCAGGTTCTGTGGTATATCTGGCGAAAATATATGATACAACTTCCTAAATGCTACCCAGCCCAACTGAATCCTCCTATCGGCTTCCCTTTCGAAGTTGTTTCTACCCAACTGCATTAGTTGCCCGAGGTAGACATATTCCTTGACTACTTCGAGAGGTGTGCCACCTATGATAACTGGTCCCGGAGCTATTAATTAATTATACCCTACGAGTATTATTATTAATTAAATGGTTAACGGAATATATTATGAAAACCATGTTTATAAGCAATAAAACTTTCATTAACTTCCCCTTAACAGTTTTTACAAATAGGCGAGGTCACCAACTCTCAAAACTTTGGCGTGATATGTTAAGGGGAAGCACGTGTAATTTTAAATGTTGATTTCTTGGCATCTTTCACCAGAGTAAGCTTCGTAAATTCATCCTAATCTAGACGTAATCATGATATATTATAATGTAATGTTAAGTGTGGTTAGGCCATATAGTCCACCACGCTGGCCTAGTGCGGCTAGTGACTATATGGCCTAACCACTCTCAATTGTACTTTCGATTGTAGAGTAGGCCCGTGCCCTGCAGTGGGACGTATATGGGCTGATACAGATACAGATACAATGTTAAGTGTAAAATTATCAGGTGCGCCATTTATTTGGTCACCCTGTATATTGGAATTTTCATAGGTGTACATAGTGCTTTAAAAATGAATGCGCAAGACACTTATTTATAGTACGAGTAGTAGGTCTAGTACCTACCGAAGAGTGTCTGTATTGTCCTTTTTTGTAAGTGCCCTGCACTCCAGATAGAGTGATATGCGGATATGTTTGTTGAATGATACTAAAGTTGAACTAGTAGGAATGAACCTTTTTTGTGTTAGCAATATATTATTGTATACAGATTAATAATAATACAAAATATTGTGTGTGTATTTTGCAATGTTTACGATTTAAATGTTGCAGCGAGCGTGTTAGTCAACCGAATTACAATATTTGCTAAAATCACATTAAAAATGCTTGCGGCAGGTCAGTTTTAAATGTCTTAAGATGTAAGTAGAACACAATATATTATCCTATATTTATGCATATTTTGCAAATAAAACAGCAAATTACGTAAATAATTTAATAATAAGTATGAATAATTAATGAAATTAGGAAATTTATACAAAAAATAACGCCTTTCTGTATCGATACAATGTCATAATATGACATATAAGATTATACGGTGTGAATAAAAAATGGTATGGTAATGGTATTTATTGGTCTCTCACATGTGGGAGGCCGCCTGGGTAGCTACCGCATTGTTTATTACCCCCGTCCGAAAGGAATACTCGTCTCGCCATTTATTGCAATAAAAATATCAATTTATAATAAGTTGAGTGGTTATTTCAGTAAGAGAAAAGAAAGAAAGAAAGAAAGGCACATTTATTTGTCACAGAAGATAACGGACATACTCGCTTAAAAAACATTACACATACAATGAACATACATAATAAAAACAATAAAACACTAAACGAGAATGCACGTCGCATCGCTGTGACAAAGTAGGTGACCACTCAGCTCACATGTTGCACCGAGGCAGAAGCACAGTATGTAGTAGTTGTGGATAAGCTTTGTTCAAAATTCTTGAAATGTTTTAAAATTCTGCCTGGCCACCATTCGTAACGTCACCCTAATGAATGAACATATGTCCATCAGAAACGAAATCTTATGCATCCTATAATAAGCAGTTTCGTACAAATTATATCGTTTTGTAATAAAAACACTTTAGGAATAATTTGCAACAATATGTACATTTCGTCATATGTTTTCAACGCGGACATTATTACGTCTACTATAATAATATCTACTATTGTATTCCACATCCTGTGTTTATCATAATTTCTCTCACGGGACTTCCCCTATTTACATAGTTTTGATCCTAACTAATCCTTTTCTAAATATTGATCACTGTTGTTTTCCGTATTGAAGTAAATATCTTGTTAATATAGGCTTGTATTAATGTAAATGTAAATATGTAAATGTTTTGCATTAGGTAATACATAACTTCGTTTTATTACGCTATTGTTATGGAATTCTTGTTTTCCTGAAAGGCGTGAGTTAAAGTGTGTTTAAGGCTTTACATTGCTTTTGTGGGAAAAGTATCTAAATGCACGTTTTCATATAATTTTTTTTATTACATTGGTCTGAACGAGCACACAGGTCACCTGATAATAATGATACGTGATCACTACCGCCCATGTACAACCGTAACCATAATGCTTGGATTAAGTATGCGTTGCCGTCCCTTTGAATCGGGAGCGGGAAGGAAAAAGGATGGGAAGAGCGACGGGGTACTGGGCATCCGGCAATCCCACTCCGCGAACGAAATGCGACAGCAAAGCCGTCGCTTCATGTCAATTTCCTATAAGACTGTGGTACCACACCGGAGGAGCCTGCCCATTCATGCTGAGTTAACGTCAGACGTGAAGTGACAACAGTTTGGTTCTACCACTTTTTTATATTATCGTGTATCTATGTATTTAATGCATAAAGAATTCCCAATTTGGTATTCATTGGAGGGTCTAGGTTTGATATCAAATTCGGACAATTCAGGTAGTGGACATTTTTACAACAAAAAGGTTTTATTAAAAAATCCTCAACGGTGGTCGAATGGCAAGTATACAAAACTTAATTTTGATCATCAATTACAATATATGAATTATGGATATCGATGTAGAGGCGGTTTTAAATGTTGCTGATAGATATCTCATAGCAATATTATTTACCTATACAGGGTATAACAAGACTGCTACCGAAAACGAAGCCGGGTGGTAATTTAAGCGATTTCAGACACAATGTGTTGCATTGTTTACAAAAGCGCCGATTTTTTTTTGTAATTTTTTTCCTATTGTCGTATTTCGATGGTAAATACATTTTTTTCCTAAAATAATAGTGTACACCCTTTTATTTATAAAGACTTTAAGGTATAAAAGAGTTTAAATTATTATTTTGGCAAAAACTATGGATTTACCACGCAAAAATGACGATATTTAAAAAAATCATAAAAAAAATTGACTTGTTTCTTTGCGAATTTTTTAGTTGCATTGTGTTTGTATTCACTAAAACTACCATCCGGCTTCGTTTTCGGTAACATTCTTGGTATACCCAGTATGTTTATTTAAAATTATAGGAGATATTGGATTTTTCTATTCATTATCAGCTCGAAACCAGTTTGTGCCCGATATAGCGATACCTCACCCCCTATCATATCGTGAAGAACATATAATGCGAAACGTGTCCTGGTTACATCTCTGCCTACCCTTTCTAGGAAAAAGGCGTGAGTTTATGTATGTATGTAATAATATTATTTCACAGAGCAAGCGACCTAGCCGGTAATATTTTTATTTAATTATCCCAACGTATAATTTCGTTCTTTTGTTTTCAATGACCGCAGACAATAATCGGAATTCCCTGACTTTCCCTTTATTTACTCACTGGGGCTTTTTGAGGAAGGAAATGATGACATTATTAGGGTTTTAAAACTGCGTAGGTGCTTTATAAAATAATTGATTTTACAATCTGCCTACGCCATGTTTGTTAGTAATTTTATTTCTATGGATTACAATCGCTTCCTATTGTGTTATTTCAAAACACTGATTGGCAATCAAGTCAAGTGATGTTAGTTCGAATTCGTGATAAAGAGCCATGTTAAGTGACAAAGATACATTGACCTTTTTGATAGATATTCGAGTGTTACTCATCATTTTGAAGCGGTAATCTTGACATATGCCTATATAGCTAAAATACAATGTGTATTGTTTTGGTTTTATCCTGTGTACAGAGGGTTTCCAGCAGGCCGGCATAATTGTGCCAATAGCGAGTAAATATTGTAATCTTTGCTTTATTCGCATTGTTTTACACTTGCTATCAAGTGGGAATTATTAAGTGAAAAGTGATTTTCTCTTTCCAGTATAAAAATAAATTTGCTTTAGAGGAATAATAATTTGATGTATTATAAACAGCATATTAATAAGTGTCGTGGTGCAATATGGTTCATTCCTTTTTACTTTATGTAAGACGTGAGGCTAGCATTAAAGTGTAAATTTAGACATAATACAAAGATAAATTAATAATAAAATGTAAAACTAAACAGGATAAATGTTATAATTGTATTTAAGAGAAAAGTTTATGTTCGTGAAGTTTAAATGTCAGTACGTTATGTTAATGGTTGTTGGTGTTGATTAAATGCATGTAGTTGGAATACGCCAGTCATAGCATTAATTTGTACTTGTATTTTACCTATTCATTATAAGCCTGGAGTCAGGAATTTGTGCCCGATATGGCGATAGGCTCGCCACCTATCACATCCTGGGACGGAACATACAAGGCGAAATGTGGGTGTCCATGCACTTCTGCCTGCCCCTTCTGGGAAAAAGGCATGAGTTTATGTATGTATGATTCTGATCTGATTATGATTCTGATGATGATATTCGATATAGGACTTATTGCTGCAATTTCGTACATACAATATTTATGCGAACGAGATTTACGGATGTGACTCGTAAGGGTAAAAAGAAGTCAACAATTACAGATTTCATTTATTGAATTAACGATATTTAATAGGTCAAAAAAATGTGCATGATAAAAAAATAGCATACGTTCTTTCATATTATTTCTTATCCAAGTGAAGACTAAGTAGTATATACTATTGAACTCCGTTTGATAAACTCGATTAATCTTATTAGCACACTTTACGCTGCTGACGATATCCAGAAAAATTGAAAAGTACCTCTATACTGAAATCGATCTGATTTGGTTGAAGTTTTGGTCATCTATTAAAGCTGATCAGAAATAATGATCAAAAGATTTTGAATTAGCCAAAGTTTTCAAAATTTAATCCATTTCATTTTGGGAAAATCAGCAATCCACTGAATTTACTACTACTAATTACAGAATTAGAGATAGATATATCTCTCTAGTTGCAAGATGTTGAATTAAATCCTGATTTATTATTAACTGTTACTAATAGACTTAATAAGTCTCGTTCTCTTTAATCACTAAATAACAGTTAAGGTGCTGTAATGGCTAATATAACTAGAAAATCTATAACTTGCCTAAAGCATTAACAAATTTAAGCTGTGATAAGAGTGAAGAAGGAATAAGAACTTTGTATAATAGACTTGAACAGCTCCATGTTGAAGACAACGAGGCCGCTTCCCGTGACAATTAAATCCTTCTGGGCGCGAGCAATCATGAATATTAAAAGTTTTGTAATTGCTGGGTCTGACCACTTCTCCCAGGGCACTGAGTATAAATCAGGACCTATCTCCTCACCAACCTGAAATGACAAATATGCTTTATTTTTCAATAATTGTACTGTTGATATTAGCTCATATATGTATGTCCCACTACACGGCAGGGGCATCCCCTACAATTGAGTGTATGATTGAGAGTTGTTGAGTCATATAGTATGCCATGCTAGCCTAGTGGGAGTTGCCGGACTTTACATACTATAGAAATTCTAAGTAATCAAAATGGTATGCAGGTTTTTGATCGACTATCAATACACACATGACTACGAAAAGTCAGAGTGCCCTAGAACTTGGATCCGCGACCACGGCATGAACATGTTGGCATCAGCGACATGTCTGTTACCAATAAGCCATCACGCACTTTTCTTTCAGACTAAGGCATTTTTATTTCTCTGTTTCAAACGAAATTCTTCTGTGACATTGTGTAAGCTGTAAAGTTGGAGTAGATCGTGCAAACGTTATATAAGTGTAAATTTCACGGACATTTTACAAAATTGTTAAACTACTATAAAACGAATTGTGGAAATACGGCAATGTAAATATTCTTATAAGGCAATATACAAACCATACATGCAAAAAATCTAGTAAATATATAATTCAAGGTTTTAATTTAAATGTGCAAGTTACCGTACCGATAAGCTGTCAACGTAGATCCGGTTCCTAAAAGAAACTCATATTTCTTATCTCAATGAGTATGCATTAGCACCTATCGGCTTACGATGTTATTATCCTTGTCAACATACAATGGATAGGAGTTAGAACATTTGAATTAATTGAACTACCTGTAATGATTTAACTGTCGCCGCCAGCCGTTGGCCAGCGGGATGATGAATTGAAATAAAAGAAATAAATCACGTTACCTTAGTCAAGGTGCTTGCGTAGTGACAAGGCAAATAGATGTGGAGCACGCCAACCAAACCGAACAGCGTATATTTGGGATCAATACGTTGCAATAGATATATCATGTATAAATTAAACGAGATCATAAAGGAGGTCAGCATAACCACGGCGAATAACCATGGCCCATATACATTTTGCATTTGTTTGTAAAATTTGAGCGCATCCTGATGATCTTTGATAGCTTCATTTACCAGTTTTCGCAACTCGTAACAATTCTGCGCATCCGTAAACGCTTTGTGCACTTTACGCGTCATCAATTTCAGTTTCATGCGCAAATGTGTCGTGGCAATGCAAAAGGAGCCATCGAATCCCGTATAATTTGGAACCAAAACAACACATTGGATACAGTTGTATGCGAACATACATTGAAAGAAAGGCGTTTCACTCTGAATATCTTGCACAAATATAAGTTCCATATCGTGCACCATCAACCTAGTGAACGCATCTGTTTTGATGCTTTCTATGGTCATACAAATTCCAGCGTATATCGGAAACTGTGCACTTAGCACCGTCGGTATGAGTAGCCAGGATATTTGAGCGATTTTACCATCCTTTATATGGGCTTCACAGATTGCTTGGTAGTCCTCGTCCATATAATTCACTGCCAGTAAATCACTAGACATTTTGTGCAATACTACAGCGAAATTCTTTGTCGCATAAATAACATAGTATGTCTTTATAAAAAATAACATGACCACAACAGCTAAAGTCATGTTTCTTGCGAAATTGTAGATATCCAGCCTGTATAGGCATTTAAATGTGTATGTTCCAAACCACATTATTTGACCACCGTTGAACACGACAATTAGTGTAATGACAATGGCTCTCTTGGTTACGTTAGATCTGTTTGGATAGAGAAAAGCGAAAGCCAGTGCGAAAGCGCACAGTGAATACGTTTCCTCAAATGTTTTGAATTTTTTCTCAGGTGCCTTATCGGTTTTAATCTCCATCTTTTATGTTACGTCAACGGAATTTTCACCGTGAATGACATCGAATGCAAAATCACCTGCTGCAAGTGTCGCAACGTTTTTTTCCATAAATATTCTAATTGGGCTAATCGTATTAAAGATTGTTAAGTGCATTTTATAAGTGCTAAATTACCTAGACGTCTCAATAATCGCCATAAAATAACGGTCTCGGTAATCATTTTACAATTTTCCTTTATTTTCAGCTGGCTATTCCTCATCCATATCTAGAATTATTGAACAACCACAACACTTAACATTTATCGTACTTATACTTTTATGCGTTCATTAACATATTACGCCTATGTTCTATCCGAGTAAGCTGAGTTTTTACTTTTTATGTTTTTTCTGTTTAAAATTCAAGATTTTTTGCTCTTTCTGTTAGGACGTGAATTTCCGCTTTTTACTTCACATCCATTCATTTAATAGTTGACTATTTGTTAAAGTCACTTCTTGGATCGGTTGTTATAGAAACCAAGACTCAACGGGTAGACATAAATCTTAGTGTTAAGCAAATGGACTTCCTGATTGATTTGCCTGTATCGATGTATGTGTAACTGTATAAGTACTTCAATAATTAGTGCCATTACGCCGCTGAAATCCAAGTGAATGTTGTTAAGCCTGGTTTTACGACATATGATTGTTAAATAGTGACTTTCGAGGGGAGTGCTCGAGATTTTACAAACTCGAGTATTCGCGGGCATTTAGTTACGTAATACCATATAATAACTAGGTGACACCGAATTTTAAGAGCAAGGGCTTTTGAGCGGCCGATTTCTTAATTTCTTTAATCAATGTCCGAATAAATATAAATTTCAGTGCCTATTACAGTAATGAATATTTATCTGGAAACACGTAATTACATTTATTTCACAATTTTTAACGTTCCGGTTTAAATATTATAAACATTGAGATAAAACGAATAACTTAATATCAAGTGGTCATTGATTGAAGTGACACGCCTTATTTCTTAACACGTCGTACGTGGGAACATGTTTTAGAACGAAATAAATTCGCTGTTACATTCGTGATACGCAATTCACCCAACATAAATGAAAAATGTGGAAGTAACGTCTTGCGTCAGCTTAATTTTCGGAATACATGTTTAGAGGCTATTGCTTACTCTACTAGCAATAGTAATATTATATCCGCCCATGAGGGTCCCCCATACATGAATGCATTTTTATAGTTTTGAAAAAAGCACAATACACGAGAATCAAGATCTTCTCTTAAAGCATTGAGTATGAAAATATGGTATCTTAAAATAAATTCTCTATACAAATTGTGCTCGAAGTGGCAACACGCAACCTCGCGTGCGGCGTGTTCCGGCGCGGCCGCCGTCTGTTGGCTAATGTGGAGGAAACTGCAGTTTTTTCATGACCTCACACGCCCGCAGCGCTGTCTCCCAAACTGGGGGTTCCGTGACAAATTATTTATCATTTTTAATTGATTCCGCGTACGGATTTTATTAATTGCTAATGTAGACGGAAAAACCCTCAACTATTTAAAGGTTAGCTGTCATTGGTGATAGGATATTGTTTTCGTTTGGATAGTGACAATAACATAATACCCGGCATAGTTATAGTTTAAAAAATGTGCCATATTTCGGGATTTCAATTTTTAAGTTGGTATGATACTCGATTATTATTGCACTGAACGGTAAGGCGAGCATATCATTCGCCTGATGGTATGCGATAAAACCATGGACAGTAGCAAAAAAACATACGTGAGACATAAGATGTTAAGGATCAATATGTTTAGTGATTACTCTGGCTACAATGTCCTTCAAACCGGAACACAACAGTGTATTTACACTGATATTGAAATTAACCACTGCATTTTATATTATCTTGTGTAGAATATTCACCATGCTGTATGCAGTAAAAATGCTAAAAGCGTTTCTAAATGTGTGTATGTATTTCAAAATTGTAATCATAAGTTGGATTTGTGAGTACAAAAATAGAAATAGACCAATGCATATCTATACCAAAAATATATCGAAAACAACGGTATTGCTTTAGGTCACGTCTGGCATATGAGCATAGACAGGAGGAAAAATTCATTTTAATTCTTTTTAAGTCTTCATCCCAAATTTTCCGTAGCGCGAGTTTAACGTTGAATAATTAACTGTATTTTTTAATGATAAGCAATTTGGATCTAATGCGCTTAAACACCTCGTTAATCAAATAATTATAAGGGTTATCGGGAAAATTTTACCGAGTTATGAATTTGTGAGTGATAAATCAACTGCATAAAAATAAAATACATTTGATTTATCACTGTAGAAAAGGTTCAACTTCCTTCCTCAAGGGCGTGGTAGGAATATTTTTAACCTAATTTGTAAATTTATTAGTGCGTGCCATCCTTCGTCAGTGTACATACAAAATAATTAATATTTCCCCTATTTGAAACACTACTCAGCGGACATGCTCATTTATGAGGTTATAATCAGAAATAATTAACAATCCTTTTTGGCACTGCATATATTATTTCAAGGATTAATTAAATTAAATACTGAGCCTATATATAAGAACTTAATCAATCATAAATGAAATAATGACATATTATATTGTCGTGTACAGACTATATTCAAAATCAACACGCGGTTTAATTTAAAGCGTAGAAGTGTACATAGATTTCTACGGAAAGTGGGCACGAATGCGAAATTTTTTAGTGCAAGAATACCGAACCCCCTTTGTGAAGGCTGGTGGACATTTATACATTCAATAAAAAAAAAAAAACAATTTCATTTAAGCATGAAAAGATCAACCGTGACGTCGTACTGACTGCTAGCCGGTCCAGAGGCGAACTGATGTAGTCAAATCTAGCCTAAAATTAAGGCAATAAGTGCATTTGTCTGTTTTCATAGACTATAGAGTGGCTGCTATATTGTAAAACCAATAAATATTTTTCAGATGACGCAGTATACCACATGAATATTGTTTCACAATTAAACACTGATTCATAGTCTAAAAACTCTAAATTCATCGCTTTAATGTTTAATTTCTTGAATATACATGAACAGATAAGTAATCAAGCTATTCATCACAAATGATTATTGTTTATCAAGCCTTTATTACAGCAATTTGTTTCAGATAGGTCACACACAGCGTTGGCATGGGCGCAAGCCAAAACTATTAATTAAATTGAAAATGTTCACAGGTTACTCATAGCTTTCAAAGGTACTGTTTCAATTTATTGTTATTTGAAGGCTGTATCAGACACGCATTTAGAATTGGTCTATTTGATAATTTTACATTGGTATTTGTATCTGTACTTAGTCTTTCTATTCTATTATCATATTTATGACACGAATTATTGCCGTTCCGTGCTGCATTCTTCATTTACAACTTTGGAGTATTCGGTATATTTATTCAACTAAATATTCCCGGTAGCTTATAGTTTGAATATATTCGTATATAGTTTTAATGCGACTAACTTTTTAAACGTTATTTTTAATTATATTAGTTATAAAATCGTTTGCATTAATTATAATTTTATGCCGAATAATAGATTTAAGAATAATAGTTTTTGGTTCTATTCATTGCTTTTAATTTTAATAGAGTAAAATATGTGGTACTTTGAGGCTTTATTTACAAAGTACGCTTCTGTAAAAAAGACATTACACGCACTAACTAATATACGCACTTATACCATTGTAAACTTGTACTTAATATACGTGTTAGATGAATAGACATGAGTTTGAGTGTTCGAAGCGGTCATTACTGTCATAATATAAAATGTATGATAATTGGAGCCTCATTATAATGGTCAATCTGCGTCAGATAATAACTAGGCTATTTTATAGAGCGCTAAACAAAATATACTCACGTTAAAAGTGAAGATCCGACTCTCAAATTGAGTATTATGTAAGTTTTCTTTATCAATAACGCTAGGATGATTTCGTTGAAGAAGCGACAGTCTTGACTATGACTGGCTGTTATTACCTAAATTCAACTATAATAAATAATTTATACAAAAATGATATATGTATTTTGTAGTTAACTGTTATGGTGCGAAACGTCAACGATGTTATATCTAATGTATTTTCAAGGCAAATTAAGTATTTGATCTTGTATTTTAGATAGTCGGGCGCAGATTGAGATGCGTGTTCGCATTATCATACGTTACAGGGGACAGAATTTTATTATATATTCTTCTGTTTAGTTGTATAATTGGATATTTTGGTGCAAGTGTTTACAAATCGTAGTTCTGTTTAGAAGCCAGATAGTAAGGGCACAGCTGTTATGTTAGGGCATAGACTGATGAACGATGATTTTATTGTCCATAAATATATTTGCTTCATTGATACTAAAGACACATAGGTTTGTCCTAAAACACGACTCATTTGAGTGGATAATTGACGTGATTCGAACCATGTATAAGATCTTTGTAATTTGAGCTATCCCATTAGCAACTGATTTAGTCTCGCAGCGAAAAAACCATTAATTATTGTGAAAGTATTTTATTAAAATGTACTTTTCATAGTTTTTACTTTAATAACCAAAACAGTGATAAAGACCATACAAACTGGTGCGTAGATTATGAAATCTTGTGTTACCATACTTAAAAATACTTTCGCGATTACGTGTTGACTAAATGTTTAAAGAGAAACAGCTTCCTTGTTTTTAGGAGTGTGTTTGCTTGTCCATTGCAATGTTTTCAGATGTAAAGAAATATAAGATAATTTTTAAGCGCATGTGGGATTTTTATAATCTTTTTGAACAATAAGGAACTGAATATTTGAAACAGAAAACATCCAAATACGCATTAACAAAATTAAAATAAAATTTCTTTGCAAGATGCTTTTAAAACTAAGTATTATTTGTAAGTAATAAAAATTGCACTAGATTTCTTAAGAATATAATTTATATTTTTAAATTTAATTTCCTACATTCGGTGCAGTTCCAAAATAACGGCGAAAAATATAATCAGATTTTTTCACGCACCATCGGCGGATAGCGAATGTGCCGTATTTTTAATTAAATATTATTGAATGTCGCTTCAACGATTTTATGTTTACAAATTAACCAAAAAATTGTAAACTTCAATTATTTTGAAATTCTCTGTTTATTAATCCGTTGATCCGGCTTTCTTCGGTTTAAATGAGATAAAAGTAATGAGAGTTTCACCAAATTCATAAACGACGTGCTGCCTTTATTTTCCTACGCCTAACGCCACAGCTTTACACTACTTAACATTTTTGGAACTGATTTAGTATGATTAACAACACCTGGTGGAATAATGACCTAGTAATTTTGCAAATTATTGATCATTTTTATAATAACCGAACGCATTTCCCCAGTCAATGGACGCAGTCATTCTTGAGCACGGAGCCAAATGTCGTGCAGTTAATTTTCGGTAAGGTTGTCGGCTCAATAGTAGTGTTTGACGGCAATCTGTTGCGTGATACCAAACTGAGAACAAAGACTGACAACTACTTTTTTACTCACAGTAGGCATATTGTGGTACGCACTGGCGATTAAAAAACAATAAATGAAGATGTTTATTAAGTCGAAGTAAAAAACAAACATATTTGTAATTATTTTAATGAAAAACACATGATGAGCGAAACTGAAATACAAGAATTAAACATGATAAAAATATATAGTTACTTGTTTAATAGTTTCATTGACAAAAAGTAGAACAAAGGTTTTTTGTATAATCATGTCTATATATATTAGTTATTTGTAAACCAATATAAATTTAAATTAATAATTGTGTTAACCAACTCGATACCTACATTATATTTTTCAAGTCCGCGCCCGCATTAACAATGTGAACAGGACATTACTATAATAATTTTGAATCAACGATTGATTAGCCGCTCTAGTGATTCAATCGTGACCTCATCATGACAGAATCTGTTCGTGTAAACTGTAGCGAGAAAATTATGGCGGGATTCTGTCGGTTCCTTATGTCCGTTGCACAGTTCAAGGTCTTTTAGAAATTGTTTTAGATATTAGGATATTTACTACTTTATTTTCAATAGTGTAAACAACATTTTAAAATATTTAAGTTTAATGGATTATTCTCGCATGGATAATAGAAATAGATTATAACAGATAAGTGTTTCTATTTATTTAAGTGATAAAGGTATCACTAAGAACACTTATGGAGGAGATTTAGGATACTATTTTTTTTTAATGTATACTGGCATGGAATTATGACTGATGGTAAGCGCAAATGCCGTCCAGGAACCATACCTTCCAATAGTAACAGACGGTAGTCCTATGCAGGCCTGCTAAGATACCTCTTCACACCACGGAGGAATTATAGGATTATAGGAAAGAGGAATATGTAAAATTTATTTTAAAAGTTTCCGAACATGTACATGAAAACAGTACAGGAAGATTTTATGACTGCTCTGGTAGTTTATATTAGAGATGCTACCCAAGTGCAACATTTTGCAATAAACTCCAACTGGAAGTGATAGATATCAAACGCTTGAGGAGTTCTAGGATGAATGAAAAAGCTCGGCCACATAGTGTCTGCGCAGGCAGTGCAGTGTCGCGCGGACTGCAGAGCGCGGACCTAGTTCTGAGGACAAGTTGAAAGGCAACATCAACACGTATGTAAATGATTTGTAGTCCAGGTCAAGTCAATTTGCATCCGGCGCGTTTGAGAAATAACGGACGAGGATGTGTCGAGAAACCGACACTTGCGTAACGTCCGAAGAATTTGATTTAATTATTTGAATACTTCAGTGTTTTGATTTTAATTTCTACATTAAGAACAAAAAATATTCATTTTGTGATTTTTGTTTTAATGTTATAAAACAGAGGTATTATAAATGAATACACAGATAATAACCATTACGTTATGCTGGTGACGTGATACTAATCATTTTAGGATGTCGACAATAGTTATGCGAATAATACAATTTATATCCTAACACAAATATAATTTTGCGATACAAAATTCGCCGGACAGGAAACTATTACGTCGTATTTCAACAAGGCCCATTGTTCTCGTTGATCTGCAGTTTTATCTTCAATCATACAGTAGACAGAGGTAAAGGCGGCAAATGAGTTTCCATTATGATTTTCCGGCCCCCTAGCGTTCGGCTCCGTAATCTTATTCAGAGGTCAACCATGGGGTCAAGCATTGACATTTATAAATATCGTGTTCACTTGTACCTTATCAGGTCGAAATGGTATTGTTACCGGTGTCAGTTCGATATAGGGCAGGCCAGCATCTGAGTTACTGCCGCGGTCGCCCCGCCAGGATTGTAAATAATACTGCTTACTTACTCACTGACATATTTACAGTTAAATTCATGCCTAGACTATTTCTATAAATTAGTTGTTAATTTGATAATATCTTGGAAATTATATGTATATCAAGGATATAACAATTATCCGTCAAAATTATTAACATTTCAATAAATCATTTTGTCTTATTGCTGCGGTAAATTACAAAACAAGTAATATTATACAAATTCCAATGCTGTAATTTTTTTTTGTTTACAAATAAGGATAAAGACCTGTCTGACTAATGTCAATCTGACCTTTTCTTTCTTTGATTATAAATAGCAGGAGATAATATAATTGACCGCCCATTGGGATGAGCGATTTTTTAAAGACATTTTTCCAAGTACTATTTAATAATCCGCTTAAGGATATCAATAATGATTATATTAAAATTCTAATTTATGGTATCAGTTCCACTCCGTATATTATTAACGCATTCGTACATACTCTATACGATATCTCTGCTCACACTATAGTCCCGCCCTGGTGTCGTGTAACTTTTGTTGAGCATGTTTGTGTTGGCGCTGTTAAACCGTTGTACCGCGGTCGTGATTTGGCCGAAACAAATGTGGCCAGTCATTGTCTTTGTCTGCAGACCAATACCGAATTCCGTCATAAAGTAATAATGACTTAATGACGCCAAAGTGGCGCGAAGCCGTTTTGAGAATATTCGGTCACGGCAATATAATTGGGACACGAACTAAAAATGATTTTTGGAGATTATTATATTTTTATCGAATTTCAGCTATTTGTAAAGTTATTTTTGTATTGTTTTTTTTCTGAATTATATTTGCATAGTTCATTTATGATGTGGGTAATTAATGTAATAATATATTGAACCAAATAAAACGATATTACCTGGCATAATTAATTCTCTGTAATAACCAAGGGTAAAACCAATGTAATTAAATTACAAGTAAATTAAATGGTGTCAAACAAAGGAGAGAGAGAGCAAAACGCCGGATGTGAAGTAAATGCCACAATTAAATCTAAAAATATTTAGCCGCTGGGGCATACAGGCCATTGGCCATTTAAAAAATAACTTCCTGACTGCAAGTACCTACGTGATTTGTAACAATTATGCAGCCAATGCTGTGGGTAACATTATAAATACTTTGTGGTAATAAAAATGCGGTAGATAATTGCGATTAGGAATAATTGAAAATAAAAAAAAAATGGCCAAAGTAAATTAACTTTAGTCACTTACAACAAGGATTTGCGTGACCAATGTTTATTACAATATAGAATCATGACATAATAATATACAACTGAAACTTCGGTGGACTGTGCCTTCAAGCACGAACTTAAATATAAATACTTTGTGGTCCTTGTAAAGCATATTGCTTCTTGGCTGCTACTATCTCCCACAAAGGCCGAAAAGTTATGTTTAGAACTCATAATATTAATGAGCTGCTGCGTTTCTAAGCTATACTTAAACTTTGTCAGAAAGAGACAAATTTCAAAGACTTAATGACGTCCAGTGCAGAGACTGGCTTTTGTTTGTGCTAGAATATTAAAGATGTGAGAGTCTGATAAATGGGGGCATGTAGTTTATCAAATCTGCAATCTTCCTTACTAAAAAGATGTAATTGGTAAGCAATATTGATTATGTACATCAGTAGTTTGTTAGTAGCTTGGATCTGGCTGGTTGAAGAGTAAGCAAGGCCTACAGCGTAGCAATACCAATAAAATTAGTTTTTGTATGCGATATTTGCAATATATTTATGTGGATACTTACAAGATTGGGCTTATGATGCTGTTACAGGCTGTTTGTCTGATGTCATTTTCTCTGTGACTCAATCGCATTATATTTTGTGAATTGTGACAATCACGTCAGCGTTGCTTTGGAAATGTGAATTCATTGTGTGATTATCTACGTCTCGATAAAGGCATTTATATTCGCGCACTGACGCACTCAAACATTTCCATAGAAATCTGAGGATAGCCACTTAAGTCACTTGCAGATATATAAAATAAAAATCAATAATATCTATTCTTATACCCAATTCCGTGAAAACATCAAGCTTCTAAATCCTTAGTATTAGGCTAAGCGTGGTCTATTATTTGATAAATGTTTTTTTTAGTAGACAAATCTATGAAACTGAGAAGTTTACAAAATTCTAACCTTCCAAAGGTTAGACTTACAACCAAACCACGTGAAACTCTTTCCTTTTTTCTGAACTCTGTTTCCTTTACAAACCTGCTGTGAACAAGTTCAAGTGTAATCCAGCACAAGCCGGTCAGCGTCATGGTCAAAGATATAATAACTCATACCTCACTTTGGGGTCACATCTTATATAATATTAAGGTCTTTGTGTCTCAACAAAGCCATTGGCGATACAACGGCCATTCAGATACTGCAGTATTCATTACGACATTAATCTTGGTGTAGGTCTAAGTGGTTCTTCCGGTGTAATAATGGTCTTTTGAGACTCTAGGCACTTAAGTTATGTACACCGGCCTTTTTAACTAATACCTATGACTAATTTTGTAATAAATTAAAGCACAAATAGTCGAATAACTAGTTAATAAATTTGTTGTGTTTTTTTAAAATAATGTTAGTTAAGTTCAAACTAAATGGTATTTTAAGTATATTTTTTGATGTTTTTTTAATTATATATACGGCCATATTCATAAACAGCTTCAAAACCTATTTAATTAACGAAAGTGTTGTTCTTTCAAACCGAATTCAAAAAACGTTTGAAAGGGACTAAAATAGTTTTTGAAACTGTGCATGAATAAGGCGGATAATGTTTTGGAGCACTGCATTACGCAATCCCCTGGTGGCATTACTATGCCTACCTCTTACTGGATACAGTCGTGAGCTTATAATGTACGTAAAAAGCTTGAAGCACTGAAATTATCGTCCCATATGTTATGTACCTACCTAAGGATTGTAAAGTGTTGGGTTCAATTAAGCGTGGCGCACAAAATATAATAAACATAATATTCTGTACGTATTTAATTAAAAAGGTTGTTTTCCTGCAATGGAAAATATTCCGTAAACCCTTTGCAGACGTAATCGGAAAAACGTTAAATATTCAGTGAGTTTTCTGGGTTTATACGTGTTATAGCTAGAGAAAATGTATGCACCATACCAGTTCATTCGTATACGTGTTTGATGTGATCGTAATATCAAATTGTACTCGCACAAATGATACATACATACATTTGGCGTCCTTTGTAAGTATAGTATTCACGCTTATTCTATCCAATTTAAATTCAATCGATTTCACAATATTTGGCACTGCGTAGTCCATCATTAGATTGCATTCAAGGTTTATTCAGGCCAGTATTGCGGAAAACGTTTTACAAGGATCTGGTTATGACGCAGAAGGTGGTACATACAGGATAGTTTAAGAATCAATTTAGATCTATCAATTAATAACTAGTGCGTGGTGGCCTGTTGGTAAACGGACCAGACGCGGCTGCCAACATGTTCACGGTGGTCGCCGGTTCAAATCCCAGGGCACACCTCTGACTTTTCGGAGTCATGTGTGTATTGATAGTCAATCACCACGCACTAAAACGGTGAAGGAAAACATCGTGAGGAAACCTGCGTACCATAGCGGTTTATAAGAATTTCTATGGTATGTAAGTCCGCCAACCCGCACTAGGCGTGGTGGACTATATGGCCTAACCACTCTCAATCGTACTGTCGATTGTAGAGTAGGCCCGTGCCCTGCAGTGGGACATATATGGGCTGAAACAGAAACAGAATTAATAACTAGGTACCCGCTGTGAGATATTGTTCAACGTTTTGACTTGCATTTACCGAAGCTGCTAATGTTACAAGACAGCTTTCTCGAATTATTGGCAAGTCTCGCTCTTCTCAAGGAGCGGGTAGTAGCAAATGTTTTAGATAACTTTATTGGTAATTTCAGGGTTTTTCTCACACCAAATACACTATTATATACCACTTCTTAGTAGGACAAGTGGTAAGTTCAATAATAACTGTATTTCGTTTATTATGACTAGCTGTTTCACAAACGTTATTTTTTGTACAAAACGCTCTAATCGCTGAAGTTTTCGATTTTAAATAAGTTAGTTGTGACGTTTTTTCGTTTAAATTATAGTGAAAAAGTAGACGACTTTAAGTGGGCATAAGCACGTTAAGAATTGTGGGGCGAATCCTAATTCTATACAGCCCAAAAAGCTGGTAAAAACTATTGTTAAACATAGCTATAGGAAAGAGTATATTTACGAATATGAAGGCAGCAAAAAATAAATGTATTGTTCCGGTATTAATCAGCACCTTAAGTGCATGTATTAGAATAATAATGCGTATGGTGCGATTGGGAACGCATTATGATCGCATAACGTAATAAGGTTTAATGTATAGCCATGGTTCATGCTTTGCTAATAGTAAGTTCTTCGCCGGAAATAATCCCACGACTACTTATGATTATGGAAATTTACAACTTTTATAATGTGTTTAAACGTTTTGCCGCATTAGACGTAACTCTATTTTGCTGTTTTTTATTTTCCGTATCTATATCAGCCCATATAAAGTCCCACTACAGGACAGGGTACGAGCCTTCTCTACAACCGTTTTTTTTATCTTAGATATGTACAAATGTCCATTCAATAAAGGGCACTATTCTACTTGCCTTTTTTACAATTATGAAGTAATCCACTATTTTGGCTCAGTGTAGATTCATGGATCTGTATATTTTGGTCTACTAAAATACGTATGTACCTAAGCAAGTCAGAGATAAGGATGAGATGGAATGTCAGAATTTCTTCTAAAATATTGCTCTCTTAAATTGAGTAATCGGTCTATGTCAAGATATCCATTATACTAAAATATTTGCGAGCGCTATCGAGTTATAACAGTGCAATAGGTAAATACTTCGATCAAATATACACTAGATACACAGTTCCCTGTAAAAGTTCTGTTAAAAAGTGGCACCGATGCATGACATTAAAAAAAGTAAACCAAAAAGATCACATATTCCAAATATATTAACACAAATTCCACCTTATTCCTGGAGCTTAAAGTAGTTTTTCACATAATATTGCATAAAGTTATGCGACGTTTTAGAAGCAACGGTCGGTGCGTGACTGAAGGCGAAAGAGTGCTTAAAGCACCCTTTTTTGGTGCCATTTTCTAAGCGCTCATGTTGTATCTAGTGTATATTTGATCGAAGGGTAAATAGGTAAGAAGTGCCTACTTATTAGAATGTAATATGCAAGAAATTATTAAACTATACTGGATTACCTAATTGACCTGTATTTTTAACACTATAAAAAATACCGAGTCATGACAATGTAGATTTGATATATATCCTATTCATACTCGTTAACTTTAGTACAGTTTTTGCTTATTGTATCGTAAAATTGCCCAACACGTGTTTAGGAAATGACTTAAAATCTCATATAACATAGATTAGTATACAATATTAAGGATAATCGATATGTTCCAGATATCAGTTTTTGCAGAAAACCGAAATTTAACTGGATAATTTATCACGCAGTTTGTTGTAACAATACCCGCGGTAATACAGCTCAGTGCCAACCAATACTAAACTCGTATTTGTACAAATAGGTTAGACACAATGTTCAAAATGCGGTTGCGATTTCCTGGTGATTAACTCTTATAAAGGTTAAGGTTTTTTCTAATATTACTGCATTGGGTAATTACTCCCTTCCTTTTCCATATATATTTGATTTCGTAACGATCGTTTCATGACTGTCAACAGGAAGCTTTTGAGCTCATAAAAAGTAGCCACACTCCTTTCGCTAAGTGTTGATTTCGTTTACGCAACTTTTTACTGAATAAAAAGAGGCTCGTAAAAAGTCTCACGTAAAAAACCCTGGGTATTAGTGCATTTCACTTGCCATACAGCTTCGTTTTAAACTTTATCTGATGATCTTAATATATAACGAACTAATTGTGAACTTTTTTTTAAACAAAGCAACATTGTGTTGTGTGAGACGGCTCTCACACCATAACAGCTCTTTAAGGGAAGTGAACACGTAATGGTAAATACTGCGCACGGTGCGTACCGTATTAAAAACGTAATGAATTGTTACGACCATAATTGTCCCATGCTTACATTATTATCTGAAATGTACAAGAACATCTTAATACGTACTATAGCGAGGGAATTTAATTTTTTTTTCGAATTCGTAATTAAGTAATTTAATTATTGTTTAAAAATGTATTATATAGATTATGAGGGCTCTAGATGACTTTATATTGACTTTACTGTACGCCCAACCGCACTCGCACACGTAAAGTACACAAGTACGCTAAAAATTATACTCGTATACATCATAATTAATTTACCTGCTTATAACAATGATTTGTTTTAATTACCAACCACAGTAAAACATCCACATTTTTGCGACGAGCAAAAATCTAGAGCCTGTATTATTAAAACATATTACAAAGTTACAATACTTAATTTTCTCACTTGTGACTTTATTCCGCTGATAAAGGATATGAATAAATATAATGATTTGTAACTTAAATCCTGATTTTAAAACAGTCTATTTTCAAGTATTTTACGAGCTCTAAATTTTAGCATTATGTTTTGTTACAAAGTAAGTATCTATTATAGCCAACCCGCACTAGGCCAGCGTGGTGGACTATATGGCCTAACCACTCTCAATCGTATTCTCGATTGTAGAGTAGGCCCGTGCCCTGCAGTGGGACGTATATGGGCTGATACAGAAGTATCTATTTAGCTTAAAGTTCATTCTACTTAATGCACTTAACTAGTTCACTAATACAAAGTTAAGGTAGCGAAATTATGTTTTTCATAATTTAGTTTCAATTGGGGTATAAAGTCTCATATTGAATCGTTGTTGGTGAAAAAATACAGTGTCGAAAATAATATTTTCTTTTTCGATGTGTAATGATATATATGCGTTATGCATATTTCATTTGAGTTAAAATGATGCACATTATATTCTCATCCAAATGAAATATTTTATGAAGTCCTTGATATATTTCAAAATTTGTTTTATTTCTATACACGTTTATTATCGTTGGGTTAGGTCAAAACTATTATCACTACATAATATAAAACAAAGTCGCTTTCTCTGTCCCTATGTCCCTTTGTATGCTTAAATCTTTATAACTACGTGACGGATTTTGATGCGGTTTTTTTAATAGATAGAGTGGTTCAAGAGGAAGGTTTATATGTATACTACGTACATATTATTGTTCAGAAATCTATTTGTAGCTGGGCCGGGTCGCTAGTTATGTATTAAAACTGTAATATAAATCTCCTGTTATTTCGTTAATTACTCTTAGTCAAGTAGATTAGGTACGGTCTTTTCTTTTTGTTCTTTATGTGCTATGAATTGCGAGACGAGCTTCCCATTCGCCTAATGATAAGCGATACGACCGCTCATGGCCAGTAGCAATAATGCTTGGCATTTCACTGCAATCGCCATCCTGAGACAAAATGTTTCTTTATCACAAGTTGGATCTTTCCTTGGGTATCAGGCTTCAATTAAATACTACGACAATAATTATAAGTACTAGGAACTTTTTACTTATGAAATTTAGTTGGTAGTGTTCTCTACATTTTTGGGGATAAAAATACAAAAAAAAATTAAGTCTATATGTCCAGTAGTTACTCTGGCTATAATATCCTTCAAACCGGTACACAACAGTGTGGTAGAATTAGATATTGCGGTGCTATCTGCTCAGGCGGCCTCTCGCGTATGAGAGACCTACTACCAATCTTATTCTTGGGTCTTCATGAACTTATGGGTGAATGAGTTTTAACATTATCATTAATACTCGTAGTATCATTTTAATATAAGTAGCCGTAGCGTGTCCATAACTACCTACGTTTTTACTTTTGATTTAAAATGGTCAACCTTGCACAACCATGGTCATTGTTTACCGATAACGTTATTTATTGCCTGTAACAAATCAATAAAATATATTTATTAAGTAAAACTTTAAAAATGTGTCGTGACATATTTCACGTCGTTATTGTTATCTTAGATCATAGCCAATGATAGGACAATTTTAATTGTTCATTGTGTTTAATTACATCTATTATGACGCAACGTTATATCGACAAAAAGTAATAAGTTCCTAGTCCATAGTTATATCCTGAATTAAATTTATTGCCACTACCAAGCAAAAAGTATGTTTTGATTAATACATTTTCTGTCTCTACAGTACCAATATTGTTCGATAGGATGTGGGTTATGGTAATTCAATGTAATATAATTAGATCATAGTTGAGTGGGAGAGAGACGCAAGGCATTCGGCGGGCCTCTCTCTCGTTCGGTGACTCATCGTAACGTTACCGGGCGTTACACTTTTTCATAAGTGACTCCCAGCCGCAACCTAATTTAAGACGTTGTCACGTCAAAAAATACTTACGTTTGTACTTTAAGGCCAAGGCATGTCAGTTTTATAACGTGCATGTAACGTGTAACGTGAATATTTGGTTTGTGTGGCGGAGCCGGCAACTGATGTATTTAATTAATCAATAATTTTTAAGTAATTTTGAACCTGTCCTCTTTTCCCTACTTCTTTTCACATTAAATTGTATTATATTATATTAAATAAATAATAGTAAAAATAAAAACAAAAACGCGCTTAAGTAAAAGACCCAACGAAAAAATAAAAATAATAGTTAATGAGACTAAGATTAAAAACTGGAGTAAATATACATTTATTTTGTGGTTAAAAAGCTATGTATTTTTTGTAATCACACCACGCTTTTTAATTTTATTTGTTTTGTAGATTCGGTTATCATATCCATACAAGACAATAATCGCGCAAATTGCCTATTAAAATGCAAATCTTGATATAATGACACAAACTTTTAAATTACTCTATTATATGATAATTGTGCATACATTTATTCAATTCGGCGAAAACACGATGGAACTATATATTTTGAAAATAATAATAATACGTAATTATAAACTGTAATAAATCGTCATTTTATATGACCCTAGAGGTCATTATTCCCACATTAATATGTGTGTAATTTTCACCTGTTATATACTCATGTTAAAAAAATTGTAACTCACAGTTCTTAGTAAACAAGACATAAGTGTACTTTTATCGTAAAACATTGACTTAAGAAATTTTAATGGACATTCTCACCGATTTCCCAAAGCGAATACTAAAGAAAGGTACAAATATGGAGCGATTGTAAGCTTACCCAACCTATGCTTTCGGAGCAAGCTTTGCCTTAAAATTGGTCCAACAACTGACAGAACAATATCCGTCGGCTGCATTACATAATGCTAAACATAATATGTACGTACAGTAAGGTCATTCTACTTTATGGTAATAAAGGGACCTGTTACAATCGCCGCGGACTTCAGATAAATCTTTGGTCGCACGAAAGAGATTGGAATTGTTACAGCCGGTCACGTGACAGAGTTTTGTAACTTATTATATTGAAATTAATGTGGGTATTTTTATATATTAACCGGTTATTTTTATTGTGAGAACTTTGTTTTAAGATATGAATGGAGTTGATCGTAACTTTGGCACGCCTAAACGGCCTTTACATTGTTTACAACTGTACAATTAATATTAACTAATCATGTTTTTTTTATTTTATAAATCACGCATAGAATTAAAATATTATACTAAGCTTCATTTATTCATTTGTCTCAATTTGGATAATCTTCGTATAAGTATATTTATACTTACTTGGAAATATCACAATAGTTTTTAAGGCTTAATGCGTGGAGTATTAGTCAACTTGACATAGCTTGATCTCTGTGCATTAGATGTAGTCATGCATTATACGAGTAGAAGCCAAATTAAAACGGTTTGGTTTCTGACCATTAATTGCTTGAATTCACGCACAATGAGTACAGTACTTATTTACCAAATCATCTGCCTGTCTACACCAACTTATGCATTTGACACCTGGACTGGAAAGGCATAGATCTCCTCTCTTATTTATTGAATGGTGTCGTAGAGGTCGTAATATATCTTGCCTTGCCATTGAAGCTTGATAGAAATGCTCAAAATTATAGTTAGGCTCAATATTTGTATGTTTTTAATATTTTAAAGTATTTATAAATGTTTTCGCTAGACTACGATATTGGTTTCTACCTAGATAGTGGCAACAATAAGAAAATATGCCATAATGACCGTTGATCGCTGTAGCTATTTATAAAAGTCTCGCGTTCTGGGACTGGTAAATGTATATCTGTTTTCAAACAAAGCGATATAGTATGCCCGTCCGGCGAAAAAAACATCAGTGATATGGCTCATCATGCGTTTAGTATAAGCTTGTTTTAATAATAACATTTGATCGTATAAATTAAATATTTTGCGTTCGCATTATACTGAATATCCAGATTCCCAATACCCCTTTTCTCCTCCCATCCTTTTTCCTTCTTGCTCTCCTCCCGATTTTGTGGGCCGGCAACACACCCATGATCCAATCTTGTTCATGGGCAGTAGTGACCACTTACTATCAGGTGATCTTTTTGCTTGTATGCCGTACAAATGCAATAAAAAATCTAGTAATTTGTGTACTACGTGTCATGCGCACGCGTGGAATTTACTACACACAGTATGACCATGAAATATAATTACGCTGATGTTCATGCATAATTTATATAGATTTTTAATTAACTAATCATATTAAAACGTTGGTACTAGTTATGAATTAAAAATTATACTGAAGTTTTTTTTATTTGCTTAAGGGTTTTTATGTAATAAGGATATGGGGCGTAAAAGTACATATTGTTAAATATTTTAAGGTGACTGGCAACGTACAACTTTAATTAGTGGGCCAAGTTACGTAGTATAGAACTTGAACTTATAACACGTTCTACGTGGGTAAGTAGGTACAAGGAAGGGGATTTTGAAAACGTATTATTAAGACAGAAAACTAACAAATATGTTTAATTTAGTTCGTCGCTTTTTAAGGTAAATATAAATAGCATTTGTGTCAAGCAAATGTTTTAAGCAGATGTCGCCACTAGCATAATAATTATTTAAGTGGAGACCGCCATTAATGATAATACTTAAATATTAATCAATGAAAAATACTACGAGTACATGTTTCATAGTCTAAGATTTGTCGTACATTTTATTTCATTTAATTCTAGCGCAGTTACCGTAGAGCATTTATAAGTACCACCAATTACGAAACCACAATATTTTTATTACTAGTCCGTTGTTAATTTATCCGTTTTGGGTTAAATATAGCTCTGGGAAACTAACATAAAACCACAAATACCAGTGTTTTTCAAGCAGTACTTATTCGCGTTAATTAAAATTCTAAATGCCTTAAATATGAAATATATTTTCTAAAACTATTTCTGTTATGTCTATTTCGAACGTCGTTTGAATTTAGTTGGAGCGAAGAAGATAGAAGTTAAATACCTACTAATATTATAAATGTAAGTTTGTTTGCTATGCTTTCACGCGAAAACTACTTAACCGATCATCATAAAACTTTGTACACATATTCTTGGAGGTATTAGAAGTAACATAGAATACATAAAAAAATACCAGAGGTAAAAAAAAAAAGATACAATTGAACATTTTGGCCGCCATTTTGAAAAGTGTATCTGCACCCGGGCGGATCCAAGCCAGACCGCTAGTAGTTTTATGAATTGTCTATGAATAAGGCCGATCTTTACTTGGCAATTTTATACTCTCATAATATTATATATCTATTATGTATTTTGGTTTTTTAGATTTACGCGAATGTTACACATTGAAATAAAATTATTATTTCCGGATTTTATCGCGGATTTGGTTTAATTTTACATTTTTTGAGTTCCCGACGTTTCGATTACTTTACAGCTTTCGTGGTCACGGGGCGGACTGAGGTATTAGACGTCCGCTCTGTGACTGTTACAATTCAACTACCCTTATTTTACAATTATTAATTTAAAAAATTAATTTAAAATAGCTAGTCTGTATTTGCGATCCGATCTACGCAGAAGGAAAAAGAAATTAAACCAAATCCGCGATAAAATCCGTAAATAATAATTTTATTTCAATATTATGTATTTGTTGCGGTTCTTGGTAAATTAGTTTAATTGAAATATTATGCAAACATTTTTTATCGGTGTATTTATGCCGTTACATTTACTTTACGTGTAGTAATAAATTTTGTCACTCGAAATTCTCCGTATATAGAATGTACTCTGTGCTCGAAATCAAACATTATGCAATGCTATAACAATTTAAATGTAATTAGTCCAATAAGTGGTATATTTGTATGTGTCATAAATAAATGGAAAGCTTTCTGTTTTTACTGATTTTGAAGAATTTTATCGACTATAATCAATGTAATTGGGTTGTAAAATTTAATTTTAATTCAGTTTTTCTTTGTAATAAGTTTTTATGCCAAAATGAATCACATATGCACAAACGACCAGAACCGGTCAAATATCTGGAAACCATATTAATATTTACCACGTGCTGTGGTTGAACCCGCAACCTTCAGGCCGAAAGTAACCTTTGCATAATTTTGTATTAGCTTTCATTCTATACTTATGAGTATGGGAGAGTATTTTAGAATTTAGTTCAACACAACAGAATTTAGTTTACACAAAGTGTATTACCTAATTTGTAATTCAAACCCAAGGGTTCGGAATTTACTGGTGGTAGGTCTCTCATATGTGAGAGACCGCCTGGGTAGAAAAATAAATAACTACCGCAATGTCTTTTTCTCCAGTCAAACAGTAGTGCAAACTTACTGTTGTGTTTTGGTTTGAAGAATATTGTAGTCAGAATAACTACTGATCATACTGAGACTTAACATCTTATGTCTCAGTATGGCGAGTGCAGTGGAATGCCTTGCATTGCTTTGTAATTCACTAATTATTGGTACTGTTTGGTTTTGCTACTGTTAATCAGCAGTCGTATCGCTTACCATCAGGCGAATGGCATGCTCTCGTCATTTATAGAAAAACAATTTTTTTACGTGGGGTCAGTCCATACACGGTGCGTTCAATGAGGTGTTAATTCCTTTGCGTTTGAAATATCTGTATCAGCCCATATACGTCCCACCGCAGGGCACAGGCCTACTCTGCAATAGTGAGTTCGATTGGGAGTGGTTAGGCCGTATAGTCCACCACGCTGGCCTAGTGCGGAGTGGGGGACTTTGCATACCACAGAAATTTTACAATTCGCCATTGTATGCGGGTTTCCTTACGATGTTTTCCTTCACCGTAATAGTGCGTGGTGATTGACTATCGATACACACATGACTTCGAAAAGTCAGAGGTGAGCCCTGGGATTTGGATCCGCGACCACTGTTCAGCGTAAACATGTCAGTCGCGTGTGGTCCATTACCAACAGGCCACAACGCAATTAAAGTATATTTAGAACAATTAAAAAATCATTCATATCAGTGACTAATAGTAAATTTTGTTAGATAGTTCCGTCCTCATAGAACGATAGCATGAAGACGGATATGAAAAGATAAAATTATGAAAACAAACAGACGTAATAAATTGACCGCTTAAGACGGATGATGATTTAAGCATCCCTGAATAGCTATATTTATAATTAAATAATTTGCCACACGTTTAGATATAATTTATCTAAAGTTATAAAAATGTGAGCTAATTACAACATATTGTAGCCGATTATACAAGTCAATCAAAGAGGCCATTATTTATGTAAATAAAGTGGCAAATAGCCTAACTATTCGCCTCAGGGCAAGCGGCTATCGTCGCCTGTAGACTTGCAACACACGAGGTATTGAGCGCACTGGCCTGCACTAGTTAAATAAATTCAGGAAATTTATCAAAATTGCCGAATCAATATTCATTGACCGAGGCAATGTATCTTTTACTATGTTGTATCTTACATTCATGTACGGTCAGCGTAACATGTCTGATGATGCAGTATTTGATTATATTTTTATAGTACTGTCAAAAATATTACAATATATTACTTGTGGCATAATCATCTATGTTGCAACGAATAATTCTTACAAAACACAATGCCTGACCTGAGCATCGAACTCATGACTGATGACCTCACGGTTTACAGTGCAAGTACGCAGCGAAAGATCAAAGAGGCGATAAACGTGATAATAATTTACACATATCGTTGCTTAAGATATCAAAATAGCCAAGTGATGGTCAATATCTTCACTGACGCAAGATAATTAGCAAAAACATTGGCTATAATGCTCGTCTGCGTCTTTATTGAGATCATTGACTGTTTTATTGCTAAGATTCTATAAATGACAGGTTGTGTATCTATCGTCGCATCCGATACGAATTATGATGGCAATAATGCTATAATTTCCTCACTATCAGCACTCTATTATGATGTATACGTGTAGAAACACTATAGTCAGTTTGGGGTCATTATTAGAAGATTATTATTATAACAAATACAAGTCGCAATATTTAATAAAAAGTACGATGAAATATTATGTTAACATCACAATAGGTGCAGTAAGTAGGTAAAAATAATTGGTATAACAACTAATTTATTGTGAAAAACGCGGCCAAAATAGAACTGGGTCATTAATACGTAAGTAATTGTCCCTATCCACTGTCTATTCCAAGAGGTTGTATAAGGGATACAACCTCTTATTCCTTCGTATTCCTTTACGTGATGGATCACAGTTGTAACAAAAGTCAAAGTATAATGCTTGTAAAAAAGCTTGATAGAATAATATTTTATAATGCTTGTTCATTGCATAACTCATCAAGAGTGGAAGTAGCTCCTTTACTAGAAAATTATATCAATCCAGATTCCTATAGGGTACCACCCATATAGTGTAGGAATCTTACGTGCTTCGACTTTAAAGTTTAAAGGAAGGTTATTCAAAGGGATGGGAAGGAAAAACGGTAGGGAAAATTAGGAATGTAAACCTAATTTAACAAAACCCGGCAGCTATATTCGTAATTCATCTATTATGAGTGAGTGTTGTCGATATTTCCTATGCCGATTTGTGTTCTACGGCGTAGTTCTATCTCTACCCCCATGGTTTACAATGTATCTGAGCTCCTATATCATTGCATGACTCGATGATGAAATTCTAATACTCAAAGTCAAAAATTATAAGACGTCAATATCATGTTGCCTAAAAAGGCTGTATTATGTGCAATAGCATACTTTGAATTACTATCAATTTTAGATTACTATCAGAGGTAAACCCTTATTAACACCTCAAATATATAACATTTAAATTAGGATATTTCATAACGTCCAGTTGCAATAGTTAAACTCAACACTGAACTAAAACAAACTGAATTAATGGGTCCGCTAATTAAAATATCATTTCCCGTACGTAACTTAGTTGTGATCATTATGCGTTTTTAATAGTCAGCCGGTCGGTGTATTGTTGTGGATATTTTACATAATCAAGTAATGGTGTGACCGTGGGTTGGCAACAAGGTGTAATATTCGAGGAAATATCCGAATACACGATACTAAGGACTAGTAGATAGGAAGTGGGGCGTATTGGAATAATAAATAAATAAATAATACTAAATGTATGCACATAGTCAGGACTCCAAAAACAAAAAGATTATCATCCAACCTCTGAGTATCCAGAAACATCAAGTCAGGATATATATTTGGGAACCGGGATTGGATTCACGGTCTATCGTTCAAACCCGGATTCTCGCCTACAATTTTTACATACGCTCGTATAAATCCGCCGAAATAGTTCCCATCCCTACCATGGTTTATTTACTTCCCAAACTCACACATGCAACTTTCTCGCTGTAGTTTACGTAACGATTGCTACAGTTTTTTGGTCGATTCCACTTTTATTATACCGGCCTTGATACGGTTTGCGTTGGCGACTGGAAAGCATGCGACAGTGGAGCGCGAAATTATATTTGACGAAACTTAGTGATATAGTGCGACGGCGAATTTACTCCCTTTTAGTCATGCCGTTATGAAACTGCGTCATTTGCGAATGTATTTAGATTAGACAAAGGAGCCCTAAATCATATTTTGAACTGATTCTTCATTAAAAGCAACAGCATATCCATATGAAAACTAAAGAATCCATGGTTAAACCTAAGCTTTTCCTAGATCTTCTAAAAGCGCACTATTGGAAGTGCAATTTTAGGAACCAATTCCAAATCAAGAATAGACGAAAGTTCTTACTATGAGCACAAACACAAAAAAATGAAGAAAATTATATGCTAAAAGTGGAATGTCTCGATTGATGATAATAGCATGGGAGACTTGCAAAAACAATCTTAGGGGGTCTTGACCAATCAAATTGGCTTTATTACACGCCTGAGCTAATCGAATTGGAGGTGAAGGCGCGCCCAAGTTGGTTTTTTGCTGTTGGGGTAAGATTATTGTTGAACTTGAAATCAGTTTTAGTCTTCTGTGCAATCATTTGAGTGACAACACCTTTATTGAATACAGTTCTATTTTTTAGAGGAGGCTGTGGAAAATATTGCTATGCACAATTACATTTATATTTTTTCATGAAACAAATCAATGTTTGGGTAATTTAGAGTGATAGTAGAGGCCATTGAATTTCCATTGCGCTGTTGCGTCTTTGTGGCATATTTTTCGTTTTAATTGTCTGTGATACTCGTGTATAAATTATTTCTTTATAGATGAGCGGCAAATGGGCAACTGGCATCCTAGATGAAATATGACCAATGCCGGCCAGTTAACACCAATAACATCTTATTAATAGCAGGTAATTTACTTATTTTCGAAGACAGAGCGTGGAGGCTAAGCTATTTGATTTTTTTACATCATAGTTCTGGAAAAAGTATCGAAACGGAGTGTCGAAGGTACATCTTGGTTGGCTAGTTTAAATACGATGGTGCTAGATGACGTTCTTTATATAAGTAACCCGAAAGTGCGGAATTCAACTGTCCTACGGTTTAACGTTGAGTCAAACTCGACAGATTGTACCAAATACGTCTTTAAAACTGTTATTTGACAACGGTATTTACTGTCATCACATAAAATCTTATCATCAATAAATATGATAGGAAGAGAAGAATAAGGAAGAGTAAACTACTAATTATGAAAATGAGAACTTTCAGAGATTTTATATTTCAATAAAAACGATTGAGGATAGAAAGGAAAAGATTTTCGATATATTTCACGTTTCATCCCATCATCACACGTGTCATTTATGTTACGTTTGCAATTTACTCCTTAGGAATCTGTTTCCAAATAATTATGTTGAAACAATAAAATACGTTTAGAATTATCAAGATTAAATATTAATGAATGTCGACGAGATCTTTATTATCTTATAATTTTCAAATGAATTTCAAATGTTATAATTCATTTTACATACATTAAATCGTTTATGGAAGTGTCGCTGTGTTTGAGAGTTAAAGTTCAAACGTCAAGTACTTATTGAATTATTGTGGACTAGCAATAACGTGGCAAATGATCGAATTTGATCAAATTGTTAAATTACTTGTCAGACTGGCATTTCATTGTTATTTAAGATCGGCGTGGGCGTTTTATCTACTGGCGATTGATTCAGTATAGAAATACTAAAACGGATTTATTCTTTGCAATGGATTTAGCGGTGTAGATAAACATATCCAACAGTTACCTATTTATGTAAAAAGGTTAAAAGTTCAACGAGAAAGTAGAACTAAATATTTTAAGTAATATTATTATGGTTTATGAATAATCATTTTCAGATCTGGTTGGTATAGGCAACATGTTATGTTTATTTTCTTTCCTAGTGATAATTTAGGTAAGAACGATGTATGAATGAAATCAAGTTTATCACCGACCAGTCACGCCAACCTGCTGGAAGCTGGTGTTACTACATAGTCCTTTGGATTATTTTACGAGATTGATGCTTTGCGAAATGTACAATTGCATCAATTAAATGTTTTGAGCATTAAGTAAATTTAATCTAAAAAAGATCAAAGACAATTTCATTTTAAATAGACCAATTTCATTGAAAATGAAAAATCGTTTTGTATATGTTCACTCTTTGCCAAATAATATAAAAAAATGACCTGTAATGGAATCACACTAGGAGAGGATTGTGCTTATCGAGAGACTAGAAATAACTGCACCGTTTTCCACTTATTATCTGAATCAAGTAATGTCTCTACTCTCTAGAGTTTTCTCTGATAAGTGACTTTTCATCTGTTTCACGGAATTCAATTAATAATAAATACGCACAAACTTCAAACGCGTAAGTCCAACCCTATATGTTTCTTGTATCAGGTGTAACAATAAGTACGTGAGACTTTTTGATCCCACAACATCTATGTTTCAAAAGGCAAATATATGTCTATTAAATTTGATTAGTGTGAAAGATAGACCTAGAAATTAACTTTTTGGGCTAGAACTTCCGCAATTTGCCCTGCGATAAGTGGGTGCAAAAATTCCGCCACGGTACCCTCAGTCTGTCGTAAAAGGCGACCTAAAGGGGTCATCGGAGGCGTTGGGTACATGGCGGGGGCGGTGCGCCCACCGCTATGACTCTGAGACATGCGAAAGAGCCTCGTTTCTCTCATGAAGACCCATAACAACTAAAACGGGTGTCTAAAAGTAGGCGTAAGTATCATCTGGGCCCTATAATAATGTTAGAACCAGCACTGGTTTTGTGCGTGGTGGTCCGATACCGCCCACAATGCTTGTGACGGCCATCGAGGGGTTTTTTAGTCAGTAGTCTGTACGCCAGCCTGTTGTGCCAGGTGTTGCTAGGGACCCAGCTCGCCTACAATATCCGCGTTTGTACCGGGCTGGAAAGCCAGAGACACTGACATATCCTTTTCGGCTTCCCCCGGGGTATCAAAAGGGGAGCTTAATAGCTTTTCCTCATGAATAAAAAAGACCTTCCGCAATTATGTTGTTACAAAAACTATGACGGCGTTGCTTTCGCAGCTTATATAGATTAAAGACCCAAAGAAACACGTTTATATGTTTGAATGCGCTTATAAAACGTGTTAAAAAGCAAACTATTTTTCATTCACATGGTAAAAAACAGTGTGAAACGTACATACGACTAGGCAAACCGTGCCACTTATTCAAAGTGGTTTTACTTTTCAACACATAGCCATTTCCCAATGCAGTGTGTCGCCAGGAAGGTAATTCTATGTGGTTTAAATAACTGTTGCGCTATTGATAAACTTCGTTAATTCGTAATGGCGACTGAATTTGCCAAATTACCCGTAAAGTGGAGCTGGACTGTAGACATTACAAGACCAACTTGCATTACGTATTAGCCCGTAATTTTTATGCAACTTTACACTGAAATTGTATAACTTTTTGAACGAAATTGTTGTGTTGCTACCCAATCGGATTGGCTATGTGCAGAAGACTTTCAGTTTTTAATTTTATCACATTTTTTTGCACATTGTAAAAATTATAAAGCGTCCTAAAGCGAAATGTAAAGTACAAATAGTGATATTTCCGCTATAGGCAATCTCCTAATAATTATTGTAATTTGTAAAAATAATATCTTAAACTGCTATCATTACTTATCTAATTTATTTTTTTGGATCTGTGTCAGCCCATATACGTCCCATTGCAGGGCACGAACCTCCTCTACAATCGAGAATACGATTAAGAGTGCTCTGCGCCAGATGATAAGCGATACGACCGCTTATGAACAGTAGTAAAGCCTAACAACACCTTGAACTACAACGCAATGCTTGGCATTCTACTGCGCCCCTGCGTCCTGAGACATAAGGTGTAAAGTCTCAATATATCCAGTAGTTACTTTGGCTACAATTTCCTTCAATCCGAAACACGACAGTGCATTTACACTGCTTTTTGGCAGCAGAAATAGACATTGCGGTGTTACCAGGCGGCGTCTCACATATGAGACTCCTACCTCCAGTAAAAGGTTAGGGCATATAGTCCACCACGTTTGGCCTAGTGCGGATTGGTGGACTTACATACCATAGAAATGCCTATAAATCGATGCCTATAATTCAAGTTTCCTCACATGTTTTCCTTCAAAGTTTTAGTTCGTGATGATTGATTATCAATACACACATGACTCCGAAACCGACCAAAAGTCAGAGGTGTGCCCTGGAATGCGAACCCGCGACCACCGAGAACATCTTGGCAGCCGCGTCTAATCCGTTTACCAACAGGCCACCACGCAGTTTCTTGATTAAGTAATAATATTTTGTTAGTTATTCTCATACAATTATTGCATAATTTCCTGTAATTTTGAGAAAACACTCGTAGAATTTCATAGAACAACTCTCTACAAGCACATACCCGTATCTCAATATCTCACTGCGGAAGTTCTGCCAGTTAATCGTATATTAAGTCCGCTTCCTTTTGCTCCATTTATGATCCCACATTTGATTGATGAGTAACTAATTACACGCGATATCAAAACTCTTTAAGACTTTCTTTTTTTCACGCAATGTATGTATTAGATGTATGTAGTAGTATGTACGATGGATGAATAATGTTTGAGAATTAAATCGAATTTTCTATTGTAATTACTATGTTTCATGAGCAGGCAACAATGCCGGCAGTGTTTGCCGGCCGACCGGTAGAAAGTGTTCGTTGTCCAAGGCTGCTTGGAGGTCAGCCGGATGTTAAAATTTTTATTACCGTTTTTTTATTATGTAAAAATGTATTGCTTTGGGAGTAATTATCACAGAGTACATTCTATACATTAATTATTAAACACGACTTCAATATTTTAGAGTTCTAATAATTTTGATAATATTGTTCATATAATTAAAATCATTTAGGTTATTAAATATAGAAAAAGAATATATTAATTTGCTTTGATTGGCCCATTATAATACAATATAGGAATTTTAGTTACTTTTTTAACTGATTTAGTGAGCTAAAGCACCAATCGGTGCTTTCATTAATAATGCGTGATTGACAGGACCTGATCTTTTTACGGTAGCTGTGTACGATTTTTAACCGACTTCAAAAAAGGAGAAGGTTCTCAATTCGACTGTATGTTTATTTATTAATTACGTAGATAAATGTCATATATTTAATATCTCTATTCTTGTTTTTTATCAACAATTACCTGAGTAAAACTTAACTTAAAGAAGAAGCAAAAATTTGCGTCTCATTTGGGGTACTTTTAAATAGTGGACACGAACATGATTGAGTATGAAACAAAATTATATAATATTCACATTTTAAGCAACTACATTTCTCTGCAATGCTTGCCTAATTGTTCACCCGCATTTGTCACTTACGGTGCACATTCTTATGACTGGTACATAATTTTATTTTATGTCTGTTTCACAATGTCTTTGCATGACAGTGACATACACCATTTTCCCGTCACAATTTTAATTAATTAGGTGCTTACAACAACTATATGGTAATGTTTAACGGATTAGACGTAATTTTCATAACTATTAGAGTTTAATATGGTTGTTAATATATTTCACACTGGTTTCGGGGCTTTTAGGTCAATGTCCACATGTATTTTTAGGGCGTGCGGAAGTTGTACATAATGTGTATCCTGTCAGAGTTACAAATCAGTCTAAATGCTCGGTCACGAGATAAACGATAGCGATATGCGACGGATAATGTAACAACAGATAATTAGCATACATTGCGTTTCGTCGACGTCAACCGGCGTTACGATCTATGACCTACAAGTTTAGTCGTGTCCTGTTCCACCGCACCAAATGTTCCACGTGACTCACATCTTGAAAAACTACTACGTGAGACCACTGATTAATTTATGCCTCACATGTAGTGTTAATTAAGTTTGAGCGCACTAATTGGGTGGCTTAGGTACTAAAGCAAGTTTCAGCGGTATAAAACCAGTAATGTAAACATTGCAACTAACGCCATCTATTGCAAAACCGAAACAAATAGTAGATTGAATTATAAATTTGCATCCATTAAAATCACAGAGTAAAAGGACAAACATGTAATTTAGTGCAGTAAAAAAAACATTAAAAATATAATAGCCTTCTTTAACTATTTGTTGGAGCACAATCTAATAATAAAATGATCTAGTTACAGATAATTTTATCAAATAATCAATATAAAAAAGAGATTGCGATTAGATACACACTTGTTAAACAAAAATTTCTACAAGGTACTAATGAATGATACTCTATAAATTCTATACGTTTCTATACTATATATTTTAGTGCACCTGCAATTCTCTAATACATTTTAGGTGTGTAAAGTTTCACTAAAGATTGGAGTATTAAATTATAAATCGTATACACGTGTCTAAACAGAATATGCGTTTCCTTACGTTAATGAACGTTTTAGACGGCAATGAATCGGACTTACCCAATATCAGCTTGCGGACATACTGATTTATATTATAAAGTTTTGTCAAAAAATTTCAACAGCATTGGAACAACAGAGTTACTTCTTAAGCAACAAATACAGAGTCGGTGATTCTAAATATATGTATATTCTTCAATTAACATGCTGTTTTGGAATTCCGATTTTGAAGGTATTATTTTAAATCAAGACTGCAAGAGGTCTGTTATATGTGCTTGGCCTATCTTCAACATTAGTTCGTATGTATGTCTATGAAATAATTGAGTGCCACACATACTCGGACGCGCCCAGTAAGGCTGCTTGTGGCCTGCGTTTGCAGTCGCATCTAGTCCGCAAGAGAGCATAGTAATTAAGCAGAGTTTTTCTTGCTTGCTTGTTTTCAATTAAATAGCTTTTGTTAGAAGGTAAAATTAATTAATCTCTGCAAATTTCGATTTGCCATAAAATTATCATTGAAAAAACAAATCGGTTCTTTGACTCTCACCCTGCTCAGACATAAAAGCTGCTTAATCGCGACTGCAGATAATTAACCGGGCTTCCGGCAGAACGGCACATATTGTTAGGTAAGCGACGAGAAATAAGGAAATCTTTGTACTGATGTTAAGGAACGCATAAATTAAAACATAATGTTTATTATACACTCAATTACTGAATGTGCGTAGCGTAATTTTATGACCCCCGATAGGCACGGTTACGCGTTAATGTTGTAAGCATAATTCATTTATCTATTAAAAACTGGTCTAGAGCAATCGCAGAATGTTCTATACCAATATTCATGTCATGTAATAATTTTCTACTAATAGAAAGAAGACAGGAGTATGAAAGGTAAATGTGACAGATATATCTAATTGAAATAGTATTCTATATGCCGAAACTACAGATCCAAGTATTTTGTACGCACATTATTAGACGAATAAGAAGAATCTCCTGATTATTATTATATTACAATTCAACTAATTATTTGCTGCCTAAGTTTCTTAGTTAACAAGTTCTAAGTTAACTAGTGGTTTTTACCAGTGGTCCGCGGACCATCCGGATAAAAATACCTTGTATTTATTACATTTTGCTACTGTATTAAAAAAAACCAAATCGGGCAACAATCGGGTGGTTAATGGCTAAATTTTCCAATGATCCCTTGGGCCAAAAATTAAGAACCAATGGCTTAAAAACTAATACAAAAATATCTAATTATTTGTTGTAAACATATTTTTTGGTTTCATTACATAGCAACCAATTGACCTTATTAATTCTTACAAATATAGATTCTTATAGTAATAATAAAGAACAGTTAATCGTAGCAAATTCTGTACTTTACGTCTCTGTTAATTTCGATAACCATAGATAACGTAAACCGCAGTGGTAAAATATAAACGAAGTTATTCCATTTGTTTATTGCAACGATAAATCGTAACTGAAGAAAATTAACTAGTTGCAATTAAGAACAATCCACTTTACTTGATACAAACGTTTCTATTTGGTTACCTTAATATACATGTCGACAAACCGATTAAGATTCTTGGATAGGATAAATTCTAGCGATATTAACATGCAATTTGGGATCAGTCTAATGAAATTAAGATAGCATGTAAATTAAATGTTTTGAACGGGAAAATATTCCGCACAACGCAATTAGACTCAATAAAATGTAATAACATGGTAGTAAGCACGTATCAAAGGACTGTTGATAAGCAGATTGCAAATAACTAGGTGATTATTTATCTAATAGCACGTTACTGCTGATACTGTTTCGAAAGTCGCATATATTAGGGTTCCAAAATGCTGAAAAAGAATTGTCGTTTACAAACCTGTTTGTATAATTTAGCCTCCTTTATTATACGTAATATCATTTCAACTACTATTTTAGTTTAATTATTTTTGATTCCATAAATATTGTTTGTTTATTTAAGAATACATTCTATTCGATTGTCAAGCGAGTTCATTCAAAAATGAAATAAAACGGATGAAATAGCCGGACTAAATCAGCTTGAGGCAGGTAGAATACTTGTAAAAAGGCAAAATAATGCACATTCATTTCCTTCGAATTCGGACGCTATGAGTCAGCCCTACATTTCCTGATATGTATGTATGTATATGGCATTTTTGGTGCAGAAGTTATTTAATATGGGATTTAGATCACAGAATATATTCAGCCACGATGGCTGAATATCTGATTATTATTGTAACAAACAAAATTTTTAAATTTCTAAATTTTATTGCGTAAAAGATTACTGCTATGTTGTACCGATTGGATAGAAACACTTGGTAGTAAAGCAAATTTTTAGGGACACTTGTTCGCGTCTATTCATCGATTCGAACCCATGTTACTGGAAGGTAATGAAATGAAAATATTGCGGTTCACCAACTGAGCTATGAGCCAATCATTTCTTTTGAAATAGTCAATTTCTAAGCGTCGGCTTCGTATTAAAAATCTCCCGCAGTGGACGTAAATTGTCACATTGCAACATGGAATTCGACGCAAATTCGTGAGCATAACATTACCGTAACATTGTAAATAAGCTTAGTTCAAAATGCAGGTCGCTTACTCATGCGGTTCCCACGATATGACAAAATGTATTATGCTCTCTTTGTTAATGCTCTAAGACGCTGTGTGACTGTTTATGACATTGCAAACCGTTGTAACAACATTTGTAATATGTTATATCAATATTATAATCTGTGTTATAAGTTATTTCATTTACGTGTCTCCCCTTGTCAAAAGCCATTTTTAACGACATGGGAAGTATAGAAATATTCATACTTTGTCACACAAAGGACCAGTAATTAATAGTCAGAGTTTTTATCATGACCATGAGGTTTCCGTCGCATTGCTAAATAATTTTTCTGTTTTTGGTAAATAACTAATAAAAAGTGATACATTTTTATTTATCTACCGAAACGACCATACAAATCGTAAATCAAAGAAATTATGAGTGTCGGATTAAATTCCTCCAACCATGATGGTATCAACTGCAGTTAATACACAATCTGTCGTCACTCGCAACGCTCCAAGAACCCATGTTTCCTTTTTCCTATGCAATTATGCACTGGAGCGTTTTTCTCCAATATTTCCGCCGGTACGGAAACAAAACCCCGTGTTACACAGAAAAGATATGATATCTTTAGTTTTGATACTTATATGTGGTTTTATTTTTATATGTAATTTTCATTTCTCGTCCCGCTAGTATGTCAAAGCACAATGCAAATGTTAATGACACTGATAATTTACAAAAAAAAAATGTACGGTGGTACTACTGGATATGAAAGTTCCTGAAATCGATGATAACAATTAAGTATACTCATGTAAGAGATGCACTATTCACTACTGTTTCTAAACGACTTACACATTTGTTTTTCTTTAACGTGTGTACGATTTATTTAGATTCCATTAAGCTATAAACGGTAATATAAAGGATAGTGGATAGTAAAGAGTAGGGTGAAACTGAAACTGAAAATTTTGTATATTCGTCGATTTGGAAGAAGAAGGATTTCCTGCATGTTAGTTTAATGAACTATTTAAATAGATATTATATAAATAAATAATATAATAAGGAACTACGAAAGACTTAGCAGTCCTACAAACCCAAAACAAGTTCACACAAACTTTTGTCTCGGTGCGAGGATTGAACCCGCGGCCTCTCGATCGCTGTGAAACCAACTAGGCCACGAATGTTGCCAATTTCTATCTAAATATTATATATGAAAATTTGGAATCGTCATCGATACATGTGAAGCAATGGCAAACAGGCTTTATACAGCTCATGGCATTGTTTGTAAATAGATATGCGTCAGATTTTATCAGTCGTTGAAAACAAGTAAATTTCGTTGTTGCGTTCCGCACATGCATTGTATTTAAATGTGTGTAAAAACTCGTGTACCTATTCAATTGAATTTTTGTTTTGGCAAAATAGTTTGAATAAATAATTTTGAGGACCGTTTTTATTTGTATTTAATCTTACTTATGACAATCTTTCTTACTTTTCTATAGTACATGAACCTTCTATTTTGATACCAAATTCCTAAATATTGGGGTCTGTTGGTATGGCAAAGCTGTTAAATTCCAAGTTGAGAATGAAAGTAAGTAAGATTTAAATAATGTGTTGAAATTCATTAAGTCTTATCTGTAAAATAATTTTATTATACCCATAAATTATCAACGGCAAATTAATACTTTACTTTAGGACAACCATTTGCATTATCGAAATGCTATACGTTTATTGCAATGTACTCAACATTGCAATAAACACAAAAAAAGCGTGTGAAAACGAAAGCTCAAATTATAATATTATGAAGCAATTATGAAATGTAGTAATGAGTGGTGAGGGTGTAGTGGTTAAGCCTTAAAGATGGATGAGCTGGGCAAAATGGAGTCTTTTACAATATTATTCATGACCTTATTTATAAACAACAATAAAACTATTACGTCATCGAATGTTTTGTCTTCATCGCTCAAACAGAATACAAAAGTCGTTAGAAAGGGGCAAAAGATTCAAAAGCTAAAATAGGTTTTACTGGTACGTCTCTCATATGTGAGAGGCCGCCTGGGTAGGTACAAATGCATTGTATGTTTCTCCCGCAAAACAGCAGTTTAAACGCACTGTTGAGTTTCGGATTGAAGGACATTGTAGCCAGATTAACTACTGGACATATTGATACTTAACATCTTATGTCTTTGGATGGCGAGCGCAGTGGAATTCCAAGCATTGCTTTGTAATTCAACGTGTTGTTTGGTTTTGCTGCTGTTCATGAGTGGTCGTATCGCTTACCATGAGGCGAACGGCATGCTCGTCTCGCCATTCATTGCAATAAAAAAAGGTTTATTAAACAGTCTATGAATAAGGCCGTTCTGTATCAGCCCATATACGTCCCACTGCAGGGCACGGGCCTACTCTACAATCGACAGTACGATTGAGAGTGGTTAGGCCATATAGTCCACCACGCTGGCCTAGTGCGGGTTGGCGGACTTACATACCATAGAAATTCTTATATGGTATGCAGGTTTCCTCACGATGTTTTCCTTCACCGTTTTGGTGCGTGGTGATTGATGATCAATACACACATGACTCCGAAAAGTCAGAGGTGTGCCCTGGGATTTGAACCCGCGACCACCGGGAACATGTTGGCAGCCGCGTCTGGTCCGTTTACCAACAGGCCACCACGCACTTAAGACTTAAGGCCGTTCATATTTGGCAAAATTTAAGTATTTGACAATTATATAAAGATGGTATAGTACATAGTGATGAAGTGACTAGTGTATAATTAAACATAAATTACCTTGTATATTTGCTGACCTCAAATAAAATATGTTGCATACTCTCATTTTCAATATTAAGTAATCTGACATATTGTGGTGTTCCATTTGCAAAACATTTTATCACCCCGAGGTATTTTTACGCAATATTAAGCATTAGTAATTAAAACGTATTAAATAGCCTTCTGAGATCATGGCTGTTACTTATTTTAATATAATGTGATGCATATTTTGTAGAAAATTACCTTATTGAATAATTTTATGTTAGTGCTACTCGTATAATATTGAACAACAACATTATATTATAACAAAAAAAATCGCAAAGATAATTTTTACTATTGTTTTTGACATAATTTGGGGAAACATAATATGTATGGGATATCACAACACAATGTGTTCGTATTATAAGGTAAATATTATAACACCATGAAAAGATATGCAACAAAATCTATATGTAATATACAAGCAGTATGATCAAGATTTCTCCACTAGTAGTCTGTTTATGAGCGTCTAACATGACTTTATCAGGCTCAATTACTAAACTGCGCTAATATATGTTAGATAAAATTTTAATGTCGTTGATAATTTTATGCTTGTAACACATTATTTAAAAGATATGTCTCAAAATTTAAATTTGTGTTTTCATTGGTTTTATGCATTAAGTGTGGTCAGGGTTCGTGCTACAGCATTGGCCAATGTGGCGTCCTCATAAATTTTATATAACACAATGTGTTGCTAATTTAGCGAAGATTTAACCGTGACATTTTTAGTGTATTAAATAAAAAGTTACCATTAATATTTCATGTGTATTATTCATAATCTTGAATTTGATTATGTCTATTTTAAAAGGACCAGAATACACCGCTGTATATTATGAAGTTACTAGCACAAGGAAAATTGTAATATGTTTCATAATTTGACAATTAAGTATCTGCGTAGCCTAACATTATAATACACATTCATCAATCTAAATTAAATACGCGACATCTGCCTTCTGAATAAATTCACGAATACGTATTTAATTCGAATTTATTACAAACTTATTATTCTGACCTCAAGCGTAGCTTTAAGACTGCATTGTAATAGTTTCAAATGATTGAATGCCACTTTGTATAGGAAGAAACGCATAACCTAGTAGCTATTATGAATTTATCTTATATCTGCTTGTTTTTCACGTTTGTTGATGCAGGACGTACACGTTTACAAACGAAATGAAGTTTATAAAAACGTAAGTAGAAAAAGATTATTACTTATAATTTAACTCCAGTAGAAACGGTATTATTTCCCTTTTTAAAATTATGCTAATTTCAATGAAACAATGAAGTGGCATAAGGTGTTAACGGGATATTAATTAGTTCCATACACTGCGCCGTTATATTTTAATTAATTAGCATATCATATTATTTAAAATATGTCTATTTAAATTTTATTTGGTAACGCTCTATAGTAATTTTGTTGGAATGACGAAAGGCTGACCATGATGATAACCAACCATATACGATGACCACACATTAATACTACTATTTCATTTTTTAAGACGAGAAAAGTTTAGCTAAATCTCTGTCTTACTTCGTACCCTATACCTCCTGCTTTTAATTTCATTCACACAAATTGTGGACATTTGCCTCCCAAAGTCCGCCCCATTGACTATGAGCCTGTTTCTCTCATAGCGCGCATATGACGTATCGTTTGAATGATACGGATCAGTGAGTAATTTACAAAATTAAAGTAATAAATGTAGGAAACAACTGAAGGGCAGTACGATTAAACATTTTGATCAGCTGACCGTATAAAGGTGATCTTTAGTGTCCTTGCCAATAACCTCAGTTTTCGTCTCTTCCCCGCCCTCTTACGCGTACGGTTATTAGTTTTCATGTCAAAATAATTACATATCAATAATACACGGATATTGAACAAAAGATAAGACCTTGTCTTGTTCCGAGTTGAAACAAAGTCGATATTATCATGCTATAGCAAGCCTATCAAATTGTGTTATATTTAAATTACATATCATCAGTTGCTGGTTTGAACAGTTTACATATAGGTAGAATATGCAATCCAGGAAATATGAATATACAGTTTGCTAATATGCTTCATTAAAATCTACATATTAATTAGGTACATCTTGTGACGGGCATAAGCTCGGGTATCTCAAGGTGCTACTAGGGTCACTTCTGCCTATCACGAATTCATTCTAATTTTACATGAATTTATAAGAATCTAAATTTATTATGACCTAGGTCAGTTAATCGGACACAAATTATATACACATATTTATAGTAATATTTATTAATATTAAAAAGAATAATTAATTCCATGTTTAAAACAATAATATATTTGGGTTTGGTAAACCTTGAAGCATAATAAAATTATCAACTTTAACTAAGTTTCCCCAGTTGTGCTAGAGTAATTGTGCTCACACTCGTTACTTACTGAATTAGTTTTAAGATAGCTTGATTTAAAAAAAAAATCGTTTACACCCATTACATTCATTTTAATTAATTTATGAACCGTAGATAAATTCATCCAGCGTCTGCGTAAATTTGCATTAGAAATATGGAGCGAGACCTTAAAGTTCATAAGTTGAACTGGTGCATACGACCTCCGAACAAAAAATGTAAACAACCAGACGAGTCTCTCGTGAAGCGTGCTGTGCGACCTAGGTCCCAACGTAGCGACAATGCAAATGCACTGCAAGTAGACAAGTTTATTCCATGAATGAAACAGCTCGTCGGTTTGTGCACGCTGTGACGTATGCACTATCCGTATCACATGTGATCGACTTATATTTACGCAAGCCGGACAATTTGAAAGTATAGGAAGCTGATTACGTTTAAGGTCGCCATTGAGTTAACCAGTTCTATGTAGATCAAGCTGCGTGTCACCAACGAAATAATTTGAATATGTTTACTTGCATTACATTATTTCGAATGTAGAAAGTGAATTACGGATTTACTATGACCATGAGTGGAATTTTAAAGAAAATATTGCGAAATGCAAAGAAAGTTTTTGTCTAAAATTCCAACGTAATTAACGATGCGATCCATTAAATTTATTCAATGCGTGTACTTCAAGTCTGGTTTTCTATTAGAATTGTTTTGTTATCCGATGAAGTTTATTTTAGAGGCCATGTTTTATGGAACTTAATGGTACATACTTTGGATCACTCAATTTAGATCGGACGTACATTTACAATACGAAGAGTGTGAAGTTTTAAACTATGTAAAACAACGATTTGCTGGAATATTAATCGTCGCTATTGCTAACTTATGCCTCGATTAAATTTATGTCTTTAATGTCGAACGGTAGCTGAAACCTATCACTTGATCTTAATATACAAGCAACTGTGTTTATACAGTGCGTAAAGGTTCCTAATAATTAAATTTATAATAATGAAATAAATGTCACAATAATTAAATTCGTATTTATTTATTCTTATTGTTGTTTATTATATAAATATTATTTAGAAAATGTGAATTTTACATTAAAGTAAACTACAGAAATACAGACATAGGGTATTTGATTGTTCACGTGTTTTTGAAGATGCAGTTTTGATATATTTTTCCGGAATACTTCGTACACGAAGTTAGGGTATTTAAATTTAACTTTTCCTTGCTAGTATTCGGATATAATATTTTTTTATATGTCATAAATAAATAAACGCTAATTTTTAATAATTCTAAGAGAGTTGAAGATAGGTTGCTGAACTTTGGGAATAGTATTGCCGGGGAAAGGAAAATATTTGAGCTATTAAAACCCGTCTTAAGAGTATAAAAACATGAACGAAGTTCGGGTCGCTTGTTTAAATTTAAGTCTCAGTATCTCGTTATAAGCAACGTGCTTTAAACGCCTATATAGAATGTGGGTTACCTTACAAAATTCTTGTATCAAAATCTAATGCATGGCGTGTGCCTGCCGCGTCCACTTTCGAATATATTGAGAAGGTCAGGCTTTATTTACGTAACACCATATTTTTTAAATTATTGCATAAATTGTTGTCATCTTATATTTCATATGAATATTAATGAGAATGTCCTGCATAATGAATTTTTTTCATGTTATTTCAACAAAAAAACCAGTTTGAACTTGTGTAATAATTCCTTAGGTCAGGGGAGCTCCTATCTAGTGGTCATGGCCTGTCCTAGAATAGGTGCTACGAGTACGCGACCTCGGCCCCCCCGAGCTACTGCAGTCACTACAAACATTCCCTTCCATGACTGCAGTATCCACTCCTACAGGCCATACTCTCCTTTCCCATTATATCCTTTACTCACTAACCCTATTTCCTTTCCCCCGCTGATGATGGGCAGCAGCGTCGTCAGCGCGAGTCCCCTCCTGCGCTCGCCAACCCGCCTGCCAAGCGTGGCGAGTACTGGCAAATTACCCCTCAATGGCGACACAAAAATGGACCAGGCCCCCAGTCCCCGGCAGCCCCACTATTCCTGGCGATGGTAGCAGCCATGGTTACGGTGGGGCAGGGGGTGCTAAGAATCCCCGGGTTGGCCCCGGCTACCACCCCCGACGACGACTGGCCCTGGTAATACACAACATACGCACTTTGAGGACAGACGAGAAGATTGTCGAACTGGAAGAAGAATTGAGCGGGTTACACTGGGATATTCTGGGGTTATCGGAAGTCCGAAGAATCGGGGAGGATACGATAACCCTGAAGTCTGGTAACCTGCTCTTCTACCGGGGGGACGACCAACAGTCCCGAGGAGGTGTCGGATTTCTCGTCCACAGGTCTCTCATCAACAACATCGTATCCATCGAAAGTGTGTCGAGCAGGGTAGTATACCTTATACTCAGAATATCTAAAAGATATTCGTTGAAGGTCATACAGGTATACGCGCCGACCTCGACACACCCAGATGAAGAAGTAGAGGAGATGTATGAGGACATAAGTCGGGCCATACATACTTCCAAAACCTACTTCAATGTTGTTATGGGGGACTTCAACGCAAAGTTGGGCAAGAGAAGCGATGAAGAGTTAAAAGTGGGGCAATTTGGACATGGGCAACGGAACCTCAGGGGTCAGAGGCTGGCCGACTTTCTGGAAAAAGAGGGACTCTTCGCGATGAACTCTTTTTTCCAGAAGCCGCCTCACAGGAAATGGACCTGGTTGAGTCCTGACGGTTCTACGAGAAATGAGATAGATTTTATCCTGACGACGAATAGACGGATGTTCAGTGATGTCTCTGTGATCAACAGGGTGAAAACCGGTAGTGATCACCGAATGGTTAGGGGCACATTGAATATCAACGTCCAATTAGAAAGGCGCCGCTTGATGAAGTCTACGCTCCGACCTACTCGCGCCCATATCCAAAACCCCGAGAGCTTTCAACTCGAGCTGACAAACCGCTTTGATTGTCTAAAAGAAAACCTTGCAGTGGACGAGTTAAACAGCGGTTTGGTAGAAGCTGTCCATACGGTGGGATCTAAGTATTTTAGACCTCGCCGTAGAGATAGACCACAAAAACTCTCGATCCAGACTCTTGACCTCATGGCCGAACGTCGATCGTTGACGCTGCAGTCTTCCGTTGACGCCGAAGCATATCGGCGGCTCAATAGACGGATCTGGAAGTCCTTGCGACACGATGTCCGTGCTCACAATACTGTGAGCATTAAGGAGACAATTGAGCGGAACGGAGGATCCAAAGTGTTTGCAAGAGACTTGTCTATTGGGCAAAGCCAGTTGTCTAGGCTGAAAACGGATGATGGCCGCGTGGTATCGACTAGGGCAGAGGTATTAAGAGAGATCGAGAGGTTCTACGGACAGCTTTACACCTCGGTTGCCGAACCTACTGTTAGCTCGGCCGAAGACCCGAGAGCCGAGTTAATCCGACACTTTAGCGATGATATCCCGGACATCAGCCTGTTTGAGATTGAGATGGCCCTCAAACAACTTAAAAACAACAAGGCGCCGGGTGAGGACGGAATCACTTCAGAGCTTCTGAAAGCGGGCGGAACGCCGGTACTGAAAGTCCTTCAGAGGCTCTTCAATTCCGTTCTCCTCGAGGGCTCAACGCCGGAGGCATGGAGCAGGAGCGTGGTGGTACTGTTCTTCAAAAAAGGTGATAACACTTTGCTGAAGAACTACAGGCCCATCTCGCTCCTGAGCCATGTCTATAAGTTGTTTTCAAGGGTCATCACAAATCGTCTCGAAGGCAGGTTTGATGACTTCCAGCCTCCCGAACAAGCCGGTTTCCGAAAAGGCTTTAGTACCATAGACCATATTCATACGCTACGGCAGGTTATACAAAAAACCGAGGAGTATAACTTGCCGCTTTGTTTAGCGTTTGTGGACTATGAGAAAGCCTTTGATTCGATCGAGACCTGGGCTGTGCTACAGTCTCTTCAGCGGTGCCACATAGACTATCGGTACATCGAAGTGTTGAGGTGTATATACAACAACGCCACCATGTCGGTCCGAGTACAGGATCAGAGCACGAAGGCTATTCCACTACAGAGAGGCGTGAGACAGGGAGATGTCATATCTCCGAAACTGTTCACTGCCGCGCTGGAAAATGCCTTCAAGCTCTTGCAGTGGAAAGGATTCGGCATCAACATCAACGGCGAGTATATTACTCACCTTCGGTTTGCCGACGATATTGTAGTCTTGGCAGAATCGCTGGAAGACCTTAGCACTATGCTCGAAGACCTTAATCGAGTTTCCCAACAGGTGGGTCTTAAAATGAACATGGATAAAACGAAGATCATGTCGAATATCCATGTTGTGCCCACCCCCATTGGAGTTGGGGGCTCGACTCTCGAAGTTGTAGACGAATATGTCTATTTAGGACAAGTGGTCCGGTTAGGCAGGTCCAACTTCGAGAGAGAGGTCAATCGGCGAATCCAACTCGGTTGGGCAGCGTTCGGGAAACTTCGCGACGTCTTCTCGTCCAAAATACCTCAGTGCCTAAAATCGAAAGTCTTCGATAGTTGTGTGTTACCAGTGATGACATACGGCACCGAGACGTGGCCTCTCACTGTGGGCCTCATTAAAAGGCTCAAAGTCACTCAACGAGCCATGGAGCGGGCTATGCTCGGTGTTTCCCTACGTGATCGAATCAGGAATGAGGAGATCCGTAGGAGAACCAAGGTTACCGACATAGCCCATAGGATTGGCAAGTTGAAGTGGCAGTGGGCCGGGCACATAGCTCGTAGAACCGATGGCCGTTGGGGCCGAAAGGTTCTCGAGTGGAGGCCACGTACAGGCAAGCGAAGTGTCGGACGCCCGCCTACAAGGTGGACGGACGATCTGACTAAGGTCGCAGGAAGTCGCTGGATGCAGGCCGCTTCCAACAGGTCATTGTGGAGATCATTGGGGGAGGCCTATGTTCAGCAGTGGACTTCCTGTGGCTGATATGATGATGATGATGAATAATTCCTTAACCAAATAGCGTAATGTGCTGATTTACGTAAATTATGCAACTCATGATTGTCGTTCACTTGATTGAGTACTAATTGCTTACAGAACCAACCTAAAAACACCAAAATTCCGTGATTTCATGATTTAATCATATCGCCATTACATTAAATGAAGTTAAAAGGCCAAATATTTAAAATGGATTAATGAATTAATGGATGATTTTTTTTAAAAAAATCTCACAATAGGTGATGACTTTAGACACATCATATGTTTCGATACCTATGTGCATTGTAAATCAATAACAGCATAGACTGCAAAAACAAATACTAAAAAGGCTAGTGAAACTTCCGAACTATTACGCAGATCACTTTAAAAATTCATAAATGTGACAATCCACATGTACATATGTGTGTGTCAAAAAACTTAACCATTGACTATAATCTGACTTGGTCTCACTAGGTTGAGACTATATTATATCACAGAATGTCGATCTGCCGTAACAACTAAATAAATAAGCAACAACAATAATAAATAAACAACAGCTTTGTGATAATATTTAATCGACCTATAGGATGTGTATTCTATAGTGCTGTTACATCCATCGTGTGGTAGCGCTGATATTAATAAGTTGTATCTTTAATTGTCATATTTAAATACTACATAAGTGGTCTATGCAGTGCTAGCTTTTCCTCAGAAGAGCTACTTACGCTTTTATAAGCTAAAAACAACCTCTTAACTAGTTTTACTTACATTTCCACTCATCCATCTACCAACCAATGGAAGTCTATTACTGAACATAGGCCTCTCCCAATGATTTCCACAATGACCTATTGGAGGCAGCTTGCATCCAGCGACGTCCCGCGGCAAGATTTTTTTAAAGTCCTCATGTTTTAGTGATATACGAAATCATAGTTCTGGAAATTCATATTTCTTATAGCGAAGTAAAACCAATCCATAACATGACATTTTATTTAATGAAAATTCCACCCATTCGATTTCATAAAAGTTTTATCGACTTTATTGCGAAGTATTGATAATAAATAAATAATTGAAATGCCTAACTGTAATTTAAATAGATAAATTGATTCATAATTAGTACCTAATGTTGTAGATCAATGTTAACTGCCGAGTTTTATTATGGGTTTACTTTTTTATTAGACCTTGACGTCGGAAATGCGTACATACGGCCTTTTGGAAATATTGCCCAAGAGACAAGTATGCGTAATAAATTTTAAATAAGAATTCCATTACCCGTGTAAGCTTTTAAAATATACCTAAATAAGAATATCAGAATGTGATGAATCGACGGAAGTAATGAATCATTTCAAATCAGTTAAAATTTGGAATACATACATACTTCAAAAATATAGTTTCTTATTGGCTCTGAATTTAACAAAAAACAAAAGCAGACACTAAATTGCACGCAGACATTTAAATTGCTTTTTAATATTCTGTTTAGCTCTCATTATTATTTTTAATTTAATTCATTATCACATGAGTATTGCATCATAATAAATGATCTGTCAAAAAACGAATCAAACAAGTCCCCCTTACTAATATAATGTGCATAATGTGGGTGGTATTAGCAATCTGGCCATGCAATTCTACGAATGCCAAACACACGTATAACAGACGCGTATACAAACACGGGTGTTCTCATTAAATGCTCATCATTTATAGACAAAATCAGGTTGCATTATGAAACACATTACAGATATATGCTACAAACCCACAATGCAATTAAGACTTTCTCGCGTCTATAGACGAGCATCTACATTTCACATTACGTAAAGTGTCGCAACATGATAAAAATTAAATCATTGATAGGCAGTTTTGCATGCGGAACGTAGTACCATCATCACTTGTAGGCTCGGGCGTGTGTGTGGCTCTTTTATCTGTAATCCGCGCGACATACTAACCGAGCTTTGCCTCACCTACGCAGACAGTCCCATGCTATGCGATAAATATAGTTTCAATTATTTTTTTCAAATTGTATCAGCCCATATACGTCCCACTTCAGGGCACGGGCCTACTCTACAATCGACAGTACGATTGAGAGTGGTTAGGCCATATAGTCCACCACGCTGGCCTAATGCGGTTTGGCGGACTTACATACCATAGAAATTCTTATAAACCGCTATGGTAAGCAGGTTTCCTCACGATGTTTTCCTTCACCGTTTTAGTGCGTGGTGATTGACTATCAACGTAAAACGGAGATTTTTTTCAAACAATAAAATAATTTTATTGTTAGTAATATTATTCACAATAAAATTATTTTTATTGTTTAATACTCTAGCAGCGATCAAGGCTTTTTCGAAAACCTTGCTTTTCCATTACTACTGAAATTAGTGAAGAAAAAAGACAAAGGCTTTCGCCTTGAAGGTTAAAAAGCTACTAAAAATCTATTTCAAATGACAGTTCAAGCTAAGTACTTAAATTAACAACAATATTCAACGACATTAAGTACATGAAAATTTTCTGGGTGCACTATTATTATATCCTTTTGCAAGATGCAGGATTTTAATTAAATCATGAGACGTGCTAGATTTTAGTCCATAGTTCTAGTACAATGCGACTTTACAAAGGCAGCTATTGTTAGTGGTCACGGTAATATTTAGGATTTTCAAGCTAAGCATAGCATCCTTTCACGGCTTTGTTGACAGTTTTTAATAGTATTTAAGTGTTTCTGATGCCTATTATTTATATCAATAATTAACATCCGCCACTTGCCTGAATGTTATTAGAGTCTACAACCATGAACAGTGTTCATTAAAATTAATTAATGTCGGAAAAAATCTATATTCATTCATTATTAAATATATGTTAAAGGCGTTACCAGCAACGATGTCTAAATATTTTTAATGGTTTAAATGTATGTTCCACCGCCATCCACGCAACAAGCACGTGAGACGCGAGCCTCTAACATTGCATGCCAATGACATCAGCGCAGACGAAGTGGTAATTTCTAATCAATGGAGCAATGATCGTGTTCGCAATCCAGATGCGGTAAACGAAAGTAACGGATCTAGATATGATACGCACACGTTGTACAAATTAGAATGGATCAATGCAAATGCTGGGCGAAATTATGCGCCAGTCGCGGCTACTAAACGCTTTACGTGTGGGCGACTTGACAATGTTGTATTGACTTATGGACTTATTGTATCCTGTTTACATAATAATTGTTTTTTATGCCACGTGGCAAAGTATTTAGTCCGGTAAGCTAGGTGAACCTGATACGGGGTACGAGTCAGGATCCTCCACGCGGTGTACCCCGGGCAACGGCGGGCATCATGGGTGTGGCAACCATGCTGCTCGACGGCGAATTCCTGACAGAGTAGAAAAGTGGCTTGACGCCACCATTCATTGGTAGCCATCAAGGAGGATGGCACCCGTCACGGTGGTGTCAGTCTCTTCTTACTCGTTGGACTCATATTATCGAGCCACCTGGTTGATTTCCAGGGATTGAGGCGGGCTCCGTCGGGCGAACCCCGTCGTTGGGCAGACAACGTATGTTGTCACCGCGATCTCGTAATCCGTTCGAAGGTTGTGGTCATGTCTCGCAATTCGACCGGACCGAGGGTCTTGGCTTAATCGCCCGGACTACGAGGGAGAAAAGCTCTTTAAAAAGTTACCCCGAATCCCAAGCGGCGGCGCACCGCGAGGGGATGCATGGCTGACGGGTAGTTCAGTCTTTAGTGCGACCCCCGCCAGAGTACCGGCCGACTCTCTTGGCGGGTCACGCTAGGCTTACCCAGGTACAGGGGGCACTGCCTGGGCGGACTTTTTATTTCCCCCACACTCGTGGGACTAAATATGGAACCAATTTTTAAAAAACCCAATAACAAGACGCAGAAGTTGCCTGTTTCACAGGCGGAGTTTACAAGGTGTGAGCCTTGCAAGGATGGCGACGAGAAAGCGAGCTCGGAGCCAGCACGGGACGTGTCGAACGAGGTGCCCGCCTCTGTCCAATCCGGGCAAAGGCGGACGTCATCACGACAGAGGAGAGGGCGTTTTTGGGCGCGTACATCGGATCAATCTGACCGATCTCGTTCACGCTCATGCTCGAGAACGTCGCTCACAAGCGACGACGTATCGGAACCAGTGGCGAAGATTCCAGCAACCACGACAAGAGGCCGGGGTCGACGAGCTGCCTACGTCACCAAGGCACAAGCGGACTATGAAATTGAAGAAATAGTCAAATCATATCGGCAGGACTTGCTAACACCGGAAGGACAATTGTCCACAGACACAGAAAATACAGGGCCATTGAAGCAGAAAAGGCTCCATACCATAGCGGACGCGATCCACAAGGTCGCAGAAAAGGCTGGCAGCCTCAAGGGCACGTATGCACGTCTCCTAAAGGATGTCAGCAAAGAGATACAAGAACTGGCGGACATGCCCACGTCAGCTGAGAACCTCCGACTAGAAGCGGAAGTCGCCCACCTGCGAGCGGAGAATGCTAGCCTCCACAACCAGATGACTATACTTGCTGGCGATGTAGCCAACAATAAAGCAGAAGTGGCCAGACTAATGAACATTTTCACTGCACGGCATGATGCACTGGAGAGCCGGCTGCTTCCTGAGCCGCGTTTACGCCCCCCCTTGGCTGCCGACCGGGCTAACAGTTCCTCTGCTGCTGGAGTGTCTGGAAAGGTACCATTGTGCAATGGCTCCCAGGGACTGCCATCAAAATCGGTAGTTATCGCTGAGTCTGCTCGAAGACCTAAGAGGAGTAGCGGAAGAAGGGAGCAGGAGCCCTCAGTGGCTTCATCCACCCTCGCAATCCCGGCTGAGCATACGGGGCTCTCTACACCGTCCCAAAACTCCCGTAAGGGAAAAAAAGGACAGAGGCTAATACCGGAACCCACCCCACCGGCCCCCCGACCACTGCCCCCTGCACCCACATGCTTGGAGACGCCATGGACAGTGGTGGCACGGCGAGGCAAGAAGAAGAAGCAAACTACCACTGGATCCGTACCTGCAGTGCAACAACCACCGCAACAGAACAAAACGATGCCAAAGTTACGCATACCTAGATCCGCCGCGGTAACACTAACATTGGCACCAGCAGCGAAGGAAAAGGGAATGACCTACGGCCGAGTGATTGCCGAGGCGCAAGCGCGAGTGGACCTCGCTAGTATTGGCATTCGTTCGGTTAAATTTCGAAGGGCCGTCACAGGTGCGACCATTCTACAGGTTCATGGTCCCGAAAATGAAGCGAAAGCTGACACCCTCGCTTCTAAATTAAAGGAGGCGTTCTGCGGTTCTGAAGACATACGCGTTGCTCGGCCCGTAAAAATGGCAGAGTTGCGAATCTCGGAACTGGACGAATCAGTTACCCCAGAAAAGGTTGTACAGGCCTTTGCCAAGGTGGCAACGTGTCCAACAGACGTTATTAAAATAGGAAAGGTGCGGTCAAACCGCTTCGGACAAGGCGTTGTCTGGCTGAGAGCCCCCCTGAAGGCGGCGGAGAAGGTGGTCAAAGCAGGGCGGATCTTAGTAGGATGGTCGGCGGCTCGAATTTCTGTGTTGGAGCCAAGGGCACTACGATGTTTCCGGTGCCTTGAGCTGGGACACGTCCGGGAAAGTTGTACTGCTGAAATCGACCGCAGTGACCTCTGTTACCGTTGCGGTAAACCAGGTCACAAGGCGCAGGAATGTACATCAGCAACGCAATGCGTTCTATGTGCGGCGGCGAATAAACCTGCAGAACATGTGATCGGTAGCAAGGCTTGTGAGACTAAAGCTAGTCGCCGCACTCACATAAAGAAAAGCAAAAGAAAGACTGCAGCT